>CM036766.1:2571779-3771779 GCA_020796225.1 Arion vulgaris
TACCGTGAGGGTGGAGTATAGGATTTCCATCCTTGCTAAATTTCGATTGCTGAAAATTTACAGAACTGAAATTACCTATCTGTCGGTCGTTGACGTGGGGGAACTTTTCAGAGGGTGGCGCAGCGCTTGTAGGTTCCGCCATCTGTTTCTCACCTGATGCACCAGCGACCTCCTGCATTTCAGCTTCCTCCTGCTCATGTCCCATATTGTCAAGCAAGCTGTAATTTTCTCTACCGATATCCTCATGTATATCCTGCTCTACAATTGTCTCACAGATGAAAGACTCATTCCCCATCTGGATTTCCTGGAATTTTGCTTCCACTATCAAGGGAGGGTCTGTTAAAACATAAGGCTCATTATCGGGCCAATTGACAACGGATTCGACTGTATTGCTAATTTGAGAAGTAACCACTTCTACACAAGAAAACTGTATTAAGAAGTTCGGTTCTTCACATGCCACATCGACGGAAGATATCAAAGCAATAGGCTTAATATCGGAGCAATCCACAACAGATCCCATTGTATCGCCATCTTGCGAATCAACTTCTTCTATCCGTGAAAAATGCAACAATAAATTCGGCTCTGCATTTGAACCATCGATGTTTGAAACTAATTTGTGATTTTCCTCTACACAGGGAAAATCTAATAAAAAATTAGGCATAGTACATAAATCATCAACATCGGAAATAGTCATATCAACAATTTGTTTTTCCTGGCACACGTCATTCGAAACCTGTAAGAAATTTAGTTGTTCGTTCGACCCACTAAAGAACAAATCAATACCAGTATATCTTGGGTCTACCTGGCAACTGCCTATCGATATAGAGGGACTAATGGGAGAGAAATGCTGCTTCTCCCTCGCCTCATACCCAGCCACATCATATGTGTCAATAGACTGGCCGTCATAGGCCGTGCCCATGGGTTGAGCGCCCCGTCTTATGTCTTGGCTGTGGAGAGAAGAACAATCAAAATAGCCCCCAAATTTTCTCTTATGGCGCCTCGTGGAACCCTGTAGGCGATTCTGCGGACGAAAACCATTCTTGACAGAATGAGGTGTGATGGGAGGGGGTCTGGCAGGAATACGGCAGCGTGCCCCGGAATGTCGCTCTGCTACCTTGGATTCCAGGTCTTCCATGCAACGTTGCATCCCAGAAAACGTACTGGGGGGCGTCGCGGGAATGGAATTGGATTCCCATCGCAAGGCCTCATCACGGCAATGCAGAAATGTGGTGAAGGGCGATCCTGCCACCATAGACATTAACATTCCTGCACAGAGCCTGTCGCGCAGGGACGCAATAAACCGATCCCTGAGATTATTGGGATCGAGGGGTACTGACCCTTCCCGGGTCTGAGCTGCAGTCACCTTCGCAAAAAGGCCGGCCAAACGATGAGAGTAGTCGAGGCACGACTCTCCAGCTCCCTGAGAGGACCCAAAAAAAAACTGACAGCAGGGCCTGGGCGGACCTATTATCCCCAAAGACCCGTAGTAGACCAGCCAACAAAACCTCAGGATCTTGAGCCGTCATAAGCTGGATCTCCAGCTCCTCTCGAACAGAGTTCGAGACATGTTCCATTAGGGTGTCAACTTTCTCTTGACCCTGTAGGCCATAATAACGCCAGTATAGGCGAATGTCTTTCACAAATTCATCCACTGAAGGACCGTCGCGATCTCCAAATGTCCGCACGGACTTGCAAGGCGGACGTGGGAAGTGACACGCAGCTGGTGGCGATGTCCGCACCTCTGTACAAGTATCCCGTATCTGAAACTGAGGTTCAGACAGGACAGCAGCGGGGCGCGATGGCTCTGGAGGTGCAACCTCCAACATACCCTCTTCACACAATTTTCCACCTCTCGTGTTCCTATGAGCCATATTAAATAATATTCACGCCGACAAAAATATGTGTCTCCAAATCAGAAAAGACGTGAGTAAATCAAATCAAAGTGTACAAATGTTAGTATAAAATTACGGTCAATGATCCACTAAGCACAAAATTACCAACAATTATAATCATAAAACATCAGTAGAAAGGCTACCAGTTAATGAATAGCTAAAAAAACATAGTCAAATACAAAAGGTAGCCAATTGAAAAAGATATACTTACACTATAAAGATCATAATTAGGCAATCATCATTCACCATGTTACGTGAGTAAAAATTCACAACGTTCATTGTACTAGACATAGGAAACTTTGATGTAGGCGACAATTCACACAGAGGGATATGTAAATAGCATCTCGTCCGGAAAACAGTCCAACACGTTCAAGAATCCCAGGCAATTTATAATAACAATGTTTATTATTGTTCTAGACAAGTCTTGCCTGTGGTGCAGGTGTTCAAAGCGTGAGATAGACACACAATGGAGGAACCAGCATCGGTTCTTGTAATGTTCATAGTGTTCGTAAACGAAGGTGGTTGATAGAAGATGATGACAACCGACGGATCAGGCGGTTGATGGAGTAAGCTAACCGTTGGCTGCCACTTGATTGAAGACTATGACGATTATGATGGAGTAAAGGATAAGCGTTGGCTCCTAGTTGATTGAAGATCACGGTAGTGCAATTATGGTTAAATAGACCGGTGGGAGTCACGCAGGTCTATTACTCGACAAATAGATAGCAACACCAGTAGACACAGACATAGTACGATGTGTAAAGCAATTATGAAAAAATAAGGCAGACTTACAACGTCTGGTCCATGATTCTGGTCCACGAATGCCCATTCAAGCAGGAGGGCAGATCTTCTTTACTTCTGGACACCATTGTTAAAGGAGGGGGTCTCCTCAGGCATACTTTATTGTTTACGATTGCGTGTCAGGATGGCGGTGATGTGACAGTTTGTAGTAGGTCCCCTGTTAACGGAGGTCCCCTTTGGTCGTAGTATCTTTTGGATAACTATTGTTCTTGTGGTTTGGTTTGGTTTCTACATGATTCCGTTTCTAATAGTGAATGTCATTACTGTGACAGTTTGGTTTCCCATCCATGAGCATGTAATCATTTCTTATATATTATTTCCAACAATAACAAACGATGATACAGAGCATAATAATAAGACAAACTCCATCGTGAGTTCATGTTTCTGTATTAAGTGATGTTAGATTCGTGTGGCAAGGCAAAATACGTCTGTCCGTGCCAATGGTTCATGTTGTCTCTCTGTCTTTCTAATTCGTTACTAACTGACTGTCACTACACAACTACGTAGTTCTCATTACGTCAAAATGTCTTGTTGTTATGTGTTGCGCCTCTGCTTAGAGAGTGCAACACATAGTCTCAACTATTAAATATCTAATTATACTACCTATCTATCTGACTAACTGTCCATTCCTCCGCTGCCATCTGGGGAACTATGACAGATAGATAGATAGATAGATAGATAGATAGATAGATAGATAGATAGATAGATAGATAGATAGATAGATAGATAGATAGATAGATAGATAGATAGATAGATAGATAGATAGATAGATAGATAGATAGATAGATAGATAGATAGATAGATAGATAGATAGATAGATAGATAGATAGATAGATAGATAGATAGATAGATAGATAGATAGATAGATAGATGATATATATGACTCTTTTCGTCTTTACAGACGGTGACAACTTCTGAGTTGCTTTTGCTTTTCTTGTCTTTCAGCTCACCCAAGCCAAAAGCAGGGATGAAGTGTCCTCCAATTATGCCTAGCCTGAGAAGCTGATATGGGGAATGTGCCTTGCCCATTTTGCATAAAATCCTTCTCTACCTACTCTTCATCAATGAAAGACAAGGTCATAAGTTTGGAATCAAGCAGGATTTGCAAGTGATGTCAGACAAAGGTCATAAGTTTGGAATCAAGCAGGATTTGCAAGGTGATGTCAGACAAAGGTCATAAGTTTGGAATCAAGCAAGATTTGCAAGGTGATGTCAGACAAAGGTCATAAGTTTGGAATCAAGCAGGATTTGCAAGGTGATGTCAGACAAAGGTCATAAGTTTGGAATCAAGCAGGATTTGCAAGGTGATGTCAGACAAAGGTCATAAGTTTGGAATCAAGCAGGATTTGCAAGGTGATGTCAGACAAAGGTCATAAGTTTGGAATCAAGCAGGATTTGCAAGGTGATGTCAGACAAAGGTCATAAGTTTGGAATCAAGCAAGATTTGCAAGGTGATGTCAGACAAAGGTCATAAGTTTGGAATCAAGCAGGATTTGCAAGGTGATGTCAGACAAAGGTCATAAGTTTGGAATCAAGCAGGATTTGCAAGGTGATGTCAGACAAAGGTCATAAGTTTGGAATCAAGCAGGATTTGCAAGGTGATGTCAGACAAAGGTCATAAGTTTGGAATCAAGCAAGATTTGCAAGGTGATGTCAGACAAAGGTCATAAGTTTGGAATCAAGCAGGATTTGCAAGGTGATGTCAGACAAAGGTCATAAGTTTGGAATCAAGCAAGATTTGCAAGGTGATGTCAGACAAAGGTCATAAGTTTGGAATCAAGCAGGATTTGCAAGGTGATGTCAGACAAAGGTCATAAGTTTGGAATCAAGCAGGATTTGCAAGGTGATGTCAGACAAAGGTCATAAGTTTGGAATCAAGCAGGATTTGCAAGGTGATGTCAGACAAAGGTCATAAGTTTGGAATCAAGCAGGATTTGCAAGGTGATGTCAGACAAAGGTCATAAGTTTGGAATCAAGCAGGATTTGCAAGGTGATGTCAGACAAAGGTCATAAGTTTGGAATCAAGCAGGATTTGCAAGGTGATGTCAGACAAAGGTCATAAGTTTGGAATCAAGCAGGATTTGCAAGGTGATGTCAGACAAAGGTCATAAGTTTGGAATCAAGCAAGATTTGCAAGGTGATGTCAGACAAAGGTCATAAGTTTGGAATCAAGCAGGATTTGCAAGGTGATGTCAGACAAAGGTCATAAGTTTGAAATCAAGCAAGATTTGCAAGGTGATGTCAGACAAAGGTCATAAGTTTGGAATCAAGCAGGATTTGCAAGGTGATGTCAGACAAAGGTCATAAGTTTGGAATCAAGCAGGATTTGCAAGGTGATGTCAGACAAAGGTCATAAGTTTGGAATCAAGCAGGATTTGCAAGGTGATGTCAGACAAAGGTCATAAGTTTGGAATCAAGCAGGATTTGCAAGGTGATGTCAGACAAAGGTCATAAGTTTGGAATCAAGCAGGATTTGCAAGGTGATGTCAGACAAAGGTCATAAGTTTGAATCAAGCAGGATTTGCAAGGTGATGTCAGACAAAGGTCATAAGTTTGGAATCAAGCAGGATTTGCAAGGTGATGTCAGACAAAGGTCATAAGTTTGGAATCAAGCAGGATTTGCAAGGTGATGTCAGACAAAGGTCATAAGTTTGGAATCAAGCAGGATTTGCAAGGTGATGTCAGACAAAGGTCATAAGTTTGGAATCAAGCAGGATTTGCAAGGTGATGTCAGACAAAGGTCATAAGTTTGGAATCAAGCAGGATTTGCAAGGTGATGTCAGACAAAGGTCATAAGTTTGGAATCAAGCAGGATTTGCAAGGTGATGTCAGACAAAGGTCATAAGTTTGGAATCAAGCAGGATTTGCAAGGTGATGTCAGACAAAGGTCATAAGTTTGGAATCAAGCAGGATTTGCAAGGTGATGTCAGACAAAGGTCATAAGTTTGGAATCAAGCAGGATTTGCAAGGTGATGTCAGACAAAGGTCATAAGTTTGGAATCAAGCAGGATTTGCAAGGTGATGTCAGACAAAGGTCATAAGTTTGGAATCAAGCAGGATTTGCAAGGTGATGTCAGACAAAGGTCATAAGTTTGGAATCAAGCAGGATTTGCAAGGTGATGTCAGACAAAGGTCATAAGTTTGGAATCAAGCAGGATTTGCAAGGTGATGTCAGACAAAGGTCATAAGTTTGGAATCAAGCAAGATTTGCAAGGTGATGTCAGACAAAGGTCATAAGTTTGGAATCAAGCAGGATTTGCAAGGTGATGTCAGACAAAGGTCATAAGTTTGGAATCAAGCAGGATTTGCAAGGTGATGTCAGACAAAGGTCATAAGTTTGGAATCAAGCAGGATTTGCAAGGTGATGTCAGACAAAGGTCATAAGTTTGGAATCAAGCAGGATTTGCAAGGTGATGTCAGACAAAGGTCATAAGTTTGGAATCAAGCAGGATTTGCAAGGTGATGTCAGACAAAGGTCATAAGTTTGGAATCAAGCAGGATTTGCAAGGTGATGTCAGACAAAGGTCATAAGTTTGGAATCAAGCAGGATTTGCAAGGTGATGTCAGACAAAGGTCATAAGTTTGGAATCAAGCAAGATTTGCAAGGTGATGTCAGACAAAGGTCATAAGTTTGGAATCAAGCAGGATTTGCAAGGTGATGTCAGACAAAGGTCATAAGTTTGAAATCAAGCAAGATTTGCAAGGTGATGTCAGACAAAGGTCATAAGTTTGGAATCAAGCAGGATTTGCAAGGTGATGTCAGACAAAGGTCATAAGTTTGGAATCAAGCAGGATTTGCAAGGTGATGTCAGACAAAGGTCATAAGTTTGGAATCAAGCAGGATTTGCAAGGTGATGTCAGAATGGAATACACACATAACCATAACTGACTGAGGGTCTCTCCCTCCGGATTTATGGTCAAGGTTTACTTCCCTAGCCTTCTGTATAACAGTGCTGTCCCACAAGGTAGTGGAGATTTTCTCAGGGTTTACTCCCCTAGCCTTCTGTATAACAGTGCTGTCCCACAAGGTAGTGGAGATTTTCTCAGGGTTTACTCCCCTAGCCTTCTGTATAACAGTGCTGTCCCACAAGGTAGTGGAGATTTTCTCAAGGTTTACTCCCCTAGCCTTCTGTATAACAGTGCTGTCCCACAAGGTAGTGGAGATTTTCTCAAGGTTTACTCCCCTAGCCTTCTGTATAACAGTGCTGTCCCACAAGGTAGTGAAGATTTTCTCAGGGTTTACTCCCCTAGCCTTCTGTATAACAGTGCTGTCCCACAAGGTAGTGAAGATTTTCTCAAGGTTTACTCCTCTATTCTTCTGTATAACAGTGCTGTCCCACAAGGTAGTGAAGATTTTCTCAGGGTTTACTCCTCTATTCTTCTGTATAACAGTGCTGTCCCACAAGGTAGTGGAGATTTTCTCAAGGTTTACTCCTCTATTCTTCTGTATAACAGTGCTGTCCCACAAGGCAGTGAAGATTTTCTCAGGGTTTACTCCTCTAGCCTTCTGTATAACAGTGCTGTCCCACAAGGTAGTGGAGATTTTCTCAGGGTTTACTCCCCTAGCCTTCTGTATAACAGTGCTGTCCCACAAGGTAGTGGAGATTTTCTCAGGGTTTACTCCCCTAGCCTTCTGTATAACAGTGCTGTCCCACAAGGTAGTGGAGATTTTCTCAGGGTTTACTCCCCTAGCCTTCTGTATAACAGTGCTGTCCCACAAGGTAGTGGAGATTTTCTCAAGGTTTACTCCCCTAGCCTTCTGTATAACAGTGCTGACCCACAAGGCAGTGAAGATTTTCTCAGGGTTTACTCCCCTAGCCTTCTGTATAACAGTGCTGTCCCACAAGGTAGTGGAGATTTTCTCAAGGTTTACTCCGCTAGCCTTCTGTATAACAGTGCTGTCCCACACGGTAGTGGAGATTTTCTCAGGGTTTACTCCCTAGCCTTCTGTATAACAGTGCTGTCCCACAAGGTAGTGGAGATTTTCTCAGGGTTTACTCCCTAGCCTTTATCTCTCCCGAACCCCCCACCCACCCACAAGCAGGGCAGTGGATTTAACAGTTGCAGATGGTACTGCCTGATGGATAAGTTCTCACATATTCAGTCGGTCGAGGAAGTGATAGGATAGACAGACGTATATCACAATTAAGTATATAGATATAGGTAGCATGCCACGTGACAATAGTAGTTGAAGTATGTACACATTTACGCCTAGCACATGTGTGGTCTCTTATCTACAACACACAACAAACGAAGTTAATTAATGACTGAACGTGTAACACTAACAAGCTAGTAAAAGTAAAGGAACCCTTTCATACCTCGTGGTATATAGGTCAATACAGTGTTAGGCCTGTATTTTTCATTGACCGTCGGCACACGATGGGTGATGTGGTCAGCATCACGCCGGCCGCCTTTACTTTCCCAGAGCATGTCTGGTACCCAGTTGAGGCTGGGTCGACCTGAGAGCCGTCGCGGTCGGAAAAATTCCACGCACATTGCGGGAGCTGAACCCAGACCACCAGCCTTGCGAAGCGAGTTCACTAACAACTACGCTACAGCGGCTCTCAGACTAACAAGCTAGGATATAAAACTATACGAATTTGTACAGATAGCCCCGTTGCTAGGCGACGAACAAGTTTAATTTCATTATAATAGGTTGATAAATAATAATCGTAATATGTCCTATCTTCTTCTTTTTAAAACTCTCCATATCGACCACTTGTTAACCATTCTGTGTGATTTGCATGTGATCTGAGCCTAAGAGCGATTGTACGGTGTGCCAGTTATGCGCCTACAAGTAGGCCAGCACATCCGATATATGTGACACTTTTTGTTTACTAGGGTAGCTTCCCTAGGTCCTACATCAATCGCCTCTTACAGCAGGCCTTGTAGGTCGCAGTGGTACCTTTCTTTGCTTCCCTTGCGGGTCTCGACATCACACGGGCGGTAAGTCGTATTTAAGTCAGACTCGAATATCAAATTGACACAATTATAGTGCAGCAGTTATTCCAGAAGAGTCTACACCAGGTGAGTCTCTCTCTCTCTCTCTCTCTCTCTCTCTCTCTCTCTCTCTCGCTCGCTCTGTTATCACAAAATGATAGATTTATTATTAAGTGTGTTATGTGTACCTGAAAACGTTACGTCTGATGAAGCTAAGTATGGACACACTCACATGTTATATATATGTAGCATGAGTGTATATTAGTGCACGTAGCGAGATACTCAAGCTGACAATTGAGAGATGTATGGATAAGTAATGAAAGCTACTGCTATATTGAGAGATGTATGGATAAGTAATGAAAGCTGCTGCTACATTGAGAGATGTATGGATAAGTAATGAAAGCTGCTGCTACATTGAGAGATGTATGGATAAGTAATGAAAGCTGCTGCTACATTGAGAGATGTATGGATAAGTAATGAAAGCTGCTGGCAATTCATATAATTTCTCGTTTGTTCCATGATCTAACATGAATGAGACTATATAGATTTAATGTGTACGTACAGACAACTAGAATACAAGTTTCATACACCTAATTAGCACATTAGTTGTAGATATACACCTAGTTAGAACATTAGTTGTATAGCTGCACCTAGCACATTAGTTGTATAGCTGCACCTAGCACATTAGTTGTATAGCTGCACCTAGCACATTAGTTGTATAGCTGCACCTAGCACATTAGTTGTAGATATACACCTAGTTAGAACATTAGTTGTATAGCTACATACTACACCTAGTTAGAACATTAGTTATATAGCTACATACTACACCTAGTTAGAACATTAGTTATATAGCTACATACCACACCTAGTTAGAACATTAGTTGTTTAGCTACACCTAGTTAGAACATTAGTTGTATAGCTGCACCTAGTTAGAACATTAGTTGTATAGCTGCACTTAGTTAGAACATTAGTTGTATAGCTACATACTACACCTAGTTAGAACATTAGTTGTTTAGCTACACCTAGTTAGAACATTAGTTGTATAGCTGCACCTAGTTAGAACATTAGTTGTATAGCTGCACTTAGTTAGAACATTAGTTGTATAGCTACATACTACACCTAGTTAGAACATTAGTTGTTTAGCTACACCTAGTTAGAACATTAGTTGTATAGCTACACCTAGTTAGCACATTAGTTGTATAGCTACACTTAGTTAGAACTTTAGTCTTACAATTACACTCAGTTGTAACATTTTCATAATACATCTTTCTTATGGTTACGTTTAGTGATTGTTTGTTTGGTACAGACTAGACAATTCTTGCCATCTTCAGACAACAAACTGTTTGTTTGGTATAGACTAGATAAATCGTGCCATCTTCATACAACAAACTGTTTGTTTGGTACAGACTAGACAAATCTTGTCATCTTCATACAACAAATTGTTTGTTTGGTACAGACTAGATAATTCTTGCCATCTTCATACAACAAACTTTGATCACATGTAAACAATGATTCGTTCAGCAGATTGTGTCCCTTTCATTTACTGAGCTAACAAAATGTTCCCTTTCTGATGTTATTTTGTTTCTTCTTCTTCTTCTTCTTCTTCTCTTCCACCTTTTACTTCTTTATACAAATGTTGTGAATGAGAGGGGGATTTAGTGATCTTGTGTGTGCTTGCTGTAATACACTTTATAACCTGTTATTTTTAAAAGATGTTCTTGATGCCGTCACTTATCTTTTACGTGGTCTTCCTATTCAGCCTTGCCAGGCGCATTGTTTTGTCATGATTCTGTCTGTCTTTCTTTTGTCATGATTCTGTCTGTCTTTCTTTTGTCATGATTCTGTCTGTCGTTCTTTTGACACTGCGATATATTTCATACAAAGATATCATGTCCCAGTTATGTAAGAATTACACGAGACTGTATTCCAGGTCCAAGTACGGAAGTGAAGGTGGGGGAGGAGGGGGAGGGTGAGTATAAACGAACTGTACAGATATTTATAGCAACAGTCACCAGTGTTGCCGGGACCCGCAAGAAGAGCAAAGAATAGTAGCACTGCGATTTACAATGCATGTCGTAAGAGGCGACTGAAGTAGAGGCCTAGGGGAAGATACCCTGGTAGCTAAAAAGCGTCGCAGACATCGGATGTGCTGACATACTTGTAGGCGCATAACTGGCACAAGGTAAATCACACTTAAGCTCAGATCACATACAAATCACTAAGAGTGGTTAACGAGTAGTCGATATTGAGCGTTGGGAGAAAAAGAAGAAGCCCATATGTACCATCTACGACTTCTGTTAGTGATAACTTACAGCTGTTTCTAAGACTATTATACAGTGATCTGTTGTTCATATTTATATTGTGCCAACTAACTAATAGCCGTCCATCGCAAGCGATGATGACAACAGTCTTAGACGTGTGCTGCTGCACCTCTCTGATGTGTGCGGAGGTGACTGTAAAGTCCCAAACCTATAACACAATCCCCTACCACAGGTGAGGCATACATGATCAAGGTTAGACATCTGGGTGTTGTGTGTTCTGTCTTTTCATGCAGCTCGTTTTCTCTGTGCCTCAACGGCACGATGATTCTCAGCTATGTGAGTTCCTCCTGTGTTGTTACAGCGCCACATTTGGCGATCTTGCGCAAGGATTCCCAGCACGTGTGTCTATATCGAAGTATTTCAGAGACACTTTAAGAGTGTCTTTAAAGCGTTTTTTTCTGTCAACCAGCTGAACGTCTGCCCCCTTCAAGTTCGCTATACATCAACTGTTTTGGGATGCGTTTATCAGACATCCGAGCAACGTGCCCCCTTCCCCATCTCACTTGGGCCTTCTGCAACAGGGTGTTGACGTTTGGGATCTTTGCTCTCGTGAGGACTTCGATGTCTGGGATTTTGTTCTGCCCGTTTATTTTTAGTATTCTGTGTAGACAGCTTGTGTGGAAGTGGTTTCGTTTTCTTGCGTGTCTGCTATACACTGCCCATGTCTCGCTTGCGTACAGCAGCGTGGTTAGCACTATGTCATTATATATATTGTACCAAAGCACAACCAGCTAGCCCCATTGTTAAGGCACACACAAATCTCACTGACAGCTAAACAACAGATGATCAACAGCATTTTCATGCCTACTTTTGTGTTACCAGAACCAAACATGGACAATAAGCAAAGGACAGTCACAAAAAATAACTACTTGTGAAATGCGATGCTTATGACAAGTTACCAACATCAGAAAAGACAGACACCAACATCAGCATACGAAAGAAAGTTGGGACATAACTTTGCTTGAATTCATTGAGAGACAAAGAATGAAGTGGTCCGGCCCTGTAAGAATGCAACTAAACCACACTGTATACAGAACCTTCTACTACAGAACATCAGGGAAGAAGGCGAGAGGAAGACCCCGAAAAAGATGATCAGATTGTATTGTTGAATCATGTCAATAAGCCAAAATAAATATAACCCAAGCCACTAGAGCAGCGCAAGACAAAAACAGAAAACCACGACACTGGGCAACAACCAGGTAACAGTGTGATGACAATAGAAAAAAAAAGAACAAAGCACACACGTAGGCCTACTGAAAGCTTATTGTTTTCTTACCAAATAATAGATACATGATCTGTCGGAGATTCGTGGACCCAAGGTTGAGAACCCCTGCAGTAAGGAATGACTGAACGTGGGGAGTTAGTCTGAGTAGAAAAGAAGGATAGACAGAGATTACAAAGGACATTTGTAAAAGAAGCAGGATATGATACATTCTATGACAATTTGTACCGGAAGCTGTATGGAATATGCGGAAGGGGGAAAAAGTACGTTGATTATAGGAAAACGAAACAAGAAATGTACAAAAGCGGTTGTCTTCCCTGAGCTGTTTATATATATCGTGTGAGCAGAAAAGGTCATGGCTGATTGCGAAACAACAGACAGCGCCAGTCAATGTGTGGTGTATATTAGCAGCAGAAGATACGTGACTGATCTACATGGATCACAGAGAAACAGTTGTACAGAGATCAAAGAGAAACATTTATAATAATATAGATCACATGACAATGAACAATAGCAAGTACAAATGGATGTGAAGGTTAAAGGTCACTATAAATAACATCAAATATTCGACGCCAATAAATCAACATTCTGCTGCAAGTTCCGGTCACAGAGAAAGTTGTTCGGGACTCGCAATGCGATTATGAATTTCTTCTACATAATTTATAAATGAATTTTTGATACATTGAACCAGGAAGAAATGTTTCCCCAAATAGTCTCTAAATTACCGAAAGACACAGTTAATGAATTTACTACGAGACAGCACCACACGCTTTAAATCAAAACTCCATGATGCATATTTTTTGATGAACGTTAATCTTATCACCACCAGCTTGAAAGACTGTCAATCTATAGTCAGTTCTTCTGCCTCCTCCGACGTTGTGTAAGATTTCTTTAATGCCACGTTGCATCCGTCGTTTTGATCATCCCATGCATGCCTCGTCCTCCAGGAACCTTGTCCTACAGGAACCATGTCCAACAGGAGTCATGTCCTACAGGAACCATGTCCTACAGGAATCATGCCCTACATGAGTCATGTCCTCCAGGAACCATGCCCCACAGGAGTCACGTCCTACAGGTACCATGTCCTACAGGAACCATGTCCTACAGGAACCACATCCTACAGGAGTCTTGTTCTACAGGAACCATGTCCTACAGGAACCACATCCTACAGGAGTCATGTCCTACAGGAACCATGTCCTACAGGAGTCATGTCCTACAGGAACCATGTCCTCCAGGAACCTTGTCCTACATGAACCACATCCTCCTGGAACCATGTCCTATAGGAACCATGTCCTACATGAACCACATCCTCCTGGAACCATGTTAATGGTCTTAAACCGCCTGTGTGGTGCCGGGGCTCGCAAGTGAAGCAAAGAATAGTACCACTGCAACCTACAGTGCATGTCGTAAGAGGCGACTAATGTAGGCCCTAGGGATGCTACCCTAGTAAATAAAAAGCAGCGCAGGAATCAGATGTGCTGGCCTACTTGTAGGCGCAATACTGGCACAACGTACAATCGCTCTTAGGCTCAGATCACATACAAATCACACAGAGGGGTTGACAAGTGGTCAATATGAAGCGTTCGAAGAAGAAGAAGAATTGTCTTAAACCAGTGTGACATTTTTGGTGAATAAAGTGATGATCAGTTTCTCATGTTCAGAAGTTGCTTCCATCAAGCAAGTGATGATCAGTTTCTCATGTTCAGAAGTTGCTTCCATCAAGTGATGATCAGTTTCTCATGTTCAGAAGTTGCCTCCATCAAGCAAGTGATGATCAGTTTCTCATGTTCAAAAATTGCCTTATCAGAAGTGATCAAGTGATGATCAGTTTCTCATGTTCAGAAGTTGCCTCCATCAAGCAAGTGATGATCAGTTTCTCATGTTCAGACGTTGCTTCCATCAAGCAAGTGATGTCCCACAGTTTCAACTTCCTTCCATCGAAGATATCTGAGTGTACTCATTAACGTTGTGATTAGAAAATGTCAACTTTCTGTTGTTGTGTACTCACGTCTGCTCAATCTAACATATTTCATCTTCGGCATGGAACTCCTGTTACAAAGTTATCTTAAGTTGCTTCTTCCTGCTTCGCTCGAATCACCATTACCCTAAGTTGCTTCTACCTGCTTCGCTTGAATCACCATTGTCCTAAGTTGTTTCTACCTGCTTCGCTTGAATCACCATTGTCCTAAGTTGTTTCTACCTGCTTCGCTTGAATCACCATTACCCTAAGTTGCTTCTACCTGCTTCGCTTGAATCACCATTGTCCTAAGTTGTTTCTACCTGCTTCGCTTGAATCACCATTACCCTAAGTTGTTTCTACCTGCTTCGCTTGAATCACCATTGTCCTAAGTTGCTTCTACCTGCTTCGCTTGAATCACTATTGTCCTAAGTTGCTTCTACCTGCTTCGCTTGAATCACTATTGTCCTAAGTTGCTTCTTCCTGCTTCGCTTGAATCACTTGTCCAGTTGCTTCTTCTGCTTCGCTGAATCACATTCCTAAGTTGCTTCTTCCTGCTTGCTGAATCACATTGTCCTAAGTTGTTTCTACCTGCTTCGCTTGAATCACCATTGTCCTAAGTTGTTTCTACCTGCTTCGCTTGAATCACCATTGTCCTAAGTTGTTTCTACCTGCTTTGCTTGAATCACCATTGTCCTAAGTTATTTCTACCTTTTGAATCGCATTCAAATGATTTACACTGAGCAGAATTTACAAATGATAGAACAAGTTATAGATAAACAGTTGATTACATCAGATAGAACAAGTTATAGATAAACAGTTGATGACATCAGATAGAACAAGTTATAGATAAACAGTTGATTACATCAGAGAAACACAATTTTTTTTTTAATGTTTCATTTATTTCATTGATGAATAAAACTGGTTATAAATAGGCACTTTACTAAACATCAGAATGTGTCTTGTCATTGCATAGAGGTTAGATACTATACTTCTACAAAAAAAACCAGAATGTGTCTTGTCCTTGAAGAGAGGTTAGATACTGTATTTCTGAAAACAATGAAGATATTGCACTTCTGCAAAGAAGTTTCTGAGTTTGTTGCAACTTTTAGGCATTAAAGAAATCTGGGAAAATGTGCAGTGACACCTACCTACCTACCTACCTACCTACTTAGTGATAGATGATGTCAAACATCTAGCCCTGATATAAATAGATGAAGTAACATAGAGATCCTAGTCTTGTGTACATACTGTGCTTGTTCAATATTGAAACAGAGATCCTAGTCTTGCATACACACTGTGTTTGTTCAATATTGAAACAAGAGAAGAGTGTATCTTAATTTTAAATCTGATTTTCTGTTTGTAAATCACAAGAAAAAATTGAGCGCCAAACTCTGGAACTCAGGGCATGCAAGTAATTTCTCTATACCGCTCTGTCCTGGGCAACTCGCTCAATCTCTTCCATGGAAATTAGTCCAATATACTTTGCCTCTCTGAGCGAAGTTAGTTTCAGGGTTTCCTGAAGGTGTCCTTTCTTTCTTGAACCCTTTGCCCAACATATCTTCATCTTCTCTTTCTTATAACATTTGTTACTAGGGGTTGACCAGACATTTCTTCTCATAGTATGCCCAACATATCTCCATCTTTTTCTTATAACATTTGTTACTAGAGGTTGACCAGACATTTCTCTGATTTCATCACTTCTGAATTCATCTCAATTTATGTTCATTATTTGTTCGCAGACATATATTTTCAAATGCATTCAACTAGTATTAGTATAGTAGTAGTAGACTCCCATAGTTGTCAATTTATATATTTTTTATTATTATTTGGCATAAACAAAGAAATTGTAATAAATGCAACTCTAAAGTCTTGGTGCTATAGAATAAAGTTCACAAAATAATATACATATTTCTAACAGGTAAAGTTCATCAACATTATTATTTATGTTTATGTAAACAGTGACAGATATAATCACATAAAAAAACAGATACAGCCAAAAGTAAATGTGTTTAACAGAAAACATTTCTGTCAATATATAATTCAAATGACAATCAGGCAATATAAATGTAACAGAGACTAAAAAGTAACGGTAGGAGATTATTCTTGTACCGGGTAATTTATAAGTCACTTTGAAGAGAGAGCTACAGTAGCGTAGTTGTTAGCAAACTCACTTCTTAGGCTAGTGGTCCGGATTCAATTCCACAGCGTGTGTGAAAGACTTTTCTACTGCAATAGCTCTCAGATCAACCCAGACTCAATTGGGTACCAGAAAAAGCACTGGGAAGTAAATGTGGCCGGCGTGATGTTGACCACATAACCCATCATGTGCCAACGGCCAATGAAAAATATGGATGTAACACTGTATTACCCAATGTACCTCGAGGTATAAAAGAGTTCCTTTAATATTTTTTTTTCTCACTTTGAAAAGTTGAACATAATATTTTGTTAACCATGTAATTGTTATATAAACTAAAATAATGAAGAATTGAACACATGTCACTCAAACAAGAAATTGATGCATAAACTGAAATATTAATGAGTTTATAACAGAAATCTACGATGGAAAAAGAGGATCACACAAAGAAAATTTAGATAGGAAAAAGTAAAAGCCACTACAGGAAGAAAAGAACTACACATAACTACTCAAGCAAGGCGGTATAATAATATCCTGTAGACATGTTCCCTCTTGAATGACTTGAGGCCTCAAGAGACTAAATTGAAAGAGAAATTGTCAGGCACCTGTGAGGATCTCCTGCTGATGATTGAACACATGAAGGCAACTAATCTCCCTTTTTTAATATCTGATCATGGGAAACATATCACACAAGACTAGATTCATGAAGGTGACTTGTTACTCTGTTTAGATATCTCAGTATAGGGAAAAAGAAGACTGAATTTGTGGATGCAACTTACTTTCAATTTAGATCATCTGAGCATGGGAAACAGATCTCAGAAGAAGCATACTTACACCACCTTGGAATCTTGTTATCTCTTTCAGAGGTGAAAGCCCAACTATTCTGACATTCATGAAATAGTGTTAACTATATGCCCAACATTTAACCTAGTTTTGTCAGTTCTTTCTCTCATCAACTTTGTGTCAACCCTAGTTTTTTAATAGTTTCTTCTCTCATTATATATTTCTGTATTTTGCCAGTAATAGTTGTTGGAAAACTATCCACAAACAAGATGAGTAGGTATCTTAAATCTGGCCATCTGTTGAAACAGATGAAAGTCATTATTAGAAGGATAACTAGATTCTCATATATATATATACATGTCATTTTTGAACTTCAAAACTGGTTAGGGTTTTATTGTCTGACTGTATATGTTATGTCTCCATTATAAAGTCTAATTTCTTTGCTTCTTTGTATTCTTTGCAAAAAAAGGGCCTTTTTGGGTTTTAAACATCCCTGTATTTCTCTTGTACTTTGTAAAACTATATAATTTGTTTACGTTTTTTTGCCTTTGCTACATAGTTTACTACATTTTTCCTTCATATAAAAGAACTTCAAACTAGATGTCTCTGATAAATGTGACCTGGTATTCTTGTAAGGTGGCTGATTTAGGAGAACTAATTAATTTCAACACTTTGCTGCCCTGTGACCAGGTTTCTTGAGTAGGTTTGTGGACAACTCTGAGATCAATCTGGTGCAGGAATCCCTACAGCGGTTTATGATTGTATTCAGGATATTCTGGCAACTTATGCATTGTGCTGGTGTCAGGCTCATCTGTCTTGACTTTCCCTTTTGAATTTATCAGTTTGAATTTATCGGGAATAACAATCATCCTATCAATATCCTAAAATCGTTGGAGAGACTCATCAGCTTTGTCTCACAACCGCTCAACATTTTAAAGTAACATTTACAGTTTAACAAAATTTTACAAAAGCATTTAAAGTTCAACTATTTATAGATCAATAGGTTTTCTTTAATGTATTGTCTATGAGACTTACAAAATTCGTTGTACAATCACTACAAATGACTTTTTAGACCTTGTATTACTATAAAACTACTAGGGTGTTAAAACTATTGAAATATCTAATATATTTCTAGAGTAAAAACGCCTTGTATTATATTAATACTAAGGTATTCAGCCTTAGGAGAAATATCTAATATGTTACTAGTGTAAACTGATCTTGTATTACTATAAAACTATTCGGTGTTAAGCCTTAGGGAGAAATATCTAATATGTTAGTACTAGGGTAAAACATTTTTCATACCATTGGTATATTGGAACTACATTGTTAGCTCATATTTCCAGCATGTGATGGGTGATGTGGTAAAGAACCCATGAGTCATTAATCCTCTTTGCTTCTCATGCCAAATGAGCCTGGGTTGACTTGAGCAGTTGCGTCGGGACACTCCATCCTATTGATAAACGGTCCTAGAACCACACATCATGAAGGAATGCCGCACGATGCTTTTTCATGACTGTCAGTATATTACTATACATATGTCAAATCTATGAAAAGTCACTACTGTAACTGCGCTCAGTATATTCTATACATATTCAAATTTCTTGAAGTCTGTTATTATCATGCTCATGGTGCCATGCTGCTGGCATGGCTATCATGGACATCCAAATTTTGCCCCTGGTATTGTTATTATCTCAGATCTCTTTCATTGCCATGAAGTCAGGCTGTCTAATTTTTCTCCTTGTCTTCCTCTGCCTCATCTCTTTTGATGTTACAGTTGTCAATGTTTTCCCAACCTTCCCTTCTCATCCGTCAGAAAAACAATGACTGCCTCCTTCTTCTATTGCCCATTAGTTTTCTCAGTATCTTGGCTATTCAACACCTCCATTAGTCATTTTAAATAGTCCCTGGGGTTCTCATCATTCTTTTTGTAAAACCACATCTCTGTGGCCTCCAGAATTTTTCTATCTTTTATTATCCCTGATTCCCTTCGGATCAGGGATAGCTGTATGTAGCACTGAAACTTTTCTGATCTCAATTGACAGTGACCTGTTGCATATAAAGCTTCTGTCTTTTACTATACTTCTGTCAAATTATCTTAGCCATTCTTGTTAGTCTCTTTTCTTACAAAACTCTACATATAGACAATTACATCTATGTCTCACCTTGTCCTTGCAGAACTTCTCACTTCCTCCTCGGTGAGAGTCTGACCATCTTTCACCCCAATCAGGGACATCCCGCTCAAGTCTGAAGTCTGGTACTCCAATCACCTACAGATAAACAAGATAGCAATCAAACTTGCAGGGGACATCTTAATAAACAGAAACATTGAGTTGTGGACAAGTGACATTAAACACAAATAATTATAGACATTTACTAACAGGCTGGGGGACTTTCAGCTTACAGATGTATAATATTTAAGGAAAATAATGGGGTGCGATGCGAAGTCAATAACATACTTCCTAGTGCTGTGTTCAAGACCAATTTGGGCAGAAAAATGTTTTTATGCCCTCCGTACAGGTTGGACTACAGGTTTCCTAATCCTTTACTTGAGAATCTAAATTACAAGTACCCATGAAGTCAGGTAAGACCTACTAATGCGAGAACATTGATTTCTAGAAAGCATGTTACATAAATCAATCAGAGGTCTATAATAATCAGCTTTCTATGTTTAATTGTAGTGAAAAAGACAAAAAAGAAAGTAACACAAATGGGGTTTTAGAACACACTTGCATATGGATCATGAGATGAAAAGGGGGAAATCAGAACACAAACAGATGTCTCCATTAGACATGTGCCTGTGGTTTGAAACCCATAATGAGATCAAGCAACACAGAGATGGGATCATGTGACACATAGATGGGATCATGTGATACAAAGATGGGATCATGTGCCATATAATGGATCATGATCAAACAGTGAATTTAAGTCCTTCTCAAACACAAGATGGGCTCCTGAAACACAGATGGGCTCCTGAAACACAGATGGGCACCTGAAACACAGATGGGTTCTTGAAACACAGATGGGCTCTTGAAACACAGATGGGCTCTTGAACAGATGGGGTTTCCCGAAACACAGATGGGCTCTTGAAACACAGATGGGTTCCCGAAACACAGATGAGCTCCTGAAACACAGATGGGCTCTTGAAACAGATGGGTTCCTGAAACACAGATGGGCTCTTGAAACACAGATGGGTTCCTGAAACACAGATGAGCTCCTGAAACACAGATGGGCTCTTGAAACACAGATGACCTCCTGAAACACAGATGGGCTCTTGAAACACAGATAGGTTCCTGAAACACAGATGGGCTCCTGAAACAATTGGGCCCCCGAAACACAGATGTGTTCCTGAAACACAGATGGGGTCCTGAAACACAGATGGGGTCCTGAAACACAGATGTCTTCCTAAACACAGATAGGCTCCCAAAAAGATAAGTGGGATCCTAAGACATGAAACTAAATTAATTCACAAAAACTGCACTCAGAAAATGAAACTTGTCGAAAAACGAAACCCGTAATTTTTTTATTTTTGGGATGATTGTAAAGCACCTCTCAAATTCATGGTTTAAAAGTTCTCTCCTCTGATCAGCATGTTTTGATCCTTCCCAAATGCTTTCAATAGCCATCTGCAGACTGACAGCTAAATCTCTGCAAGGTCAAGTTCAAACTTTCCATCAACAACAGATACATTCCCAACTATTAACAGTAAATACAAAACTAGTAGACATGAACAGATACATTTTCCCCAATATAACAGTAAATACAAAACTAGTACACATGAACAGATACATTCCCAACTATTAACAGTAAATACAAAACTAGTACACATGAACAGATACATTCCCAACTATTAACAGTAAATACAAAACTAGTACACATGAACAGATACATTCCCAACTATTAACAGTCAATACAAAACTAGTACACATGAACAGATACATTCCCAACTATTAACAGTCAATACAAAACTAGTACACATGAACAGATACATTCCCAACTAATATACGTAAATACAAAACTAGTACACATGACAGATACATTCCCAACTATTAACAGTCAATAAAACTAGTACACATGAACAGATACATTCCCAACTATTAACAAGTAAACTACAAAACTAGATATCATGAACAAACAACCGAACTTATTAACAGTATACAAAACTAGTACACATGAACAGATACATTCTCCACTTATTAACAGTAATACTAAAACTAGTACACTGAACAGATACATTAAACTATTACAGTAATACAAAACTAGTTCCATGAACAGATACATTCCCAACTATTAACAGTAATACAAAACTAGTACACATGAACAGATACATTCCCAACTATTAACAGTAAATACAAAACTAGTACACATGAACAGATACATTCCCAACTATTAACAGTAAATACAAAACTAGTACACATGAACAGATACATTCCCAACTATTAACAGTAAATACAAAACTAGTACACATGAACAGATACATTCCCAACTATTAACAGTAAATACAAAACTAGTACACATGAACAGATACATTCCCAACTATTAACAGTAAATACAAAACTAGTACACATGAACAGATACATTCCCAACTATTAACAGTAAATACAAAACTAGTACACATGAACAGATACATTCCCAACTATTAACAGTAAATACAAAACTAGTACACATGAACAGATACATTCCCAACTATTAACAGTAAATACAAAACTAGTACACATGAACAGATACATTCAACTATTAACAGTAAATACAAACTAGTAACATGAACAGATACATTCCCAACTATTAACAGTAAATACAAAACTAGTACACATGAACAATATTAACTATGTAAAGTAAATACAAACTAGTACACATGAACAATACATTCCAACTATTAAAGTAATACAAAACTAGTACACATGAACAGATACATTCCCAACTATTAACAGTAAATACAAAACTAGTACACATGAACAGATACATTCCCAACTATTAACAGTAAATACAAAACTAGTACACATGAACAGATACATTCCCAACTATTAACAGTAAATACAAAACTAGTACACATGAACAGATACATTCCCAACTATTAACAGTCAATACAAAACTAGTACACATGAACAGATACATTCCCAACTATTAACAGTAAATACAAAACTAGTACACATGAACAGATACATTCCCAACTATTAACAGTCAATACAAAACTAGTACACATGAACAGATACTTTTTCCAACTATTAACAGTAAATACAAAACTAGTACACATGAACAGATACATTCCCAACTATTAACAGTCAATACAAAACTAGTACACATGAACAGATACATTCCCAACTATTAACAGTCAATACAAAACTAGTACACATGATCTGTTATCTAGGTTTGTATCCATATATCTAATGAAACCAGAAGGCTGCAGGATTGGACAATATTACTGTGAAATGTTAACCTCCTTAGAGGATTTTGGTATTTCAACCATTACAGATTTGTGCAATGATATATATAACACAGGATATATACCAAGAGACTTGAAGACATCAGTATTCATACCATTACCCAAAAAGCCCAAAGTACAGGAGTGCACAGACTATAGGACAATTAGCTTGATGAGCCACATAACAAAATACTACTCAAGATCATACATGAAAGAATTAAAAACAAGATAGACATAGAAGTAGGTGAAGAACAGTTTGGCTAAGAAGAACAGAGGAACAAGAGAGGCAATACTTTGTATAAGACTACTCACTGACAAGTATATAGAAGTGCAAAAAGTATCTACTTGTGTTTCATCGATTATAGCAAAGCTTTTGACAGAGTCCAACATGAAAAGCTAATCTTATGTCTACAAGAAATAGGTCTAGATGAGGCATATGATAAATACATAAGACATAAGTAACATATACTGGAACAGACAGCAATAATAAAATATGAAAATAGCTACTCTCCATACATAGACATAAAAGAGAGTAGACAAGGATGCATACTGTCACCAAGCCTATTTAATATCTACAAAGAGAAAATCTTCAAACAACTGTAGGAATGCAGGACTCAAGATCAATGGAAAAATAATAAACAACTTAAGATATGCAGATGACACAGTATTGGTAGCAGAAAATGAACAAGATCTACAAGAACTAGTGGACCAATTGGACAGAACTAGCAAGGAATATGGATTAGACATTAACATACAGAAAACAAAAACTATGGTAATCAACAAGGAAATGGAAAAACCTAAAATGAATATAAAAATACATGGAGAATTACTACATCAAGTAAAAAGCTTCTCATATCTCGGTCAGATGATAACAGATGATGGCAGATGTATAACAGAAATTAAAAAGAGAATAGAATGGCCAAGGATAATTTCAATAGTATGAGAAAGTTACTGACATCCAAACAAATCACAAACAGGCTAAAAATTAGAATGATCAAATGCTATATATATCCTATATTAATGTATGGCTCGGAAACATGGACAATGAACAAGCAGTTAGAAGACAGAATTGATGCATTTGAGATGTGGATATATAGAAGAATAGAATAGGCAGAGTTTCATGGACAGAAAAACAGACAAATAAACAAGTTTTAGGAAAACTAGGCATGAAGAAACAATTATTAAGAAAATTCAGACAAGTAAAGTATTTTGGGCACATAAAAGGCATGACACCATGATAAAACATTTACTAGAGGGGAAAGTTGAGGGAAGAGCAAGAGGAAGACCAGGAGATAAGTGGGAGGAAACTTTAAGAAATGGACAGGTTACAGTCTGGCAGTGTGCAACACCAAGGCGAAGACAGAGGATGCTGGAGATTCATTGCAGCCAACCTTCGATGTGGAGACGCACCTGATGATGATGATGATCCATATATATGTGAGCTAATGGTACCCATCTACAGTAGTCATGAAAATATAAAAACAATATACGCCACGTTTCAACAAAATGATTTTACCAAGCATAGGATACACAGAAGTGAAGATATTCACACTTTTTATATAGCAGGCGTAACATATACAGTTCTTGGACAGCAGGCGTAACATATACAGTTCTTGGACAGCAGGCGTAACATATACAGTTCTTGGACAGCGAGCGTAACATATACAGTTCTTGGACAGCAGGCTAACATATACAGTTCTTGGACAGCAGACGAACGATATACAGTTCTTGGACAGCAGGCGTAACATATACAGTTCTTGGACAGCAGACGTAACATATACAGTTCTTGGACAGCAGACATAACATATACAGTTCTTGGACAGAGCGTAACATATACAGTTCGGACAGGCGAAATATAGGTTAACAATAATCAGTTTTTGGGACAGCAGACTAACATATACGAAAAAGTCTCTTGGAAGCAGACTAACATATACAGTAGACAATAGATCAGTTCTTGGACAGCAGACATAACATATACAGTTAGACAATAGATCAGTCTTGGACAGCAATCTTGAACAGCAGACTAGCGGTTTCGGAACAACATAACATTACAGTTAGACTTGCAAACCTTGGACAGCAGACATAACATATACAGTCAGACAATGGGATCAGTTCTTGGACAAGAATACTTTACAGTTGAATAAATCGTTTTTGGACAGCAGATAACATATACAGTTAGACAATAAATCGTTCTTGACGCGACCTGCATATGCAGTCCAGACAAAAAAAATTTAAAAAATCAGTTCTGGACAGCGCCAACTATCAGTTAGACAATAAATCAGTTTTTGGACAGCAGACATAACATATACAGTTAGACAATAAATCAGTTCTTGGACAGCAGACATAACATATACAGTCAGACAATAGATCAGTTCTTGGACAGCAGACATAACATATACAGTTAGACAATAAATCAGTTCTTGGACAGCAGACTACATATAGTCAGACAATGATCAGTTCTTGGACGCAAACGATATACAGTTAGACAATAAACCCAACAGCTAAAATGAAATATGTGATGAATAAAATGTACTAAACTAGATATGGAAAAAGGAGGTTAATGTAAAGTTCTTAGTACTTTCTCTTCCTGCTCTATTTTTTATATGTGTAATGTTGATGTATATGAGTCATATCTTTACTTGTTTTTGTATTTGTTTCTCTTTTTTTCCACTTCTAGTTTATCTGTATTTATTTCTTTATTCCTTTTTTTTTAGTCACATATTTTCATTATTTTAAACGTTGTAATATCTTTGTCAAAGTCTATATGTTGTGTTCTGTAACATTTGTTGTATCTTTTTTGATAAAGGGCCCTTTTTTGGTTGAAACGTTGTTTGTATATTGTCATTGTTTTGTATTTTGTAAACTTTAGTACTTTGTTATTCGTGTTTACCAAAAGGAAAGATAAAACAATAATAATCAAATATATAAAACTGTGTTTCGACTTGTAATACCACTTTAAGGGCATGTGGAGGGACATAAGCCTGAGGAATTTAATGGCTGCATGGCTAGGTGCAGTCACCACAAAATTGTTCAGGTTAAGATTTGTGCTTTACCACTGACAGAAAAAATTGTGTACCTACGGTCAGCACTCTAACCCATTCAGTCTGACGCTCCCAGTGACATAATCACGTAACATTAATCTTATTCTGTACCACAAGTAAACAAAATCACCATGTATTAATCTATTCTGTACCCCAGTAGACATAATCACCGTAACATTAATCTTTTCTACCCACATGAACATAATCACTGTAACATTAATCTTGTTCTGTACCCACATGGTAGCATAATCACTGTAACATTAATCTTATTCTGTACCCACAGTAGACATAATCCCAACATTAATCTTATTCTTGACCCAAAGATATGACCTTTGGATGTAAGATATTATATCGCCTGTTTGTCTTCTGTATTTCCACTGAAAATATCCTTGGTTATGCTGTGTTCGAAGTGACAATGAGGATGAGACATGAACGCTAATGGACTGGATGACATATACTTCAGACCAAGTTTACCTTTTCTTTTTTCCATTCACCCTCATGATTAGGTAGTCCTGGCACTTAATAGGCACCTCTGACTGATTTTTTAGTGAAGGCTTGCTTTTTCTTATCACAGTGTCTTTCACCATTAAAGTAGTCTTACTCCGACTTCAGAGGTACCAATTTTGATCCCCACCCTTGGGCTGGCTGTGGTCTGGGGTCTGTGTGGTGCTGGGGTCTGTGTGGTGCTGAGATCTGTGTGGTGCTGAGATCTGTGTGGTGCTGAGATCTGTGTGGTGCTGGGGTCTGTGTGGTGCTGGGGTCTGTGTGGTGCTGAGATCTGTGTGGTGGTGAGATCTGTATGGTGCTGAGATCTGTGTGGTGCTGAGATCTGTGTGGTGCTGGGGTCTGTGTGGTGCTGGGGTCTGTGTGGTGCTGAGATCTGTGTGGTGCTGGGGATCTGTGTGGTGTTGAGGTCTGTGTGGGTGCTGAGATCTGTGTGGTGCTGGGATCTGTGTGGTGCTGGGATCTGTGTGGTGCTGGGGTCTGTGTGGTGCTGGGGTCTGGGGTGTGAGGTCTGTGTGGTGCTGAGATCTGTGTAGTGCTGGGGTCTGTGTGGTGCTGGGGCTTACAGGGGAAGCAAAGAATAGTACCACTGCAACCTACAAGGCATGTCGTAAAGACGACTGATGTAGGACCTAGGAAGCTACCATAGTAAATAAAAGCATCGAGAAATCGGATGTGCTGGCCTACTTGTAAGTGCATAACGGGCACAAACACAATCGTTATTAGGCTCAGATCACATACAAATCAGACAGAGTGGTTAACAAGTGGTTATATGGAGTGTTAGAAGAAGATCATCCCTAAGAAAGGATCAGGGTCTCTTGTAGTCCAACCACATACTGTGTGCACACTGAGAACTTTATGCTGTAGCTGGCCTCAAACCTTGAAATATCCACAGCATGTGGTCACTAATGAAACATGTTATCTACTCTGCTATCACTGACCATCACCTTCTATCTTCAATCCCTATTTACTTAGCCAGACTGCAGTGATAGAGCATGTTACCAAACGGACACTTTTTGGGAGGTGAAGTAGGGCCTTGGTCAGCTCTGGTTAGGACACTGACCTATCACCCAACAGAGCCACAGCCATGTTTCATTAATTAAACTACAAATGGAAAAATTTGGATCCAAATTTATAATTTCAAATTACACCCTTACCTGTGTGGTACCAACGATCTGGCGAATGACTTGGGTTTCACAGGATCATCCTAATAGCCCAACATGTTGTTAGACCCTTCTGTAACATAGCTCACCTGCAGACCCCACTGGCAGCACTCGACCTTCAGAGTCAATCACTTTGGCCTAGATAATCATTTATGAGATCAAATATCTTCTGAAGTATTTTTCTCCATACAAACTGGTATGTTAATGATGGATATTCTAATGAGGTTATGCTAATTATTAATAAAGTACATGCTAATGAAGCATATGATAATGAGGATACCATTTCACCCATATTTTCACTTTTTAATTTAAGTATCCACAGAAGTGGGCATTTGTGCTTAGCAATAGTGAACTTGCACAACTCAGAGTACCTGGTTGTACATAAATTTGCCCCAGTGTATTTTTACAAACAGTAAAACCAATATGTCTGTTCTTCAATTGGTAACTGGTATGAGGAAGAAATTGTAGTGGTGAAGGTGGATGGTAGATACATAAGAAAGTCGTTGAAAATTGTAGTCCTTGTCAAGATTACAAAAGCAACGCAACAAAATGAAAAGTGACAAAGAAGACAATAAATTATTGTAAAATGTTGGCTAAAACCAAAGTTCTATAAATGAGCTTGTCACCTCTACATGATCCAGAACTTTCCCTACAGTTGACACCCTCTTCTCAGGTGTACAGTCACCTGTCGACTGGAAAGATACTGGGCTTCTCTGGATCCGTAACACCTGCACAGGTAGGTATTTAATGTAAAACTTGTTCATTTTTTTATAAAACTATAACAGACATTTGCAGCCATAAATAAATTACTACATGACCAAGATGAATAGAATAAACAGTTTTATAAAATAATCATGTCGACCTTCATTTAAACATATCATGAAGTGTTCAGTGAAGTCGTTTGTAATCTATAACCATTGAAACATATCATGAAGTGTCCTGTCTATAGGATTGTTGCTGGAGCTATGGAGTTTGTGATTTGAAACACTTTCGCAGCTGGCATGCCATTTCTGACAGGAATAGAACCATATGAGGAAACCTTTTTGCATAAGTTAATCCTTTATATTTAGATCTTTTTTTATGGGTGTTCTGTGATATCTTCTTCCTATTCTCACTAGATTGAATTTGGATTCTCTAATAAAGGAAACGTCTGCCTCAGATTACAGCCACGCTATACAGTTTGTCTTGGACGCTAGTGAAGAGGGCCACCTCTTCTTCTCAAGTCTGCATACGGGGGGCAGTTCTGAGGATATAATTCCTATGATTTCTGCTTCCCCATTTGTGCCACCTCTTCCAGTAAATTTTGGCCACCCTTGATGGTAGGTCTGACATTCTTACTCGTGGCTAAATCTCCGAGGCAGATTGGCGACGAGAATCCTTATCCCATTCCCACATTGTGAGGGGTCGTTTCACCATGTTATGCGCCTACGGCCTGGCGTATCCGTTTCTGCAAGCATTTGTTTGGGTTAGCATTCCCTAGCGGACACGTGCACCCGATTTCACCCAAAACCTCCTAACCCGCCTTTTACGACATTGTGTGGCAGGTAACAGTGGTTCTATTCTTTACACCCCAAATTTGGGCCCGTAACCACTCGGGCGGTTCTGTGACATAAGTTTTATCATCAATAACCGGAAGTCTCTGTAGTTATAGGGTTTAAAGCCCCTGCCTTGCAAATCAAAGGTTGTTGGTTTGAATAAACTGCGTTGTTCTGTTCACTGGTCATTCTTTTCCAGAGGCCCTATGATTGTTGATGGAGTTTGTGCTACTCTCTGCAAGTAGTGTGCCATTTCTGCGGTGACGGGACGGGAGCCATGTGGGGGAAAAAGCCAGTGCAATGAAGTCAATTCTTCATTAACCCCCACTTTAATCAGGGTTATCTGATTCTTAAACACCTGAATTATTTAAACATGTGATGGAAAGGGGACCATTCTTCTTATTCTGCATTCAGATCAGTTGTCATGCTAGATTACTAGATGCTGCCAAGACAAGTAGTGATGATGTTGTTTTTATGATGTGGACACTATCACAGTGTTAAGTGATGATGTTGTGGATACTATCACAAAGACCGTGATGACAATGGTGGTTTTGGTGATGGTCACTACAATGGTGGTAGAGATGACTGTAGTAGAGATGGTAATGATGTTGTGGTGGTGATGATGGTAGTTGTATTGGTATCAATGATAATGATAGCGTTGATTATTAGTGAAAACCAGGTTAAATGAAATACTTACTGTAAACTTATGCATGTTCATGCGCTTTGAAGAGCTTTGAATACTTAAATTGGGCATGTGCGCTAGCCATGATACCAGTGATTAGTGAGGATGTATCTTCTTTCACATAGTGGATGATTTAATATGTCAATAACATGGTGGAACCCATACAGAGCTGTACATCTAAAAACATACAGAAGGATGTATTTTATCATCATATAATTGATTTTGTATGTCAATCAATATGGTTGGAACCCCATACAAGCTTACATCTACAACACAACATACTTCTTCTCTCTTCAATGATCCAGGGCACTTGAGCTTTTGCCCTTGGGCTAATGCTATGTAGTGGTATCTGCATGTGTTTGTAATTGTTCTTTGTTCCTTATAATGTTTTCCCCATTTATCTGGCCTTGGGGGAAGGAGGGTCTTTCTGATGTCATCTAGTGCTTGACACTTGAAAAGGTGGTGGTGAATGGTTTCATGATGATGTCGAAATTTGGGCACTCTGGGTTTTTGGGGATGAATTCTGTTCAAGTGATTATTAAGTGTTATTGTTGGGTTGAGTCAAAAAATGGTGCTCTGATCTCTTCGTAAGGTGGTTGATGTTGTCATTAAGTTAGGCTGGCCATAGGGTGTACACATCTCTTCCTATTTCCCATGGCCCATCTGTTCAGCAAATTTCTTTATTTGTTGTCATTAGGATTTGCTTTGCTGTAGGGAGATTGTTGCTGTAATTGGTTGTTCCTGTGTTGCCCTTTTTTGGGCTAGCCTATCTGCTTTGTCATTTCCAGGTGTGTTTGAATGCCCAGGGATCCACTGCATGGTTATTTTGATGTCATGTGATGTAATAAGTCTGTCAATATCTAGGGCTATATGGGAAGTTCAGATTTAAAATCCCACCATCCTCTGGGCTTGAAGGGCAGACATTGAATCTGTGAAGATAATTATGTTTTGTGCCTTTGATGGGCATGAAAACAGTCTTCAGGTGTACAAGCTGCTTCTATGCATGAATTTCAGCCTCATAATTGGAGCATATCTCCCGCATGCCAAACAGCTCTTCGGATGATCTGTCTGGGTATTGTATATTTGCTCCGTAACCTGCTTTGATGGTGGCTTTAAATGCAGATCCATCAGTATAGACATGTATCCATTCTTGGGGATAGGCATCAATGGTTCTTTGAGATGCTATCATAAGGCTGACTGGGTCGGAGCGTTTAAATTGTTCATCTATCAATTTTTTTCTAATTTCAGGTGTATTCAAAGTGTATTGGGGGTAAGTTTTTCTATTACTTCCCGCAGCTGTGTCTTGTTTCTGGAAGGTGGTATCTGTCTTTGATTTCACTGACGTGGTGGAGGATTGACTTTTTTTTAATTCTGTTTCTCTGTTTCCCCTTCTCCCAAAAAGTAGTTTATGGGTGATCTTGATTCATCTTTTTCTCCTTTTTAAAACTCAACAGCAGCTTTGTCCCTAAGCAACCCAAAAGGTTCCACATTTGTGTGTATTTCACATGGCGGTTGTGGACCTCATTGCTCCGCTGATTAGATGACATTGTTCTGTACTCTGTCCAGGGGAAACAAGGTTTGTCTTGGGGCAAGTTGTTAGAAGAGCACTGTTGTATTCATTGCAGAGCGGATGTAACCAAGATATAAGCCTCTCAGAGTATCTTTATCTGTCCCATGTTGTGCCAGCAGCTTCTTCAATAGCTGTAATCTTCTTAATGCTTTGTTCTTTACATTCACAACATGCTTCTTCAGGTTAAGCTGCGGTCAGGGTTACTCCAAGATATTGGGGTGTTGTTCTCTAGGTTGGTGATTGTCTAGATTTAATGTGATATTCTGTTTGGCAACTTTGTAAGTGAAGATGATACACTGTTTTGGCACAGTTTTCTTTAGTTTCCATGTCTGGCATATATGGAGTTTTCTTAGGTCTCCGTTAAGTTTCTGCTCCACTTTCTACATCCTCATGACTTTGCCCAAAATGGGTAACCTGGGATAGCTTTTCAAGTAATCTGACTTGCAAAGGTCATTGATGTATATGAGGAAGAGGTGCAACTAGGGATGAGCCTGTGGTAAACCTCTTCAGACCTCCTTAGATGAAATTGCATCATTGATTTTTTTCTGGATCGTTCGGTCAATTAAGAAGTACTTAATCCAGTTGTACAATTTCCCATGTATTCCAATGTCCATCATCTTCATAAGGAGGCCTTTTTTCCCTACTCACTAAGCCTGCTGCAGGTCAAAGAAGATGGCTCTGTGTTTGTTGTTCTGAAGCTGTCTGGGATTCTTTGAGTGCTAAAGAGTTGGTCCTCTGTGCAGTTGCCAGATCTAAATCCCGCCTGTTTGTGGCATAGAGTGTTGGTACTTTCAAGAAACCAGTAGAGACGACAATTTACAATTTTTTCAGCTAATTTCCTTAGACATGATGTTAGGGAAATTGGTCGGTAACTTGGGGTTTACCTGGGGTTTGGTGTTTTTCAGGATAGGGATAATTGGGCACTCCTCCAGGCTTTGGGAGCATTCCATTTCTCCATGTCATATTAATTAGATGGAGAACTGCTACCTTCCCTATTGGACCCAAGTTTAGAAGCATCTCGTTGTGGATCTTATCTGGTCCAGGAGACTTTCTAAGTTTCAATTCTTTTTTCCTGTTTTAATTCCTGTCTACTAACCCCTTTTTCAAAAAAGGAAGCATTTACTGTTTAGCTTTTCTTGTTGCTTCAAGTGGTTCAGACGCTTTCGTCTATCTCTGTGAGTTCCCCTGCTCTGTTTTACTGATGCAAAGTAACGGTTGAAGTGCTCTGCTTTTTTCTTGTCTTCAATGATTGTTTTCCTTCCATCTATCACTGGTTTGGGATTTGTCTTCCTACTATCCCCAGACAGATTGTGACTAAGCCCCGGCTTTATTTCCTTTTGTCTGAAGTCTAGTTTTGAAACATGTGTCTATCCATTTTCATTTTTAGCCTTCTAACTGCAAGTTTTACTTTGCACAAGCTTTTTGTACTGCACTTTTTTGTCCAGTGATGGTGTGGGCTCCAGTGTTTTCCTTAATGTGCTTCTTTCATAGATGGTGTCTTATATGTCTTGGTTCCAAAATGGTTTGTGTGATTTTGGGCCCCTTGGATACATAATGATGAGGCTTTCAGAATTGCTTTTTTTGCATTCTTCGTTGAAAGTCCCCAACACTGCTGCATCAACTGTGCAAGCAGAGAGTCAGTTGTTTCTTGAAAAGTCTCCAGTTAGCTTTTGAAGTTCCACGTTTTTGCTTTCGACAGGCTCTCAAATTTTATAGTAGTAAGGTGGGTTTGTGATCACTTCGATATCATCAAGTATTTGGGAAGGCAGGTTCGTCAAGTCGGATGAGCAGATGGTATGGTCAGGTCGAGTAAGTGGGGAGGTGAGCTCTGACAACACAACATACAGAAGGATGTATTTTATCATCATATATTTATGTTTTGTATGTCTCTTCTTCTTTGTTCCACTGCTATGAATTCAGGCGTAAATAATGCTCTGTATGGTGCTTCTTTTGATTTTTATGAGGGTTTGCTTCCTTATATCAATCTCCCACCATGCGGCGTGACTCTCCGATTTCAGAGGTAATTGGTTGTCAAAGAACATGGTTGCAATCAGCTAATGGACAACCTTGTGCATAGAAGATAATTAACAACGAACTTGTTTGCACCGCTGCATGGGACCAAATTTTTTGTTTACTTTTATACTTTCCCGTTAATGACTCTGAGCCGAGTGTTTACGGGCAAATTTGGGATGTAAAAAAATAGAACCACTGTTACCTGCCATGGGATTTCGTAAGAGGGGACAAGGAGGTTTGGCTGAAATTGATGCATTTTCCAAAGGTGTAGAACTCTATCGTTAGGGCCTACCAAAATTGCACGTATACCCCGTTCTTCAAAGATCAAACATATCACAAGAGGATTAAAAATTTGGGTCGTAAAGCGAACGAAAGAAGAAGAAGATGACCTGACGAAGTAAACTCGCCAGTAGGTTAACAACATTTCCATAAATAATATTCCTCACCATTATATTGCAAGGACCTGAAAGTATTCATCACTTCTCCTTCATCACAACATTTCCATCAATTTTGAAATAGGACCCAAAATTTCCATACAATTTTTTCATGAAGGTAGACAAGACATGGCCATGTGTTTCTTCATACCTTATCATATGTTGGACAGGTCTACAATAGATATTTGGCAGTATGAAACTGCTATCACAGTTACACAGATATGTTATAGCAATTTGAATCTATGATACAGATGGTATCTCATTATATTGTGTCTTGTGCATTGAACGATAATAATAACCTAGTTCTATCTGGAGAACTGTTTAATGCATTTTTTGGTTTTATATTCCACTTGGGTGGTCTCAACAATGATGTCACATATTGAAAGTTTCTGTTTTGGCGCGGGCATGTGTGCGTGAGTGAGAGAGAAAAGCAAGACATAGAGTGTGGCGCATACCACTTTTTGTGCTTCCACAGCCTTCAGGACATAGACGGGTCAGGGTTTGGGAGCCACACTAATGTGGCACTATGGGTAATCATCTGTAGAGAAGCCATCACCATTCCCAAAAAAATGATATAGTGGTACTGGAGCACAAATGACTGACTCCTAGAAAAATAAACAATGATATAGTGGTACTATAGCACAAATGACTGACTCCCAGAAAAAAAAACAAGGATGTAGTGGTACTGCAGCACAATGATGACTCTAGAAAAATAAACAAGGATGTAGTGGTACTGCTACTGCAAATGACACTCCCAGAAAAACAAACAATGATGTAGTGGTACTGCAGCACAAATGACTGACTCCTAGAAAAATAAACAATGATGTAATGGTACTGGAGCACAAATGACTGACTCCTAGAAAATAAACAATGATGAGTGGACTGGAGCACAAATGACTGACCCTAGAAAAATAAGTGACTAATAATTTCCACATATAGTTAACAAAATAACCTAATTGTGATATTATCATTAACTAGGATGGTGTGTTCAAACTCAAACTAGTTTCTATAAAACAACTCTTTTATCCAGGGTATTTTGGTTTGTCAGGCCTGTATCGTTTCTTTGATTAGGGAACACACGATGAATGATGTAGTCGCCATCACCTCTTCTTCTTCTTTGCGTCTGTTTTTCGACCAATTTTTAAACACTCTTTGAGATATGTTTGATCTTTTCCAAAGCGTGATGGGGAAAATTGGTTTGGTAGGCCCTAAACGCATAACTTCACACGGCTCACTGTCTCTACTACCAAGTGTTTCTCTGGATATTATTACGGGTGAGTCACTATGAGAGACCTTGTGTTAAACAATCCTACTCCACTGTGGAAATGATCCTCGATCACCCAGGCCCAATGGAGCAAGAATAGTAACACTCGACCTACAAGGCAGGTGAAGAGGTGACTGAGGTAGGGGCCTAAGGAAGCTAGCCTGTAAATAAAAAGCATCACAGAAAAGGGTGTGACTTGTAGGCACAACTACACAATGTACAATCGCTTTTAGGCTCAGATCACTACAAATCACAAAGAGTGGTTTAATAAGTGCCCATATGGACCGTTGATAAAAAAGATCCTGGACCAAGCATCTACTAAGCAAGTGCACTTGCCACTACACTATCGCAGCTCTTGTACTAGTTTGTAACATTATTTATTTTTGGGAACATAGAAATATTGTCTGGCAGCTATAACTCACATGTTGATGGTAGCCACAAATAGTCCTAAAGTAGCTGTTGTTGATGATGTTTTAGAGATAAGGTGCACCTTTTGGGGATCCTGTCGTCCCTGGGGAACAAACCAATGTCCAGAAACATTCACACATTTTCTATGTAGATTTGACTGTCAAATTTGATTATCAGACAGATAAACATGTCAAAAATGAAACAGGGTAGGATAGCTTTACAAAGACAACAACAAACAAGATCAATGTTTTCGAAAAAACAACGGGAAACAAGATCAATGTTTTTGAGACAACAGCAAACAAGATCAATGTTTTACAAAGGCAAGAAAAAGATCAATGTTTTACGAAAGACAACAGCAAACAAGGTCAATGTTTTACAAAAAAACAACAGCAAACAGGTCATGTTTTCGAAAGGCCGAAACAAGGTCAATGTTTTACAAAAAACACAGCAAACAAGATTAATGTTTTACGAAAAGAAAAAGCAAAACAAGCAATGTTTTACAAAAGACAACAGCAAACAAGATCAATGTTTACGAAAGACAAGCAAACAAGATCAATGTTTTAAGAAAGACAACAGCAAACAAGATCAATGTTTTCGAAGACAACACAAACAAGGTCAATGTTTAAAAGACAACAGAAACAAGGTCAATGTTTTAAAAGACAACAAGAAACAAGGTCAATGTTTTTACAAAGCAACAGCAAACAAGATCAATGTTTTACGAAAAAACACAGCAACAAGGTCAATTTTTACAAAGACAACAGCAAACAAGGTCAAAATTTTTTTACTAAAAGATACATTCTTATTTCTTGTACTAAAGATGGTGTTTTAATGATTTTTTTTTGACACCAAATTCACTGGTGAGGAAACTTTGATAAGGATAAAACAAGTGTCATGCAAAAATCAGTCTTAGACGCCATGACTAGGCCTGAATTCATAGTGAGCGAACAAAAACATTATTGGATCAGGAATATTACTGGAGATTTCTTGTGTGCCCGACATTCCATTGAAATTCTTGTTCAAGTGATAACACAATGTATAATGATCTCTTCTTCCTATGTGTTCTTTACAAAAAACTCCGATGTGATTTCTGCAGCCAATGTACACATTTGGCCCTGGTTCATAGGCTTCTATGCGTGTAGGTCAGATGCATCCGACAAATTCTGGCAGGTCTACAAGGTGTGTTTGCCTGGCCCCTACCTGATCTATGTGTTTCTGGTTCTACATGCAGCAAAGTTGGGGTCAACCTGATCTTTCTTAGGAATTATCAAAAAAGGGAAAAATTTGTTCCGGGGAATGCAAACCAACCTCACTCCCAAAACTTTGATAAAAAAGTAAATGGTGAGAGAAGACTGGGAAACTTTGATAGCAAGGTCAAAGCTAATGGGGCACTGGCTCACCTGGTGGGAAGGGGGAGGGTGTTGACTCCTCTAGGTCATTTTTGTGTGTGGTTTTTTAAACATTAATAAAAATTATTATTTTGTGTCCTACAAGGAGGCAACTCAAATCAAATAAAAAGCATGTGAAACAAATGTGCTAACCTACAGATCTCTAGGTGTCTGACAGTGCACAAGGGACTTATGCTTTAAGATGCAAATCACATACCAACCACAATTAGTAGTTTAACAAGTGGTTAATGTAGAATGAACGAACAGAAGAGATGAAAGAAGTTGTAGATGGAGCTGAAATGTTGATGCAGAAGTAGAATGTATAGAGACTCTGGGAAACCCAGTCCAAAAAAAAAATAATCATAGAAGAAGGTGATGAATGACCAACTTTAATCAATCACATTCTAGAATAAACAAAAACAGGTATTTCTAATAACAAGTTAAGCATCATGATATTGCAGTCAAGGCAGTAAAAAAATAATCTTACTGATGTAAACTGAATATTGATTGGATCATCAAACTGTAACTGATCTTGCAGATCAAATATGCTCTGCTTCTGTGACTGAGTAGCAGACATTAGGACATCATCAAAACGGAATGTACCTGGGTAGAAGTCTGGCCCCATCGTCAGTATGTACTTCAAATTTGGTAACCTGAATATTCATTTTTACTTCTTTAAGCATGATGAAATAATAATAATTGACTTCTGCATTTGCAACCACACAAACAAAGTAGATAACTGGAGTAGAGACAATAACTGAATACTAGGCAGGTAACCAGGATTGCATGGGATGTAAAGTTTACATGATTTGCATTCTGAAGTTTAGAGTTTGAATACTTTCTTCTGTGGTTTGTTTCACTTGTTAATCACGCAGTAGAGCTTCCTTCTTTTCATTCGCTCGAAGTATTGTCTATATGTTCAATGGGGTTTTTGTATAAACTTTACTGTCATGTGTAGCTTACACAGAGGTCTGTGTCATTTTCTGCCCAGTGTTGTTTCACTAGGTCAGTGAGTTTGCCTCAGTATATCATATTCGAGGAAGTCTTGAAGTATGTGCTCTGAAGTGTGGGGTGCCTGTCCACATTTACACATGGCGGAATTGCCAATTTTGAATTTTGTGCAGCAGAGCTAATGTCACAGCATTTCAGATGGGATGGTAGATGCTCGGTCTCTTTCATTAGATGCTGTCAGATTTGTATGCTGTTTCTCTACATATCTTAACTTTTACTGTGAATATCTCTTAAAACTCAATGATACATTTATTTCAATACTTACTAGTCTCATAATATCATCCTTGTCGAGGTCAGGCCATCATCTTAGGAAGGCATCCTTGCCCGAGTCGAGCCATCATCTCAGGAAGGCATCCTTGCGGTCGATCATCCAAAGGCATCTTGTCGGGGCCATCATCTCAGGAAGGCATCCTTGCGAGGTCAAGCCATCATCTCAGGAAAGCATCCTTGTCTAGGTCGAGCCATCATCTCAGGAAAGCATCCTTGCCGAGGTCAAGCCCTCATCTCAGGAAAGCATCCTTGCCACGGTCGAGCCATCATCTCAGGAAGGCATCCTTGCCGAGGTCGAGCCATCATCTCAGAAAGGCATCCTTGTCGAGGTCGGGCCATCATCTCAGGAAAGCATCCTTGCCTAGGAGCATCACCCAGGAAGATCTTCAGTCGGGCATCATCTCAGGAAAGCATCCTTGCCTAGAGATATCTCAGGAAGCATCTGCAGTCATCTCAGGAAGCATCTGCAGTCAAGCCATCTCTCAGGCACCCTCAGGTCAAGCCATCATCTCAGGAAAGCTTGCATCCTCATGGCATCCTTGCAGTAAGCCATCATCTCGGAAGTCCTGCCTGGGTAGCCATCATCTCAGGAAAGCATCCTGCTAGGTCACCTTCAGGAGCATCTGCTAGTCGAGCCATCATCGAAGCATCCTTGCCTAGGTCACATCATCTCAGGAAGTCTGTCATCATCTGGGCACCCTGTAGGTCGCCATATCTCAGGAAGCATCCTTGCCTGACCATCTCAGGAAGGCATCCTGCAGTGGCCATCATTCAGGAAGGTCATGAGGTGAGACTCATCTCAGAGCATCCTTTCGGCACAATCAACTCATGATGACATTCTTGTAAAAGTCCAGCCATTCTTTACATATTATCTCACACTGAAAAAGTTGTCTCAAAACTCCACATTTCTTGCACTATACAATTGATAAGAGAAATATATATCATAAATGTACATACTCCTTGGAAGTGACAGTGGCTCCTGGTGATAGTCTGTCTAGTTCTGGTATGATCTCTCTCAGCATGTCTAAGTAATTGACATTTTTAAAGCCAGTCGAAGCAACAAGTAACTTGCAGCCAGCCTACATTCAGTAAAAATATCATAATAATGGTAAATTATAGACATGGACATTTAACAAGGAAAATCATATATTTTTTAAAAATATAAGTGTTACAAAGAGTCCTTTGTATATCATGGACAGAGAAGAGAACAAATAGATCTATCAAAATCAAAGAAAATAGTTTGATGCTAAAAATAAGAATGAGAAATGTGTAGTATTTTGGACATATAAAAAGAATGAGGGGTTGGAAAATGTAATTGAGGAAGGAGACAGAATAGCAAAGAAAAGAGGAAAACCATGGAGAAGGTGGATTCAGGATGTGACTGAAGACTTGAGCAGAGGCGGTCCATCTGGCCTATGAGAGAAAAGGACTGTTAGGGATTCAAAATTCTGCTCAGAACAAGTTATTGGATGATGACCACTACTTATCCCTGGCTCCTCACCGAAGATGGAACATGTCAATCTTACAGGTATGTATATCCAGTAATGAAGATGGATCGTGTCAATCTTACAGGTATGTATATCCAGTAATGAAGATGGATCGTGTCAATCTTACAGGTATGTATATCCAGTAATGAAGATGGAACATGTCAATCTTACAGGTATGTATATCCAGTAATGAAAATGGAACATGTATGAATCATACAGTTTGAACAAAAACCTTCTGGTAAGCACACAGCAAGTGGTGTGGGCTATAGGTTTCCTGAACACAGATCAATACTTGAGGATCTTCTTCTTCGAATGCTCCACATCGACCACTTGTTAACTACTCTGTGTGATTTGTATGTGATCTGAGCCTAAGAGCGATTGTATGTTGCGCCAGTTATGTGCCTACAAGTAGGCCAGCACATCCGATTTCTCGATGTCTTTTATTTACTAGGGTAGTTTCCCCTAGGTCCTACATCAGTCGGATTTACGACATGCTTTGTAAGAGTCGCACTGGTGTTATTATATGCTTCCCTTGCAGGCCCTGGCACCACACAGGCCCCGGCACCACACAGGCCCCGTCACCACATGGATGACTTGAGGATCTAAACTACAAGTACCTCTGAAGCTGGAGAAGGTACTCCTGTATGGCAGTGGTGCACTGATAATAAGGAAAGCAGACATTCACACAAAATTCATAGCGGGTGAATGCAGAAGAAGAAGAAGAATCATATCGTTAATGACTATGCTTAGGCACCTTACATAGAATGAATTTCGAATCTCAAATTCTAAATGTGAGAAACATATCAAGAAGAAGATATTTGGGTCAAAGGACAAGATCTTCTTGCCGCTAAATCATTGAAGAAAAAGAAGAAAAATAGAAAGACATATTTTAAAATGAAATATAATGATAATAATAATGATCAGACAACTCTTCAGCTAAGAACTTTTGACAAAAAGGTGCTAGATTACAGGTTATGTCCCATGTAAACCTTTTTTGTTTCCTTGCATTTTCTGTCTTGTCTGTTCTGATTTCATGTCCTTGACTTCTTGTATTCAATTCAGCGACCTATATTCTATATAATGTGATGACACAAGATGACATAACAATACCTTGTGAAGAGCATACTTCAATTCTCCAGCCCGGTATGATGGATTGATGTTGACCTGACAAGATACAAAAATGATTAAATACATGATCAATATATGTTTTGAAAACACATTTTGGCAAAGGGAGGCAAGCCTCTAGATATGATTGACTGTTGCTAACTAGATATGATTGACTGTTGCTAACTAGATATGATTGACTGTTGCTAACTAGATATGATTGACTGTTGCTAACTAGATATGGTTGACTGTTGCTAACTAGATATGATTGACTGTTGCTAACTAGATATGATTAACTGTTGCTAACTAGATATGATTGACTGTTGCTAACTAGATATGGTTGACTGTTGCTAACTAGATATGATTGCCTGTTGCTAACTAGATATGATTGACTGTTGCTAACTAGATATGGTTGACTGTTGCTAACTAGATATGATTGACTGTTGCTAACTAGATATGATTAACTGTTGCTAACTAGATATGATTGACTGTTGCTAACTAGATATGGTTGACTGTTGCTAACTAGATATGATTGCCTGTTGCTAACTAGATATGATTGACTGTTGCTAACTAGATATGATTGACTGTTGCTAACTAGATATGATTGACTGTTGCTAACTAGATATGGTTGACTGTTGCTAACTAGATATGGTTGAAACATTTATAACAAGTTCATATTTCTATACATGGAGCCCTCAATCAAAATCGGATCTGAATCTGGTCTTGTCCATTTTCCCATAGTAATCTACCAACTAAAATGTTTTTAATTCTAAAGGGTCTAAGAACAAAGGATTGACTTCAATGCACCGGGTTTTACCCCATTTAGCCTGGTCCTTCTCCACAGAAGTGGCACACCAGATGCTGAGAATATTGCACAAAGCACAAACTCTGTAGCTCCTGAAAGCAATCTTAGGGCTCTCGGAAAAAAGCATTGTCAACAGAATGTCATGGTCTGGATTTGATCCCATGACCGTTGGAAAGCAAGACAAAGGTTTAATCACTTAGCCACAGAGAACCACTTAGCCACAGAGATCCACTTAGCCACACAGAGATCCACTTAGCCACAGAGATCCACTTAGCCAACAGAGACCACTTAGCCACAGAGATCCACTTAGCCACAGAGACCCACTTAGCCACAGAGATCCACTTAGCCACAGAACCACTAGCCACAGAGAACCACTTAGCCACAGAGACCCACTAGCCACAGAGAACCACTTAGCCACAGAGACCCACTTAGCCACAGAGACCCACTTAGCCACAGAGAACCACTTAGCCACAGAGAACCACTTAGCCACAGAGACCCACTTAGCCACAGAGAGACCACTTAGCCACAGAGACCCACTTAGCCACAGAGACCCACTTAGCCACAGAGACCCACTTAGCCACAGAGACCCCTGTTTTGTAATTCATCCCCCTCTGGAAAAATGTCTCAAGACGCCTGGACTAAGGCAGCCCCATTATCTTGCCTGCAGTACCTTGAGACTTGTTTTGTTCCATTTTAATGAGCTGAAAACAAATCTGTATGCATGATAAATATATGCTATACAGCATTAGTTACACTTTAAGTTTGTCTCCTGTAGTCAAATATGATATATGTGTGCAGTTTTGTTTATGGAGGTTATGAATGTGTTACACAGTGTTAGGCAATGACACAGGGGGAAAATGAGCACATCAATAAAAAAATTTATGAGACTAGAAACTGGTTACAATCAACATTTAAACAGTCATGGTTCCCCCATAGGTGCTTAGTCCTGTACAGCTTACTGACAGTGTCGGTGTCACATCATTTATATAGTAGTAGATATTCTCACTTGATCATATTGCATCACTAGAAAGAGTGACAGACAGGATGAAGGATGGTAAGAGTGACTAGAGCTATATGTGGAGGTGGATGCTGGAACCAATCTCCGACTGATTGTGTCCAAATTCAACATCTACTAAATTAAGTCTAGGAGACATCACCGTGAGATTAAACCAATGAAGAGGTTAAACATCTCTACAATGAAATGCACAAACCACATAGGTTTCAAAGAGTGGTTCTTCTTCTTCTTACATTACTTCATGCTCCACATCGATCACTTGTTAACACTTCTCTTTGTAATTTATATGTGGGAGTCTGAGTCTAAAAGTGATTGTACGTTGTGCTAGTTATGTGCTACAAGTAGCCAGCACATTTTATTTCCGTGATGCTTTTATTTACTAGGTAGCTTCCTAGGTCCTCCATCAATTGACATGTCTTGTAGGTCACAGTGTTACTATTCTTTGCTTTCCTTGTGAGTCCCAGCAAACACATGGTTGCATAGAGTGGTTAACTTGGTTGATATACATGAACACAATCAACAACAAACAAACAACAACAACAAAAAAAAAACAAACAACACAAGCCTGGTACTATTATTATTATTCCCAATAAGAACAGTTATTGTTAATTAATCCAATTAGGTGTGTGGGGAAAAGTGCGTATGCATGATAGAGAGTGTGAGTGTGTGGTATGAAGAAAATAAACTGTGTGAGAGAGCAACATACCAGAATATTTCCAGCTCTAGCTGTTGCATACTGTGTGATTACCCACTCCACTGAGTTTGGCCCCCATATCCCAACCCTGTCTCCCTTGCGGACACCAAGGGACATGAAACCAGCAGCCAACTGGTCAGCCTGTTGATAGAGATTATCCAACAATGAGTAAACACAAATCTTTCATAAGCTGTGATATTCTTTATGAGAATACTGCATGGAGAGGGGAAAATTGACACTGTCAACTATCTTGAACATCAGAACATAACCAATATTTGGTCTGAAACCCCTCAGTGACCTGTATGACCCCTGCCAGAAATATACATTCTCATCTTCATAGTCCACTATCATTAGAACATGCAAACCTCACATCACTACAAGGTAATGGCTTGATGAGAAGATCATTAGAACACGCAAACCTCACACCACTACAAGGTAATAGGCATGGAGCATTAGAACATGCAACTACACCACTAAGGATGGCGATGAGATCATTAGAACATGCAAACCTCACACTACTACAAGGTAATGGCTTGATAAGAGATCATTAGAACATGCAAACTCACATATAAGGTAATGCCTGATGAAGAGATCTTGTGACAATCAGATTCTCTGGTTATTAGTTACTGACCGACATCATTGCACTCTAGGCAGACCCATAGCTGCTCAGTCTTCTCAAGCAGATGTCGAAGTGTATGCATACAGATATTCTTCTGAAAAACAAGCTTCTAGTTTCATTGTTTTTAAAAACATCTGTCAAAACCTCATCATGAGAATGAAATAGTTCTACACATCATGAGAATGAAATAGTTCTATACATCATGAGAATGAAATAGTTCTACACATCATGAGAATGAAATAGTTCTATACATCATGAGAATCTAGCATGAATCAGCTCTGATAGCCTCCATATGACCAACCAGATCTGATATCATGCTACAGTATAACTCCAGATCTGATACCATGCTACAGTATAACTCCAGATGTGGTACTTTAAAGTAAAGTTGGTCTTGTTTGTAACATCTTACAGTTACTTGTCTGTACAAATTTGTGTACTGACAGATAATATGTATACACTTTAGGCAAAATTTAGATGTGCCTGTCTCCACATGTCATAGAAACCTCACAGGTTGCAACATACTTATGTTCTCTTTGTGAAATGTGTGGTTTGCACCGTGAACCTGGGTATGTTCTGCAACCGTAGGGCACCAATGACATGTAAAATAGGCACATCCTAATTTCTGTCAAAGTGTATGCATATTATCCCAAAAGTAAAACATTTGTACAGACAGGTAACTGTCAGATTTAGAAACAGGAAAATCCCACTCTAAAGTACCACTTCTGTGCTATTATTTCGAATAAGAAACATTTTCAACAGTTTTGATACCAACCAGTTTCGATTCTCAGTAACATGGTTTTACATACAAATGATTCATTGCTACGATTTTCAGAACCAGTTTCTCTGTTCTTTATCGGCTTTGTACTGGTTATAATAGATGTCATCCAGGACACTTGTGTAGATGAATTCACTATGAGATTCTGATCTGTAGTGCAAGCAGATCTCATGATATTAGCGGTTACAATTACACTACTACCTTACTGCATGGTAGCTGTCCTTAAATTCCTACCCACTTTGCCAGACTACAGTGCAGCAGTCAGTTTCCAGGGATACTACATAGAGGTGGAGTAGGGTCTTGGTCAGTGCCAGCGCACTGACACTGGTACAGCCTTGTCCCTATATTTTACTGTACCTGTGGCCCCTAATAACAAACATAAAAATCGCTAGTAACACACCTGTAGAATATTATCATCAGGTGCTGTACTGGCTGCGTGACGATCGTGGATCTCCACAAATCTCGGTCCCTGGTATTTGATATCATCTCAGATGTTGACGCTCTTCCATGCCATGAAGTCAGGCTGTCCAAAATTGTCCTTCTCTGGCTCATCTACATTCAATTTACGGTTGTCCATGTGTTCTCTCTCTCTCGCGCGGATCGTTTCTTAAGCCATTTTATCATTCTATTGTGATATATAAACAGCCAAACATCAAGAACGAATGTACGTGCACAGCCTTAAGTACCAATTGGAGCTCAAGTGCTTATCCTTCGGTGGTGTGTTCGATTTTAACCAACGTTTACTGGGTTCCTTTCGTTAGCCTTTTTCTGTCCCCAGCCAAAAACCCACAAGGCAGCAGGTTGCTATTTTCTTTCAGGGCAGCGACCCGTGAGCGACCTGTCCTCCCGGGCTGATGAGAGTCATCTGCCCAGCTATACCCGTCTTGTTAATGGACTGCTTGGTTTGCCTACTGTCCAGTTTTGTGTGGTTTGCTCCGCTACTTTGATTGTCCCCAATCAAACTACAAGGCAGCAGTAGTTCCTTGCAGTGGAAACACAATGTGTTCTAAACCTCTCCTTCTCATCATATGTCCGAAAAAAATGTTGACTGCCTCTTTCTTATATTGACAATAAGTTGTTTCTGTGTAATATATAACCATATTAAAAACGTTATATAATACAAAACATGAATAGCACTGTGAGTATAAACATACAGTAACAAATATCTCTTCTTGATCATCTTGGAATCAAAGTGTTTACTTATGATCAACAGACTGTTACCTTTTCCCAAAAATTCAGCAAATGTCAAGCTCCACCATCTTTGAAAAAATCACTGCAGTTTTGTCCGGGGTTTTCTTCACACAATTCTGAAAACACTTGCCGATAGTGGTTCCAAGAAGAGAAATGGGAGATGATCCATGAATATAGCTCCATTTTAAAGAATTTGCTTGAGCAGATGTGTCAGCAGACAAACTGAAAATATATTAATTAATGTTTGTTCTGTAGTGCAGAGAAATGTGAATATATCTATTGGGAACATGATGAGAAACTCTATACACACCAAGAATAAGGAAGAAAGGAGAGTTTCATACATATCACACTTTGTTGATACTACTGTACTTCAAGACTGCATATCACACTTTGTTGATACTACTGTACTTCAAGACTGCATATCACACTTTGTTGATACTACTGTACTTCAAGACTGCATATCAAACTTTGTTGATACTACTGTACTTCAAGACTGCATATCACACTTTGTTGAATGTTGATACTACTGTACTTCAAGACTGCATATCAAACTTTGTTGATACTACTGTACTTCAAGACTGCATATCACACTTTGTTGAATGTTGATACTACTGTACTTCAAGACTGCATATCAAACTTTGTTGATACTACTGTACTTCAAAACTGCATATCAAACTTTGTTGATACTACTGTACTTCAAGACTGCATATCAAACTTTGTTGATACTACTGTACTTCAAGACTCCATATCAAACTTTGTTGATATTACTGTACTTCAAAACTGCATATCAAACTTTGTTGATACGAGGGTGCATTGAAAAGTAAGGCCTCCAAGTCCATAACTTTGTTAATAGTGTTCGGAGGCAATTGACACCGATATCAGAATAAAGTATATGTAAGTGTGTTTCAGGATAGTAAGTATCAATGTCTGGAATGTTGCTGCACGACAATTATTCAAGATGGCGTCATACATGGAAATTCGGTTGAAGCAAAGAGCTGTGATTGAATTCTTGACGGCCAAAGTTGCGTTCCCATCGACATGCATCGGAGAATGAGAGCGGTATATGGTGACGCCTGTGTGGATGTGAGTACTGTTAGGAGGTGGGCAAGGACTGTTAAAGGCGACAATCCAGGACGATGACCTTGCATGATCAGGCTCGCAGCGGACAACCAATTACAGCAGTGGATGAACAACACCAAGCTCGCGTGGGCGAACTGATTCATGTCAATCGCCGCATCAAGCAAACAGATGTCGCTACAATGCTTGAAATTTTGACTGAACGAGTACATCACATCATTCATGTATTGCTAGGGTATAGGAAAGTTTGTGCAAGATGGGTCCTTCAACATGACAACACTCGTCCACACACCAGTAGACAAACAGCGGCAGCATTAGAGCGTCTCAATTTTGACGACATTTTAACACACCCACCATATAGCCCATTGGCACCTTGTGACTTTTCAAGTTCCCAAAGCTCAAGGAACATCTCAAGGAAACAGATATGCTTTGACGAGGATGTGGCAGCAGATGTGCGCATCTGGCTCGTGAAAATCATCAGATTTTTTCTTCGACGGGATGCAACAACTAGTTTGACGTTGGCGTGTGTGTGGAACGTGAGGTGACTATGTCGAAAAATAATGACTCTACTGTGTAGTGGACATCTCAAGCTTTCTGAAAATGTATGTTTCATTTGTAAATTATGTATATTAACAAAGTTATGGACTTGGAGGCATTACTTTTCAATGCGCCTCGTACTACTGTACTTCAAAACTGCATATCAAACTTTGTTGATACTATTGTACTTCAAAACTGTACAAGTATTAACTGATTCAGTCCCGTGGAACACTGTAGTGCACATATTTCTTATCTGTGTGTCCCAAGCGTCTTTTAAAAGACGGCTACTATTGCGTTGAGTTTTATTAATTTTCACTCCGATTGTAGTTTTATATCAACCGAAAACTAAGTAGAAAGGAAGTACTAACGATAACCAAATCACAACATCGTGGTTTTGACTAGAATCAGAAGTGAAACCAAGTTTAATTTTCGTTTTCAAGTTACCTGTGTTTAAAAAAATAATGTCTAACAATTCAGAGTCTAGAAATGGTTTGTTATCAGCCGTTCTGCACGCTTTACAGCTGCAGAAGCGCGAGATTGGTTGCATGAAGATGTAGATACTGATAGTGAAGATAGTGAAGCTTCTGATTCTGATGACACAGAAGTTTGTGATTTAAATACGTCGATTATTAATAATTTAAATAATACTAGTAGTGTTTCCCAACCAGTGCGAGAGGGCGTTGCCCCAGTCAGGTTCCAGATGGTCGTGTTGCTAATTTGCGAACAGTTAGTAAACCATATTTCCGTCAATATTTTCTTAATTTTTGTGTATTCATAAATGGATTACTTATATAAAGAGAGCAGTTACACTGACTTATTCACCATATTGTTCCTCAAGGCCCTTGGTAAGTTGGATTTTTGTTCTCACAATTTCAATTAATTTTTTATTACATGCTAATATTTGTCATGCACAGTCAACACAACATTATATTTTCGAATACAATAAATATTTTATGAAAGTACAATCATTTATCTTTAATTTGATATATAATAAGTTCAACTTTAAATCATATTTAGAAACAATATTTTAATTTAACTAAAGTATGTGTGCAATATTTTGAAGCTAAAAAATAATTCCGCCCAGAGGTGAAAAAACCTGGTACTGAATCAGTTAATAGATGTTACTATTTCAAAAAATATTTTAATGAATTTTTGCAAGAAATAATTTAACATTTTCTTGATGGCTGTGTGACCAAAATGGCAGTGATATAACAACAAAAAACTTGTCTCTAAGTTGAAATTCGACTGCTTAAAGATTCCAAACAGCAAAAGTGTTTCTAGACTTGATACAAGCTCAATCTGAATATGTATTCCTAGATTTAATACTGCAGCAAACTGAACAAGTATATCTCGACTTGACACTTTTCAAACCCTGTCAAGTTATGTTATGCGATTGACACCATTGGGCATTCCCATGCGTGCTCTGTCCTCCGCTGCAGCAGCCATCCCAAAGTCTACTTGCTGACCGTACCCATGACAAGTTGATTAGTATACCTTCTCTCTCCTCCACAAAGATGACACTGTCATGTCCAAACTTAACTCCTAATTCGTTACAACTGTACAAGTATTCCTAGACTTGATACAAGCTCAATTTGAACATGTATTCCTAGATTTGATACTTCATTAAACTGAGGAAGTATTCATAGAAGCGATACTATGATAAGAAGACAAAAAGGCAACAAATCTGATTTCGAGTTGGAAGACACCTGGTGCGGATTCAATACCGACCAAAGTTTACAAAGAAGGAGGCACAATGCTGATGCTGAATTTGACAGATCGCCTACATCCATTTGGAACAAAGGACGCTAATGTTGTCCGCTGTATAATCACAAAGGCAATTGCCAAGCCTGAGATAATCACAGAGGGATCTCCCTCCTGACAAGATACAGGCCAGAGTCCTCCTCAATCGGTTAATCGATCATCTGGAATAGGACTTACTCCCTCAGACACAATGTGGCTTCAGAGCAGGCTGCGTAACAGCAGACATGATATTTGCCTGCCAACAACAGGAAAATGCCACACAGCAATGCAATCTTCACATGGTCTTTGTTGATCTGATGAAGACTTTCGATATGGTCAACAGGGAGGATCTAAGGAAAATCCTGGAAAATGTTGATGTCCAGTGAAATTCATTAAGATCTTCCAACAGTTTCACGAGGGCATGATGGCATGTGTACTTGATGATGGGGATCTGTCTGAGGCCTTCCATGTCACCAACAGCATTTGGCTGAAATCGGATGCACATGTCCTAAACGGTAAAAGTCTCCCGTTTAGGGGCCTACCAACCCAATGTGCAACATATACACGTTCTTGGTAACGATCAAACATATCACAAAGAGTGATTAAAATTGGCTGCAAAGAACGAACACAAAGAAGAAATAAGAACAACGGCATCAAACAGTGCTGTGTACTTTACCAACTCTCTTCAGCATGATGTTTGCTGCAATGCTCATAGATGACTTTTGGGAATGCAATAAACATGGGGTAAAGATTAGATACAGGACAGACGGTAATATATTCAATCTTTGCAGGTTAAAATCCTCCACCAAGGTTAAAGAATCAACCACCTCAAACCTATTATTTGCTGATGAATGCGCCGCTTTCCAACTCGAAAAGGACATATATATACATATATGCTAGCCATCTTGGCCAGGTAGAATAGACAGTTGCAAGAACTTCATCATCTCCCATGCATTTTATGAAATCGGTTGATCCACCAGCTCGGAGGATTCATAAAAGAACAATATGTTAAATGGTTTGGACACCGGGCAAGAACGCCTGGTATTGTCTACCACAGACAGCCACACAGAAAAGTATAATGAGTACAGAGCAAGCAGAAGATCATGCAAAAGATGGAACGACGGCATTAAGAACAGCCGTAAGAAAATGAATAACGAAGTGCAAAAAAACAAGCACACACAAGATCACTACATTCCCACCCCCACCCCTCCACCCCCACTTCTATAAAGAAGTAAATATTGGAAGAGACGAGGTTGATCCACTAATTAGTCTATACAGTTGAAAATGGATACTCGTACATCATAAGTTTGAGGATGACTGGTATCGTCGTTGGATGAAGCTAGTGTAACTTCAAGTCTGTAAGTGCTTTAACACATAAAATTGTAGCTACCTACAAGGAATTATGCATATATATAATATAGGTGTCCCAAGTGCAAACACATCCATTCTAACAAGTTTCCCAGTGCCACGTTATATTTTTATCATGAAACTATCGAAGAGTTTCCCTTTCTTTGTTTTTATCTCATGGAATGTTTTCTCCTTTCAACAAATCTGAATTGTATGAAATGTGGAGGTGTCTAATTATACATACTTTTCGAAATGTTCATAGTTTTTATTAATGAACAAATGTAGTAAAAGTCTCAGTATCTTAACTTACCAACGATCCAGGCTACAATTAAACTGGGCATTTTGTAGACGTCGTCAGTACATTATGTATGGATTTATGAGTCTGTCCAGGTAGCATACATTTTTCAACAGATTCAAAACGTACACTTCTAACATGAAAATATGCCCTCCAGAACTCCAGCCTATTTGCTTTAGGCAGACGTGTGTAACTTGTGAAGACAATGAATTAAAAAACGTGTACATGGTCTCCTTTAACAACACACAAATTTAGATGTAGCGCACTAAATTCTAAAAGATATAGTCTAAAAGATAATGCCTGATCTGATTTAATACACGTTACACACACTTCACAGTCACACTGCTTTGTCTGTCAACGATCTACTTTTACTTTTTACTTATGTGAAACGTTTTCTAATTATTGCATTCATAAATACATGAAGAAATAAGTTGTTTACACCGTCGTGTGCCAATCTCTCGCTTGACAATGTACTAGCATTTTATACCATGCATAAGTGCCTGTAACCATTAAAAATATGATCGGTTACTACATACATGCCTACTACACAATCACATCTCTGTCATTATTATAGTGTGTAGAACCACAGCCAGGCTATAGTAGTTTATAGTTGGCTCTGGTAGAACAGCCTGAACAGGGTTGCCAACTACAAATTGAGAAAATAAGCCAAACACTGACCGGAAAAAGCCACACACAAAAAGCCAGGAGGAAAAACAGTGATATTTCATACTCACATCATAAGAAGAGCTCTAAATCAAGGCCACCACTATTCTCACCACTGAAACCAGCACCATACACTTTAACAGTAGATAAGCTCTTTACCATATTAGGTGAGGCAGTAAAATCCTTACAACATTTGTTAGATAAGAGCAGTTCTGTTCTTATTCTCATTATAGCCTCAAGAAGCAGCAGCTGCGTTCTATTTCTAGCTTTTGTTTTGACTGATGATACAAGAGAGAATACCCTCTCAATAATAGTATTACTAACTGGAGTTATTAATCAAGTCAGAGCAAAAGTGGCAAGCTCTTTAAATGACTCGTGTTGAAGAACACCAATCCAAAATACACAAGTGCTTTTGTGTTCAAGTGTCAGTAGATTCATCTATGATTAAAATCTTATTTCTTTTACTTTAAGTCAACAATGAGATCATCTTTCATTGATGGTGAGATGATGTTTTTTTATTAAAAATAACATTTTGTTCTGTGCAACCTTATGTGCTCTAAAGTGCTCCCTTGTCCATGATCTATCATTATTTCACTAAGATGATCGACAGAACGGATGGCACAGTGACAGGCTACACATACAGCCACTTGAAGTTCTGCTGCCTCAACCTTATCATAATTTTGTCTAGGGGAAATTTTCCCTTGAAGTATATTCTGTCCTGTTAATGGAGTCCTCTGTGTTTTTCTGACTTTTCATGTGCAGCGAGGCTACTGGCTTTAGGCAGAACGGTACAGTGGCATAATTTACAAAACGCATTTTTTGATCAATCAGAACATCTTTTCATCCATACAAAAGCCTTTTCCCAATTGGTATTATATTTACGACTACTGTTATAAGATTGTTTACATTTTTTTGTCGTCATAGTTAGATTCCTTGTGAAATTGCACGTGAATCTTGGTTGTCGCTGCAAAGTTGGTTCGTTTTAGTCTGCCCTTCCTAGCCCATTCATTCTGTGGTACATTGGGTGATCTTCTAGTCTCTTGAACTTTTCTGCTTGTTTTTGTGCTCTGCTGTCTCTTATATCCTCCATTGGTTGTAGGCCGTGGTCTTTCCATTTCCTGTATTGGAGTAGATCTCATTCCCCTGTAATAATTCTCATAGCTTGGTTCTGAACACGGTTGATTTTATTGAAGTTGGATTGGGCTCCAGTTGCCCATGCAGAGATTCCATAGTCCAGTGTCGGACAAACATATCCCATATAAAGCTTCTTTAAAACACTGTTATCTGCCCCCAGGTTGTGCCAGCTAGTTTTTTCATGATTGCCATCCTGGATTTTGCTCGGGTTTTGTTTTTTTCAATCTGAGCATGCCATGTCATGTGCTGGTCGAAGGTGATTCCAAGGTATGTGGGGTTTTTCTCTGGGAGCAATATATGGTTATTTAGTAGGAGCTTTTGGGCTTTGGGGCTTTGTTGATAGGGATAAAATCGTATATGTCGTTTTCTTTTCATTGACTTTGATCAGCCATGTATTGGACCATTGGTCTAGGGATGTGAGGGCCTGTTGTATTCTGCTTGTTGCAGCGGTAATGCGCTCCTCTGATGTCCACAAGGCCAGGTCATCCGCATACAGGGCGTGGTGGATCCTTCTGGGTATGTTCTGGTTATGTCATTATGTATATGAGGAACAGTGTTGGCGACAGTATCTCCACCCTGAGGGAAATCCTTGTTCTAGTGTTGTTTTCCTGCTGGTGAACTCTTGCACTTTAGCAGTTCTTTTTCTAGATACTGTGATATCCATTTGTACATTCGTCCTGCTACTAGGTTTCTGCGCAACTTCACTTTTAGGCCAGCCTTCCACACTTTATCAAAAGCCTTCTCCAGATCTACCCATACTGCTAGCGTTTGTTTTCCCTCTGAAAAGCATCCTCTATCTCCTGGGCGATGTATGTCACTTGATCTTCTGTAGATCTGTGTTTTCGGAAGCCTGCTTGTTGGGGAAGTAGCAAGCCCTTTTCTTCCAAATGCCACATTAGTCTGGTGTTGATCATGCGCTCTAGCAATTTTCCTACGCAGCTCAGTAGGCTAATTGGTCTATAACTGCTAGGGTCTTTGGGATCCTTCCCGTCTTTTTATCGGTATCAGTATAGCTTCCTTGGGTATAACGCCACTTTTCCAGCTACAGTTAAATATTTCTAGTAGCTTCTTTTCGCTTGTCGTCCCATTTCTATTATCATTTCGTTAGTTATCCCATCATTGCCTGGTGATTTTCTTTTCTTTAGAGAGCGTAATGCTTTTTCTAATTCATGTATTGTGAATTTAGTTGTCATGTGCTCCTCCGGGGACCTTGAATGAGGTCGTGGGCCATTAGTTCTTCTTTATGGTTTCCTCCTTTCTTCAGGAACATCTATATGATTTACTTGTGTAAAGTGCTCACTAAGGATATTGGCAGCTTGTTTCCGCTTAGCTGTTCATCATTCTGTTTGATGGTGATTGTGTGCTTGTATTTATTTTCTTGGTTTAGTGCCCTGGCTAGTTTCCACAACTTATTTCCATCTCTGTCTAGGTTAAGGCTTTGTGTTTTTCTATCCAGCTGTTTCTAGCATTTTCGTTTAGTGTTCGTTTGTATCTTGCCGAGGTGGCTTTAAGTTTAATGTTTGCTTCTGTTGTTCTTTCTATTTCTGCAATGTCTCTTGCTTTCGTTAGTTCTACTTCTAGTTGCTCTAATTCGTCCGTCCAGAATGGGCTGTAGTTTGGTCTCGCACCTCGAGGGATGGACTCAGTGGCTGCTTTTGGAGGGCTTTGTTAAAGTCTGCAACCCCAGCTTTTAGCATACTCTTGCGTATGTTTAGGGGTCCACAGTCAAACAACCATCATGTGCTGAAGTTACCCCCAAACCACTAAAATACACCAACACAAGACAGATATGGAAAGATACAAAATTCCCAGAGCTGAATGAGAACATCACAGGGATAGTAGGAAAAACCAACAAACAAGTGAAGAAAGAAAACTCCTGGCCACCGAGTACCTAAAGGAACACTTTCCTAACAGCAGGTGGACCCATGTATACACAGATGGGTCTGCAGCAAATGCAACTGAAAATGGAGGAGGAGGAGCCCTCATAGTGCTCAGTGACATGAAACTCAGGAAGCTAAAATTAGCGACAGGAAGGTTCTCCAGCAATTACAGAGCAGAGGCAGAGGCCCTAAAAGCGGCAGCAGAAGCCATAGTGTCAGAGGAACATGTAAATGAAAACCTGGTATTTCTTACTGATGCCCTGTCAGTAATTACTGCTCTAAAAATGAAGACGATAACAACTTGAAGGAACTGCAAGCATCACTACGCCAAGTATGCAACATCTTCTCTAGAGTGGTAATACAGTGGATACCATCTCACTGCGGAATACCTGGAAATAAGACTGCAGACATATTGGCAAAAGCAGGAAGCAGGCTACCACAGACAGACACCAGTATGACATATGAGGAAGCAAAAGTACGGATAAAAATGGCCTACAAGAACAAATGGCTGAGAGATCACCCAGGGCATGAAAAGGACGATGCTTACCACCAACTAAGTAGAGAGGAACAGGTTGTCATTTTTCGTCTACGAACAGGGCACAACAGACTGAGGTACCATCTGTTTAACAAGTATAAAATAGGCCCATCTGACATATGTACATGTGGCACCAGCAAGATGACAGAGATACACATACTGCAAGAATGTCCAACGTACATGGAACAGAGAAAACACATGGCCAATCCCCATATCAGTCCAAGACAAGCTATACGGAGATGTACATGGACTCCGGTTGACACTAACTACTTTAAAAGTATACAAATCGATGTCAGTCCAAGACAAGCTATACGGAGATGTACATGGACTCCGGTTGACCACTAACTACTTTAAAAGTTTACAAATCGATGTCTGAAAACGTTGGAAGAAGAAGAAGAAGAAGAACACGTGAATAAAAACAGTGCATAATCCGAGGCGGAAAAAGAGCAAAGCAGGAAGTGATGTAAATTTCATAATCTTTCATTATCATTAGTACTAAACATATTTTTAACAATACAAATCAAAACCAAGTAAAAACCTATATTAAGTATATTAAACTAATTTGCTCTTAAGAATTATACACATTTTTAGAAAAAAAAAGTTTGCATATGAAAAAAGCTAAAAATCGGCCAAAAAGCCAAACACTTTTTTTTAAGCCAACCACTTTTTAAAATGCAATTTCTGTTTCTGGCTTTAAAAAGCCAAATTGGCAACCCTGGAGTGTAGAACTGGAGTTTGTCACTCAACCATTCAGCACTAATTTTGTATGTCAAAGGTTGAAAGTTCATCGATTAGTTGCAGCAGTGCACATTCATTGCACGTTTTTTACCATAATAATTATCTATGTAGAGACTTCACGCAGCACCCCGACAGATCCATATGTGTTCCATCTTCTCCAAAACACTATCATCAGTGTAATATCATTCATCACATCTGTTACGTGTTGGTTATTAAAATGTATTGTGCCCTTAAAGTGTACATGCCTGGCAACTCCAAGGATGCGGATCCACACACATGGTCAGAATCATTTATTCTCTCGTGGCATTGATGATGTCTGCACAATCTATTGCCTTTCCTGACCACAGCTGTATCAGCCAGACGATCTGCTCGCTCGTTACCTGCTAGACCGCATGGCACGGTGCACAAATAAGTTAGTATAGTTAGGACCGTTCAGCATGTGTTCAAAACTTCGCGCCTTTCTTGTATTATATCAGCAATCTGAACTTCTTGTGCACATTCTTTGAGTCATTGAGCATGCACGCACGTGTGAACTTGTCTGTGTTCAACTATAGTGCGTTTCAAAATGATTTTCCGCGGGAAAATTTAATATCTCTGCAACCGCTTGACCGTAATTGTTGTAACTTTGCATATGATCTAATGATCGTAATGTCCAGAGGTTGATATTTTTTTCTCAATAACAAACGTATGGTTTAAAATTTTCTTTATGTAAATTATATAAAAGTGACCATCTCCTTAGCCAACCATATAATGAGAAGTATTACCCTTCATATTTGTGAGATGTTGCAAGCTCTACGACTTGCACGTTTTTCAAGTGGTTTTCCCGATTTTAATCGCTTTATCGCACTTTAAAAAATGTATAATGATCCTTCCGGTGTGTTTAGTTACAATTTACCATTTGTGTTTTCAGAGCATAGATGTATTACAAAACGTTTAGTATTCTAGATTTGTTATAATATTCAGTATATATATATGGAACTGCAGTAAAACTATTTGATTGCAAAACACGTATACAGTACTAGTTTTACAAATTAAAAAAATGACAAAATAGCAACTGTTCGACAACAGCTTTATCACAAAGAACAAACAGGAGTGACAATTAATAAACACAAATGGACGACCAAATACAAACGTATCTAAGAAAATCTGGAATAAAAACGAATAACGAATGTAACACAAAACACATAAAACTAGAAATAGAAAGGAAAGAAACTTTCATTTCTAGTTTTTATGTGTGTTTTTGTGTTACATTTATTTCGTTATTCGTTTTATTCAGATTTCCTTAGATACGTTTGTATTTGGTCGTCCCTTGTGTTTCATTTTAATTTGTCACTCCTGTTTGTTCGTTTGCTTGATAAAGGCCTGTTGGTCGAAACGTTGCTGTATTTTGTCATTGTTTTTGTATTTGTAAAACTACAGTACTTGTAATTACGTGTTTTGCCAATCAAATAGTTTTACTGCAGTTCCAATATATATACTGTATAATAAAAGTCGTGTTTACTACCTTAATCCGCCGAGTGGTTACGGGCCCAAATTTGGGGTGTAAAGAATAGAACCACTGTTACCTGCCATGCATATCGTAAGAGGCGACTAAGGAGGTTTGGCTGAAATCGGATGCATGTGTCCTAAACGTGTAGAAGTCTATGCGTTTAGGGCCCACCAAACCAATGTGCAACGTATACACGTTCTTGGCAAGATCAAACATATCACAAGAGTGATTAAATTGGTCGTAAAGAACGAACGCAAAGAAGAAGAAGAAGAAGACTACCTAATCTACAGTGTGAAGCTATTTGTTATCACAGCAAAGAAACCGATCGCCTCCTAGGTAGTTTTGCATCTCATACTTGCTGCGCACTCGAATCACTGAGCGGGGTCAAGGGCGCAATTCTAAGGACAACGGCGCGCCAGGATTAGTGAACCGGCACTAATCAAGATGATATCCCACCTCCACGTGGTGACCCTGGAAACAGATAGAGAATACTGTCTGGCTAAGTGGGTAGGGACCGAGGGAGAGCTACCCTGGTTTAAGTAGTGATGCAAGAGCATAGGAGATCTACTCGCAATATAGACGAAAAGAATCCCCGAGTGACTGTACCTACACATCTCTCCCGGCCCATGGGAAAAGCGAAATAAATAAGCATAAAGGGATGAGAGGTGCATCCATAGAAGAGACGTGGGCTCACATGGGGCGAAATTTGGAGCCATGAGGTGGGGGCTCGAGTCGAACTTAGTGTCCTGACAGACTAGGGGCATAGTGGATGTGAGCATGATGAGAGGCCAGATAAACACGGTGAGCAGGCACCGAGGTAGAGCGAACACGCATACGAAACGAAACACAGGGGAGCCCACCGGTGCGGCAGACATGCACGATGCAGATTGTGGAGCGGCGAAAATGCGTGGCAAACGCAGGGGTGAGTGGACCACCCAAGTGTGCAGAAAGACTGGAAGCCCAGCAGAGGCTTGAATCCAGTGCAGCCTCGGGGATGGGTCTCCATCCGGAGAGCAATAATCGCGTTTCTCATAGCAGAGAATTACTACTGCCTTGTAGTTAGATTGGGGACAATCAAAGGCTAACGGAGCAAACCGTACACAAAGCTGGACGGCAGGTAAACAAAATAGTCCACAAAAAGACTGGTAGCTGGACAGATGACACTCAAAATCCCGGGAGAGAAGGTTGTCTAAGGGTCATCGTGTGCCGTGCCGGCTGGCGTAGGCGATCATGGATCTCCACAAATCTCTGTCGTTGGTATTTGCTATCAACTCAGATATTGACGCTCTACCGTGCCATGAAGTCAGGATATCCAACATTCTCGTCATATCGACAGTCTTCCCCTGTCTCGTCTACCCTCGATTTTACCGGTTGTCACAGTGTGTTCTAAACCTCCTCCTCATCACATGCCCGAAAAATGATGACTGCCTCTTTCTTATATTGATGATAAGCTTTCTCTGTGTCTTGATCCTTTCAACACCTCAACATTAGTCATTTTAGCAGTCCATGGATTCTCATATTTCTTATGTAAAACTACATTTCTGTGGCCTTCAGAGATTTTTCGATCTGTGTGTTCATTGTCCATGACTCGCATCCGTATGTCAGTATTGGTTTTATGTAGCACTGAATAACTTGCATTCTGATCGGGATTGACAAGGACTTGTTGCAGATAATGCTTCTCATTTTCAGGAATGATGTTTTAGCTTGTCCTATTCTGCTCTTTATTTCTGATCGGCATCTGCCATCTGATGTTACCAGGACTCGAGGTATTTAAATTGCTACACTTGTCTTAGATCAGTCCCATTTACTGCAATGGTGCATTTTGGCAAAATCTGCTAAGGGTAGCTACCCTAAAAGAAAATAGCAACCTGCTGCCTTGCAGGTCGGCCGGGGACCGTCAAAGGCTGGCGGAGAGCGAACCCAGTAAACGCTGGTTGAAATTTGACACATCGCCGAAGGACACTCACCCGAGCTCCAAATGGTACTGAAGATTGTGACTTAAAATTACGTTCTTGGCAAAGGCTGTTTATATATCACAATAAAAATGATATAAATGGCCAAAAAGATGGATCATGAGAGAAAGAGATAAATAGGGAGACCATGAAACGAACTTTTCTGGGAGTCAAGAAATATCGGTCTCAGCTCAGTGGTTGAGATTGAGCGAGCTGCACAGGATAAAACGGTATGGAGAGATTGCTTGCAGGACCTATTTAACGTATAACGGTACGAGAGGAATTATTAATTAATTAAAAATCTCTATCATGCGCTTAATCCACTCTGGGCCACAAACTAGGCAGTCAGCTTGAGGGTTACCATAAATCAACTGGCAACTTGTTATTCTAGATCTTGAAAAACAATCGCTCGTGTGGTGCCGGGGCCCGCAAGGGAAGCAAAGAATAGTACCACTGCAACCTACAATGCATGTCGTAAGAGGCGACTGATGTAGGCCCTAGGGGTGCTACTCTAGTATATAAAAGCAGCGCAGAAATAGGATGTGCTGGCCTACTTGTAGGCGCATAAGTGGCACAACGTAAATCGCTCTTAGGCTCAGATCACATACAAATCACACAGAGTGGTTAACAAGTGCTCGATATGGAGCGTTATGCTCGATATGGAGCTCGATATGAAGAAGAAGAAAAACAATGAGCACACCAAATCTTCCATGGAAACAGATGACATTCATGAACTAGTTACACTATACTTCTTCTTCTTCTTTGCGTTCATTCTTGACCACCAATTTTAATCACTCTTTGTGATATGTTTGATTTTTGCCAAGAGCGTGTATACGTTGCACATTGGTTTGGTAGGGCCCTAAATGCATAGATTTTTACATGTTTAGGACACGCGCATCCGATTTCAGCCACGCCTCCTTAGTCGACTCTTATGACATGCGGGGCAGGTAACAGTGGTTCTATTCTTTACACCCCAAATTTGGGCACCGGTAACCACTTAGGCGAGTTACACTATACAAAAATCGTCAGTTGCACTTCAGTGGATTAACCCCCTCTGCGGACTAGCATGATATTAGAAAGCTGATGCCCTTTCCAGAGCTCGAACCCAGACCCGGGAACACATACTTTAGGACTGTTCAGCATATGGATGTCACAAGACGACAGAAGATGCAAAGCTGAAGCAAAAGCTATGAGGCAGCCGTTCCAACCTGGAAAAGACAATGGACTTCGCCCTGAGGGCAACAGTGAGCATGACCACGTACCTGACCGCAGTAGAGTAATGTCGACTAGCTGTGGCTACATGCTGCTTCTCAGCTCACCACGGAGAAGGCAGTCTTGAAGAGCAGGCTCCAGTGTCTGTTTCGTCCATTTGCACTTTCAGATGCTGATATTCAGGTTAAGACAATGAGAACTCATTTATTTCAAAGTTCAAGGTCAAGACAATGAGAACTAAAAATAGTTTCAGTGCGCAGCAACGTAAACAGTTGCATCTGATTCGCTTCCCTGGAGTAATATTATTTCTTTAATTACTCAAACTATAAAAATACATTAATAGTATGCGGTTATTAAAAAATAATGTCAATGTAATTAGAAGTATGTCAACAATTTTAATTTTAATTTGTTATCGTATGTCCTGTACTGCTAATCTATTATTAGAACCAAGCCGATCCCAGCGTTCCTTCCCTTTGTGCGCCATTTTTTGTAGAGCACACTGAATTAGGAACATTATAAACCAACGCGATGGAAGACCAACAGAGCCAAAAAAAGGTACTTACATATATCAGTTATCAAATAAGGGAAAATTAAGCGTCCTTTGTTATATTGTTTTCTTTAAACTGCACTTGAATGTGTTTTAATATTCTGAGAGAGAAGAGTTACGTAATCATCATGTTTCCCGGAGTATAAATTTGAAATTATTACCAACTCATGAACAGCACAGCTTGAGTTTCAGTTTGTGGTTTTGTTAGAAGTTCAAACAAGCACATGGTGTTTTAGTTAATTAATGTCAGATGCTGTTTAGGTTTGTGATACATCTAGCATATATGTTTACTTATTTCTTGATAACTTTTATTCGTAAATGATTCAGTTAAATACATTTATTTTGTGCCGATTACTATTTGAAATTTCAATGACTGTCACTCATCATCAGATTCTCACTCAATTCACTCATTGTTGTGAATCAATGATTATTGAATGTCTCATCCGTCTTCCTACTCATTTCATACTCTGACAGAACTAATGTCTTCCTACTCATTTCATACTCTCACAGAACTAATGTACACAGTACATAGAACGATGCTCACGAGCTTGTAATTAATTAATTGCAAATTTTGTTAGAAAGTATAACTTTTCTTGTCTCTTTCCTTGTCTTAACAAGTTAAGTCACAGAACAAGAATACATTCATTCAATTATTTCATTAATTATATTATTATTATATATATTGGAAGTTGTATTCTGAAGCCATGTGTAATTATTGTTGGTAATTGTCAGTCAATAATCTGTCTGCAGTGTATCATATGTATATTGCGGCTTATACTAATACTAATTGCCAGTTTCAGTTTGGAATTCAGAATATCATTGCACTCCAGACATGTTCATAGGTGCTCCGATCTCCTTCACAATATCTCCAACAGCGATTAACGGTACTATTTTGATTGATGAGCCTACTCATATACCTGTTGTGCTGTTCTTTTCAGGCTACTTCAATCCAAGCTCTTGCAATCTAGCAGTCGATGTTGATTGGTTTAAAGTCCTCGTTGTGGCCACACTCTATGAGAGCGTTCAAAATGTCAGCTCTATCCATTGGTGCGCCCTCGTACTGGTGGCAGAGTCTGCTCTCTCATTGCCATCGACACCCTTTTCCCCAGAACGAAGGTGAATGTATTTCTGCAAATTGGTGATGCTTGTAGTGATTATGTCCAATCCCTGCACACCAAAGCAACCTCCACCTTTTGAATCGTACTCAAGGAATCCCTCAGAATGCACACAAGTAGTTTTGTAACTCCAGCCAGAGCATGCAGTATCATTTCAGCATTGGCTTCTTTGTCTCATGAGATGCTAGGTTTTGCGTCACATAGTGTGTTCTGTGCTGAATCAGTCTGTCGTGGCCTATTCTGGAGTGGCAGTCCTTGCTGCAGGGAGGCTGGAGCTGATTCAAAGGGTGGTCTCTCTGCACTCTTTTGCCTCCATATGTGATGGTGTTTCTTTTCTGTTTGTGCCATCCCTCACTGTTGCCTGCCATGCTTGCCTGTTTTTGGCCAACCACTTCTAATTTTCTTTGCTTGTGCTTTGGTTATTGGTTACTAAACTGACGTCATTGCACTCTGGACAGACCCATAGGTGCTCAGTCTCCCCAACAGACATCGAAGAGTATGCATACTGATGGTTCCCGTGGCTCGCTGATTAAACACACCTCTCACTCTGCCTCTCAGGCATCCAGTTCGACTTGAACAACAGGTAACTCCAAACTGCTTAAATCGGTTGATCGATTCAACATCGATTTTAGTGTCCTCATCCAACATAGTTGCGAAGAGACCGAAGAATATCCCCCTTATCCATCTTCAACTCCCCAACAGTTGGTGCTAACCTGTCCGCTCTCTCATTACCGAAAACACCCACAAGCCCAGGACAGTATATCCACATAAGCCGCTGGAGGTTAGAAACTTCTGTAGACGACATCCACTCATACCGAAACCTGCCCTTCTGGATCTTGTGAAGCATCGAGTCAGATACAACAACTGCCCCAGTAAATGAAGTCCCAGAGATCCATTGGAGCGCAGCAGTAACAGCCTCAACCTCCATCCTCATACTAGAAGTAGTTGTCCTGTAAGCCCCACTTCGCTCTGCAACAACTCTACCATGAGCATTAACCAAGAAACCCCAGCCTTGTGCTGCATGTAGTTAGATCACGCTTGCAGGTGTAAATCAAGCATATTAATGGGTGTCCTTGCTGTCTAGTACTAGTTTCAAGGTTACCATATAGAGTGTTCTTTGGGACTCTACCACCGCTCAAACGGCACACACGTCACAGACTCAGCAAGATGTACATACTTGGAATGCCAACACTGTCCAGTATTTCTATATTGGATATTCTGTCTTACCAAAGTACTGGTATGTCAGATAGGAAATAATTACTATGATGCCAATCCAAAAGGACCTCGTCAATAGAAGATTGATATGGTTTCTGGAAACAAAATCCTGCTGAACAAATAAGCTGGCTTCAGAAGTGTAGGTCAAGTGAAGCCAATTTGTTAATGGACCACATTAATTGCTCAAGAAGTACCTTCCAAGGTAAAAACTACACAGGTTTGGGTCGATATGTAGAAGTCTATTGGCCTGACAACCTAGATTACACTTTTATCTCACACACATAAAATTATCCAGGAAAAGACTTGTCGTTGTAACCAGTACAGTCAGATAGTTGGGATGAAAATCAATAAGAAATAATAACTGAACATGGCCGCACCAGTCAAACTAGAAGATACAATTCTTTCAAATTCAACTGATTTCACATATCTTGGAAGTGCTATCAGCCACGGAGGAGCTGGATCTGATATTAAAAAACAGTAAGGTACAAAGTGCTTTCATGATGCTACAGACGGTCAGATCGGCACAATACAGCTTCAGAACCAAGATTAATATATACCTCAGCTGTGTGCTATCAACTTTACTATACGGATCAGAATGCTGGAGAATGACAGAAAAAGATGTCCAAATTCTCCACATTCCATACAACTTGCCAGCAAAAGATCTTATGAGTGTACTTGCCAAATACTATCACTAACAAAGAATCGCTTACACAGTCAACAAAATAATTTGAGCAGCATCATACAAAAGAGATGCTCGAGATGGGTCGGACATGTGATACATATGGCAACTAACTTGTCCTGAAAACTGCATTGAGATGGACACCAGAGGGTAAACTAAAACATAAAGATCCAAAACAACCTGGCAGAGAAAAGTAGACCAAGAACTGAAATCAATCACAGCTAGAATACAATACAGAGGATGGCCAAAACTAGAGTAGAATGGTGTATACTTGTTGCTGTCTTAAGTGCCAGGGATGTCTCTGGCTAGAGATGGCTGCTCTTACACAATCCTCTGACCAATGTCTAAATATTGATAACCAATACAGATCAACGTTGGTTGTGCCAGAATGTGGACAAAGTTTGGTTAATGGCAGACATTTATTTCTCTGGTACATGCGAAGCAAAAATGTATAACATTACAGCCCATACTGGCTGGTCCTGTTAAAACAGCTGATGTAAATTTTTCTGTCCATTTCCGGTTCCCTAAAAGGAAATTAAAGAGATTCCAAATCCATTAGTGACAATAAAATGCGACACGTGTGCAGAATATACTGCATTTCACTAGTAGACCAAGAAGGTACAGCAGCTCTTATGTAGACTAAGAATGGCTGGATATATGCCACCTGTCAGAGCTTTGTCATGAAGCACAACACTATAGGATGACCGACTTGTGAAATCTTTCTTTATAAATTATTGTTTCATTAAAAGTTATGTCTGTGTGTATACCACTCCTATTGTCCGTATAATGTTCTACTTTGTATCTATACCACTACTATTGTCTGTATAATGTTCTACTTTGTATGTATACCACTACTATTGTCTGTATAATGTTCTACTTTGTATGTATACCACTACCATTGTCCGTATAATGTTCTACTTGGTATGTATACCTACCATTATCCGATATGTTCTCGTTTCGTATACTACTATATGTCCGTATAATGTTCTACTTTGTATGTATACAACTACCATTGTCAGTATAATGTTCTACTTTGTATGTATACCACTACCATTGTCCGTATAATGTTCTACTTGGTATGTATACCCCTACCATTGTCCGTATAATGTTCTATTTTGTATGATGTCTATTTGTATGTATACCACTACTATTGTTAGTATAATGTTTACTTTGATTTTGTCCGACTTTCAGGAGGATCACAAGGAGAGTGAACACATCAACCTTAAGGTCACAGGTCAAGATGGTAGTGTAGTCCACTTTAAAATCAAGAAGAACACCCCACTACGAAAATTAATGGGTGCATATTGCAATAGAGCTGTAAGTTTGTTTGCTTGTATGCAAAAGTAAACTGATACTGATTTGCTTGGTCCTTATCGTTAAGTTAAAAGTTGAATTTGGGGTGAAATAACAAGGGAGTATTTTGTTGGTTGATCTATAGAAGATATTAACAAACAGTTCATGTTGTCTGTACATTTGTCATATTTATTTATCATGCTTTAATGACTAAAAACAAAACAGACGATACTGGGCAACAACCCAGTAGCAGTAAGAAGAAGAATAAATGAGCTTGTAAATATGATTTCCTTGTATGAGACTTGTATCTATTTGAAAGCACTGATGTTATAATTTATTTTTGTCCCATGTACAGGGAATCCAAACAGGCGTGGTCAGGTTCAGATTTGATGGAAATCCTATAAATGATGAAGACACACCAGCTATGGTACGTGTGTTTTGTGAGACTGCATATGTTTGTCTGTCATATTTGATGGTGTTTCAAAGTTTTTGTGTACATAGTAATTTAGAGATCTAAGACCAATAATAATGTAGCAAAGAAATATTGAAAGATGATACTAAAGGAATAACAAATATTCTTTAAACTCTGGTGGCATTACATTAACTTTTTAGAACGGAGCAAAATTGAGATTTCACTCTAAAGAGATGAGCTATTTCTTAAGAAAACAGAAATGGGCACTGTGACTTGAAAATTCAGGAAGAAATATTAGCACCCTAAATATGTATAAAATTTCTATATATATATTTATAGAGAATATACTGGCGAGTGTGAAGTATTATTCTATGAATCTTCAAGTAATTTTCTTGTTTAACTACAATTTCACTGAAATCAGAGCACTAAATCATCTCATTAACCTCATTAAACTCAACACTGACTATGATTGCAATATTTAAAAGTCACAGTAAAATATTGACAAATAATCTATTCTGCCAAATGTTATGCAAACAAGCTTGGCAGTTTCCAAAATGGATGACTAAACACACTAGGAATAAATTTAGGCTATTTAAAAACTAGCCATTCAGATCATTTGTTTGGCTTTCTTGCTAGATCAAATGCAGCCTAGAAATCTGCTGTATGATCACATACTAGAGTGTTAAAAACCATACTAGAAGAAAACATCAAGAGGTAATCAGAATACCACCACTATTGGAAGAAACATAAAACATGTTACGTAAGTAACAAGATATGCAATGCAGTGGACCCGTCAGGGACAGTAGGAAAAAAAGGGAGACTGACACATGGATAGTCTTTGAAGCAAATCTCACAGTCATGCATAGGGTTAGGTTTGGGGTAGAAGCACAAGATTGAATTGAAAGGACCACCCATGTGGTGTCGGGTCACGCAAGGGAAGTAAAGAATAGTACCACTGCGACATAAGAGGCGACTGATGTAGGACCTAGGGAAGCTACTCTAGTAAATAAAAGCACAGCAGAAGTCGGATGTGCTGGCTTACTTGTAGTGGCATAGCTGGCGCAATGGACAATCATTCTTAGGCTCAGATCACATACAAATCACGCACAGTGGTTAAATAGGGGGCCAATATGGAGCGTTCAAGAATTGAAAAATGAAAACCGTGGGTGCAACAACTCTACATAATAATGTAAGTAATCAAATCTTGAGAAACGATGAGTTAGAATTGGAAACTACTACTATTCAAGTTTGTTAAAATAGCTGTGTTAGTGTAGTGGTAAGTGCACTTGCTTCGTTGGAATGTTATCCCAGAATAAATTCCATAGTGGTAGTAATGGTTCTCAGGTTGATTCAGAGAAAGTAAAGATGGCCATCATGATGCTGACTAATTCACATATTGTGTAACTTTTGTCCAATAAAAATAAGGGTCTAACATGGAATTCCCCAGTTTACCTCAAGGCATGAAAACAAGTTCCTGTAATTTTACTTATTATTACAGTAGAACCCGGTTATGTCGCCGGCCTGAGGGTTTGCCAAAAGCGTCGGATAACCGATGATCGAGATAAACGAAACCAATATGGCGGCAAAATATTAACATGTGCTTGAAATTTCTTTATGTACATGATGTGCTTTAATAAATGAGAATGTACATGCACGTGTTATTTGTTTGATGAAGCGATCGGCATGCTATAAAAATGTACATACATGTTTGCTAACAACAAAAGGCATATGTGCACCAACTAACAGCAGAAATTTACCAATATAAAATAACCACCGCCGATTCTCGATACAAACCTTTATTTATACAAACTGACACAGCTCTGAAAAGTATCGTACACGCGTTACTATGGTTTCTTTACAAAGTCTAAAATGCTTTGTTGCTTTTTGCCTTTAACAGTCTGCTTGAAAACAAATGCTTCAATATTATTTATGCTGTCTAAAACAGTTTCATCTCCTACAAAAGAACCATACCGTCGAATTTTCTGTAGCATTTCTACCACCTCACCAGCTGAGGGAATTGGTTCCAAATCTTCGTCCGCATATTCTTCATCTTCTTTGTCATTGCCGCATGCAGATGTGCTTGCCAGTGCTGACTGCACACTTGATACAATGTCTTCATCGGTGATCACGCCATCAGTAACGACGTCTTTGTCGATTTCTATGTAATCTCGGAATTCCTGGACAGTGATGGCTAACTCCTGTGCCTCCTCTTCCAAGATAGCATCTGTAAGGCTTGATTTTTCTGCCACTTCAGGAAGTTCTTCTGCGGCTGCACGGAACTGTGCCTGAAACTCATCATCGGAAACATAACTGTAGCATAAGTTAACACCCATGGTCATGGGGATCGAGATAACCAACGTTAAGTGGCAAATTTGGCCCTCTTTGTGCTCGAGATATTAGGGTTCGCGACATAAAAGAATCGAGATATCCGATGAGAAAATGCTAAGACAAAGAGAGAATTTGGCGGTTCCACTTCAAAAGTGTCGACTTAATAGGGTTGGCGAGTTAACCGAGGTCGAGATAAGTGGGTTCTACTGTATTCAAGTTTGATGTGTTTGTTAAAATGTTATTTATCATCTTCTTCTTTTAGTTGGAGATGGAAGATGGAGATTCAATTGATGTGTTTCAACAACAGACAGGAGGCTACTCATCACAGCCATGAGATGCACACTTGCTAACGATCAGGTGTCAGCAACTGTAGTAGACCGACCACACATTGACGACGACGAGACTGACTGACATGTATTGGGTAATGATGGTTCTTGTATGGTTGTACAGTGAACAGATTGCATGACTAAAACATACTTCATTTTGCTTGTTGTTCTTTATGGTTATACTCTGACCAATGCTAATTGTCACATCAACACCGACAGAAAATTCCAGACTTATTTGCTAATTAATATCACAGCACATTTGTATGAAAATAGTTATGATGAAATTTTATATTTTAAGCAGTCAAACATCAGTTTCTTCTGTTTGTATGTCGGATCAAAGTTTCTTTGAATTATTTTACTCTTAAGTTTGTGTGTTTCATTCTTGTATATGACATTGATGTTCATATTTTGTACTTGCACCATATTTTAGATCATCACATTTCTTCTACAATGTTCCCAGCCTTTGTTTGAATTTTCTTTCTCCTTTTAATATCATCTCTTTGGTTTCAAATCAGCTAGGAAATTTTCAAATCATATTCTGATAATGAAAAAAAAGAAAACAAAATTCCAGAAATAGATGTTGATTTTTCTGTTGGTGTATAATACCATTTATTTTAGTAGTTTGTTCTTTTTTTAACTTATGAAAATGATTTGTGACGGTAATTAATAAAAGTACAATTTGTTAAAATCTTTTGTTGCATTGTTTTTCAGTTCATGAAATATTTTCTTGTGTTGATCATAAAATGCTTGATAGTAAATGACCATGTCATATTGTGTGGAGACGTGTTAACAGACTTGTGCACACTAACGAAGAGACTTGAAGACAATGACTATTGTGGACGACAGACAACTCTGTTAGCACACACACACTAAGGAGGAAACAGTAAGTCGATTGGTAAAATCAGGTCTAGAATTCAATTCTAGTAAATGCAATGTAATGACAATAAATGCAAAAAAAACACACAAATTATTATAGGAGAAAATATACAAGAGTTGGAAAGAGTTGAAATATTTGAACAGCTTTGTAACCATAGATGGGGACGTAGGAAAAGATATAAATGCAAGAATTGGAATATCATCTGCAACATTCAGATTATTGGATAACATATGATCATCAGCTTACAGGCTAAACTCAATATATATCAATCAAATGTGCGCTCAGTCCTACTGTGTGTGAATCCGTATTTGGAAACATAAACATCCCTAAGAAACAGAAGCTATTAATTATTTTGAGAAAAGTGGTCTAGCTGCATTTTCATCTCCTTATCGGCAGCTAGTGACTTTACACTGTAAATGTAGCTTTCAATTTTTGCATGTGCGATTATCACCCAAACAAAATTACATCTCCGATGAACACAATAACTTCCCCAGTTTTAAAGGTAGACTGATGAGATACTTGGCAAGGATGTTTATGAAGATTCATGTTCGTCTAATGCCAGCTGGCACAGCACATGATATTGTGGATCAAGAGTTTCTGAGCTGGATATTGTCTACATACAGCATGCCTCGTCATTCGTGACTTCAAACACATGATGGCATACTTACATGTATTCAGTCTTATAAAACAAAACCAACTATACTGCTTTCCTTTTAATTATAATTTATTATAACTTTTCACCAGATAGTATAAAAAACATGGCAGATTTAACTTGAACATTGACAAAGAATAGAACTTGTGACCAATACAACAAAAACCCATCAATTACTGGATCAGAGATCTCATATTCAAAGTTTGGGTTATTATTTCAACTTAAGTTTGTCAGAATAACCAAAGAAAATAAAAACCTATGAAAGTGATTGGAAACAAATTTCAGAAATGAATCACTAACTGGTGTGAAGTGCTCTCATAATTTTTGATAATGTTGACTTCATGTAAGGTGTTATCAATGTTGCTTCTCTTGACATTCCATTTTGAGAATAAAAAAAAAAAAAGTTTAAAGCCCAAGGAATGACTTCATTGCACCGGGTTTATTTTTACCCCATATGGCTTGACCCCTCTCTGCAAAAATGGCACGCCACGTGTTGAGGGTATTGCACAAACTACGCAGATACTGCTACAATCCTGGGGGTCTGGGAGGAAAATGCACTTCTGAACATATCACTGTATGGATTCGAACCGATGACCTTCAGAACGTAAAGCAAATGTATCACCACAGACCCCCTTTTTTGATGATAGAAATTGTATATCTCAAATGAGCTAGTGAGCTCGAAGAATATCTCAAAGTATATCTCTAGTGAGCTCTAAGAATGGCACTTCATTCTATTACTTGTAATATGCTGATAAGCTGCAGCCTCCTCATGGTGCTTAGGTTAGGACTTTTGTTACTGTAAAGCAAAAATCAATCACTTGAACATAGATAAGATGGATGCTACAGTCATTAATGTGATGGTATGTTTCAATTTGTCCTGCTGTGAGCAACTTCATCATCTTGTTCAGTCTTGACTTACAACACAATGTGCAAACATCTTGTCCAGTCTTACAACACAATGTAAGGTTATGGCTGTTCAACTGGTCTCATCACAAATTAGTTTTACTCAAACAAATAATAAAACAATCTATACATAATACACAAGTAATAAAATGGCACAAGAATCTCAAACCTACTTTGTCTTCATTGCTAAACTATTGTTCCTGTAGGACGGCTGGATGCAACAACACATTTACATATATAATCGTATCGTTATAAATTACATAGACACTGCAAGTAATTTCTCCATACCGCTCTGTCTTGGGCAACTTGCTGATTCTCTTCCATGGAATTGAGTGATATTCCTTGCCTCTCAGCAAAGCTCAATTCAGTGTTTCCCTAGGGTGTCCTATATTTCTTTAACCCTTTGATAGTCTTTGATCATTTCGTCTCAATGCCAGCCCAACATAGCTTATTATAACAGTTGTTACTAGTGGTTGACCAGACATTTATCTGATTTCACCATTTACATGCATAATGCAACTAAAAGTCATGTAGTATTCTGATTTGTGTGAATATCTGCAAATAACTTAGTTTATTATAACTGTAATTCAGAGAACACTGTGACTAGTCTTCAAGCATGAGAAACATTACAATGAGATGAGTAGCATAGGAGTCTAGCATTAGTTGTTCCATCAAGTGCTATGGTTATAGACAAGCATGTCTCTCCACAACTATGAAATCTAGTGATGTTAATACATTCCATTTTAAACAGAAAAGTGCAGACCACAGTCTTCCGACATATAACAGGACACTGCGATACCAGAGCACACCTCCATAGAATGGGTGTCAGCTGACTGCACGGTGGAACACCAGATCACATCCTGCAAGACATCCCCAGCGTGAGATTGAAAATTTGGTTTTAAAAAAAGCAACCTTTCAGAACAAACTATGGACGACCGGTGAAGACATCAAGCATACCAGCCTGTTTATGACACATACTGGAATATCCACATAGCAGATGTTGTAGAAGAAGAATACATTCCAGTGGGATGTACATGCACGCCTGGTAACTCATTTGTCAAGACTTTTTACTTCCATGAAGGGTGTTCTGGAAGCATACTTGTCTGACTAACAAAGCAATAATCTGCACCATCTTTGCTGGAGTGAAACCTGAGGGAGGTCAACTCTTTCATCTACAAGATGCCTCAAACAGATGAGTTGCTACCTTGAGCTTGTTGAAGATGTATCCAAGACTGAAAGTTTTCATCTATTGAACTAGTAGCTTGTTGAAGATGTATCCAAGACTGAAAGTTTTCATCTATTGAATTAGTAGCTTGTTGAAGATGTATCCAAGACTGAAAGTTTTCATCTATTGAACTAGTAGCTTGTTGAAGATGTATCCAAGACTGAAGGTTTTCTTCTATTGAACTAGTAGCTGGCACCATTTTTCTGGTGGATGTCATGCACTACTTACTGTTGTGTACTTGTTATTAAAAACTAGTAGCTACTCCAGAGATCATACTTGTGATAATTTTACCATTTCTATATGGCCTTTTTCATCTTCACAGACAGTCAATTGGCAAGTGTTTTACTGTGACAGGTTCTGAGTTTGCCCTTGTCTTTCTTGTCCTTACAGACGGTCAATTAGCAAGTGTTTTACTTGACAACTCAGTTTGAGCTCGTCTCTCTTGCGGTTCAGTTCATCTCTAAGTGTCTTTTAAATAAATCTGCTCCTTGCGTAATGTTCTCCATATAACTTGATCATGAGCTAGTTTTTCCCCATTTGTTGGGACCAATAGAAAATTCCATTGAGGATCTTGCAATCTTTATATTTGAGCAGTGGTCTGCCTTAGTGCCTCTTCCCTTCTGCAAGTTCACAGAATAGCATCTGTTGGCATATGCAGCTATTGTTCATTCTCACATGCCCTAGCCATCTTAGTCTTCTATCGTTTGGGGGATGAAGCTAAACCTTGATATGTGTGCAGAGTGTAGACTCTGTACCTATCCAAGCATTTGTTGCTGCAATAAATCTATGGTTGTGTAGTTCAGACCACAATCTCGAACAGAACTCGAGCTTGTTCTACAACATCTGCAAGTTAACACACATTGAGACACAAATACTAGTCTCAAGAGAACCCCTTCTTTATGTTTGAGATATGCGAGTTGAGTCACAGAAACTCCTAAGTAAAACAAAAATGAAGGAGCTATAGACCAGAGAAACTGCTGCGCTGTCGTTCTTTTTTCACAAAAATAAATCTACGATATAAATTAACAGTGGTATCACATGATACGAGCATACACAATTATGCAGAGTAACAGAATGATACACATTTCTGAAACCATACCAAACCGAGACTTAATATTCGTTCTGAAATTTATGAAATGAAAATCCTGGCATATCCTTTACAGGACATTGCCTTCAAGCACAGTAAATGAGTCATTGATTTTTCTAGGCACCACTTATACGTTAAGCAGTTTCCCATTGCTTTCTAAACGGTGAGATCTATTTTTACCGTTCGTAAAAATCCACTGGAACAAATTTGCTTCCAAATTGACTGTCACGGAGTTTGAACCAGGTACTCTTGAGTTGTTGAGAATATGTTGTGCCACCACAGCACGTAGGATAGGTATGTGCCACCACGGCATGTAGGATAGGTACATCAGAATTTTAGTCCAAGTGTATGCACATCCAACAATTCACAAATGTGTACAGACGGGTAACTAACAGAAAAATCCCACTTTAACTCCTTCATACTTCTGAGTAAACACACCAAACAGTTCATATATATACAGTTCCAACTTCACTGCAACGGGTCACCCCATAATTGCTCCGGTCCTGTGCCAACGAAAATCACACGAAATGCTAATAACTGAAATGTCTACTGTGTGAACTAATTCCAGGATGAAACAGCCATGTACCGCCATAAAAAGCAACCTGCACCGCATAAATGCATATGGCCATCGCTATAAAGTGTCAACACAAAACTGTTTATCACTTGAATTGCAATTCATGCCGAAGGGAACATCAATCACGACAAAATCCAGCTTTCTGCACCCGCAATATCACTGCATGCGGCAGATGGAGTTGGTTCGTCATAACCACTGTCCGCCATTTTCTGAATACACACAACAAAAGCACAGTTGACTCAGCAAAAAAGCATTCCATGTAACATTCATAGCTCACAGCGTTGCTCAAGCACTAACTCAGTAGCTCGGCAAACGAAACTGGAAAATACCAGACCATACATGGTGGAAATGTGCTAGCAGTTGTGTCCAGAATCAAACAGTCCTGACTCTGAATGGCCCTCCTGCATTCTGCCATTGCTGGCCAGATTCTGTGTCTACACCAAACAGTTGTATTGTTTTATGATGATGCAAAATCAGTATACTAGCTAATTTAGTATACATTGAAAAATAAATGTGTCCGGAGGTGAAATAAAATTCAGGATTGATAACAACAACTAGTAGCACATCTGCGAGTTTTACTGTAGCATGTTATCAGATCTGATTAGTCATAGAGAAGCTGTGAGAGCTGACTCATGACAACAATGGTGAGTTTCTACTGAAAAGTCAACAGAAAAGAACAAGCCAGCAACAAGATTATAATGAGAGTAAAGTTCTGGCAGTAACCTGGTTCAGGCACTATTGGACATCAACAAAACAATAAGGCTTGCAATATACATTTTCACTGCATAGACTGACAAATTAAACAATGAATATCTTGACTTCCGATCACCTGACTACACAGTTAAACATAAGTGCTGTCTGTAGTCCTAGTTGTGCATACATGATATGTTGGGCAGGTGGGAGTACTGCACTAGTCAAGAAGTTTTATTTGTGACATAAAAATGATGTGGAGATAAAATGACATAAATCCAAGCACCAAACTGTGTGGAGCTGCACAGAATAGTCATTGTTGATACAGTTTCAATACAAACTTGAATCTAGGCACACAGATAAAACAACTATTACAACAATCTGCTACTAATGTATTTCTGTCAGTTTACAAATAGATTTTGTCAAAACTTCAAGGACAAAATTATGCACGTCATAACACCCAGCTCTTTCAACAATTTTTACAACCAATAAAATAAAATATCCCATTAGCTTGACCATCAGTTAAAGTTTTTTCCATTGGTTAGTTTGGATGAATCAAAGTTTCCCATTGGCTAGAGCATGAATCAAACAAAGCTGCTCTCATTGGCTAGTTGCTTGAATAAAACAATGATTTTCCAGTTTGCTGTATCTAGCAACAATGTAAACAACATCATTAACTTGCACATTTCCCAGTTACACACCATACACATTCATGAGACGAAAATGCTCAAATAAAACAGCCCAGCCGGAGGCTTGAAGCTTTTCTAAAGAGATTGTCCTGGAATGGTATTCTTCATCTGGGTAAAATTGCAGCTGTGACTGCCTTAATATTTGAATCTTTTAATCTGACATGAGTGTTTGGGGCTGAAGCAGAAAAATGTAACAATTCCTACAACACAGATGAGTCTGTAAGTTACATTCAATCAAACTTTTGTTGGTAGATGCTGCAACATCATAGATATTTAACACAAAGAGATAGTTCAGCCCAGATGAGATTATAATGTAACTGACTGATGTTATCTTTCTTATCTGTTACACAATACTATTTTTTGCTGTAATTCAAAATAATGGATGTGAAATAATTATTTGATGTGGAACAATTTTTTCTTCTCATTTTCAAGTTTAAAAATTCAACATTAAAAACAATCTATAATTAAGTCATTCAAGTGAAACGCCAGAAATTTAAAAATAACCTGGAAAACACCAAACATCGCTACGTTTTCTAACAACTTGGTCTGCTACGAAAGTCTAGCATCGACATCTTTGATGTTTGCAGCACAAGACTTGACTTGCTGTACCAGATCACAGAGTCGAAGGATGGGACCTTCTACCACACTCATCAGTTTGGTCAGCTGATCAGTGGACATGTTCAACAGGCTGGACCCATCAATATTCTGTGAAATGTAATAAAGATTGAAAACAATCAGGGTGACTAATCTAAGTCAAACTAGTAACAAATAGAAAAAAATGACTACATGAACAAGACAAAATCTGGTACCGGCTTGGAATACATGCCCCTGTTTCACTTAGCCCTAAAGCTGTATGGTAGTAATGTAAGGCCAAGGATTTTTTCTGTCGAGGGCATAAAAGAAAAATCATAACCTGAACAGTTTCGCTGCAACTGCACTAACCAAGCGACCATTCAATTCCTCAAGCCCTCAATCACTAACCAAGCGACCATTCAATTCCTCAAGCTCTCAATCCCCCCGTCCTACATCGCACTAAAAAGTGGTACTAAAGGTAGTAGTGAGAGTTTTATTTTTGTAAAGCCGTACAAGTTGACGGAGATTATGTTGAATAATCATCATCATCAGGTGCCGTCTCCACATCGAATGTTGGCTGCAATCCTTCTTTCCTTTGCGTTCGTTCTTTACGACCAATTTTAATCACTCTTTGTGATATGTTTGAGATCTTTGCCAAGAACGTGTATACGTTGCACATTGGTTTGGTAGGCCCCTAAACGCATAGATTTCTACAAGTTTAGGGCATGTGCATCCGATTTCAGCCAAACCTCCATAGTCGCCTCTTACGACATGCATGGCAGGTAACAGTGGTTCTATTCTTTACACCCCAAATTTGGGCCCCGGTAACCACTCGGGCGGGCTGCAATAAATCTCCAGCATCCTCTTTCGTCTTGGTGTTGCACACTGCCAGACTGTAACCTGTCCATTTCTTAAAGTTTCCCTCCCACTTATCTCTTGGTCTTCCTCTTGCTCTTCCCCCTCAACTTTCCCCTCTAGTAAATGTTTTATCATGGTGTCATGTCTTTTATGTGCCCAAAATACTTTACTTGTCTGAATTTTATTTCTCTTAATAATTGTTTCTTCATGCCTAGTTTTCCTAAAACTTGTTTATTTGTCTGTTTTTCTGTCCATGAAACTCTGTCTATTCTTCTATATATCCACATCTCAAATGCATCAATTCTGTCTTCTAACTGTTTGTTCATTGTCCATGTTTCAGAGCCATACATTAATATAGGATATATATAGTATTTGATCATTCTCATTTTTAGCCTGTTTGTAATTTGTTTGGATGTCAGTAGCTTTCACATACTGTTGAAATTATCCTTGGCCATTCCTATTCTCTTTTAATTTCTGTTATACATCTGCCATCATCTGACCAAGATATAAGAAACTTTTACTTGATGTATGTATTCTCCATGTATTTTTTAATTTTAATATTCATTTTAGGTTTTCCATTTCCTTGTTGATTACCATAGTTTTTGTTTTCTGTATGTTAATGTCTAATCCATATTCCTTGCTAGTTCTGTCCAATTGGTCCACTAGTTCTTGTAATTTTTTTGTTCACTTTCTGCTACCAATACTGCAAATTTGCATAACTTAAGTTGTTTATTATTTTCCCATTGATCTTGAGTCCTGGCATTCCCTCTAGTTGTTTGAAGATTTTCTCTGTGTAGATGTTAAATAGGTTTGGTGAGAGAATGCATCCTTGTCTCACTCCTCTCTTTATGTCTATGTATGGAGAGTAGCTATTTTCATATTTATTATTGCTGTCTGTTCCCAGTATATGTTGCTTATTAGTCTGATATCATCCCCATCTAGGCCTATTTCTTGTAGACATATGATTAGCTTTTCATGTTGGACTCTGTCAAAAGCTTTGCTATAATCAATGAAACACAAGTAGATACTTTTTGCACTTCTATATACTTGTCAGCGAGTAGTCTTATACTAAGTATTGCCTCTCTTGTTCCTCTGTTCTTTCTAAAGCCAAACTGTTCTCCTACTTCTATGTCTATCTTGTTTTTAATTCTTTCATGTATGATCTTGAGTAGTATTTTTGTTATGTGGCTCATCAAGCTAATTGTCCTATAGTCTGTGCACTCCTGTACTTTGGGCTTTTTGGGTAGTGGTATGAATACTGATGTCTTCAAGTCTCTTGGTATATATCCTGTGTTATATATATCATTGCACAAATCTGTAATGGTTGAAATACCAAAATCCTTTAAGGAGATTAACATTTCCACAGTTTTATTGTCCAATCCTGCAGCCTTTCCTTGTTTCATTGTTTCGATTGTTCTTACAACTTCAGATTTTAATATTCTTGGGCCGTCATTGCACCGTATACTGAGTTTACTTCTTCTTTGATTATCAAATAGAGCAGCTACATATTCTGTCCATCCTGTCAATATTTCTGTTTTATCAAACAAAAGTTGGTTGTTGTTTTTGATACATCCTCCACCTTTTATAGTATTTTTCTTACTTGTCATTTGTCTTATTTCTCTGTGCATATCTCTGGTCCTGTATTTTTCTGCCATATCTTCTATTTCCTTCCATTTTGTTTCTAATCAGTTTACTTTTGTGGTTCTGCACATGTTGCGTATTTCATTGTCTAAAATTGTATACTTTGGGGTGTCCTTGGCTTTCTTTCTTTCTGCCATTTTTTCTAAGATTTCATCAGTCATCCACATTTGATTTTTTGTGGATTCTTTTACAGGCAGGTTATTGTTTGCAGTTTGTATACTCTGTTTTAAGCAATCCCATTTATTGGCTACTTTCTCTTCAGGATTTTCTCTTCTGTATTGTTCTAAGCACTCTGTCATTAGGCATTCATATTTGTTCTTGACTTCCACACAATATTTCTGTTGTATCTCTGATTGTTTAAGTGCTGATATATCTATATGTTGCTCCTTTCTTGTTGGTTGGTCTATCTTTTTTAGTTTTATATTTAGTTTGATCATCACTGGATTATGATCAGAATTTATATCTGCTCCTGGATATGTTTTGGTGTTCATTACATTATTTTTAAATCTGTTCCTAATCATGATGAAATCTATCTGTTTCCTTTTTCTATCTCCTGGGCTTTTCCATGTGTATAATCTCCTAGATTCTTGTTGGTAAAATGTGTTGCATATAACCATGTTATTTTCTTCACAGAACTGGATAGGCCTATCTCCTCGTTCATTGCTTGTTCCTAGCCCGTATTGTCCTACAATATTCTTGTATTTGCCTTTGCCAATTTTTGAATTCATATCGCCCATTATAATTAGTATGTCAGTTGTCTTTACTTGTTTGAGAATTTGTTGTAAATCTTCATAATATTTTTCGACTTCTTCATCTGCATGGTCTGAGGTTGGAGCGTATGTTTGGATAATTGCTATATCGAATGGCTTTGCTCTGATCTTTAAAAGCATCATTCTGTCATTATACGTCCAATAACTACTGATGTATTTTTCTATTTCTTTTTTTATCAGTATACCTACTCCTCATATCTACCTTCATATCTGAAATGACATGCCCATGTTTATTGTGTACAAATTGCATGCTTTTTGAATAAACAGTTTGTGAGAAAATCGATATGGTGCATTACTTTCTGAATGCCTCTTGTATTTATCAGTTAGTTTTCTGAGACTAACCTAAGGAGACCCTGAAACAAACTTTGCTGAGAGAGGCAAGAAATATCGGTGTCAGTTCCACAGAGGAGATTGAGCGAGTTGCCCAGGATAGAGCAGCGTGGAGAAATTACTTTCAGGCCCTATGTAACGTATAACGGTACAAGAGGAATTTATTATTCTGAGACTAAGTATCGCATCTCTGGTTTCTTTCTAAAACCAAACTGTTCTACTTACTTGCTTATCTTGGTCTGAATTCTCTCATGTATAATCTTGAGTGACATCTTAGTTATATGGCTATCAGGCATACAAAGTATAAAACAGATTCTGAAAAACAACTCCAGAGAAGATTGGCTGAACCAATGGGCTATAGGGACAACTGGTCGGGACATGTATGCAGAGATGAATAGACCAGACCCAAAGGACAATATAAATCTGCTACAACGAAAAGATCAAAGCACTATCTTTCAGTTAAGAACAGGACATGTTGGACTGAATTACCACCTACACAGAATAAACCCACACACCAACCACACTGTAGAAAGTGCAGCATATCTTGCTTGAATGTCCTGGACTGCATAAAGCTAGACAAGAGCTCCTCCCACCACATCCATCTGTTCATAATACCCTTTACACTAGTCTTCCACAATTACAGAACACATGCAGATTCTACAAATTGGCATTGGCTGCCCAAGAGTGAAAACTCGCAGCCCTGGTTAGAAGAAGAAGATATGGATATCAGGCTGATTGTTTTATACTCTGTGCACTTCAGTGTCTTGGTTTTTAAAATATATTTATAGTATCGTGAGTACAGATGTCTTCAAGTCCTTTCATATGTGTCCTATATTGCATATGTCTTTCTTTTGTTTCTTATTTTTCTAATCCTGTTTTGCCTCACATTCAGGATAAGAAGAGATTTATAGAGCTGGCTTTTGTGTGTGTGCTCCATAAACATTGTTTTTTGCCACCTCTGTTATCTCTGAAGTCCACCAACATTGCATATATCTGTGATTGTTTCAATTACCGAGTTCTCTACGGTTTTTAACTATGTCCACTGTTATGTTATCTAATCCTGCTGCCATTTCATTGTTTCAATTGCTCTCTTTCTCTCTCAACTTCTGAATTTATTATTTTTGGGCAGTTACTGTTTTGAAAGAAAGAAAGAAAGACTGTTTTGTATTCTGAATTTAATATACAATTTGATGTAACATTTTTTGCCTTATCAAATGAAATCTCACCGTTGTTTTTGATGCAACTTCCTCTTTTTACAAGATTTTTGTCTGATTTCTTTGTACATCTCTGGTTTTGTGTTTTAGTCACAATTTTTCTATTTCCATGCATTTTGTTTCTAACCCCTTTTCTGTTGTGCCTCTGCACATCTTTAAGAATTTCTTTGTCTAAAAGAGACTACAGCTGAATGGCATGACTTCATAGCACTGTGTTTGACCCCATATAGCCTGGTCTCTCTCCACAGAAGTGGAACGCAGTCTGCCGAGAATATTGCACAAAGTAAAAGCTCCATAACTCCTGCAAACAATCCTAGAGGTCTCTGGAAAAAATGCACTTGTGAACAGAGCGCTGCTGTCCGGATTCGAACCCACCACCTTCAGAATGCAAGGCAAAGGCTTAAACACTTAGCTCCCCAAAGTCTTTGTCTAACATTTCATATTGAGATGTATTCTTATCTTTCAGACACTTTGGCTAGGATCTCTTGTGTCATTCACATTTTAGAATTAGAATAAACGTAGTTCAATATAAAAAACAATATATCCTACCTTCTTAATGAAAATACTAGAATAGATAGCACATCCGTTAACTTTGAGTACATCAACAACATCAGAGAGACTCCATCTGCTAAGATGTAACGACCGCAAACGCGATGAAAGTGTTAGCACAATAACCCCTCCTCCTGTCTCCTCTGTCATATCAACATCATCTAGTGACAGCGCTGACGAAGAAATGTTAGATTTAGAATCCAGAGAACTTAAAGTACTTCCGATTTTGACTGCTTTCTCTGACATGATACCATTGCTGGAGATGGATGACTTCAAAGGTGTGTCTGCCTTGAGACGCTCAGCCAGCTCTTGGGAGAAACCTTGTGGAATTTTCCCATGTGAACTTATGATAGGCAGGTCCGATCCAGGCAAATGACTGTTCAGGTCTTCAGTTTTCACTGCAAGAAGTCAAATTTATTCAGTTTTATGTAGTATAGAGTATGTGGTACAGAGCAAGTAACAAGTCAAGAACATGTTTTTATAGCATGTAGTTTGATTGGACCATCATCATTTCACTCCGGTGAGTCACCATGTGTGCTCCAATCTCTTTCTTACACAGGAAGATATCAGCCGCAGTACAGACTCCATAGCAACGGCGAGGGACCGCAATGTAATTTAGAAGATTGTGATAGCATGGGGAATACAGTGTTAGGCCTGCATTTTATTGCTACCAATGTCTCACAAAGGAGGATGATATCAACATCATACTAGCCTGGATATCTTTACTTCTCAGTGTTGTACAACTGGGTTGGTGTGACAGCAGGTTGCAGTAGGGGGGAAAAACTTACTTCAACTATAAATCGAACCAGAACACTTGTCTACAAGTACCATAACCACTGCTATTCAATTCTCAAAAACTAATTATTAGGATTCTATCTTATCCCTTTCTGTTCACAATGGAGCATAGGACTGCAGTTTATAACTAACATGGGGTGGGCGATAGCAAAGTTGATAACACTCTGTACTTTTGACCACATGACAGGAAAATTCCAGATTTCGAGGCCAGCTTAGGGAAAAAAAATTCTGGGTGCGCACACATTATGCAGTTTGACTGCAGGAGACTATAATGAGTAAGACTCGTCTGAATGGCAAGAAACATTGGTGATAAGGAATGCAAGTCTTCACACAAAAGCCATTTTTATTGTGAATTTCAATTCAGTGTCCATAATGTAACATAGTTCTGAAGATTATATATCAGTTTTTTCACTACAGTTATTGGGTTGCTTGCTTTAACATACACACCTCCTCCCCCAACTTATGGTGTAATAATGTCCTCTCTCTCTAGCCTATGATGACCCTGACACTTAGGGCAACAACAAATGTACACCATTCTTCTCTATTCTTGGCTATTCTCTGTATTGTGTTCCAGCTGTGATTAATTTCTTGTTCTACTGTTCTCCTACAGGTTGTTCTGGGTCTTCCACATTTTCGCTTACCCTCTGGTATCCATCTCAGTGCAGTTTCTGTGACAGTCTCCACGCATATCACATGTCTGATACATCTCCAGTGTCTCTTTTGGATGATTGTACTCATATTCAATAGTTGACACTGTGCAAGCAGTTCTTGGTTGGAGTAATAATGCAGAGTAAGACACACATTTGTACAGATGGGAAACAGATAAGATGTGACACAAATAACATGTATATTGACTTCATGTTACCTTTGGCTGAAATCGGATGCACATGTCCTAAACGTGTAGAAGTCTATGAGTTTAGGGGCCTACCAAACCAATGTGCAATGTATACACGTTCTTGGCAAAGATCAAACATATCACAAAGAGTGATTAAAATTGGTGTAAAGAACGAACGCAAAGAAGAAGAAGATGTTACCTTATTTACTAAGTTCTAGGTACTGTTTCAAATCTTAACTTACCTTTCTTTTCTCTAATCTTGTTTTGTTTTACACCGTCAAGATAAGAAGAGATTTCTAGAACTGACTTTTGTGTGCGCTTCATAAATAGTTTGTTTACTGCCTCTGTTATTTCTTAGGTCCACCTTTCGCATGGACAACCTTTTTCATTGTATCCACTGTTTCGGGGTAGTATTGCTTTTTGAAGTAGCATTCTACTTTTGTGGCTGAACCATTTAATTTGTTTTAATGATTTCAGTCTGATATCTATTTATTTGTGCTGAATCATTAATGATGTTCAGTACTGATATCTATTTTACTTTTGTGGCCGAATCATTTAATTTGTTGTTTTTAATGATGTTCAGTCCTGATATCTATTTTTCAACTGTTCTCTTCTTCGTACCACCAGCATTCTGGGTAAACAGATCTCTGTCATGACTAGTTTTTTTCTATCGTTTAATGTCAGCGTTCAAGTTTGGCACTGATACCATAATGTTGGGAGAAAGATTGTGTTATACAATGTCCTTTTAGTGTTCATGGAGACATGCTTGCATTTCATAATTGGTGCCATTTGTCCTATGATTTGATTTCTTGCATCTATGCTGGATTTTGTTAGTTATTTTTCAATTTGCTAAAAAATGCTACCTAGGTATGTAAAGTCTTTAACTTGCTTTAATTGATGTTTGTTGATGGAGAAATTGGTAGCGTTCTCCTCTCTAGCGAATGTCATTAACTCAACTTAGTTAGTTAGTTTGTTCCTTTCGTGCCAAAGGCGGCACATAGGGCAGAGGTTTTAGATCTCCATGTGATACGGTTCTTTGCTAGCAGTTGCAGATCTTGTATAGTTTTACATCCCAATAGTTTACTTTCTTGTTGGATGGTTCTTCGAAGAGTGGTCTTTGGTCTTCCAAGTTTTCTTTTCCCAACTGGTGACCACATAAGGACTTGTCGATTTAGTCTCTTTTCGTCTGATCTAAGCACATGACCTAAATATTTCCACCTTCGTTTCCTTATAATATTTGATATGTGTTTTTGGTGTGTTCTATCTCTCACTGTGTTGTTAGAAACGAAATCACTTCATTTTACTTTTAATAATTTTCGTAGACATTTATTCTCAAAGCTGTCCAGTTTCTTATCAATTTTCTTTGTTGATTTCCAACTTTCACAACCGTAGGTCAGTACAGTTTTTACTCAACTGTCTAGGTACTATTTCAGTTGTTCTTAACCTACCTGTCACAGATTTTCCTTCAATGTCAGATTCTAAAAGAGGAGGTAATGTTGCAGCTACTGCCTCTGGTGACAGCATCTTATGAGGAGGGAATGGCAGGTCACCCTGACTCAATGTCGGAGCTGTTGTGGGAGCCAGAGCCTGGTACCGACTGCCCAAACTTCCAAAGGCACTATACGATGCAGAGGATTTCACAGGGTCTTTGAATTTCTTAACAGAGCCAGAGCTTCTCTCTGTAACAATCACATGAGATCAATAAATCATTCTCATTTTTTACTGACATTGTACATTACACAGAACAGCACCATTACAACAGCAGCCATTAGCTTCTAATTCTATAACATTACAATAAGCATAGCCACTAAACATTAAAGCAGCCATTTCCGATTCTATAACATTAAAACACAGCCACTAGCTTCCAATTCCATAACATTACAACAGCAGCCACTAGCTTCCAATTCTATAACATTACAATAGCGGCCACTAGCTTCTAATTCTATAACATTACAACAGCAGCCACTAGCTTCCAATTCTATAACATTACAATAGCGGCCACTAACCTCCGATTCTATAACATTACAACAGCAGCCACTAGCTTCCAATTCTATAACATTACAACAGCAGCCACTAGCTCATTTAACATTCAAGCAGCCACTGTTCGATTCAACATTTAAATTCTTCATCAAACATAATTAAATGATCATAGAGCAGCAGTGCAGTAGGCTATAGTCAACATACAGTCTACACAGTGTAGTAGACTATAGTCAACATACAGTCTACATAGAGCAGCAGGGCAGTGCAGTAGACTAGTCAACAGACAGTCTACATACAGCAGCAGGGCAGTAGACTATGGTCAACAGTCTACATAGAGCAGCAGGGCAGTGCAGCAGACTATAGTCAACAGATAGTCTACATAGAGCAACAGGACAGTGCAGTAAAGTGTAGTCAACATACAGTCTACACAGTGTAGTAGACTATAGTCAACAGACAGTCTACATAGAGCAGCAGGGCAGTGCAGTAGAGTGTAGTCAACATACAGTCTATATAATGTTATCATGAATGTATTAAAGTTATGTAAACAACTCACTCTTTCTTGGTCCTCTGTAAATCTGTGTCTTTCCTTTCCTTTTTCTCATAATCGCTGGAGTTGAGCTTGGCTGATAGGTTTCCACTGAGAATAGATTCAATAGTGATGATATCAGTTCAAAAGTGATGATATAAGTTCCAACAGTTTCTTTCTTCAATAAAATTTAAACTTTGTTTGTTGAAGATGACTAGTGGTAAAATGGAACAATGAAATTTCTCACAGAAAACATGGAATGTTGAAGTGACTCTTCATACAACTTCAAAGACATGCTGAAAGTAAAAGACAATCTTTTAAATGAAAATTCTTTTCGCCCCTTGTTTGTTCTTTATGAATTTAGACATAGTCAGTGCCTAATATGGCATCTCAGACTTATTTTTGCATGAAGTCTACCAGCTTTCCTTATTACTAGTTTCCCTGGCTATTCAGGCGAGTCTTGCTTCAACATCTGAGGTACTTGTAATTTAGATCCTCAAGTAAATGATCAGGAAACATGCAGTCCAACCGTGAGCACACAGCAGTGTTTGGGTGCCCAAGTTGGTCTTCCACCCCAGAATTAGTATGGCATGTTATTGACATCCAGTGAAAAGATTTATTCTCTTCAAGAAGACAGATATATATCCCCAGCAAGACAGAGATCACGTAGATATGCTTTGTTAGCTAGACAAGTGTCCCTGGCTATACTCCAATGTCTGAGGTACTTGCAATTTGGATCCCCAAGTAAAGGATCAGAAAACCTGTAGTCCAACCATGGACTGTGTGTGCACACCCACATTGTTTTGGGCCTAAGTTTGTCTCAAAACTCATGACATGAAGTTACTAGCGAAGAGCGGTATGGACTTCGCTATCGGCACCCTATTTGATTTGTTGTTTCTTGAAGAAGTTCAGCACTCAAGCTGTACCCACCATTTCCTTGGTATCTATTTGATATTCCCAACATTCTATGTAAATATTTCATTAAGTTTGATATTCCCAACATTCTATGTAAACATTTCATTAAGATATGAACATTGGACTATAAACAATATGTTCTTGTTTGTGTTGGAAATGATGTGTGGTGCTCATGTTAAACATCACAATCATTTAGAGAGAAAACAATATATTGAAGGACAGGGTTCTGGAAGTAGAGGCAGGGGATGACTAAGATGACAGTGGAAACAGAACATTAAGAAAAAACCATGATGATGGTGGGAGTGAGAGAACTGGTTAGAGATAGAGTCTTTCAGACGGACTGTGATGACATTGACACTCTCTGAATGATATCTACAATAAGTGTTCTAGAAAAGAAAGACCACGGAGAAGAAGGATTCAGGATGTAATTGATGATTTTAGCATGACGGCTGCAGAGGCAGGATATCTGGGCTATGAGAAAGAGAACTTCCTGTTATGATGGCAAATTTCTGCTCAGGACACGCTATCTGATGATTTTAGAGAAACACACCCTCCATGTGAAAGTTCTCCCCCAAACACTTTCCCAATATAAACAAATATTGAAAGAGACTGACACCGTGTTCTAGGACCCTCCAAACTGTGTTTCATGACTTCACACCAGCCAACAGGATAAATGTCTGGACTCTGACAATCAATCCACTGGTCATAGTTGTTCTCCCAGCCATCAAAGTGAATCCGAAGCAATCGACCAATGACTTTGGTGACTGTAGCCACACATATCAATCTGAAAGATTCAACTTATAATGATAAGACTTGTGTGTCATTAGATGGGGGGATAATAACTGATTACTAATGACATTTAACAACACAAGGATCATCTTCTGCTATCATCATCACTCATTTTGTTACTGAGATTCTAGCTTGTCTGATATAGTTTGCTGTCTGTTTTAGGTTTTTGCTTCCACAAGACAGTTTCTATTTGAAAGTGGTGGTGGACAATGAACAAGCAGTTAGAAGACAGAATTGATGCATTTGAGATGTGGATATATAGAAGAATAAGCAGAGTTTCATGGACAGAAAAACAGACAAATAAACAAGTTTTAGGAAAACTAGGCATGAAGAAACAATTATTAAGAGAAATAAAATTCAGACAAGTAAAGTATTTTGGGCACATAAAAGGCATGACACCATGATAAAACATTTACTAGAGGGGAAAGTTGAGGGAGAAGAGCAAGAGGAAGACCGAGAGATAAGTGGGAGGAAACTTTAAGAAATGGACAGGTTACAGTCTGGCAGTGTGCAACACCAAGGCGAAAGACAGAGGATGCTGGAGATTCATTGCAGCCAACCTTGATGTGGAGACGGCACCTGTGATGATGATGATGGATGAGTCACATTCTATTCTTGAGATCTGCCTGTAGTCAACAGTTGTAAAGGACATATTATGTCTGCCAACAAACAGTGACAACAGCTAGAGATGTATATCCTTATTATAGTCTACGAGAAGTGGCATCTTGTTGTGGTCGGTTCTGCAGCATTAAGTAGGGATATCTTGTCATTTCTGGACATTTGATAATACTCATCCTCTGTGTTGTGTAAGGGATGGGCTTTTCCCACCTTGAACATTCTATTGTCCTTTGATGTTTGTTTGTTTACATTTGTTCTTATCAAACCAAGTTAACCATTCTTAGTGATCCGTGCGGTGTGCGTAGAGAATGTGAGTATGGTGTGTTTGCTTGTTTACATTTGTTCATATCAACCAAGTTAACCATTCTTAGTGATCTGTGCGGTGTGCGTAGAGAATGTGAGTATGGTGTGTTTGTTTGTTTACATTCGTTCATATCAACCAAGTTAACCATTCTTAGTGATCTGTGCGGTGTGTGCAGAGAATGTGAGTATGTTGTGCACCCGCTATGTCCACTACAGCATGTAGGACAAGCACATTCAAATTTCAGGCCAAATTGTATGCATATTATCCAACCTGACAGAAATGTGTACAGACAAGTAACAAAGATTTTACAAACAGAAAAGACCTGCTTTAAAGTACCCCATCTAGAGTTATACTGTAACATGATATCAGATCTGTGATATGGTCATATGGAGGCCATCAGAGCTGACTCATGTCATGCCATTTAAAAAAATACTTTATGCTTCGTACAAAGAAGTTAATTTTTCTTTGATATAAATGATGATTGTGTTGCTGCTTTGACAACATTCTCTGCATGTCTTCTCATCTACTTCCATGTTCAGTTTATTGGTTATGCTAGATCATCTATGGGTCAGCAGGCTATTTATTTCCAGCCTTTGAAAGAGAGACTAGCTGACACCAACTCTGGTAGATGCAGAGTCAGGTTAAGAACACACCTTGTCAACTGCTAAGGGAAATAATACACTAACATAATACATTGAGCTTGAACAATTCTAAATAAGTTGACCAATTTATCCCAATAATTGATGCCTAAAAGCATGTACAATTCAACTCAATAGTGCTCTATGCACAATTCAACTCAATAGTGCTCTATGCACAATTCCAATAATGCTCTATGCACAATTCAACTCAATAGTGCTCTATGCACAATTCAACTCAACAGTGCTCTATGCACAATTCCTCAAAGTGTCTCATGGTAAATTAAACTCTAATAGTGCTCTATGACATTCACTCTAAGGTTCTCATCAAGTCTCACAGCCTCTATGCCTTCATCCTCATGAACCATGCTTAGAATGTCACTCAAAGAAGTGACTCTAGAATCTCAAAAGTGTCATGCAAATGTCAGAATGTTATGAAATTCAACTCAATAGTGCTCTATGCACAATTCAACTCAAAAGTGGTCGTCACCTAGGTTTGAAATTAAATTATAGAGAAATATGATGCGAGAATATTATGACACTTACCTAGGTTCCATCAAGTCTACAGCCTCAACCTTCATTCCTGGCCGGAAACCATGCTTAGGAATGTCCTGAAAGAAGATGAAACCATACGTTAAGAGATACCAAGAAGTATTCGATAGACAAATGTCTGGAATGTATGTATATGTGGTCTAGGAATACACAAATGAAGTCTGTATGCAAACTCATCCTCCTAGCATGCTGATGCGACTATCTCACTACTGGTCACTTTTTGTGATAACAATTTCTGTCCAGTCTAAAACAGTTACATTCTCTAACCTTATCAAACAGCTTGACAGGAGCAGCTACAGATCGTGTCTGCTTCAAATAGTCTAACCACTTGAAAGGACCCTTTGTGCCTGTGAGGACAGTACAAATATGTGAGTCTATTAATTTTTAACAAATAGTCTACATCTTTGGAAGATGTCACAAGATGACAACAATGAGACAGAAACAGCACTGTGACAGAAACAACATGTGGCCTCTGTGGTTAAGCTGTTGCATTGTGTCCTGAGTGGGTTTGAATTCATTTAGCGTAGTCCGGTTCACAAGTTCATATTTTCTAGAGATCCCTAGGATTGTTGCAGGAGCTCATACTTTAAGTAATACTCTCGGCAGGTAGAGTACCATTTCTGCAGAAAGGGACTGAGCCATGAATGGGGTAAAACACTGTGCAATTAAGTCAATCCTTCACTAAAGTTACTCTTTAGCCTATAACATATAATAATGTGACAGCAAGCACACAACATACAACATATAATAATGTGACAGCAAGCACACAACATACAAATTATAATAATGTGACAGCAAGCATACAACATATAATAATGTGACTGCAAACACACAACATATAACATATAATAATGTGACTGCAAGCACACAACATACAATAATGTGACAGCAAGCACACAACATATAATAATGTGACAGCAAGCACACAACATACAACAATATGATGTCTCTGATTTTCTAGGTATAAGAAACAAATGTGCTGTTTTAGATTCTCCTTATCAAAAATTCAGAATCATGACCTTTTTATCAGCAGATAATGAAACACACAAAGTTTATGTACTATTTTTATAGTTGGGGGTTTCCAAGATGCAGTAAACATGTTTCATAATCTTAGGCTGCTGGCCTGATAGGGTCATTCATAGTCTATTTTTAGAACCTAGGAAAAATAAAAATAAATGCGTATTAAGCACACCGCTAACAGAAATTATGGGACACTGTATAGTGCAGAATTGGATGTGTCCTTATTTTGGAAAAGGTAGGTTGATAACACACTCTCGGTAGCAGTCAGAAACATAGATGCATAAGATATGATCAACTAAGTACTACAGATAACATCAACATAAGATATGATCAACTAAGTACTAGTTGGTAGAGAAGACATCAACATAAGATATGATCAACTAAGTACTAGTTGGTAGAGTAGATATCAACATAAGATATGATCAACTAATTACTAGTTGGTAGAGTAGATATCAACATAAGATATGATCAACTAAGTACTAGAGATAACATCAACATAAGATATGATCAACTAAGTACTAGTTGGTAGAGTAGATATCAACATAAGATATGATCAACTAAGTACTAGTTGGTAGAGACAACATCAACATAAGATATGATCAACTAAGTACTAGTTGGTAGAGTAGACATCAACATAAGATATGATCAACTAAGTACTAGAGATAACATCAACATAAGATATGATCAACTAAGTACTAGTTGGTAGAGTAGACATCAACATAAGATATGATCAACTAAGTACTAGTTGGTAGAGTAGATATCAACATAAGATATGATCAACTAAGTACTAGTTGGTAGAGACAACATCAACATAAGATATGATCAACTAAGTACTAGAGATAACATCAACATAAGATATGATCAACTAAGTACTAGTTGGTAGAGTAGATATCAACATAAGATATGATCAACTAAGTACTAGTTGGTAGAGTAGATATCAACATAAGATATGATCAACTAAGTACTAGTTGGTAGAGATAACATCAACATAAGATATGATCAACTAAGTACTAGTTGGTAGAGATAACATCAACATAAGATATGATCAACTAAGTACTAGTTGGTAGAGTAGACATCAACATAAGATATGATCAACTAAGTACTAGTTGGTAGAGTAGACATCAACATAAGATATGATCAACTAAGTACTAGTTGGTAGAGTAGATATCAACATAAGATATGATCAACTAAGTACTAGTTGGTAGAGTAGATATCAACATAAGATATGATCAACTAAGTACTAGTTGGTAGAGATAACATCAACATAAGATATGATCAACTAAGTACTAGTTGGTAGAGTAGATATCAACATAAGATATGATCAACTAAGTACTAGTTGGTAGAGTAGACATCAACATAAGATATGATCAACTAAGTACTAGTTGGTAGAGTAGATATCAACATAAGATATGATCAACTAAGTACTAGTTGGTAGAGAAGACATCAACATAAGATATGATCAACTAAGTACTAGTTGGTAGAGTAGATATCAACATAAGATATGATCAACTAAGTACTAGTTGGTAGAGAAGACATCAACATAAGATATGATCAACTAAGTACTAGTTGGTAGAGTAGATATCAACATAAGATATGATCAACTAAGTACTAGTTGGTAGAGTAGATATCAAAATATGCAATCTTGCAGTTTCAAATTGTGTCCTAACTCTGACAACAGAAACTGACCTCTGGGAGGAGTCAGCTCCAGGTTGTTGATCTTGCAGAAACCAACAGGAAATATACACGGGGATGTGGTATGGTAGCAGAACCAGTCACTGCCATTCTCAGCCATGGATCCATCGATGCCAATCATCAGGTAGTTGTTACGTAATACCTGCAGAGAATAGAGATAAAACAAGGTTGATATGCAGGAATCTTCATTCTTTGTGTACAGGAGGCTAACATTTCATTAGCTACTTTTGTTGAGTGTGGCTAATATTTCATACATTACTTAAATGTATGACTATTACCTATATATATTACTGCTGTCTATCTGGCTGTTATCTCTATATATTGCTAATATTACCTGGCTGCTTCTTCTTCTTCTTGTGTTTACTCGCTATGAATTCAAGCACCGTCAAATCTTGTATGGCGCTTCTGAATGATTTCTGCATGAAGGCCTGCTTTCCTTATTATTAGTGTCCTTCGCCACAGAAGCGTGCCGTGCCTTCCCCGACTTCAGAGGTACCTGGCTGATATCTCTACTACTGATGTTTATCTGACTACTATCTCCATCTTCTTCTTACATTCGGCCGCTTTGAATTCAGGCATAGTCAGGGCTGCACCTTGTGTGACAAGTTTAACTGATTTTTGCGTGAAAGCCTGCTAACCTTATTATCAGCCGATAATGATTCAAGATGGTAGATCTAGCAAAAGTATGTAGAGAGCTGATGCAGAAGCTATGGGTTAACTACTCTGACCTGGACAAGACAATGGAATTGGCCCTAGTGACAGGATTGAAGTTATAACATGACAACGGAACTCACCAAAGAAGAAGAACATGGCCTCCTAGTGCATTAGTTATTGAGCCCCCAGCTCCCCAAACAGAAGATACTACCACAGGTAAGACACACACACAAACTCAAACAATATACAGAGTAAACAATATGGATTCTCTGACCTTCATCACTGTGGCTATACATATGGCTGACAAATTGAGAGGATCAATGGCTTCCAGCTTCATGCCAACTTGAAATGTTAGACCATGGGGTGGATCCTTGCACTGCAGAGAATTAACATTATTTCATTATTGAGGCTGCAAATCTATATGTATGCATGGCCAGGCTTTCAATTGAGAAACAATTTCATTAAGATTGCAAATCTATATGTATGCATGAGCAGGTTTTCGATTGAGAAACGGTTTTGGAAACATTCGACATTCAAAAATCATTGTTTTGTTTTAGTACCCGCATGTGGTCTCTCATTTTATTTTTCTTCCAGTAACAAAAGAGTTTTAAAACCCAATAGATATGATGTAAAATATATGACAAATGTGGAATGCAGGACAGCCTATACTTTGTATGAGAAGTCATGAACCAGGACACATACTGGTCAAGAATTTACTGCACTTCCTAACAGTGCTTGTGAATATAGATTTGTCTGTCCAACATAACAAAGATCTACATAATATTTGCAGTGATGATGTCTGCTGGACGAGAACCAACCCTTTTATCTTTTGCCTGTCTTTGAGGTTGTTAGCCACAGCAATGTCCCTTCTGAAGTAGACAACTGCCAAGCATGAGGCATTGTATTGAGTTCAGCACCCTTCTGAAGTAGGAAACTGCCAAGTATGAGGCATTGCATTGTTCAGCACACTTCTGAAGTAGGCAACTACCAAGCATGAGGCATCGTATCAAGTTCAGCACCCTTCTGAGATTTGAAAGCAAACTCTGGAAACCTACTCCATCAGAAATAGTTGCTAGGATATCCACCAGCCTAGAGTTGAAAGCACACACTTCACTGCCTGGCACACAAAACAGACACAAACCATCAATGAAATGTCTATATTTATTTAACAGTTTCAATACATTATAATAGATAGATAACATAGGCAGGTCAATTGCTAGGATATGTTTCTTTACCTTGGGGAACATGTCTGGTGTGGCATCAATAGTACCATACTTCTGCATTGTGATTTTACTCAGACAAGAATTGATGTATTCTGTTGAAAAATAACATTTGCTCAATCATTGTTGGGAGGAATATACCATGTATTCACAGGATAAGACAAGCATTGATTTGATAACAGGCTGGATCTAAGAAGCAGTGAATGAGGATGACATGTCAGCATCATTAAACAGAGTATACTTGCACCTCTAAGTGGTGGCACTGGTAACAGGCTGGATCTAATATAGCATGAATGAGGATACTATATCAGCATTATTAACAAGAGTGGGATGGATTAGCATAAGCGTTCACCTATCGACTCGGACACAGGAAGGTTTGGGGTTCAATCCTACACTCAACGTTCCACACATGAGGAAAATAATTGGCCCTCCTACCCCCTGTACACTAGGACCTAGAAATGTGAAGTGACTTCATACTCTAAGATCTGAAAAGGCTAAGAAAAATCTTATATATTAACAAGAGCTGACCACGACAATTTCATTAGCCTCAGTGGTGGCTCTGGTAACAGGCTGGATCTAAGACATAATGAATAAGATGCCAGAAGTCATCATTATTGAACCATTGCTGACCCAGACTATACCTAACCTCTATGTTGTAGCCTTGGCAACAGGATTTAATACTGCAATCTAGTTAAGCACGCTGGATTTAAATACAAGAATACAAACCCGGTCTAAAAAATTATGTGCTGAAAACTGACATGTCTGGTCAAAATGCACAGATAAAGTAGACAGCTGCGACATAGGGTATGCCAGACACATTGCTATTTTCTCCTCCTAACCTGGGTCATCATGGGTTTGTGTCCTGTTCTTATCCACCGGTCTGTGTTTGCAACTCTGTCATACCATCTCAGTCTGAGAATATGCAGACGATATCCGTTGACAAAGGTCTGAATCTTATTTGTATTTAACTTGGTGACTCGCGATGTTTCCGAGCCATACAGCAACAAAGATTTCACATTTGAGCTGAATATCCTGAGCTTTGTTTTAGTGGAGATGGCAGTAGATTTCCAGGAGAGCAAAGGTTGTCAGGCCTTCCTAATCATGGCATTTATGTCCTCATCTGTACCTCCCGATTTGCTGATCTTGCTTCCAAGGTAGAAAAATTCACCATCTTCTATAGCTCTTCCCTAAATCAATATCGGGTCTTGCTGTATGTTGTTGCTTTGCAGTCTTTTCTTGATTGATGTTAAGACCAACCCATTGCACCATTTCTGTAAAGGCATCTACTTTTGCTGCATGTTTTGTAGTCTGCGTGAGAGTAAGGCAAGATCACCTGAGGTCCAGGTATTCGAATTTTGACATGTGTCCACTGAAATGCCCTTTCTGGACATATATATATATATTCCATGTGTGCAACCCAAACAAGTAGCACCATGAAGAAGAGGGGGGCAACAAGCATCCTTGTCTAACACCAGTAGTGACCTGTAACTTCATGGACAGTTTTAAATCGTGGATAACCTAATTGTTATCTATCAGTTATTATTTGAGAGTCAGCTTGAATGTGAGATCCTATCAGTAGTAGTCTGAGATGCACTTATCAATAAAGATCTACCAGTTTGTGTAGTAGTAAACTATATCAGCACAGAACTTGAGATTTACCTTGTGATGCATGTAGCTTATGGCCAACTGTCTGTGACCAGCCCACAGGGTGGATTAACGGAGATGTCATGTGGCACCAGAACTCATCATTTTCTTCCTGAAACACGCATGTATAACATGAGCTCTCCATGACAACAAAACATAATATATATGTGGTCAGAGAAAATATGTCATACGACAACACCAATAGTTTCTCATCCATTCATCATATTCAACATCAAATAAATTGATTAACTATACAATTTCACATAAAACCCAACCCACCTGTTATAAAAGACATTTGGCAAAACAAGTAAAAACAAAGTAATATAGTTTTGCAAAGTACACAAACAAAAGGTACAGCAGCTTTCAAGCAAAGGATTACAAAAGAAGCAAAAAAATTCAGACTTCCTATACACAAGACATCACATATAGAGTCAGATGATAAATCTCAATGACCATAAAGTGAAAATATGTGACTAAAAAACAAAAAGTGAAAAACTAGAAATGGGAAAAAGAAGATAAAGCAATAATCAAATATATTCATAGCAAATATAAATTTCACATTACATATATATTACGGAAAAAAAGAGAAGAGGCAGTATTAGGAAGCATAGGAATATAGTGCGTTGAGTCCTTGAGACCGCAAGGCATTATTGTAAAAAAAAATATATAAAACCATTTTCTAAAGCATATCAACTCTGATTACCAGAGGAACATGATTGGATGGCCAGGAACTGGATATCCCGAGTTCCCAAATGCTCAGTTTCATAAAAATGAGTGGCAACAGGAGTCAGAGTTTTTGCGTACATCATTTAAATGTTGGCAGAAACGGTTTGTAAGCTTTTTGTCAGTTTTGCCTATATATGCCTTATTACAACACTAACAATGATGGTATAGGTAATATTTTGGGGCTCGCATGTACAATACTTCTCAATAACAAAAGTGGCTTCAGGGAAAGATACAGGACAGGTCTGTATCACACATCTAGCATTGCCAGCGGCCACATTGGATGGTGTTAAAATTACCCTGTATTTAAGGTGACTGTGTACCAACACATCCTTAAGATTCCTGTCCCGTCTGTAAGCCAGAAATGCTTATAATATACTGATGTTGGACTGGATTAAAAGACATTTCAACATAAAACTAACTCATTATCTAGACAATTTCACATGCAACCCACCTAGTATCCTGAGAATTCAACATGCAACCCACCTAGTATCCTGAGAATTCAACATGCAACCCACCTAGTATCCAGAGAATTCAACATGCAATCCACCAGTATCAGAATTCATGATACAACCCACCTTGCTGTAAGTAGTCAACCTGGAATCAACATGCACCACCATGATATCTTTGATGACACAATCATGGCAGAGCACACATTTATGACTACTCCAACTGCACCTGACTAGCATGACATCAGCCACCTAATGCCCGAAGATGAGACAATGAGAGGTTGACAAGAAACACTGAAAATGTCTACCATGAATGAAGTCTTGTCATCTAACACCTAATGCCTGAAGATGAGACAAAGAGGACAAGAAACACGAAAATGTTTCATATGAATCTATGTCCATCTAACCTCTAATGCCTGGATGGGCAATGAGGTGACTATGACACAAAAAATGTTCCATGAGTCTAGTCATCTAACACTCTAATGCCTGAAGATGAGACAATGAGAGGTGGACAAAGGAAACACAAGAAAATGTTTCCCATAAATGAAGTCTATGTCCCTCTAGCCACTCTAATGCCTGATGATGAGAGGTGCATGGAGTCTATGTACAAAAGTTCATTATTAGCCAAACTGAAAGCTGTCATACATTATAGAACAACACATTCAAGCAATGAAAAATATTTGACGGCACGTCCATTTCATGAGCTCTAAAACTTAAATGACAAATAAATAATTAATGAGCTTTAAATAAACGGAATAATTAATGAGCTCTAAAACTTAAATGACAAATAAATAATTAATGAGCTCTAAAACTTAAATGACAAATAAATAATTAATGAGCTCTAAAACTTAAATGATAAATAAATAATTAATGAGCTTTAAATAAATGGAATAATTAATGAGCTCTAAAACTTAAATGATAAATAAATAATTAATGAGCTCTAAAACTTAAATAACAATTTAAGATAATAATATAAACTGAAAGACAGCGACAATAACTTACTAAATATTCTTCACAGACAGACATACAATTTGATGAAAAGATGATGATAATATAGAACATGGCAGAAGTCAAAGTGTATAGGAATAGAATGAAGTCAGGATAAAAAAAATTAATAACGTGCTGCGTTAGTCACCACAGGCAGTGCAAATTCCAAAGTTTGAGGTCAGCTTGGGTCAAACATTTTCGATGTGCACATGGTTGGACTACAGGAGTCCCTGATCCGTTACTTAGGGATTACAAGTGTCTATGAAGTTGGAGTAAGGCTCACCTGCATGGTGAGGGACACTGGTGATAAGAAAAGCAAGCCATCATGCAAAAATCAGTCAGAGGCCCCATATTAGACCTGAATGACTAGCCTAAATTGATAGAGGGTGAACGAAAAACCCCAACAGAAACTGTGTACGCTGATGTCTATTTATAATGCAATAATAAACATAATGTTAGAAGCAACAAAAGTAGCACTTACCTTGGCATGAAAATGTGGTGGTATCGTACGTGTACCAGTCAGACGTTTGATCAAAAACTCTTTCCAATCAGAGTGCTTGTCCTTGATTGCTATGTAATAACAAGAAAAATCATAAGAGATGAGTTTGTGTATACCATATACTCAACGAATGTGTTTGATATGGTATTTTTATATTAGAGGTGTGATTTGATGAGTTATTGAAAATGTGATTTATTCTTTGTCTAGTCACTTCTGTTGTAAATCATTGTGAGAAGCTTACCTTCTCATTGTTGGACTGTTTGAATGTTTGCAGAGCTTGTCGTGTATCCATCCATATTGTCACAATATTTCTTTGATGTTCATTCACCCACGTCTTAGTCTTCCTTCCGCTCTAAGACTAGTTCAGTTCTCTCAATAGATGTCCTCTCACAATGGGCAAGTCTATGCATGCTTCATCCTCTAATGCAGAAGTTCTCTTAATGCATCCATGTGATGTTGATTATCACATTTTCTCTCTCGTTATCCCTCGACAACACATGCAAGCTTGTCTTTGCTCAACTCTCAGTTCTTAGATCAGAACCTCTACTGCTGTAGGCACAAAGAGGTAGCTGTCCAGGCTTCATTCTCATAAGACAGTCAAACCATTTGGAAAAAAGTGTATGCCTGAATTCTTCCAAAGACTTCTTCAATGATCCAGCAGAACTTGGGTTCTTGCCCTTCGGCCCAATGCTATATAATGCTATCTGCATGTGTTTGTCAGTTGCTATTTTGTTCCATTTATCTGGCCTTTGAGGAAGAAGGATCTTTTTAGCAGCTTGATTTAATTCTGCTCATATGATTGTTAAGTGGTACACCCGTGTTGTGCTGGGACCAGCAAGGGAAACAAAGAATAGTACCACTGCCACCTACAAGGTATGTTGTAAAAGGCGATTGATGTAGGACCTATGGAAGCTACCCTAGTAAATAAAAAGCATCGCAGAAATTGGATGTGCTGGCCTACTTGTAGGTGCATAACTGACACAACGAACAATCGCTCTTAGGCTCAGATCACATACACATCACAGAGTGGTCGATATGGAGCGTTCAACGAAGAAGAAATCCTCCAGCGCTGGAAGAGGTCGTGATTGAATTCTGCTCCTGTGATTATTAAGTGGTATGTGTTGGGTACGGAATTGAAAAATGGTGTTATAATCTTTCCTTGTAATGTGGTTGGCATTGTCAGTGGGGTTTGGATTGGCCATGTGTCTGTAGACCTTTCTTCCTGTGTCACCGATGGCCCATCTGTTCCACCAAATTTCTTTATTTGTAGTTTTTATGATTTGCTTTGCTGTATGAAGAGTTATTGCTGTGACTGGTTGTTCTTGTGTTGATCCCTTCTTAGCCAGCTTGTCTGCTTTATCATTTCTGGGTGTATTTGAATGTTCAGGGATCCATTGAATAGTTATTTTGATGTAATAAGCTGGTCAACATCTAGGATTAGTTCAGATTTTAATGTCACACCATCTTCTAGAACTTGAAGGGCAGACATGGATCCTGTAAAAAATAACTATGTTTTGTGCCTTTGATGGAAAGACATCAAAAAAGGTACTTGGGCATCAAAGTAACAACAACAACACAGCTGAATACACAATGACCTACAAGACAGTCATGATCTCCCAGTGTATACTATGCAAAACACATATAATTTTAAGCAATGTCTACAGTATAGTTAATTCTGTTTTTTTTATTGCAAATTTTTGTAGACACATCTAATGACATTGTTCAGTCTTCTCTATCATCACCAACATACATTTAGGAGGAGCCAGAATCCTTCCATATGTAGCACACCATCCAACGTTATGGACATCCTCTGACAACAAGTTACTCCAGAAGTCTTTGGAACTATCGCTGCCAAATCCCTCATATCGCAGCAGAATTTTGTATCCTGGAAGTATTGACATAAAAGTTAATATGATGTTTTAGTGAAACTAGAACACAAGAAACCATATTTTAATCAAGAAATAATCATATATTTTAAAAAGTAAAATTTTAAAATCTGTTTATACTAGTTGCCGTTAAATCAATCAATCTTCATGTGCCGTCTCCTCATCGAAAGTTGGCTGCAATGACTATCAATCTTCATATGCTGTCTCCTCATCGAAAATTGGCTGCAATGACTATCAATCTTCATATGCTGTCTCCTCATTGAAAGTTGGCTGCAATAACTCTTCAACAAGTTCTGTCTCTTGCCCTGATGTTACACTCTGCGAAACTTTTGCCTGTCCACTTTCTGATGTTTCCCTACAAAATGTATCTCTTTCTTTCCTTTGCTTTCTTCTCCTCCTCCAAGATGGTGGTTTGATCGTGTCCAAGATGGTGGTTTGATCGTGTCCAAGATGGTGGTTTGATCGTGTCCAAGATGGTGGTTTGATCGTGTCCAAGATGGTGGTTTGATCGTGTCCAAGATGGTGGTTTGCAACATGGTGTGGTGTCTTTTAATGGACCAAAATATATTTGTTGGATTTATCTCCTAGAGCAGTTCTCTTTTCACTGTATTTGATTGGAGCATTTGTTTATTAGCTTTCTTCCTTTCTGACATTCATTCAATTCTTCTGCCACATTTCACAAACTTAAATTCTTCTATCCATCTGTTGTGATGCTGTCCATCTAGTTGTATGCTGTCCATCTAGTTTGATCTGTCCATCTAGTTGATCGTCCTCTAGATTGTTTGACTGTCCATCTAGTTTGAACTGCTCTGGTTGTTATGGACCATCTCATTGTTGACTGTCTCTTTTATCTGTCCCTCACAGTTGTATCTGTCCTCATCTATTTGTATGGTACCTATCTGTTGTATGCTGTCCCTCCATCTAGTTATTGCTGTCCATCTAGTTGTTGTATGCTGTCCATCTAGTTGTTGTATGCTGTCCATCTAGCTGTATGCTGTCCATCTAGCTGTATGCTGTCCCTCATCTAGTTGTATGCTGTCACTCATCTAGCTGTATGCTGTCCATCTAGTTGTATGCTGTCCCTCATCTAGCTGTATGCTGTCCATCTAGTTGTATGCTGTCCTCATCTAGTTTGTATGCTGTCCATCGTCTAGTGTATGCTGTCCCTCATCTAGTTGTATGCTGTCCTCATCTAGTTGTATGCTGTCCCTCATCTAGTTGTATGCTGTCCCTCATCTAGTTGTATGCTGTCCATCTAGTTGTATGCTGTCCATCTAGTTGTTGTATGCTGTCCATCTAGTTGTTGTATGCTGTCCATCTAGTTGTATGCTGTCCCTCATCTAGTTGTATGCTGTCCCTCTAGTTGTATGTTGCATCTGTCATTGTTGTATGCTGTCCATCTAGTTGTTGTATGCTGTCCATCTAGCTGTATGCTGTCCCTCTAGCTGTATGCTGTCCATCTAGTTGTATGCTGTCCCTCATTGCTGTATGCTGTCCCTCTAATTGTATGCTGTCCTCATCTAGTTGTATGCTGTCCCTCATCTAGCTGTATGCTGTCCCTCTAGTTGTATGCTGTCCCTCATCTAGCTGTATGCTGTCCCTCTAGTTGTATGCTGTCCCTCATCTAGTTGTATGCTGTCCCTCATCTAGTTGTATGCGGTCCCTCATCTAGTTGTATGCTGTCCAAGTTTTTCCTCCTTATCTTTTGAATATTTGTTTGGATACATTATTCATGTTGTAAAAATAGGAAAAATAAAACCCATAAAAAAAGCAATATTTCTTCTCAAGAGTACCTTTTATTTACAACTGATCAATGACATAAAAAACATTATGTTTAATTTAGTATATTAATTGCAAATCTCTTGTAATATAACTTTGAGCAGGTTGTATGATGCTGTGTGTGATGAAATTGTGATCGAGAGCAGAAAACATAATTTAAACAATCTTGTTCCTTAATTTATTGTCCACGAATGAAACTTTACAATAGGGGTCGCAGATAACAAAGTTGATAACCCTCTATGCTAGTGACCATGTGCAGTGGAAATTTCAGGGTTTAAGTCAAAAATATTTGGTGTGCACATGACACTCGGTTGGACTACAGGTTCTCTGATCTTTTACTTGGGAATCTAAATTACAAGTAACTCAGAAGTTGGAGTGGCCTGAATGGCGAGGGACAATGGTGATAAAGAAAACAAGCCTTCATACAAAATTAGTTATAGATGCCATGACTATGCCTGAATTCCAAACGGTAAAAAAAATAATCTTTACAATATCACAAAGAGATAACATACTTACTTGCATTAAAAAGGATTCCTATTCTAGCAGACAAGAAATTGGAAAATGTGACAAATCTTACCACAGATTTTCACAACCGTAGCAATCCAATACACTTTTACATCTTTCCCAATGTCTAAATCTGTGTTAGGGACTTCAACTAAAACTCCTTCAACCATTTGCTCCCAACAGTCATGCATAGGCACCTGAAAGCAGACAGCATAATAAATATCCATTGAATTCTTGCTGTAGTGGCTGGAAGTACAATAGAAATATTTACAATACTCATGATAATCACATGTCATCTTATTCTATCAGATAATACAACATGTAACACCATACAACAATGATAGGACATATCTTCATGTAACACCATACAACAATGATATGACATAACTTCATGTAACACCATACAACAATGATAGAACTATAACCTTCATGTAACACTCTATACAACAATGATATAACATAACTTCAGTAACACCATACAACATGATAGGACATAACTTCATGTAACACCATACAACAATGATATAACATAACTTCATGTAACACCATACAACTATGATAGGACATAACTTCATGTAACACCATACAACTATGATAAAACATAACTTCATGTAACACCATACAACTATGATATAACATAACTTCATGTAACACCATACAACAATGATATAACATAACTTCATGTAACACCATACAACAATGATAGACATACTTCATGTAACACCATACAACAATGATATAACATAACTTCATGTAACACCATACAACAATGATAGGACATAACTTCATGTAACACCATACAACAATGATATAACATAACTTCATGTAACACCATACAACAATGATAGGACATAACTTCATGTAACACCATACAACTATGATAGAACATAACTTCATGTAACACCATACAACAATGATATAACATAACTTCATGTAACACCATACAACAATGATAGGACATACTTCAGTAACACATACAACAATGATATAACATAACTTCATGTAACACCATACAACAATGATAGGACATAACTTCATGTAACACCATACAACTATGATATAACATAACTTCATGTAACACCATACAACTATGATAGGACATAACTTCATGTAACACCATACACAATGATAGGACATAACTTCAGGTAACACCATACACAATGATAGGACATAACTTCATGTAACACCATACAACAATGATAGGACATAACTTCATGTAACACCATACAACAATGATATAACATACCTTCATGTAACACCATACAACAATGATAGGACATAACTTCATGTAACACCATACAACAATGATATAACATAACTTCATGTAACACCATACAGCAATGATAGGACATAACTTCAGAACACCATACACATGATAACATAACTTCAGTAACACCATACAACTATGATAGGACATACTTCATGTAACACCATACAACAATGATAGGACATATCTTCATGTAACACCATACAACAATGATAGGACATAACTTCAGGTAACACCATACAACAATGATAGGACATAACTTCATGTAACACCATACAACAATGATATAACATAACTCAGTAACACCATACAACAATGATAGGACATACTTCATGTAACACCATACAACAATGATAGGACATAACTTCATGTAACACCATACAACAATGATAGAACATAACTTCAGGTAACACCATACAACAATGATAGGACATACTTTCATGTAACACCATACAACAATGATATAACATAACTTCAGGTAACACCATACAACTATGATATAACATAACTTCATGTAACACCAAACAACAATGATAGGACATAACTTCATGTAACACCATACAACAATGATAGAACATAACTTCAGGTAACACCATACAACAATGATATAACATAACTTCATGTAACACCATACAACAATGATAGGACATACTTTCATGTAACACCATACAACAATGATATAACATAACTTCAATGTCATACTCATCCTACAACTATGATATGACATAACTTCATGTAACACCATACAACAATGATAGGACATAACTTCATGTAACACCATACAACTATGATAGAACATACTTCAGGTAACACCATACAACAATGATAGGACATATTTCATGTAACACCATACAACAATGATATAACATAACTTCATGTAACACCATACAACAATGATAGGACATAACTTCATGTAACACCCCACAACTATGATAGTAACATACTTCATGTAACACCATACAACTATGATAGGACATATCTTCATGTAACACCATACAACTATGATAGTAACATAACTTTCATGTAACACCATACAACAATGATAGGACATAACTTCAGGTAACACCATACAACTATGATAGGACATAACTTCATGTAACACCATACAACAATGATAGAACATAACTTCATGTAACACCATACAACAATGATAGGACATAACTTCATGTAACACCATACAACTATGATATAACATACCTTCATGTAACACCATACAACAATGATAGGACATAACTTCATGTAACACCATACAACATGATAGAACATAACTTCATGTAACACCACAACAATGATAGGACATAACTTCATGTAACACCATACAACATGATAGACATAACTTCATGTAACACCATACAACTATGATATAACATAACTTCATGTAACACCATACAACAATGATAGAACATAACTTCATGTAACACCATACAACTATGATAGGACATAACTTCATGTAACACCATACAACAATGATAGAACATAACTTCATGTAACACCATACAACAATGATAGGACATAACTTCATGTAACACCATACAACAATGATAGGACATAACTTCATGTAACACCATACAACAATGATAGGACATACTTTCATGTAACACCATACAACAATGATATAACATAACTTCATGTAACACCACAACATGATAGGACATAACTTCATGTAACACCAACAACAATGATAGGACATAACTTCATGTAACACCATACAGCAATGATAGGACATACTTTCATGTAACACCATACAACAATGATAGGACATACTTTCATGTAACACCATACAACAATGATATAACATAACTTCATGTAACACCATACAACAATGATAGGACATAACTTCATGTAACACCATACAACAATGATAGGACATAAATTCATGTAACACCATACAACTATGATATAACATAACTTCATGTAACACCATACAACTATGATAGGACATACTTTCATGTAACACCATACAACAATGATAGGACATAACTTCATGTAACACCATACAACAATGATAGGACATAACTTCATGTAACACCATACAACAATGATAGGACATACCTTCATGTAACACCATACAACAATGATAGGACATATCTTCATGTAACACCATACAACAATGATAGGACATACTTTCATGTAACACCATACAACAATGATAGGACATAACTTCATGTAACACCATACAACAATGATAGGACATAACTTCAGGTAACACCATACAACAATGATAGGACATAACTTCAGGTAACACCAAACAACAATGATAGGACATAACTTCAGGTAACACCATACAACAATGATAGGACATAACTTCATGTAACACCATACAACATGATAGGACATAACTTCATGTAACACCATACAACAATGATAGGACATAACTTCATGTAACACCATACAACAATGATAGGACATAACTTCAGGTAACACCATACAACAATGATAGGACATACTTTCATGTAACACCATACAGCTATGATAGAACATAACTTCAGGTAACACCATACAACAATGATAGGACATAACTTCATGTAACACCATACAACAATGATAGGACATAAATTCATGTAACACCATACAACAATGATAGGACATAACTTCATGTAACACCATACAACAATGATAGGACATAACTTCATGTAACACCATACAACTATGATAGGACATACTTTCATGTAACACCATACAACAATGATAGGACATAACCCTTTATGTAACACCACACAACAATGATATAACATAACTTCATGTAACACCATACAACAATGATAGGACATAACTTCAGGTAACACCATACAACTATGATAGGACATAACTTCATGTAACACCATACAACAATGATAGGACATAACTTCATGTAACACCATACAACAATGATAGACATAACTTTTATGTAACACCATACAACTATGATATGACATAACTTCATGTAACACCATACAACAATGATAGGACATAACTTCATGTAACACCATACAACAATGATAGAACATAACTTCAGGTAACACCAAAAACAAAGATAGGACATAACCCTTTAGGTAACACCTACAACTATGATAGACATACTTCATGTAACACCATACAACAATGATAGGACATACTTTCATGTAACACCATACAACAATGATATAACATAACTTCATGTAACACCATACAACTATGATAGGACATAACTTCATGTAACACCATACAACTATGATAGAACATAACTTCATGTAACACCATACAACAATGATAGGACATAACTTCATGTAACACCATACAACAATGATAGGACATAACTTCATGTAACACCATACAACTATGATAGGACATACTTTCATGTAACACCATACAACAATGATATAACATAACTTCATGTAACACCATACAACAATGATAGGACATAACTTCATGTAACACCATACAACAAATGATAACATAACTTCATGTAACACCATACAGCAATGATATAACATAACTTCATGTAACACCATACAACAATGATATAACATACCTTCATGTAACACCATACAACAATGATAGGACATACTTTCATGTAACACCATACAACAATGATATAACATAACTTCATGTAACACCATACAACAATGATAGGACATAACTTCATGTAACACCATACAACAATGATATAACATAACTTCATGTAACACCATACAGCATATGATAGAACATAACTTCATGTAACACCACAACAATGATAGGACATAACTTCATGTAACACCATACAACAATGATAGGACATAACTACATGTAACACCATACAACAATGATAGGACATACTTCATGTAACACCATACAACAATGATATAACATAACCTTCATGTAACACCATACAACAATGATAGGACATAACTTCATGTAACACCATACAACAATGATATAACATAACTTCATGTAACACCATACAACAATGATATAACATAACTTCATGTAACACCATACAACTATGATAGACATACTTCATGTAACACCATACAACAATGATAGGACATAACTTCATGTAACACCATACAACAATGATAGGACATACTTTCATGTAACACCATACAACTATGATAGGACATACTTTCATGTAACACCATACAACAATGATAGGACATACTTTCATGTAACACCATACAACAATGATAGGACATAACTTCATGTAACACCATACAACAATGATATAACATAACTTCAGGTAACACCATACAACAATGATAGGACATAACTTCAGGTAACACCATACAACTATGATAGGACATACTTTCATGTAACACCATACAACAATGATAGGACATAACTTCATGTAACACCAACAACATGATAGGACATAACTTCATGTAACACCATACAACAATGATAGGACATACTTTCAGGTAACACCATACAACTATGATATAACATAACTTCATGTAACACCATACAACAATGATAGGACATACTTTCATGTAACACCATACAACATGATAGACATAACTTCAGTGTAACACCATACAACTATGATATAACATAACTTCATGTAACACCATACAACAATGATAGAACATAACTTCATGTAACACCATACAACTATGATAGGACATAACTTCATGTAACACCATACAACAATGATAGGACATATCTTCATGTAACACCATACAACAAATGATAGACATATCTTCATGTAACACCATACAACAATGATAGAGACATAACTTCATGTAACACCATACAACAATGATAGACATAACTTCATGTAACACCATACACAATGATAGGACATACTTCATGTAACACCATACAAAACATGATAGGTACATAACTTCATGTAACACCATACAACTATGATATGAACATAATTTCATGTAACACCATACAACAAATGATATGAACAACTTCATGACACCATACAACAATGATAGACATAACTTCATGTAACACCTATCAACATGATAGGACATACTTCATGTAACACCATACAACTAATGATATAACATAACTCATGTAACACCATACAACAATGATAGACATACTTTCATGTAACACTCATACAACAATGATAGACATAATTCATGTAACACCATACAACAATGATAGAACATAACTTCATGTAAACTACCAACAACTATGATATGAACATAATCTCATGTAACACCAACAACTATGATAGAACATAAATCATGTAACACCATACAACAATGATAGGAATACTTCATGAAACCATACAACATGATATAACATAACTTCATGTAACACTACATAATATGATATAAATAACTTCATGTAACACCACTACAACAATGATAGGACATAACTTATGTAACACCATACAACAATGATAGACATAACTTCATGTAACACCATACACATGATATGACATAACTTCATGTAACACCATACAACATGATATAACATAACTTCAGGTAACACCATACAACAATGATAGGACATAACTTCATGTAACACCATACAACATGATATAACATAACTATAAACATACACTATGATATAACATAACTTCATGTAAAACATACAACATGATAGTACATACTTCATGTAACACCATACAACAATGATAGGACATAACTTCATGTACACCATACAACAATGATAGGACATATCTTCATGTAACACCATACAACAATGATAGAACATAACTTCATGTAACACCATACAACTATGATATAAATATACTTCATGTAATACCCTACAACAATGATAGACATACTCATGTAACACCATACAACAATGATAGGACATAACTTCATGTAACACCATACAACAATGATAGGACATAACTTCATGTAACACCATACAACAATGATAGGACATACTTTCATGTAACACCATACAAACATGATATAACATAAATTTACTGTAACACCACACAACAATGATATAATATAACTTCATGTAACACATACAACAATGATAGACATAACTTCAGGTAATACTATACAACAATGATAAATATACTCATGTAACACATACAACTATGATAGACATAATCTTCATGTAACACCATACAACAATGATAGAACATACCTTCATGTAACACCATACAACAATGATAGGACATAACTTCATGTAAACCACTACAACAATGATAGAACATAACTTCATGTAACACCATACAACTATGATAGAACATACTTTCATGTAACACCATACAACAATGATAGGACATATCTTCATGTAACACTACAACTATATGATATAATAACTTCAGTAACACCATACAACTATGATAGGACATACTCATGTAACACTACAACAACAATGATATAACATAACTTCATGTAACACCATACAACAATGATATAATAACCATGTAAATTAAAAACAAAAGATAAACATAACTTTATGTAACACCATAACAATGATAAACATAACTTCATGTAACACCATACAACAATGATATAACATAACTTCATGTAACACCATACAACAATGATAGGACATACTTTCATGTAACACCATACAACTATGATAAACATAACTCATGTAACACCAACAACAATGATAGACATAACTCATGTAACACCATACAACAATGATAACAATACTTCATGTAACACCATACAGCAAATATATAACATACTTCATGTAACAACCATACAAATATGATATAAATAACTTCATGTCACCATACAACTATGATATAACATAACTCATGTAACACCATACAACAATGATATAACATACTTTTATGTAACACCATACAACTATGATATAACATAACTCTCATGTAACACCATACAACAATGATAGAACATACCTTCAGGTAACACCACACAATGATAGAACTAACTCTAATTATGATGATACATGTAATCACAAAGTACTGTAGTTTTACAAATTACAAAAACAATGACAATATACAACAATACAATATATATTGTAATTATGATGATATAAAATTAAAGTAAAATTGGGGTGACCAAATCTGAGATGAATAATACATGCACAAGACAAGAAAAGGACAACGTAATGAGAATACCAAGACTTACATGCTTGAAACAAGACACAGAAACTGCACTAGCTTGGCTGGTCATCAAATAAGGACCCCAATCAAAACTCCGACCAGTCTCTGAAAATAATAAAAACAGCAGACAGTGAAATGTGTAGTTGTACACCATAGTCACATATCTATTGTGACATCTCAACATGGATTTCTATCTCTATCAGTGAACAGCTGACCTCTCTCGTGCTAACTAGTCTTACAGTAACTTCTCCCATGTCTTTCGTCTTTCTTGTCCTGATGATTGGCATTCTTCTTCTTCTTCAGTTATCTATGTTACTTGGCAGAAATATAATGACCTGGTCTGTTCTGCTTAGGTCTTTGATAAAGTCTTTTCCATAATCATATCCAGTGTTTGTCTTCCAGTCTACGCAGATTTTCTCTGAGGTTTTAACCTCTTGAAAGGACAGTGGTTGGTAAATTTGCTCTTGATCCCCTTCCTAGTAAAGACCTCGGAACTCTCATTGTTCAATATATGTGTTTGTATTGGGGTTCAGCATGTTGGAGAGTAAATGACTTGTGCAGACCAGATAGGCAGGTCTTAAGAAGTGATTCTGCCACTTAATAAGAATGCAACCAAACTCCACTGTATACAGCGTCTTTTACAACAGAACATCAGGCAAGAAGGAGAGAGAAAGACCACAAAAAAGATAGTTAGATGACACAGCATAATCCTGTCAAAAAACAAAAAGAAAACCATGACACTGAGCAGCAACCCAGTAACAATTTGATGACAAAAGAAGAAGATAGGCAGAATATAGACTAAACAAAAGTAACATACAAAAGTACACCTGTTCTTGCAGCCATTTTCAGAAACAAAATAGGTACCATCCGTTTAACAAGTACAAACTGGCCCTTCTGACATATGACATGTGGCACCAGCAAGATGACAGAGACATCATACTGCAAGAATGTCCAACATGCAATGAATAGAGAGAAACACATGGCCAACTTCATACCAGTCCAAGACAAGCTATATGGAGATGTACATGAACTCCAAGGACCACTAACTATTTTAAAAGTATATAAATCGATGTCAATCAAGACAAGCTATACGGAGATGTACATAAACTCCGTTGACCACGAACTACTTTAAAAGTATATAAATCGATGTCAGTCCAAGACAAGCTATATGGAGATGTACATAAACTCCGGTTGACCACTAACTACTTTAAAAGTATACAAATCGATGTCAGTCCAAGACAAGTATCACGGAGATGTACATAAACCTCGTTGACACAACTACTTTAAAAGTATATAAATCGATGTCAATCAAGACAAGCTATACGGAGATGTGTACATAAACTCCGGTTGACCACGAACTTACTTTAAAAGTATATAAATCGATGTCAGTCCAAGACAAGCTATATGGAGATGTACATAAACTCGGTGACTACTAACTACTTTAAAAGTATAATAAATCGATGTCTGAAAACATTGGAAGAAGAAGAATAAACAAAATAAAGAGACTAGTACAAGTCTAATGAAATGATAACCAATGAACAATGACCACTGTCCTCCAGGTCTCTGTACAAAAATGAAGCAGAAGTTGTCAGCAGTCTACAAAAAATGAACTGGTTAGCAGATAGGTAATGTATAGCAACAACTTGCAGTGACTTGGTCAAACTGGTAAGTTCTGATAAAAGTCTGTTACTAGAGTCTCCACTTGGAGATGGGAGTAGAGATTTAGTCATGCTTGGTTCACTGAATCATATTGCAGGCCCCCACAAACAAGATAGTACAACTTACCACCACGTAATGATGCCTTCAGTAAGTTTGAGTTGATTCTTGCACTGAACTTCTTAGAACCCAACTTGCCCTAATGAAACCAAATGAGAAGAGAAAACAAAACAAGTGCTATATATTTATTTCACTATACATGTCAAGTGTCAACAAAAACACAACATTCTATAATAAACAGATAATATAACATTCAATAATAAACACAAAACATAACATTCAATAATAAACAATAACTACAACATTGAGAAACAGACAAGAATTACAACATTGAGTACCAGACAAGAATTACAACATTGAGTACCAGACAAGAACTACAACATTGAGTACCAGACAAGAACTACAACATTGAGTACCAGACAAGAATTACAACATTGAGTACCAGACAAGAACTACAACATTGAGTACCAGACAAGAACTACGACATTGAGTACCAGACAAGAATTACAACATTGAGTAACAGACAAGAATTACAATATTGAGAAACAGACAAGAATTACAACATTGAGAAACAGGAGTACCAGACAAGAATTACAATATTGAGTACCAGACAAGAATTACAATATTGAGTACCAGACAAGAATTACAATATTGAGTACCAGACAAGAACTACAATATTGAGTACCAGACAAGAACCACAACATTGAGTAACAGACAAGAATTACAACATTGAGAAACAGACAAGAATTACAACATTGAGAAACAGGAGTACCAGACAAGAATTACAACAATGAGTACCAGACAAGAATTACAATATTGAGTACCAGACAAGAACTACAATATTGAGTACCAGACAAGAACTACAACAATGAGTACCAGACAAGAACTACAACATTGAGTACCAGACAAGAACTACAACATTGAGTAACAGACAAGAACTACAACATTGAGTACCAGACAAGAATTACAACATTGAGAAACAGACAAGAATTACAATATTGAGTACCAGACAAGAATTACAACAATGAGTACCAGACAAGAACTACAACATTGAGTACCAGACAAGAACTACAACATTGAGTACCAGACAAGAACTACAACATTGAGTAACAGACAAGAATTACAACATTGAGAAACAGACAAGAATTACAACATTGAGAAACAGGAGTACCAGACAAGAATTACAACAATGAGTAACAGACAAGAACTAAAACACAGAACAACTATAAAATCATACCCGCTTGACTGAAGCAGATGGTTTTGAAGTAACTGGTTTTCCTTCACGCTGATGTGTGGCATAACTTCTAGAACAGGACAGGCTACAGAAACGCTTTGACTTGGAGTAAAATGCATGTTTGACACCCACAGAACCACAACACTCACAAGTTGTGAAACAAGATGATATATATATAAATATATATATACATCACACAATGTAGAAGCAAGAATGTACAACCAAAAAAATATTAATAATCATCTTTCCTAGCATACGATGATAACATTAACGTGATGTTATTTATGTGCTATCATAAGACAGCTCTCCAATGGACAGCAGGAGACTGGGCAGACCAAAAGAAACCTAGAGAAGGATGACGGAAAGGGAAATTAAAGAGTGCGGACTGACATACCATAGGTAAAAAGTCAGGAGATCGGCACCAATGGGGATGACTAGGAACTTCCTTATGCATTAACTATTACAGGAAGAAAATATAGATATGTTGTCAAAGATCTAGAGACAAGGTTGCTGTATTATCCAATTCTAACAGTATCATCAAGCACAGACCTTCAACATTTTCTTCTCTCATATGTGCTATATTAGTTGTATCAAATGTGATAGAAACCACATGTCTGCCATGCTGTTTCCCAATTTTTGATGTTGTACCTGGTCAAAGACCTTTGTGTAATCTATAAAACAGATATGGAGATCCCCAATATATTCTCTGCAAATTCTTGAAGATATTTCCAATATTAAAATGTGATTTCTGTGTCTCTATCATGCCTGAAGCCTTTCTGTATTTTTTCATTCTAAATAACTTTCGAATCACTTCCTGATAATCTTGTAGTTACAGATATTCAAATTGTTAAAGACATCAGACAAAATCTTTCAAAATTAAAAAAAAACAAGTTGCTTAAAATGCAACAATTTGACCAACATGCTACAAGTGTTTAAAGAAAGTATATCAAATCTGTGAAATGTTTCTATATTTAATCAAAAAGTCAGCATATTGTAAATAGATAAAACTAGCAAATGCTGACCTATCTTATCTAATTGAAGAGAAGCTGACACTGTATAATAATATAACTGTTATACAAAAAACATCACTGGTATAGAATAACTCAGGTTAGTGGGTCACCGGGGGACTGCCTAGAGTAGTTGATAGTAGCTCGGCCTGCTAGCTGTGAGACGCCTCATAGCTCGGGTTCGAACCTACTGTCCGGCATTTGTTCGAGTCCCTGGTCTTACTCAGGACGATAACGTGAGTACCTCTGAAGTCGGAGAAAATCTGCCTGTATGGCGAGGGAATACTAATTACAGTGTACATTGAGCACACGGCTGCCAGTGTAAAGTAATTTACAATGTGCACGCTGCTGCCATTGTAAGAAATTGGAAAACGGATTTTCAAGCAAAAATCAGTTTCAGAGATGAAACGTCGTCTGAGTTGAAAGCGGACGAAAGAAAAAAAAAGTGGGTCACCAGAAGATGTCTAGACTGAGGATTAAAGGATGTGTCCCTGCACTGTCACCATACAGTGTGAATGTTAGTTTTTTTTTAGTGCACTCCAAGAAGTAAACCTGGACTGTACAAGGGTTTGAACAAGCATTCCCATTACAGAAATGGCCCCACTCCACAACATTGCATAATGAGTACTAAGTCTGGGGCCCCGACAGCAAAGTTGATACTCCGCTGCGTTACAGACACATGCAGTAAACTACCAAGGTTGGAGATCAGCTTGGGCCAAACATTTTCGGTGTACACACGGTTGGACCACAGGAAACTTTGGAATCTTTATTACAAGTATCTCTGAAGTCAGAGTAAGGCTCCCCCTGAATGGTGAGAGACACTGGCGATTAAGAAAGCAAGCCTTCACTCAAAAATCAGTCAAGAGGCGCCATGACTAGACCTGAATTCATATCGGCAAACAAACAAAAAAGTACTAAATATCAAACCGACATTCTCAATCATATGTTCATTTGAGAACTGTCAAAATTAGTCAGTCACCTCAAACTTCCCATTTATGGTATATCTTCTTCTTCTGCATTCTCACTAGATTGGGATTTCGGATTCTATAATAAAGGCAGCCGCCTGTCTCAGATTATCAGCCACGCCATACAGTTTGTCTTGGACACTAGTGTAAGTGGGCCACCTCTTCTTCTCAAGTCTGCATACTGGGGGTAGTTTTGTAGGATATAATTCCTATGATTTCTGCTTCCCGTTTGTGCTGACCTCTTCCTGCAGTAAGTTTTGGCCACCTCGTGATGGTAGGTCTGACATTCTTACTGCGTGGCTAAATCTCAGAGGCAGATTGGCGACCGTAGAATCTGTTATCCCATTCCTCATTGTGAGGGGTCGTTGCACCATGTTATGCGCCTACGGCCTGGTGCATCCGTTTTCTGCAAGCATTTGTTTGGGTTAGCATTCCCTAGCGGACACATACATCCGATTTCAGCCAAACCTTCTTAGTCGCCTCTTACGACATGCGTGGCAGGTAACAGTGGTTCTATTCTTTGCATCCCAAATTTGGGCCCGGTAACCACTCGGGCGATTTATGGTATATGAAATACAACTATCCAGTAACTTCCTATTTATGGTATATGAAATACAACTATCCAGCAACTTCCCATTTATGGTATATGAAATACAACTATCTAGCAACTTCCTATTTATGGTATTTGAAATACAACTATCCAGCAACTTCCTATTTATGGTATTTGAAATACAACTATCCAGCAACTTCCTATTTATGGTATTTGAAATACAACTATCCAGCAACTTCCTATTTATGGTATTTGAAATACAACTATCCAGCAACTTCCTATTTATGGTATTTGAAATACAACTATCCAGCAACTTCCTATTTATGGTATATGAAATACAACTATCCAGCAACTTCCTATTTATGGTATATGAAATACAACTATCCAGCAACTTCCTATTTATGGTATTTGAAATACAACTATCCAGCAACTTCCTATTTATGGTATTTGAAATACAACTATCCAGCAACTTCCTATTTATGGTATATGAAATACAACTATCCAGCAACTTCCTATTTATGGTATTTGAAATACAACTATCCAGTAACTTCCTATTTATGGTATTTGAAATACAACTATCCAGCAACTTCCTATTTATGGTATATGAAATACAACTATCCAGCAACTTCCTATTTATGGTATATGAAATACAACTATCCAGCAACTTCCTATTTATGGTATTTGAAATACAACTATCCAGCAACTTCCTATTTATGGTATTTGAAATACAACTATCCAGCAACTTCCTATTTATGGTATTTGAAATACAACTATCCAGCAACTTCCTATTTATGGTATTTGAAATACAACTATCCAGCAACTTCCTATTTATGGTATATGAAATACAACTATCCAGCAACTTCCTATTTATGGTATATGAAATACAACTATCCAGCAACTTCCTATTTATGGTATTTGAAATACAACTATCCAGCAACTTCCTATTTATGGTATTTGAAATACAACTATCCAGTAATTTCCTATTTATGGTATTTGAAATACAACTATCCAGCAACTTCCTATTTATGGTATATGAAATACAACTATCCAGCAACTTCCTATTTATGGTATATGAAATACAACTATCCAGCAACTTCCTATTTATGGTATTTGAAATACAACTATCCAGCAACTTCCTATTTATGGTATATGAAATACAACTATCCAGCAACTTCCTATTTATGGTATTTGAAATACAACTATCCAGCAACTTCCTATTTATGGTATATGAAATACAACTATCCAGTAACTTCCTATTTATGGTATATGAAATACAACTATCCAGCAACTTCACATTTATGGTATATGAAATACAACTATCCAGCAACTTCGCATTTATGGTATTTGAAATACAACTATCCAGCAACTTCACATTTATGGTATATGAAATACAACTATCCAGCAACTTCCCATTTATGGTATATGAAATACAACTATCCAGCAACTTCAAATTTATGGTATATGAAATACAACTATCCAGCAACTTCCTATTTATGGTATTTGAAATACAACTATCTAGCAACTTCCTATTTATGGTATTTGAAATACAACTATCCAGCAACTTCCTATTTATGGTATTTGAAATGCAACTATCCAGCAACTTCCTATTTATGGTATTTGAAATACAACTATCCAGCAACTTCCTATTTATGGTATTTGAAATGCAACTATCCAGCAACTTCAAATTTATGGTATATGAAATACAACTATCCAGCAACTTCCTATTTATGGTATTTGAAATACAACTATCCAGCAACTTCCTATTTATGGTATATGAAATACAACTATCCAGCAACTTCCTATTTATGGTATATGAAATACAACTATCCAGCAACTTCCTATTTATGGTATTTGAAATACAACTATCCAGCAACTTCCTATTTATGGTATTTGAAATACAACTATCCAGCAACTTCCTATTTATGGTATATGAAATACAACTATCCAGCAACTTCCTATTTATGGTATTTGAAATACAACTATCCAGCAACTTCCTATTTATGGTATTTGAAATGCAACTATCCAGCAACTTCAAATTTATGGTATATGAAATACAACTATCCAGCAACTTCCTATTTATGGTATTTGAAATACAACTATCCAGCAACTTCCTATTTATGGTATATGAAATACAACTATCCAGCAACTTCCTATTTATGGTATATGAAATACAACTATCCAGCAACTTCCTATTTATGGTATTTGAAATACAACTATCCAGCAACTTCCTATTTATGGTATTTGAAATACAACTATCCAGCAACTTCCTATTTATGGTATATGAAATATAACTATCTAGGATACTATCAATGATAATGATAAAATAACATACCCATTCCATCTTTGTTGTTTAGGAATCTGTACTTGCTGACTCCATCATTGTCAAAGAATTCACCATCTAGAATGCTATCATCTACATCATCATTATCCGTGCTGATGTCGCTGTCGTTGTAGCTGTCATAGCCGTCATACATGCCTAGAACACTTGCAAAGTCATCCTCACCCTGCAACATCAATATAGTGTATTTCAACAACTTCTGCAACAACTTATGAGAGATAAAGGCTGGAGTGCAAAAAGCAAATGATGTAACCAACCAGCTAGCCCCATTGTTACGGCACTAAAACATCTCACCAACAGCTAAACAACAGATGATCAACAGCACTTTCATACCTACTCTGTGTTACCAGTGCCAAACATGGACAATAAGCAAAGCACAGTTGCAAAAAATATCAACATGTGAAATGCGATGCCTACAAAAGTTACCAACAACCTCAGCATCAACATAAGAAAGTGAGTTGGGACCTTGCTTGAATTATATTTTCAGATGCATTCAACTTCTTCTTCTTTGCGTTCGTTCTTCACTAAATTCAATCACTTTTCGTGATATGTTTGATCTTTGCTAAGAATGTGTATAGGTTGCACATTGGTTTGGTAGGCCCCTAAACATATAGACTTGTATACGTTTAGGACATGTGCATCCGATTTCAGCCAAACCTCCTTAGTCGCCTCTTACGACATGCGTGGCAGGTAACAGTGGTTCTATTCTTTACGCCCAAATTTGGGCCTTGGTAACCACTCGGCGATGCATTCAACTTACTTTAATACAGTTAATAATCAATAAAATAATTGGTAGCATAATTAGAAGAAGTGTCTGACAATTATTTATTACAACAGTAAATATCTGAGGACAACGACAGTTGAGGAAGTCAAGAGAATGAAGATCTAGGATGGCATGATATGATGGCTAGAATATACAAAGTACTGGAATGAGAAACAAGGAAGGGGGGAGTGGTTGGTTAATGACACAAGATAATGTTCTAATAATATTTCAAACAAGATCTTCCTGCAAATGTAAACATTCGCTGCTATGCTTCTTAGAACTCATCACTTCAATGATAAATGTGAGAGTGGAACTAAATGCTATGAAACTAGCTGAGCTTAGAACATTTGTTATCTCTCCTTACCTGAGTATTCCCATCATATACTTGATCAGATCTGTTATCCAATGAACCCATGGATGACTCATCTTGTTTCTGGAAGGCACTAAGCACCGAGTCATCCCGGTCACCAAGACTCAGGTTACTCCAATCTAAAATCAGACAGGGCTAGATACAGTAGATGTACAATCCTTATATACATTGATATTTTCTCATAATTTACAATCACAACCTAAACTAAAACAAAATTTAGATAAAATTTGTTGTCAATATTTTATACGAGGAATCTGCGGATGAAAATGGCCATGTTGGCATATTTCAACATCAGGTTTGTTACTACAGACCACAAGTGTACAACTCAGACAGTGCATGGGAAAGCACTAACTTGTTTTCTCCTGTAATGATGTGTGTAGTGTCCACAATTTGGTAACACTGAGTAGTGCACTCAGCAACCTTAGTGTAGATAGTCAGTATGCTGTTCCTCAATACCCTTTGAGATAACCTAGTTATGGCTGTGAGGTAATTCCAATTTTCTGCTGCAGCTCTGCAAAATTGTCAGAGTCGAGGTAACTAAACTGTTGTACTACTTCCAGTTTAGCCACAGATGTTAATGCATATAATCGCCCGTGTGTTGTGCAAGGGGAGCAAAGAATAGTAACAATGCGACCTACAAGGCATGTTGTAAGAGGTGACTGAAGTAGGGGGCCTAGGGAAGCTACCGTGTAAATAAAAGTGCAGCAGAAATCGGATGTGCTGGCCTAATTGTAGGTGCATAACTGGCACAACGTACAATCTCTCTTAGGCTCAGAACATATACAAATCCCAAAGAGTAGTTTAACAAGTGGTTGATATGAAGCGTTCGAAGAAGGATGCATATAATAAGAACAATACATACATAATGAGGTAGTGTCGACACGTAGACACAGAAATGAGACAGAAGACTTAAGAAATAAAATTCTAGCTTCATGGCACGGAAGAGTGTCAACATCCAAACTAACAGAGAGCACCCAGGACAATTGTTTGTGAAGATCCATCATCACCTATGCTAGCCGACATGGCACATGATGGATGATAGAAAAGTCAATGTGTTGAATGCAGATAGCAAAAAAATAGTGATTATTCTTACCTGCATCTCCAGTTTCCTGAAAATATTTTAAAAAATGTCAGTTTGAGTTCCACAACAATTTTACTAGTCATGTCAAACATTAAACAATCACAAATTGTATGCTTGTAGATAAAAAAACAAGAAATTATGTAACAATTCATATAACAATTGAACTTTATCTAATATTAATAAAATGAATAGCTGCGGCAGAGAGGGAGAGAGAAGTTGTACCCTGACTTGGATTGTGGAATCCAACAGAACAGCAACACATAAGTTGTTGATTGCCATAAAATTGTCTACTATCACCTGCGATGTTTAACATCAATATTTTGTAAAATTTACCAAAAACATCGAACTCTTAGAACTAGAATTGTTCATTTGTGGATCATCTTCATCGCACATGTCCATAATTGCTCCGATCTCCTCCAAGGCATGTATTTTAGTGTGTTTAGACTAACAACTCCTGTTCTATGTTGATTGATGTATCTACTGGGGTTTCTCTTGTGGTTTTCCTGCACCTATCGGTATGGATAACTTGTGCATCTGAGACACAGAATACTCTTTATCTTCTTCGTTCAAAACTTCAGAGTGTATGCTTTCTCTTAGAGCATTAATGATGTCATTTTTGTCCATAGAAGACTCATTCTTGATTGTAGCATTGCCTGCCAATGCATCCGCTCTCTCATTGCCCTTCAACCCAGAATGACCTGGGACAAAGATGAAGGTAAGTGTCTGGATTGACGCTTTTTCAATTAATTGCATCCACTGCCTTCGACATTACGGTCTTGATCTTCTGTATGATAAATCTAGAATGAAAACACCGGATACGATTATGGAAAAGAAATCCTCAACGACCCAGTCATTATATTTCGCAATCATGGGACACTGCAGACTCAACAGACACTTACATAGACTAGGAATAAGTCAAACAGTTCTCTGCCGGCGTCAGCAGGTGGAACAGACACCGGAGCATGTCCTGCAAGACTGTCCTCTTGACACCGGAGCATGTCCTGGCTGAACTGGGAAGCAACATGTGGCCACACCCAGTCGACCTAAGTTTTGAGGAAACCTGACAGACCTGAAGCTGGCTGCCCCATTTGTGGTCTACAATAAACTAAGCGCATGATCAGAGATAGCTGAAGAAGAAGAATGAAAATAAACTTTTGCAGATGATATCCTCATATATAGGACTGAGTTGAATCAACAAGAGCTGATCAATAGCATACAAAAGACATTAAAAACATTTCCTTGAGAGAAGAACCTTGAGAGAAGAACAAGCTGGTTTTAGACCTGGGAGAAGCTGCTTAGACCAAATAATTACCCTACGACTAATTTTGGAGGAACATATTGAGAAGCAACAACCACTTATACTAAATTTCATCGATTTTAAAAAGCCTTTGATAGTCTACACAGAATCTCCTGTGGAATATTCTGAGATGCTATGGAATACCAGACAAAATAATAAACATTATTAAGAGCCTCTATGAGGGTTCACAGTGTGCAGTTCGCATTGATGGTGGACACAGCGACTGGTTTATGGTTGAAACCGGAGTAAAGCAAGGCTGTATTCTATCTCCGCTATTGTTTGGAGTGGCCATTGACTGGGTGATGCAAAAATGTTGCAGGGGCGAAACTGGCATCGATTGGGTAGAAAATAGTCAACTAGAAGATTTGGATTTTGCAGATGATATTGCCTTATTAAGTAGAAACAACCAAGATATGCAAAGAAAAACAGACAACTTGTCATCTATAGCATCAAAAGCTGGACTGCAGATAAGCTATGAAAAAACAAATATAATGAAGACACCTATGGCAAGTAATGCAGATATCACACTGGAATCTAAAATGATAAAAATAACAGAGCAGTTCACCTATTTGGGTAGCAATTTTGATTGCACAAGAAATGTTAAAAAAAAATTATGATACGAATTGGCAAAGTAACATCAGCTTTTAAAAGTCTAAATAAAATATGGAACTGCAAGTTATATAGTATTAAAACTAAATTACGAATTTTCAATTCAAATGTTGTATCAATCCTAACATATGCCAGCGAGAGTTGGAAAATGACTAAAGATATAGAAAGCAAGTTGAATGCATTTGAAAATAGATGTCTGCGAAAAATAATGAATATAAAATGGAACGAATTCAGGAGAAGTGATGAAATCAGAGACATGTCTGGTCAACCACTAGTGACAACTGTTATAAGAAAGAGAAGATGGAGATATGTTGGACACACCTTGAGGAGAAATGATCAATGAATATCAAAGCAGGCATTGAAGTGGGATGCAAAGGGTTCAAGAAAGAGAGGTTGACCTAAGGAGACCCTGAAACGAACTTTGCTGAGAGAGGCAGGAAATATAGGTCTCAATTCCATGGAGGAGATTGAGCGAGTTGCCCAGGATAGAGCGGTATGGAGAAATTGCTTGCAGGCCCTATGTAACGTATAACGGTATGAGAGGAATTATTATTAAATATTATCTCTCTCTCTTTAGCCTGTTACGCCCTGGCGTTTAGGGCAGCAACAAACGTACACCATTCTTCCCTGTTCATGGCCTTCCTCTGTATTGTGTTCCAGCTATGATTCATTTCCTTCAGCTCTTGCTCTATCGTTCTCCTCCAGGTTGTCTTGGGTCTTCCACGCTTTTGCCTACCCTCTGGAGTCCATCTCAGTGCAGTTTTCGTGTCGGAGCCAGTCTCCATGCGCATCACATGTCCAATCCATCTCCAGCGTCGTCTTCGGATGATAGTGCCCATATTCTCTTGTTGGCATCGTGCAAGCAATTCTTGATTCGAGATAGTAGTCGGCCAGTACACGCGAAAGATTTTTCGCAGACAAGTTGTATGAAGGCGGAGAGTCTGGACATATCCTGTTCTGTCATTCTCCAGCATTCCGATCCGTACAGCAAAGTTGACAGCACACAGCTGTTATAGATACTAGTCTTGGTTCTGATGCTGTATTGGGCAGATTTCCAGGCGGTCTGAAGCGTCATGAATGCACTGCGTGCTTTACTCAGTCTGTTTTTAATGTCAGATCCAGCGCCTCCTTCATTGCTAATAACACTTCCAAGGTATGTGAAGCGGTTGTATCTCGGGGGTTTTACCTTCTAGTTTGACTGGTGCTGGGGTTGCTATGTTCAGAGTCATTACTTCAGTTTTCTTCTGATTTATTTTCAGCCCAACCATCTCACTATATTGGTTAAGGCGGCAGGTCTTTTCCTGGATATCTCTATGTGTATGAGATAGGAGTGCGATGTCATCTGCAAAATCTAGGTCTTCCAGAGTGGTTGTGAGCGTCCATCTAATACCTCTTGCCTTATCTTCCGTTGTTTACGCATCACCCAATCTATGACAGTGTTGAATAATAGGGCTGACATAACACATCCTTGTCGCACGCCTGTTTTTACTTCAAACTTTAGTTCTGAAGTTTCAACACTGCATGCAAACTTGCTGTAGCAGCTTTTATAATATTTATAAAACACAGTGGGATTCCATACCATCTTAAGATACGCCATAGACTTTAGCGGTGTATGCTATCAAAAGCCTTTTCAAAATCTACAAAGTTGATATAGAGTTTGCTTTGCCATTCTGTGCATTGTTCTATGATATTTCTAAGAGCAAATATTTGGCCTATACAGCTCCGTCCTCTGCGAAATCCTGCTTGTTCCTTTCTCAGTTTCTTATCCACAGCGTCAGTAATACGTTGTACGATGATTTTGCTTAAGATTTTACTTGGGACAGAAAGCAGTGTTATTCCACGCCAATTATTACAATCGGCAAGGAGCCCTTTTTGGGTATCTTGATGATGACTCCTCTGTTCCATGCATCAGGTATTATTTGGGCATTCCATATAGTAGTAAACAAGGGTTGCAATATATTAGCTGCAAGTTCTGGGTCTATTTTGAATAGTTCTGCGTTTAAGTTATCATTCCCTGGTGCCTTGTTATTCTTAAGAGATTTAATTGCTGTAATGATCTCATCCTGGCTGGGTGTTTCAATGCCAATTTCTAACTCCTCTGTTGGTTCTGGTATGTCTGCTACTACCGTTGGAGGTGGTCTGTTTAGCAATTCTTTAAAATGCTCTGTCCATCGTATTTCTTGTTCCTTTTCCGTTGTCAATAGTATTCCATTCTTATCCTTTATGAAGTATTTGATCTTCTGTAATGTTTCCGCTTATTAGCTTTGTAATTTTGTACACTGTTCCTGATCACACTTTTTGCTGCTTCTTCTGCCTGTACTGCCAGGTCTTCAACATACATTCTTTTGTCGGCTCTCACAGCCCGTTTGATTTCTTTACTTGCGCTTTTGTACTGTTCTTGGTATCTTGCTTTCAGTCTTTCGGACTTTGCTTCTAACAATTTCTTTTTAATATTCTTCGGCTGTCTATTATTTTCCATGTTGTTGGTGTTATCCATTCTTTTCTTTTCTTTGTCGGTACCCTAGACATGTTTCACTGCTCTTGCTATATATAGATGCTATGTTGTCCCATGTTCTATCTATGTTGTCAGTTTCATCCGTAGTTTCATTACTTTCTAGGGCTTGGAATCTGTTCTTTATCTGCATTATAAACTTATCCCTTACTTCCGTGTCTTTTAGTCTATCCACATCGAACCTCTTTTGGAAGTTTTCTGTTGTCCTGTTTTCTTAGTTTAAGTTTGACATAAGCTGTGACTAGGTGGTGGTCACTACCAACATCTGCACCTCTCTTGACTACAACATCTAGCAGCGCGCGTCTCCAGGGTCCATTGATCATTATATGGTCTATTTGGTTTTATCTCTGCCATTAGGGAATACCATGTTAATTTGTGGATATCTAAATGTTGAAATAGGGTTCCTCCTATAACGAGATTGTTCATGCTGCAGAAGTTTACTAAACGTTCCCCATTTTCGTTCATCATACCACATCCATATTTTCCCATAGTTCTATACCTATGCGTGTTGTCTTGTCCGACCTTCGCATTTAGATCTCCCATAACAATGATAACATCATGGGATGGTGACTTGTCTAATTCTGCTTGTAGGTTTTCGTAGTACGAGTCTTTCTTTGTATCTTCGCTATCATTAGTTGGCGCATAGCATTGTAGGATTGTGATGTTTGTATGCTTCCCTTTAGTCTGATCTTAATCAAGCGGCTGCTGATAGGTTTCCATTCTAACAGACACTTTTCCACGCCCTTTCTTAGGATTACTGCTACTCCTTCATGGTGTAGGTCATCGTCTCGTCCAGAAAAAGGACTGTTTCACCTGTTGCAGTGGTACTTCTTCCATTTCCTGTCCATCTGCTCTCGCTAACCCTTAGGATATGTAGATTATATCTTCTCATTTCTGCTGTTATTTGTGATAGTTTTCCGGTTTCGTACATTGTTCTTACATTCCAGCATCCAATTCTGGTCTTGGTTTTGGCATTCAGGACTTCCGTCCTCATGAAAGTAGCTTCCTTTCGGCTTTCACCACTTCCAGTCATGTGAGTCAATGACTCTGGTAGCCTTCATGCCCGTGAATAGGTTGTATGTTTGTTGTTGTTTCCGTAACTTTAATTTTTTAAAGGATGGGATCGTTAGTCCCAAGCCCAACCCCAACCTGGAGGACCAGGAGACCATGCTTCGTCTGTCCCCTCCTCAGTGACCTTTCCGGCTTGGTTAACCCTTCCGGGAACATAAGTTCCGCCGTCATAGCTCACTGTATCATTGGAGCACGCAAGCCTCCCCACCACTACAAGGTAATGGCCTCATGGGGAGGATTAAATATTATAAGACAGATAAATTCCAAAAAATTTGTATGAGATGTACTGGTCTTTCATCAACTTTAAAGTCCAGGTTGACCTACCAAGAATCACCTTATTTAGAAACATCAGGGTTTGGATATATGCTGTCCTAAAAAGAACACTAGAGGACAGGGTACAATGGAGAGGCATGATCAGAGGACATTCTCAATTTTGAGTTTATCTGACTCTAACAACCTGATGATGGTACATGTTCATTTATTTTATAAGATATTTACATTATGATGCAAGACATTCTATTCCTCACTCATGTGCATTATCTATTCCTCACTCAGTCTCATGTGCACCATATGATGCTTTTGTATATATTTTCTGAGCTGTTCCTAGCTTAAAGTACTGACTTTATCCGCTCCCCCATATGGTTAGGTCCCTCTCCACAGAAATTGCAAGAATATAACAGTATTGCACAAATCACAAACTCCATATCTCTGGCAACAATCATAGGTATCTCTGGGAAAAGGCACTTGCGACACGGTCCTGATTATTATAACCCACGATCTTCAGAACGCACGGCAAACGGCTTGACCACTTCTCCATAGATACCCCAACTACTGTTAGAGTCAATGTCAAGTTCCGTTAACAAGATTGGGAGTCAATGTCAAGTTCCGTTAACAAGATTGGAAGTTGTTACGTGAGACGGTGAGTGGGGACCATAGTCATATGATATTCTGTCCTGTCCATTTTGTAGTCGTGCATTTTTATTTATGTGTCTGCTTCTGGATAGCATTACAGTATGATGTTCTAATTGGAATATCTACAGTATTATTTCACTTTAACAGCTGCTATAATTGGTTATTGAGCATGCATACATTACTGGAATAATAGCACTCTGGGCAGGGTATATATATATAATAATAATAGGTAGGGGCTCAGTTTGGAGTGTTCCTGTTTCTCAAATAAAAAGTAGATATCGAAAGGTGTGGATGGATGTGTTGATCGTTACCATGGCTCGCTAGTTAACTATGCTCATCATTCTGCAATTCATGTGTCAAATTTCCCTCATACTTTATTAATAAAGTAATATATATGGTGACTTACCATAATTTTCACCTCATACTAAATAGACGATGTGTCGCGATCAAAACAATAACAATGTGGCCGTTCTTCTTCAATTCTGCATCAAGACTAGACAACAAAAGTTGCCCTCAATACGCATGCGCAGTGACGGTAACATCCTAGAATCACGGGAATGGATTGGTTTGTCCTTGACATTATAGAGAAGGTTTCCCCGTTTTGACCAATGAAATCATTGTAATAATTATCATACGGAAATCCAACATTACACTACCATACTGCGCATGTGCAACCTTCGAACTCTAGACGCTTAGCTTTTACCGAATATCGTCGATAGGAATATAGAAGCTGAAAGGAATCAAACGGTGGCGATCGATGTGTGTATATATATTAGATCCTAGAGACGGCTGGACTTCAGATTAACTCGAACTGACTTCAGCAAGATAAATCACAAATATGTAAGAACGCACTAATATCTACTTTGGCAGTTGAACTCTTCATCCTTTTCCTATTGGTACTTCTCTGTGAAACATCACTTAATCTTATGCAGCACAGCACATCACTTGAGCACTATGAATGATGCCATGAGTATGGCATGAGTGCGATCGGTGTACTCTATTATAAAAATAATAGCATGTAGCTGTATGCACTAAACTATTGTTATTATACTATTACTTAGCAAAGCTACTTACTATGTGACTTGTGCTATAGTATAATAATTTAAATAAATGCATTAATAAAATACGCAGGTAAAGTTAAAGACTAAAGAAGAACCAAAATGGCAGATAAAAAAAGATAATATATCTTGCTCTTAATTTACTGTGGACCACAAACTGGGCAGTCAGCTTCAGGTCTGTCAGGTTTCCCCAAAGCTTAGTCTTCAGGTCGTCTGTGTGTGGCCATATGTTGCTTCTCAGCTCACCCAGGAGAGGACAGTCTTGCAGGATATGCTCTGGTGTTTGTTCCGCCTGCTCACACTGACAGAGAGCTGTTTGACTTATTCCTAGTCTCGAGATAATATATAAGATTGAGATCATTATTGCTTGGCATGGTGATGGAGAATATAATTGTTATTTAGTTGAGGAAAAGACCTCAATAAATAACTCATTTATAATGTCTTGCACTGTGCGAATCCTCAGGGCTTCCTCCAGTGAATGATAACTATGGCTTCTTCACTATACTCACCATGTTTTTGTTACGCAAGTGGTACTTTCTACTTGTGTCACCTTAGTTTTCAAATTTATGCTGTCTCAATGTATCTGTGTAATCATCTATTGTATCATCATCCAACAATCGGTTGTTGAGCAACTGCAATATGTCTGATCTCCCTTAACTCATCTACAACCCTCCTCCCCACCCCTAGATGTAATTTTGAAAGTGAAATGTCATGCAGAAAGGTAATTTTACAGTACACAGTGTACATCTACTTATTAACCCAAAAATCTGTATCAAGCAAAGAATGCAAGTTACTGATAAGGTGAAAAATTCTGACAGGATGAGTTGCCACACAGAAAACGAATGAGGAGCCAGTTATGTGATGAAAAAATTGTAACATGAAAGTAACACAATAACTTAAAAACACAAATAAAACATGTGACAATGAGAAGCAAGAGGGTAATACTGAGTGTATCAGACATATGTACTTTTGAAGTCAGTTGGTCAGCTCGTACATTGCCACAAACTCCTGCATCTCCAGGACAGTAGATCCGAATGAAACTCTGAAGGTTTTAAACCTTTATATGCCACTACACATGCTATAAATAGCAACGATGTATTAATTATAACTGTGTTTATAGTCACAAGAATAAAGAGGCACCCAAAATAATATTGATAATAAGAAGTTAACAGACTAGTAAGCACTGTTGCTCTCAATGTATAAAAACCTTATCAAACATGTCTTGGGTCAGAGTCTGTGCACACTGTCTGCCTCTCAGACTTACATGAATATACAAGTACAGATTTATATTCCCCATATAACTTGAAACCTCTTTAGTCCAAATCTCTGATTGATAAATTCAATTAACTCTTGTCTCAGTAAAACGTTGATTTTGAACAGAGAGGGGCACCATGTGAAAATAATCCAGTGCATCATTGAAGACCATCATTAAAAGATGGAGGTTGGTTTGGCATGTATGTTGTGTACCAGTAGGAACATTGACTAGGACAGCGAATGGGAAAAGAAGACCTGGACCATGGAGAAAGCCTGTTGAAAGATTGTGGCCTGTCATGGAAAACAATTAGTAGAAAGGTGACAACAGTAGCAATGACAATCTCTTGTGGAAGCTTTATGTGTCAAACAGGACACGTAGGATATAGATAGAACATTATGACACGATAACTGCCCTTGGTTAATGAAATCTCTGAAAACCATTTAAAAATGACAGTAACTGCCTTGATTTTTATATTTAATATATATGTCAGGCTCTGCTCATAGACATTATTATATCTGGGAAACTGAAATATGTCTGTCACTAAAGTGATTTAGAAAGGGAAATAATAAAGGGTATAGTTCCTGGAAAACTAGACACAGAGAGACTGTGGTAACATGACATTTATAAAACTTTAAACATGACAACGGAGGAGGTAGAACTGGCTAGAGGTTGTCTTTTGTATCAATAATTGCGAAGACTCTCTTTTGAACTGAAAATAGGGAAGACTGCCATAAAACTATAAACCGAAGGCAAAACATGAAGTTAGGTATTTTTACAAAGTGTAACAACAACCTAAACCAAGATTTTGACCAAAAGGTCGGTCGAAGAATAAAGAAAAAACATAAGATGAAATACGATGTCACCATTTGAAAACCATTACACAAAAAGTTAATGAGTCAATTTTTGTGTATCAACAACAGGTCAGAATACTGGAAGTCTGTACCCAGAAAGTTCTGTGAGTTCTGCAAGTGTTGGATAACTGACAATAAACCTGTAAGTTGATTCAATGAGATATTTATAATGATACTTTTGTATCAAATTTAATCTGCTCTTTATTACATTTCTAATAGCCTCAATCTCGCCCGAGTGGTTACCGGGGCCCAAATTTGGGGTGTAAAACCACTGTTACCTGCCATGTATGTCGTAAGAGCTGACTTAGGAGGTTTGGCTGAAATCGGATGCACATGTCCTAAACGTGTACAAGTATATGCATTTAGGGGCCTACCAAACCAATGTATAATGTATACACGTTCTTGGCAAAGATCAAACATATCACAAAGAGTGATTAAAATTGGTCAGAAGAACGACGCAAAGAAGAAGATAGCCTCAATCTGAACATGCTCTTTTTCATCATTACAGATGGTCAATTACTGTTGCTTTCTGCGTGTCTGAGCCGAAAGCAAGGATGAAGTGCTCTCTCCATTTATGCCTATCTTGGACAGCTGATATGGGAAGTGTGCCGTGCCCATTTTGAAAAACAACCTTTCTCTCTACCCTACTGTTTCATCCAAAGGAAAAACAGTCCATATGTTTGGAATCAAGCATTGGATTGCCAGAAGATGGAATGGAATACACACATAACCATTAACTGCCTTAAGGTCCCTCCCTCCGAAAATGTGGTCATAGTTTACTCCTCTAGCCTTTTGCATAACTGTGCTGACCCAAAAGTGCTCAGTCTTTTCAACAGATGATGAAGAGTATGCATGCTGGTGGTTCCAATAACACTAATTATACACATTTCTTATTTATCCTCCCAGGTGCTTCTACTTCTCATGCTACATTTCTTCCAAATTATGTGATATAATAGTGACAATGCATAATACGTAAATGTCTCAGTATTTGCATAGTATATAGAAGTGATGTAGTTACTTCTCTTCCTCTCTAACTTCCCCTACCTAACAATGAACAAGTCATGTATTTATTTAAACACCCACCTACCACTAGACATATTCTTTCTATTCACAGAGTGTAGACTTTCATGAGAGAGGGAAACGTCACAAGGAAAATGTAGAATTGAAACTGAAGGAAGTATGTTCACTGCTTCTGCTTTTGTACAGTACAATTTTCATATTAATTATATTATTTATATGCTTCTCTTCAGGACTTACTCTAACTTGGATTCTCTGAAAGGAGTTGATTCTTACTTTTCACAGTTTGTTGGCCTACATGATCTGATATAACCAATTCAAGGTACATCCTTAGGTTGAAAGGGGTGTCTCTACTTATAGATGCTTTCATTTCCGACATAACAAACAAACAATAACATACTGTTTCTAGTTAGGTTAAGGGGGGTCTTTTTGACTTCGTAGTTAATCCACTTGCATTTCGAAGGCTGTGGGTTTGAATCTGGACTGTTCTGTTTTCAAGTACTTTTTAACAGAGATCCCTAGGCTAGGATCGTTGCCAGAGCAGCAATGGAATTCATGATTTGAGTAATACTCTCGGCAGGTGACATGCAATTTCTATGGAGAGGGATCAAGCTATATGGGAAAACCCTGTGTAGTGAAAGCCACCTTATGTCAAGCAAGTTGAAACAGAAACTACCTCTATAAGACATTACTAAAGAGGGTTGTTTACAGTGCTAGCAACTTTGTAATGTTAAACAAGTTTAGTTTAGACGACAGATCTCTGCAGTTTGCCAGTTAGACCATACATGCTCTGATCTCTTCCACAGGATATTTCTTAGCGTGTAGCAACTGACAAAGTTAGTTCTGTGGTGATTTACTATTTCTTAGCGTGTAGCAACTGACAAAGTTAGTTCTGTGGTGATTTACTATTTCTTAGCGTGTAGCAACTGACAAAGTTAGTTCTGTGGTGATTTACTATTTCTTAGCGTGTAGCAACTGAAAAAGTTAGTTCTGTGGGATTACAATTTGAACAGATATCAAAAACTTACAAAGGTTGTTCTGTGATTTTAATTTACAAGTTTCTTAGCGAAGATCTCTGCACGTTGCAGTTAAATTCTGTGTGATTTACAAAATTTTCTTAGCGTGTAGCAACTGACAAAGTTAGTTCTGTGGTGATTTACTATTTTCTATGGCTTAAAACATATCTCTCTTGTTTATCTTCATTTCATTTGATATTCTTGCAATCTGTTTGTTAGAAAAAGACTAAAATAAAAATCCTCCAAAAATTTTCACTCTCTTCAAAATTACATTGGGAACCCTTACTGATGCTACAGAGTCTGTGCACTGAGACTGAGATCATTAGGGACCCTTACTGATGCTACAGAGTTTGTGCACTGAGACTGAGATCTTTGGGAACCCTTACTGATGCTACAGAGTTTGTGCACTGAGGCTGAGATCTTCCTGTGTAAGAAAGAGATAGGAGCACACATGGTTATTCACCAGTGCAGTGATGATGTATCTACATTTGCAGTTTGGTCAGGGTTGCAGATTCAATCTCATTCCTTGGATCATTTACATACCCTACCTCCCTGAGGCCATTTAGAATATTGGTCTGGTCCATTGTTCATTACGCCGCATAAGTCATGCTGGCAGCTTATCAGCCTGTTCATCCCTCTTTGCCTGTGTACACTGACACCAAAGAAGATTTTCATTTATTTCATCTATTACACAGCTACTAGATTGCAGGAGCTGTATTTAAAGATTGGAGTAGCAAGAAAAAAACAGCATAACAGATATATGAGTAGGCTCATCAATCAAAATCGAACTGGTATGGTCAGTCGCTGGATGCTGTTGGAGATATTCTGAAGAGATTGGAGCACCTATGGACATGCCCGGAGTGCAATGAAGATATTCCAAACTGAAACACTGACACACAAAAAAATTGATTTTTGTCAAACTTGACCGTCTCAGAGATTCGTTAGTTTGTCACTGAGAAATCATACATGGGTAAAAGTCTTGACTCCAGCCAGGCCGTTGCTTTAATTACTGTCATAACCTCCATAGTCAAATAATGACTTGAGCAGTGAAAGTCCATGAACTCCACATTTGGCAAACAATGAACCTATTGCTACAAAAGTTACAACAGAATTAAAATCTCATTTTTGTTGTAATTTGTCTTTTACTGTCATCGTCCATGGCATTGGTAGCACATGGTTGGAAGATAGACTATATAACAATATAGTCTTTGTTTTACGTCTTTTGACATGTATTTGTTGTTTAGTGTTGGTCCTATCTGCTCAATTTTCTATGTTAATTGCAATAAGATGTCAGTAAATTTGTGTAGATATTTCTTAGTCAATTATCTTTACTGATCAAATATATGCTTAGTTAAAGAGGAAACTAGCTACTGATAGTTATGAATTGTGTGAATTTGTTGATCAAATATTTGGTTTTTCTGGATCAAATAACTTCCAGGTGAGAAAAAAAAGTCTGCAGAATTCAATAGATGAAGCTGAAAGGAATGCAGATATGGAGAAAATGGAAAAGGTAAGAGAGCTGAATTTGTTTGTTGATTGTCAAACTGGGACATGCAGTAAAAGTAAATAAACTTTACATTTTTGTTCCCTGTGAGACACAGGATTACAACAATTACTACTAAACCTTCTTGTTCTCTGCTGCGTGATCTGGGGTGACACATGGTTCCTCTGTCGCTTGGTTTCTTGATCAGTTTATTATGTCATCTTCAACCACCAGCCTCAAGTCTTATAAAATCTTGAGAAAATCTTATCTAGTCAGCCTGCTTATAAAATCTTGAGAAAATCTTTTCTATCGTCAGCCTCAAGTCTTATAAAATCTTGAGAAAATCTTTTCTATCATCAGCCTCAAGTCTTATAAAATCTTGAGAAAATCTTTTATCTTCTATCTGCTCAGCCTCAAGTCTTAAAAATCTGAAAACTTATAATCATTCACTCTCTTTTAAAATCTTGAGAAAATCTTTCTATCATCAGCTCAATCTTATAAATCTGAAATAATCAGCTCAAGTCTTATAAAATCTTGAGAAAATCTTATCTTCTATCATCAACTTCAAATCTGATAAATTAATAACATTTTATGAAAACATGAAAACTTAATGATTACATTAAACATTTGAATAGTCTGTGATCAAACTCATTAAAACCATGATAAGATGCATGATAATAATTAGTAACAACATATGCCATTAAGTATGTGATCAAACCTTAACATTAAAACCATGATAAGATGCATGATATAATTAGTAACATATGCAATGTGAAACCACTGTCTTTTTTCTTCAAAATCCCTTTAAAAGGAGAGCATAGGTCACCACAGACCAAAGGATTTTCCATAGTCCCCTTTCCAAGGCCATCTTTTCCAGATCTCTCCTCTCTCCCCATTTTCTTGCATTCTGTTTCGAATTCCTGCCTCTAGGTGTTCCTGGGTCTGGGTCTTCCCTTACTTCTATTACCCTGGGGGTTCCATCTGAGGGCCTGTCTCTTGATGCTGTCAGGAAGTCTTCTCAGTGTGTGTCCTATCCATCGCCACCTTCTCCTTATCTCTTGTTCCACCTGTTGTTGTCTCGCTCTATCCCACAGTTCTCTGTTTGTGATCCTGTCATACCATAGCAGATGGAGTATCCTGCGCAAGCATCTATTGATGAATGTCTGCATGGACACTGCCAGTTGGTATTTTGCATACAATCATTTCTGTTTTTTTACAGAATATGAATGTTCAGTTTTCAACAAGTATGGACGCTAAAGTTGCTTGATTTATTATTTCACTTCAGCAAGTTTGTTTTTTACAAGACAATTTAAAAGCTCAGTTTCTAGAGTGGGCTGTCCCTCTTTCTTTCTCTCTCTCTCTCTCTATCTATCTTACTCTCTTTATCTATCTTACTCTTTCTCTATGGGACTTTCTCCATCATTTCCACTTTCTCTCTGCGTGCCAGTCTTGTGAAAATATTATTCTATTATATCATTTCAGATTTTAAAATCAAATTTGATTGTTTGTTGAGCCATAATTTGGTATGCTTATTTCTATTGGTTTATTTGCTAGCCATTGACAGGGGCAGATAATATAGTTTTAAAAAACAAGGTGATTTGACCTATAAATGCTGTATATTCTGCCCATATTCCAGGCTGCCCTGGAGGCATTTAAGAAAGATCTGAAAGAGAACCCTGACCTTGCAGCAAAGTATGGAGTATCTCTGGAGCCTAAACCACAACCAAGTAAGATGGTTCATGATTTCTATTTTATGTAAATCTGAAATTAATAGGGAGGGGGGAATTGAAAGTTAAAAATAATGAAATATGTCTTGACTGAGAATAAGCTGAATAAATAACCACATGGCATGAATAGACAAATCTAAATGTCAGATTTGTATGTAATTTAGAAAATTGAATAGAATCAACATCTATACATTCATCAGTGCACAGCTTGTTCCATTTATCTGCAAGTATAATGGGTCTAAAGATGAAGGGATGACTTAATTACACCCGGTTTTTCCTATAACGCTCGGCACTCTCTGGAGAAATGGCACACCACCTTCGGAGAGTGTTGCACAAACCCTATAGCTCTAACAACAAACCTGGGAGTCTCCTGAAAAAATGCACTGGTATCAGTGACAAAGCACTTACACATTTGACAATGATTTCTAAATTTTTCCCTAACTCAGAAATTCCAGAAACCCATTTTCAACTGGATGGTTGGAGAGTAGAATATATTAGGGATCGAACACTGTCCTCAAATACACAGATCCAACTTACTGAGCCTTGTTGACTTTCATTTGTATGTAGTTTCTTCTTCCAACGTTTTCAGACATGGATTTGTCCTTGTTACTTCTCATCTTGTATGTGTTTTCTTGACTTTCAGACATGATTTCTAAATAGTTAGTGGTACTGAGTCAGTGTACATTCTGATGGCTTTGTCTTGGACTGACATCGACTAGTATACTTCTAAAGTAGTTAGTGGTCAACTAGAGTCTGTATACCTCTCCATATAGAGTGTGTGGTTTAAAATGATATAACAAAACTTACTATCAAATTATATGAACATAGACATACATAGAATTTATCAAATGTTCTTCAGTATAGGTAAAAATGACTGTTTATAGATTCTATGTAAAGATGATGGTATCTTACATTTGAGCTGAATGTTCTAAATATAACATCACACGGTTGTAAGCTTTTTAATCATGATTCCTACAGAAACTGAAGCTGATGTCAGCAGTTCAGTGTCTTTATCAGTCTCATCTGGTCAGTCAGCAGCCTCACCAGAAGTAGTAGGAGATAGTGTGAAAGAATGGTATGAGGCTGTAGCACCAGAGGGCTACCATTACTACTGGAGTACAGTCACTGGAGGTCAGTCATTGTAGTTGTCATTAAGGGGTCAGTTTCTAGGGTATAGTCATTGAGGGGGTCAGTTACTAGGGTGTAGTCATTGAGGGGTCAGTTACTAGGTGTAGTCATTGAGGGGTCAGTTACTAGGGTGTAGTCATTGAGGGGTCAATGAGTGAAGTACAGTCATTGAGGGAGTCAGTGGGAGTGAATGAGTGAAGTACAGTCATTGAGGGAGTCAGTGAGTGAAGTACAGTCATTGAGGGGGTCAGTGAGGTAAGTACAGTCATTGAGGGGGTCAGTGAGTGAAGTACAGTCATTGAAGAGGTCAGTGAGTCATTGATGGAACCAGAGTCCCGACCTGTAACACATATTTCAGGACTGCCTAACTTTCATTGATTCAAGACGGCAGACCTGGTCAGAGGGTGCTGAATTGAAGCTATAGGGGATCCATTTCGACCTGCAAAGTACAGTGGACTTTATCCTAACAATAGACCTGAATATCTAGTATGACTACAGACTTGAAGAATTAGCATGACCAAAGACATGAAGATCTAACATGACCACAAAACTGAAGTTATTTCTTCTTCGAACGTCCCATATCGACCACTAGTTAACCACTCTTTGTGATTTGTATGTGATCCAAGCCTAAGATCGATTGTATGTTGTGCCAGTTATGCGCCTACAAGTAGGCCAGCACATCAGATTTCTGAGATGCTTTTTATTTACTATTGTAGCTTCCCTAGGCCCCTACCTCAGTCATGACATGCCTTGTAGGTTGCAGTGTTACTATTCTTTGCTCCCTTGAAAGCCCGGCAACACACAGGCGTAGAGTTAATATGATGACAGATGTCAACACAGAAGAAGTGCACTCAAATTTTAACCTGACATTTAGTGATGACAATTTTAAGTTTTTGATTTCAACCAACAGAGTCCAAGTGGGAACCACCTGATGAGTTTGTCTCTCTAGATGACCAGGAAACTAACCAAGATAAAAAAGACACTGACACTAGTCCTGTCAACCAAGCTTCCATTGAGCCATGTGTAAGTTGACAGAATTATGTGTTGATTGAAATTTGTTACCATGTTTTGCAGTTAGTCTCATTATCTTGATTCCGTTGTGTTAAGACATGATAATAAGGAAAGTAGGCCAGCACACAAAGAAACCTTTTCATAAGAATCAGACAATCTTCAGGCATATAATGCAAAGAGGTTTAGAACATTTGATGACGACAGGTAAAATCCAGGGAAGGGGAGATTGTGGAAGACAGGGAGATGTTGGATGGTCCGATAAAAGATCAATGTCAGAACTGAATAACTGCACCAAGGAGAGAGAGTTGTGGAGAGACATGATTGCCTAAGCCAGCAGGCATGACATTTGATTGACTTGTCTCGTTTTGTATCAAATTATTAATGCTTCAGGACAATAGGAAGCCAACTACTAGCATTTTCACAATTTTTAATACAATATTTTTCATAACATCAGATGATAGCATTGCCAGAGGATGAGCCACCAAGTAGTAAGACAAGGGAAGATCCAAGTAACAGCCGCTCAGCTTATGGGGCCTGGGATGTTGTGAAAGAAATTGAGTGAGTACCATTGTAATTCACCTGTTGAGTTTGAGACAGTATACATTTTGAGTGCTGTATTTTCTTAAGTCTGCTGTACATATATACTCACTCCTCTTAGAACAGATGGTCGATTCTAGTGAGGTGAGTTTGTAGGTGACAGATAGTTAAATAACCTCCATATTTGACATGTCAGCTGTGATCTATACCAGTTATCTACTGAACATTTAAACAGTTGCAGACTAAACCGTGCTGGAGGGAGCTGCAGGAGATAGCTAGAGATAGCATGAGTTGGTTGAGGGTCTATGCCCCAATCTGGGTTAAAAAGGCAAAGAGAGAGAGACCAAACTGTGACACTTTCTATCAGGATAGAATGGGGTCAAGAGGTACTTTTTTGTACAAATAAAATATATTCCCTTTATGTCCGATTGTGAAAACATCAAACAAATAAGAGCCTGATTGCTATGACTTTTATTTTTGTTCTATTCTACATATTTTCACAGACAGCCTGTAATCTACTATGAAGGTAGTATGCCGCCTGCTCTTGATGACATTCCATTACCATCTGATTCTCAAGGGGAGGAAACCAGTGTTAAAACTCAGACACCAAAATTTAAGGAAAGAACAGTTACCTCCCTGAGTTCTTCATCAGATGTGATTATTGGGTTTAAGAAAAGAAAGATCTCTTCTGGAGCCCGGAATATCCGACAAAAGGATACCAATGACTGAGTTACAATATTGTGTACTCACCTTGTAATTTATTCTGTACAAATAATTATATTCTAATTGACATTTACCAAGTGTTTGTTATTTGCTGTTTATCTCTTCAGTGCAGGTTGAGTGGTTGATATTATTGAACAAAAATGATATTCCCCTCTTGTATCATTATACATAGCTATGAAGTATGGACATTTAACAAAGCGGTAGAAAAACATATATGTGCTTTTGTATATAAATGTTACAGAAGAGTCCTTTGTATATCATTGACAGAGAAGGGAACAAATAAATCTATTCAGAAAGAACTCAAAAATAAAATAAAATTGACTGATGCTACTAAGAAGAAAATTTTGAAAAGAAGTATTTTGGACATATAAAGAGACACGAAGGAGACATACCAGCAAATTGGAAGACCACTGAGATGAATTCAGGATGTAACTGATTATTTGAGCATGATGCAGGACATCTGAGAGACATTCAGAAGGGCTGGCAAAGTTCTGCTCAGGACAAGCTATTTGATAATGGCCATACATTACATAGGGTCAGCAAGCAACTTCTCCATATCTCTCTAGCCTGGGCAACTCGTTCAATCTCTTCTATGGAATTGAGTCCACCTCTCAATAAAGTTTCAGGGTTTCCCTAGGTCGTCTTTTCTTTCTTGAACCCCTTGTCTCCCACTTCAAAGCCTGCTTTGTGATTCTTTGATCTTTGTCTCCCACTTCAAAGCCTGCTTTGTGATTCTTTGATCATTTTTTTTGAAGCTATGCCCAATATATCTTCATCTTCTCTTTCTTGTAACAGCTGTTACTAGTGGTTGACCAGATGTTTATCTGATTTCATCACTTCTGAATTCGTTCCATTTTATGTTCATTATTTTTCACAGACATCTATTTGCAACTGCATTCAACTTTCTATATCTTTAGTCATTTTCCAACTCTCGCTGGCATATATTACGAGTGATACTGAAAATTTATTTTAAAAACTATATAAATTGGTGTTTCCTATTTAATTTGAGTTTTAAAAGCGGAAGTTGCTTGAAAATTCGTAGAAAATGTATTTTTTAACATCTTCCGATGTCAGCTGTACAGGGAGAAAATATGGCCCAACTACTTCTGAACTTGAGGGGCTCTACGAATGACTTGATGTGAACCATACAGCTCAATGAAGCTATTGGTGTGATATTATGATTGACAGAATGTTGTTATAGAGCAATATCTTACTTCCATTGAGAAAGAATTATTACAAATATCTATTTGAATCCTAGCGTCTAGAGCAGTATAGCTAATATTAGGATCTCAGTGAGAATGCTATTCCTTTGCTACAAGAATAATGTTTGCAAGTAAAACATTGTGACACTCAACATGGACCTATAGTCTGTCCATTAATTCGTGAGCACGTTTGAAATTGATTTTCTGAAAACTACCTGTTGGATCTCAGTGATTTTTTGCAAGTAGCCTTAGAATATCCATGACGCTAGAGAAATATTTTTTCCAAGAAAATTTGATGTAGTTTGAAATATTTCTTCTTCAGGTTGTATTAAAATCAACCTCACCGGATTGTACACAATAGTAACAGATCTACGGTACACAGACGCGTTGTTCTAAAAATACATTATGGTAACATTGAAATATCTGAGTAAACAATTTCACGAATTCCGTGCACCAAACCCAGTCGACTTTGAAAGCGGAAAGCATATGACGTTATAATTGGGATACCGTTGTATAGTTATAGGTGTATCTCGCTATTTGTATGAAGCTATTGTATCATATTTGTTGGCTTATCAAAACTGACATTGATATCACATTCATAATGAGTCTGAAGTGCACATTTATAACAATGCAGAAGGTTACAGTTTTAATATACCAACACTTCCGTAGGGAATCTATATTGCGATATTCATAACCCTGAGAAACGAATGCAACTGGTGCTTGGTCTGAATAGAGAATCCTTTTCCCGATGAATTAAACAGGACACAAAATGCACTAATGTCAAGCAAGGAAGGAAAAGAACAATTGACGACTTTGACATAGATGTCATAAGACGGAGCTCTTGAAAATGTTTGCGACGACAAATCAACTTGTTACTCTCAGGAAACTGAAATTAAAACTGCAATCAGATTGCAGCATAGACATTTCTAAAAGTACTCTATGGAAAATTGTAAGAGCCGGCTTCACCTTCAGAAAAACTATAGGCGGCAGGAATATTATTTGTGAAAAGCCACATTTAATTGCTGCCCGAAGTAAATACTTGAGGCAGATCCGTGAGTGGCGGAGGCAAGGCTATGATATTGTATATTTGGACGAATCCTGGGTCAATGCTCACCACACCAATGCTAAAGAATGGCAATCAGTAGCCGGTGAACAGAAAAGAAAAATACCAAGCAGCAAAGGCCAGCGTATTATACTAACACATGCAGGAAGCAGTGAAGAAGGTCTTGTCCATGACGCTGGACTTATTTTCCAATCAAAAGTACCGCTGGTAGGGACTACCACACAGAAATGAATGGACATATTTTCAGGCACTGGATGGAGAAAGATCTACTTCCAATTCTAAACAGACCATCATGCTTGGTAATGGATAATGCATCCTATCACAACGCAGTATCAGCGGAAGACAAAGTACCAACTGCATCAAATACAAAAGATCAAATTAGGACTTGGCTTGCTAAGGAAAATGTCAGCTTCGATGATACATATTTGAAACCCGAGTTGTTGCACCTGGTGAGGATGACAAATAAGACAGGTGTTTCATATTGACAAAATCATTGCGGAATACGGCCACACGTCTTTGCGACTACCTCCATATCATTCTCACCTCAATCCGATAGAGCTTGTCTGGGCTAAAGTAAAAGGGCAAGTTGCCGAACAGAACAGGACGTTTAAAATGTGTGATGTTGAAGTTCTGACACGTGAGTCCCTCTCAATGATAGACATGCAGTTCTGGAAGAAGTGTGTTGAACATGTGCTCCGAGAGGAAGACGAGTACTGGCACCAAGATGGATTACAATTTGTCCAGCCAGTAACAATTATCAACCTCATGGAATCGTCAGATTCGGGATGATACACATCATATTTTGATTACAGACTGAGAAATAGCAACGTATACATTTCCATATCCAAATGCGTCTACCATCATACAATTTGTGGTGAAGTTAAGACACCCTGGGGTCTAATGGTGACCGAAGGGAGGACTAACTGTTGCATATTGTATCAAGTTCACGATTGCACATAAAGGGCAACACACTTAATTACTTGACCTATCAAGTTAATATGGAGATACACCTATGAATAGAATTGACATGGACAAATTCTAGGGATTACTGTAAAATCTAAAATTTGAGCCCCGTATTTGCAATTGTCATAAAAGATGAAAGGAATTCGCTGATGTGCAAAATCCGTAGCATCTATGGACTACTGGTTAGCTTTATTTTAGCGTCATGGATATTCTAAGGCTGCATGCAAAAATCACTGATATCCAACAGGCAGTTTTCGAGAAAATCAATGTCAACCGTGCTCACAAATTAATGGACAGACTATAGCAGGCAGTCTACAGTGTTCTTCACATACTTATCAAGCCCCAGCAGACAGTAGTTGGTACTGGCAAATGAAAATTAAATGCTCGTGGTATACACTAAATAAGAAGAGCAAATGATAAACACAGACAATCACAAAAATCAAACACATCATTTCTCAAATAACAACAGACAATAAATGTTATTAAATGTAAAGTTTATTAATGGAGGCATTATTTCACAATAACAACAGCAGATAGATAATCATGTAGAATGTATCATGTCTCTTATCATTTCTCACATCTTGGTAATATGAATAGTTCAGCAATTGTTATGGGCCCACAACAATAAGATATACCCATACCTCATATATATTGATGAGTACACACAAATATACATATAATCATAAAAACATATTTCTAACGCATACATCAATCAGATACCAGAAATGACTTAAATTATATTTCAAAATAAACCAGAAAATGTTATAACGACTCCTGATGTAATTTTCCTTGGTTTGACTAACACTGGATCAACATATAAAAACAATATATAACGATCATTTTTAGGTGGTAAAAATTATAGCAAAACAAAATACGAATACAAATGTGTTTCAATGTTGTCTCGTGATGATGTTGATAGCTTCAAGACAGAGACCTAAACAGTATTTGGATGTAGAAACTCTGAACAAACAACAACTCAGGATTCAATATTTCTGGAACTATTCTATGATATTCATACAATATGTGACAGTTTCTTGTGAGTCCAGTCCCTGATAGCAGGAGCAGCAGCATATGCAGGGGTAACTACTTCAGACATAGTTAGGCTAATATGTTGTAGAGCAACATACATATTGGGTACATCACAACAGTTGAATTTATAATGTAGTCTGAACCAGTCAAATAGTATCATTACTGAAAGTGAGTATATTTTAGACAAGGTGAAACACGTACAAACAAAGTAGTGTAGTTTTACAAAAACAAGATACATCGATGTTTCGACCAAAAGGTCTTTATCAAGAAAAGGATACAAAACAAACGACGACAAGATTAAGACAGTTCCTATACACTAGTCATCACAGATACAGTCAGACAATAAATCCTAACTGCCATAAAATGAAATATATATATATATATGTTGTAGACAGACTGCATAAAATTAGACACAAAGATGGACTAGAAATCACAGACTAACATATCAGTCATCATCGACAGACACTCGTAAAGAATATAATGTTTTTGGAAGCAGTAAAAACAGAGAGCCTATTTTTCAACTTATTCTTGTTTGTTGTCGTTTTATGCACAACTCTCTCTAGTCTCTATGTATGTCACACACAGAAGAGAAGGTACAGGGTTCCTATTCTTAACTTATCTCCACCCAACCTCATGCTAAGCCATAACATCCACAAATAATGGATAACAATTACACATGATGGATAAGAGTTTAATATAAGGACAATTGTCAGTCCTTACCTTTTCTGTGTTCATTGAGACCTTTTCTTCTTGAATCTTATCACTCTTCGTGGATCAGAGGTTTTCAACCTGACATCTTCAGGCCCTACTCTGGAGTCCCTATTCAATCATGTTAGTCTTGACAGCAGGAACTAATTAAAATAAAACTGGCTTCTCAAATGACTCCCAGTTCTAAATGACCAGCTCACTGAGAGAGAATTGTCACCCAAACATGATAGCCAGAACTAATACTTAAATTTCGTTCCACGATCAATAACAACTACTACACATCTTATACAGCATGTTTAAGCAAGGACATGCATCATAAAAAGCCAGTCCTTAAATTGGACATCAGACTTCCAGACCATGTTTTCATTCATGAAGGGAGTATATGACACTTTCAGCTGCAGGATTCAGTTTACAAGTACAGATATTATATACCATTATTCAATGATGCAGTGTACATAACTGTATCTACAACACATGTGGGCATCTGTAGCTTGAGCGGTAGTAAGTTCAAGCACAATCAAGAGTACCTGATTCTAACTCCTGGTTCTAAACTTGGTGGGCAGTTTGGAAGCAAATTAGTTCTCATGGATTTTTACTAATGGTAAAAATAGACCTCACTGTTCAGAAAGCAATGGCAAACTACTGAACATATAAGTGGTGTCTAGAAAATCAACGACTTGTTTAATGTGGTTAATGGTGACATCCTATAAAGGATATGTCACAATTTTCATACACATTTTTTAAATGGTTCAAATTTAAATGATCAATTTCTATCTGCAATGAATGTACCTCCTTACAGTTTTTGTATGGCCAGCTAAGTCTTATGACTGATTGGTGAATGTACCTCCTTACAGTTGATGTATGACCAGCTAAGCCTTATGACTGATTGGTGAAGATGTCTCCTTACAGTTGATGTATGACCAGCTAAGCCTTATGACTGATTGGTGAAGATGTCTCCTTACAGTTGATGTATGACCAGCTAAGCCTTATGACTGATTGGTGAAGATGTCTCCTTACAGTTGATGTATGACCAGCTAAGCCTTATGACTGATTGGTAAAGATGTCTCCTTACAATTGATGTATGGCCAACTAAGCGTGATTTATGAAGATAGATTTGTCGACATTTGACTAACAGGTCTCATCAAAGAGAGGTCAATTCAACCTCTGCATCGTCCACTTCATCGAGCAAACTCTTGTGGTCTGGAGATGGTGGTACTTTGACCTTAAGCCAGCTGAGTTTGGAATTGTTGCTGTTCTGTCTTGGTTGACGTTGAGGGTTCTCCCAGTCATCACCTCTGTGTAGGGAGATGTCATCTGTATCTTGGTCCTGGTAGTATTGTCTGTAGTATTCTGGTGTGAGAAGTGCTTCTTTCTGTGGCTTCCGGAATCTGTGAGTAAAATAGAGAACAGCTACATAACACCAAGATAACATCATCAAATATTCATCCTGTTCATTGCATGCCCATGAGGGAGGTCAGCCAATGGATAGAGCTGACATATTGAACACTCTCAGAGTGTGGCTGCAAAGAGGATTTTCATTTAAACCAATCCACGTCAACTGCTATATTGCAAAAACTTGAGTTAAAGTGGCTAGAAAAGAACAGTATAACATACATATGAGTAGACTCAACAATCAACATCAAACTGGTATGGTTAGTCGGTGGACGCTGTTTGAAATACTGTGAAGAAGATCAGAGCACCTATGGGCACATGTCTGGAGTGCAATGAAGTTATTTCAAACTGAAACAACATTTAGTCCAGTCCTCATTGATCTGTCTCCTCTGAGACTGTCATAGATATACCTTCCCTGAGACTTTCAAATATCTGTCATTCCTAAGACCACTGGTGGAGCTACGCTGCACTTCTGACAGCACCCAAGATGTATCAGACTGTTATACACTCTGGTCTCTGAGCTAAACAAAATTTATGTAGAAAAAAAACACAACACACAATTTCCTTTTTAAATCAATGTAACTCTTATAATAAGTTATTAAACAGTGTCTTTTAAAAATGATTTCTTCAAATCTCTGATCATACAAGTAAAACACATGTTCTCTCTCGCAATCACCGCTTAGACTGATGTACCATATTTCCACATGAATTCTGCTGTTGTTATTAGGGACTCCGTCCCTCCGTACAGCTTCTCATTTAATTCAATATTTTCCGGCCAGGTTTCATTTCTCGGGCCTGCTAGCAGTGGGCAGTCTTGCAGTTAGTGCTCTGCCGTCATGTCCGCAGTGCACATGCCAGTTTTGCCAATTTTTAAATTTGTTGTACAGGTGATACCGGAGTCTGTTATGGCCAGTACGGAGGCGGAATATGATAACTTGTTTGCTATGGGGGAGAGACCATAGTACCCATCTTTGGCGCTGTGTTAAGGGTGGTCATGCGACCACTTTTCTATATCCGATGGTTGTTTAAGCAAACATGTTCATGTTAGGGGGAAACCAACTCAGTTTGCGGAGGAGACATAGTGTCAATCAGAGTCTTTGATAATAAGAAACTGAGGAGACAGTAGTTTTTGTTTCGATTGACAAGTACCTGAGACCGACAGAGTGATATTGCTTTGTCTGTGCACTCGGTAAATGGGAAGGAGAGATAGCTACTAAACAAACTTTCTGGCTCATAAATGCACTTCAGAATAAATTGAGACTGTGGGAGAGTAACCTGTGCGAATGATATACTAATTTCTTTGTAAGACTTGCAGAGCAGAAGACATCTATTGTTAATTTTACCAGCTATGCTGACTGTGTCAATGTTGTTAACAGCCAGTTTGTGGGGCTTAACAAGAAACATAGTTAAAGTGTTTCTCAACACCTGATGATGTGGACCCTAATTATGTGTTGGCAGATGTTTGATGCTGACCCTAATTCTGTGTTGGCAGACATGCAAATGAAACATCTGGAACTGCAAAAGACATATCAAAATGGAAGGACTCTACATTAGTGGACTTCTATAAAACTTATTTTTCCCCATGAAAAGTAACCAAGGATCGTATAAAATGGCCTCACTATTTGGTAGTACTTTTGTCTGTGAACATACTTCTTTTGTCCTCTTCTGCTTTTTGCCATCAGGCGCTGCATGTTTAACTGATGATTGGCACGCTTGATATGCTGCGATATTATAGTTTTAAGATGTCTGTAACCCCATCAATTCATCTCTTTCTTGGTCTGCCCTTTCCTCTTGATGATTCCATTTTAAGTTGTATGCTATAGCAACTGGTGTAGTCATGTTCATTCAAGTGGTCAAACCATTTGATCACGTCTTGTTTTTGTCATCATCCCCCACCAAAGTGTTGATTAAATTTAGTAGAGGATCTAAATACACAATTGTCAGCTGTGATATTATTTCTGACTGTTAACAACTGACATAAACATGATATATTAGATGAATAGTTCTTGACATAAACATCATATATTAGATGAATAGTTCTATGTTATAGTTACTCACGTTTTCAGGAGTAATGATGCTGCAACCACAGAGACTGATGACATGGCCATGGCAGCTGATGCCATCCAAGGTCGTAGTGAAATGCCAATGGGCATGAAAATACCTGAAATGAACAAAATCAATATTAGATGAAGATGTTGACAGAACAACATTATGTCTGTGATAATGATGTCATGTTTGATGAAATAGAGCACATATAGGGGTCAATACAAGAACAACTCTTCCTACAGCAAAGCAAGTCATAAAAACAAAAATAAAGAAATTTTGCTGCACAGATGTCCTAAGAGAGACAGTGGATGAGAGGTCTACAGACACATGACCAACCCAAACTCCAATGACAAGGAGAGATCAGAGCACCAATTTTCGACTCAGAACCCAGCACATACCACTTATTAATCATATGAACAGAACCTAACACATAACACTTAATAATCATTCTAGACGAGCTGAGGCACGGGAAAGAATGGATGCCTGTATCAGAGGATATGATTGATTACACCAGGGTTGTCTGTACACTTGGACGGTGCTGTAGAGAATGGGCCCTGGGTGTTGTCAATGCAGAGATTCTTGTTCTCGTGGATCAGCACTCCCATCCAAGTGATATCATTATCTACATCGATGGCTCTGTCAGACACAGAACCAGATCATTGTGGGCTTATTCAGCACAATGAAATGGTAGCACACTTCATCTGGCGCTTTCGAGACAACGACATCGAGCATGACTATGGAGATCACCGCTGCCTCCAGGGCTCTGTCATGGGTGGCCGAGCAACAGGTAACCCATACGATTAACATATCAGACTCGACTATACTTAAAAGGATTGAATCTGGAAGTCTGCGCGATGAATGGGTGGACATCATTCGAAGATCACATCTCAAGAAAATGACTTGGCTATACACACCTGGACATGCTGGAGTGCAGGGTAACAAGCGTGCTTACTTTCTTGCAAACAATTCCCCAACTCAAGCGGACAGAAGTATGGACAGAGCTGCTATCAATGCAGTACGCTCTCAATTATGTGACATGAGCAAGTCTCATACACTGAAACGTGTTCGAGAATTAGGCATTAAGTTTGGACATGCTAGACAGTGTCGTCTTTGTGGTAGAGAGAGAAGATATACTATTCAACTTCTCATGGGTACGGTGAGCAAATAGACTTTGGAATGGCTGCTGCAGTGGAGGACATGTGAGCACAAATGGGAATGCCCAATGTGCCATGATGAACTACTAATCCGCATGAACCTATAACATATAATAATCACATGAACAGAACCTAACACATACCACTTAATAATCACATGAACAGAACCTAACACATACCACTTAATAATCACATGAACAGAACCTAACTACAATACTGACTACAACACACCACAGAGTGCCCAGCTGTGTGCACATCATCATGATACCGTTCCCCACCACCTCTTCAGGTGTCAAGAGCTGGATGATATCAGGAAGCTGCTTCTTCATCCAAGGCATATGGAACAAAACAACTTACAACCATGCACTGTTGGATCATTGAAGAAGAAGAAGAGCAAACATTATTGAAATTAATATGAGAAATACTGATGCTATTGTTACTAATGTTACATGACCAACAAACGTACCAGACTGATTAACACTTACCGGCAGCAATTGGAATACCAAGCAAGTTATAAACACATGCAGACAAGAAGTTGATATGTATTCTTCTGACGGTCTTCCTGGACAGTTTGATGGCAGCATATACATCCAGCAGATCATTCTGTGGTGAAACAAATAGAGAGAGAGAACATAAGTTGTGATGTGTCTAAGTCCAGTGGATTCATGTCTGCCATAGTTATCAGAAGTAACAACAACAGATTTCAAATTCTTATCAAGTTTAAAACTCACAAACTAATGAGACATAACTTAGAAACATTAGAATAGTGACACAACAATGGAATAGGTGTTATTTTCAAAACTCAACAAAAGAAACCATTTACACAAAATTATCTCTGACTATAACACTTTTCATGTCCTGTCTGACACATAAGGCTTCCCCAAGAGATTCCTATTGTCGTGACTGCCGCGTTCTATCAAATGTTTCTTATGACAAGCCACAATCTATCAACTCTTATTTCCTTCTCTGAGAGATCTACACAACTGATGAAAGAGATGATATGACAGAGAGTTCCATACACAGATCTGTGGATAAGAACATGACAGGAACTTATGATGATCTGGGTCAGGAGAAGAAAAATGCAGATGGGTTGGGCATACACAGTGGAAGACACAATCGAGTGTCGCCCGAGTGGTTACAGGGCCCAAATTTGGGGTGTAAAGAATAGAACGTAAGAGGCGATTAAGGAGGTTTGGCTGAAATCGATGCATGTGTCCTAAACGTGTAGAAGTCTATGCGTTTAGGGCCTACCAAACCAATGTGCAACATTTACACGTTCTTGGCAAAGATCAAACATATCACAAAGAGTGATTAAAATTGGTCGTAAGAACGAACGCAAAGAAGAAGACAATCGAGTGTCACTAGACAAGGACTTGAGTGGAACCTGCAAGTGAAATAGAAAAGGATCGTCTTAAAAAGACTTGGAGACGGAGTCTTCTTGAGAAGCTGAAGGATGTTGAACTATCATGGGAAGCCATAAAGAAAACAGTCATAGACAGGGAAATGTGAAGGACAAGAACACATATAAGTGTTGGTTTATTTCAGTTGTAATCTATATTGTGAAGGACAAGAACACATATAAGTATCTGTTTATTTCAGCTGTAATCTATATTGTGGAGGACAAGAACACATATAAGTGTTGGTTTATTTCAGCTGTAATCTATATTGTGGAGAAGAACACATATAAGTGTCTGTTTATTTCAGCTGTAATCTATATTGTGGAGAACAAGAACACATAAGTGTTGGTTTATTTCAGCTGTAATCTATATTGTGGAGAAAAAAACACATATAAGTGTTGGTTTATTTCAGTGTATATCTATATTTATTGAGCACAGAAACACATATAGTGTTAGTTTATTTCAAGCTGTAATTTTATATTGTGGAGAAAGACACATATAAGTTTGGTTATTTCATCCTTAATCTATATTGTGGAGAAAAGAACACATATAAGTGTCTGTTTATGTTCAGCTGTAATCTATATTAGTAGAACAAGAACACATATAAGTGTTGGTTTATTTCAGATTGCAACTATATTGTGGAGGACAAGAAGTCACATCAAGTGTTGTTTATTGCAGATTGTAATCTATATTGTGGAAACAAGAACACATTAAGTGTTGGTTTATTTCAGTTTATTAACTATTTTGGAGGACAAGAACACATATAAGTGTTGGTTTATTTCTGCTGTAATCTATATTGTGGAGAAGAACACATATAAGTGTTGGTTTATTTCATCTGTAATCTATATTGTGGAGAACAAGAACACATATAAGTGTTGGTTTATTTCAGCTGTAATCTATATTGTGGAGAACAAGAACACATATAAGTGTTGGTTTATTTCAGCTGTAATCTATATTGTGGAGAACAAGAACACATATAAGTGTTGGTTTATTTCTGCTGTAATCTATATTGTGGAGAAGAACACATATAAGTGTTGGTTTATTTCAGTTGTAATCTATATTGTGGAGAAGAACACATATAAGTGTTGGTTTATTTCTGCTGTAATCTATATTGTGGAGGACAAGAACACATATAAGTGTTGGTTTATTTCAGCTGTAATCTATATTGTGGAGGACAAGAACACATATAAGTGTTGGTTTATTTCAGTTGTAATCTATATTGTGGAGGACAAGAACACATATAAGTGTTGGTTTATTTCAGTTGTAATGTATATTGTGGAGGACAAGAACACATATAAGTGTTGGTTTTATTTCTGCCGTAATGTATATAATCTCCAATTTCAGTTCACATGATAACAGCATCAAATCAGTTTTCACTGTTTATATCAAGACTACTAGCCAACAAGTCACTGGTTCTTTCATTTGTTTAAGTCAAGTCATCATATTCAGCCCATTCCTTAACTTTTATTGAACCAGGGCAAAAGCCATGTTTCTACAAGCCATTTATTTTTAGAATAAAAAAAAACGCCCTTTAGTGTGGCTCTTGGTAAAAAAGGAATCCAACCCAAAGCCACGTAGTGTGGTGTTTGGACCACAAGGAGTTAAGACAAGTCATCATCTACCAACTTCCAAGATATTTGTCAACTCGCAAGACATGGTCTACTGACTTTCAAGACATGACTTGTCAACTCTGCCAGTTTCATGAAAAATAAACCCATCTCATTTCTTACCTTAATAAGAACAATGTCTGCAGCCTCCACAGCCACATCTGTACCTGTCCCAATAGCGATCCCAACATCAGCCTGAGCAAGAGCAGGGGAATCATTGACACCGTCCCCAACCATAGCAACCTTGATGCCTGTTGCTTGCAGATGTTTGATCTTCTTGACTTTGTGAGATGGCAGAACTTCAGCGTAAACTTTCTTGATACCAACCTGATCAGAGAATTATTGAATCCAGTCAATACAAACCAGCAAAACATATCTATGAGTTGTACCATTAGACTGTTGGTAATCTTTGATTTTATTTTGATCTTGTTTGAAATATGTGTTTCACTATGTCTTGAAAGTTTAAGTGATGATATGATATCAGACATCAGTGATGATACAGTCTTCTACAACAGAACATCAGGAAAGAGAGTGAGATGAAGACCATGAAAAAAGATGGTTAGAAGGCATAACATAATTCTGTCAATAAACCAAAATAACTATCACCCAAGCCACTAGAACAGCATAAGACAAAAACATAAAACTACAACGCTGGTCAACAACTCGCTAACAGTGTGATGACAAAAGAAAGATGATACAACATGGCATAAATGATATGGTGACAACAGTGGTCAATACAGTACCTGCTTGGCTATAGCCTTGGCAGTTTTCCTATTGTCACCGGTCAACAGAATAACCTGTAGTCCCATCTTCTTCAATTCATAAATGGCTAGATGAGCTTCAGGTTTGACTGTGTCTGCTACAGCCATCATTCCGATTATAGCACCTACAAGATAAGACTTGAGTGATCATCATAAGTTTATGTGTTTGTCCAGTGACAAACATAGACACTAATAAACATGGAGACTAACATCAACAAAATATTTACCATCAGAAATTAAATTTTAAAAACAATACACAAAGATATGTTAGCATTTCATGACAAATCTTCCATTCATCTATTCAGTAAATCTATTTTATAGTGGCCTCTTTTCAATGTTAAACTGTCAACGAATTTTAAGCTACTTCACCTTCTCCACTTTCAAGTTACTCCACCTTCTCCACTTCCAAGTTACTCCATCGTCAATCTACTCCACTTCCAAGTTACTCCATCATCCCAAAATTACGCCACTTCCAAGTTACTCCATCGTCAAGCTACTCTACTTCCAAGCTACTCTACCTTCAAGCTTCTAAACCTCTCCACCTTCAAGCGATGGTCCTACAAATAGTCTACTTCCCTCTAGTCTGGGACAAAGTTAGTTTGTATCAAAAGAGAAGACAAATCAAGTCACAAGAAAGGTATGTTGATAATGTAAGTTTTGAAACAAAAGAAACTGATACCACAACCTTGCTGTAAACACAATCTACAATTAAAAACTTGAATTTCAGAGCAAGCAAGGAAAAAGAAATGAATTAATATAACTGTATAAAATCACAATACTGTAATGATGAATGAATAATGATGAACAACAACATTCAGCAACTGACCATCAATTTACCATTAAAACAATAACATTCAGCAACTGACCATCAATTTACCATTAAAACAATAACATTCAGTAACTGACCATCAATTTACCATTAAAACAATAACATTCAGCAACTGACCATCAATTTACCATTAAAACAATAACATTCAGCAACTGACCATCAATTTACCATTAAAACAATAACATTCAGTAACTGACCATCAATTTACCATTAAAACAATAACATTCAGAACTGACCATCAATTTACCATTAAAACAATAACATTCAGAACTGACCATCAATTTACCATTAAAACAATAACATTATAACTGACCATCAATTTACCATTAAAACAACATTTAACTGACCATCAATTTACCATTAAAACAATAACATTCAGCAACTGACCATCAATTTACCATTAAAACAATAACATTCAGTAACTGACCATCAATTTACCATTAAAACAACATTTAACTGACCATCAATTTACCATTAAAACAACATTTAACTGACCATCAATTTACCATTAAAACAATAACATTTAACTGACCATCAATTTACCATTAAAACAATAACATTTAACTGACATCAATTTAATCAAATACAACATTTAACTGACCATCAATTTACCATTAAAAGAATAACATTTAACTGACCATCAATTTACCATTAAAACAATAACATTCAACTGACCATCAATTACCATCAAACAATAACATTCTGACCATCAATTGACCGTAACCCTTTCGCTGCTACATACTTTCTGAAGGCTGAGCTAAAAATAGCTACTTTTTGTTTCTAGGTCACAAACGTGAATGTACGTCTGTAGCAGTGACAGTAGCAATGTATAACGTGTTAAAACGTCTTAAGCCCACAGAGGAGAGATAATAACAGACGTGTTAATGCGTCTTTAGAAGTGAATGGGAAAACGTATATATACGTCCTTAGCAGCTAAAGAGTCAAAACAATAACATTCAACTGACCATCAATTGACCATAAACAAACAAATACATCATTGCTAAAACTTCTTCTTCAGCGATCTCTGGTCATGTGCTTAATTTACTGTAGACCATAAACTGGGCAGTCAGCTTCAGGTCTGTCAGGTTTCCTAAAGCTTAGTTTTCAACTGACCATCATTCATTCAACTGACCATCAACTGAACATAAAACAATAACATTCAGCAACTGACCATCAATTTAACATAAAACAATAACATTCAGCAACTGACCATCAATTGAACATAAAACAGCTGTGTGACCCTGCATCTCATGCTCTGTCATGACTTCATCCATGGTATCATTGACAATCAACCCATTCCTGTGCATCCACTCCCGGTTGCCAATCAAAACCTCATAACTCTGTGAAGCTTCTGCTCCCAACGGCAATGCTGAAAGTCAAACATGGCCAGATTAGAAAATATTTTTCATTGAATGGATGATATTCTCCCTTTTACAAGGGAGATAATGGCTCAGATTATTTTCCGTTGCTGGAGATCACTGGAACAAAATTGAAGTGTTCTAAAAAGATGCTGTCAAAATATTCTTAGCTCGCCCTGGGCAGAGAAGAGATAAACAAGGACATACTACAAGACTTACATATCGTAGAGCATTGGCTCATAAACATCATGCCTTGGAAAATGAAGTATTTCGGTCACGTTGTTTGGAGAGAATAGTAATGGAAGGCATGGTTCCTGGGAAGAGGCAGAGGAAGTGCAAGATGAAGGTGGCAGCAGGACATCAAAGAAATCTTGAACATGACATTAGAGAGAGGCGGGAGAACTTGCTAGAGACAGGGGGGGTTTTCAGACAGGCTGTGATGAAAGCAACGCTCTGCAAGGGACATGTTACTTGATGATGATGGAGACCATGTTTTATCTATTCTTAAAATTCTTGTTTGTGGCAACATTTTACTATCAATTACTACTTGCTTGTGAAATCTATTCTCAACTCTCCTTAGTCAAAACGTCTACAACGTTCTTGGTTGTGTCTCCCTGTCACCACCACCAAATCTTAGTCATACTCATCATTCTCCAGAAACAATCTTATTTCACCTGCTACCTTAAGTGGATTAAATATTGCAGATACCTTCTCCACCTTTTGGCTAAGATCAAAGTGCAGTGCCCACTTGATCACATCCAGCAGGCAATAGCCCTCATAGAGCCAATAAGCAACTAAATAACAAATTCTAAGCAGCTCTCATTCGAAAGAATTATGACGCTCTGAGGTTTTACATGTTTGACCATAACTGACTCCACCCGCTGCGGATTACTGGAAGTTCAATACATATTTTTATGTACCTTCCAGAGTCCTTGAATTTCAAAACACACTGACTCGGTTAAGGTACCAAATTGAGAATGGGTCCATAAGAGAGTCGTTTTAGTAGAAAAAAAACTTCAATTGAAGCTTGAACAGAGACATTCAGTTTAGGAGACTTGTACACTAACTTTCAAGTTACTGTGGCTCTCTATTGGGTGGAAAGACAACAGCTAAGCTCCCCACTAGAGTGGCACTAGTTCGACTTGTACAAAATGTCTGGTAATGTTATTTTTTGCTGTCCAATCTCTATATTCAAGTGACTATAAGATAAGCCACCCCAGAATAGACCATTACAGCCACAACAGACATTGTGATTTCTCACAGAATAAACTACGATACAAAACCTATTGTCTCCTGAGAGAAGGAGGTCAATGATGATAAGATATACTTAATGCTATATTAAAGTAACGGTATCTCTTCTTTAAGATACATGATACACTTACCAACACCAGTGCTGTTGATCTCATGATCTCCAAACAGTAAGTTGTCAATGCGTATCCGAAGACTGCCCACCTGGTTCATACGGTTATTCACTCCTTGCATGTCTACCCCTACCATCAGATTCTCCACATGGGATACCTTACATTTGATACCACAGCCAGGAACAGCTGAGAAGTCAGACACTTTACCCATGCTTTCTGTGGCCAGTGTCTGGGGAACATATGAACACAGAAGATTTTAATATACATTCAGTTATATATACAAATCATTTACAACCATAACAAAAATATTGTTTCCAATTAATTTTTGTTAAACCTGACAAGGAAGTATGGTATCTCAAGAAAATATATACCTCAGTTTTTGGGGTATATGCGGCTAAACCGTTTGCCTTGCATTCAGAAGGTTGTGGGTTCGAATCTGGACAGTGCCGTTCTGTCCATGAGTGCATTTTTCCAGCGGTACCTGGGATTGGTGCCAGAGTTATGGGTTTTGTGCAATACTTTTGACAGATAGCATGCTATTTCTGCTAGAGGGCCGAGGAGCCATATGGAGAAAGCTGGTGCGATGAAGTTAATCACTCATCTTTAGATCCTTTAGACCAGAGTTTACATCTGAGATGTGATATCTATTGCTATTATTGTCCTGACAAGTTCCCTTTTAGGAATCATAGTTTACATCAGAGATGTGCTATCTGTTGCTATTATTATCATGACAAGTTCCTTTAGAACAGAGTTTAGCCCGCCTGCCTAGCGTGTTCGTAGCGCGTTGGACTACGGGTGACTAGTCCTCTGTGAGTGTGGGTTCAATTCCGCGGCTGGCAGAAAAGCCACAGGTTCCCCAGATTTATGGTGTTCGTGGCACCGAACCGCAGGGTTACGATGTCCATGGCACCGAGCCGAAGAGCTGAAAGCTCAAGTGCTTCTGGATCGAAAAAAAAGAACAGAGTTTACATCAGAGATGTGTTATCTATTGCTATTATTGTCCTGACAAGTTCCTTTAGAACACAGTTTACATCAGAGATGTGCTATCTTTTGCTATTATTGTCATGACAAGTCTTTTTTTTTAAACAGGGAGGTTTTGGGATCAGATCTGTCTTTTATCTTCAATACTTGGTTAGACAGACTGCAGTGATGCAGTCTGTTACCAGGATCACCGGTTGGAGATGAAGTAGGGTCTTGGGTCAGCTTTGGTTTGTTGATCCTACTTCTGTCATCTTATTGACAATATCTTGGACCTCATTTCCAATTACATACTTTCTTATCCTCATTCTTCTGTTTAAATCAAATATGTACGCTCTACTGGACATGTCCCCCTCCACCAAAGCTCTTTATGAGCCCTTGTCTGCAGTTCTTTTGTAGCATGTTTAGAAACAAAATTATTTTCTTAGTCCCATGTACATCTGTGGGTAGTTGTCTTACAAAAAATGTTGGGAGTTAATACAGTAACTCGCTTCGCAAGGCTGGTGGTCTGGGTTCAGCTCCGCAATGTGCGTGGAATTTTTCCCGACCGCGACGGCTTCCAGGTCGACTCCAGCCTCAACTGGGTACCAGACATGCTCTGGGAAAGTAAAGGCGGCCGGCGTGATCCTGACCACATCACCCATCGTGTGCCGACGGTCAATGAAAATACAGGCCTAACACTGTATTGACCTATATACCACGAGGTATGAAAGGGTTCCTTTACTTTTTTAATACAGTGGATAATATCACATATAGTATCACATTTCATTCTTCGGTCTCTTCGTGACTCTCTGTTGGATGAGGACACTAAAATCGATGTTGAATCGATCAAGCGATTTAAGCAGTTTAGAGTTACCCGTTGTTCAAGTCGAACTAGATGCCTGAGAGGCAGAGTGAGAGGTGTGTTTAATCAGCGAGCCACAGGAACCATCAGTATGCATACTCTTCGATATCTGTTGGGGGAGACTGAGCACCTATGGGTCTGCCCGGAGTGCAATGACGTCAGTTTAGTAACCAATAACCATTCACATTTCACTCACCTCCTTGACATATTTCAAGATAGCTGATGCTATTGGATGCTCACTGCTGGTCTCAGCTGTGCCTGCTATGGCCAAGAACTTGATAAAAGAGCAGACCTTGTCCTTGACAAAGAGGGAGACACGTGCCACTCTGGGTACACCATGTGTTATTGTTCCCGTCTTATCAAAGACTATTACTTTGATCTGGAAGATGAAGACATTGTTACCATGACAATAAGGTAAATATAGTACATGACAAGGAAGGCATTGTTACCATGACAATAAAGTAAACATAGTACATGACAAGGAAGGCATTGTTATCAACGCTGAATATAGCAATGTGTATACTCAAACCCCTAAACCTTCTTGTTCCCACTGGAATATAGGGTTGCAACTGTCACTCTCCACCCAACTCTATTTTGGGCCATCTTATGCAAGATTATTTTCTCACTGACCTCATCCATAACAATTCTTCATCAGGTAGTTGTTAGCCTGCCGACTCCTCCCTTCCACCGTGGGTTCTTCCAGTAAAATGCATATCTAGTTATGTTATTTGGTTGTTTCCTGAGTGTGTCTTCAATTTCTTACCACCTTCTCTCATTAACCTTTAGTTTAGACTTCTGATAAGTTCTCCTCTACAATTCTGTATTTGTTATCACTTCTGGTCCCATCTGATATGTAGTATGTGATGGCAGACATCTGTTTGTGAATGTCTGCAGTTTCCATCGGATATTCTTGGTCAAATGACATGACTTACATAGCGCCAATCAATCAAGTGTCATGCCAGGCGGTGTAGGCGATCATGTCTATTCACAACTCTCTCCTTGGTGCAGTTAATCAGTTCTCACGTCAATTTTATTTCAAACCATGTCAGACCATCCAACATCTTTTACCTCTGTCTTCCATGATCTTTCCTTCCCTTAATTTTACCAGTTGTCACCAAATGTTACAAACTTCCTCATCGCATTATATGCCTGAAGAACCTTGATAGTCTGATTCTTTTGATACAGTTACTCTGTAGTCATAGAGCGGAACAGTCTAAACTTATATCCTAAAGAAAAAGCTGAAGAGTTCCAACTGGTTGGAGTTGAAAGTAAACCTGGCTTTGCTAATTCTAGCATTCACATCTCTCTCTGTGTGTGTGTGTGTTTCTCCATCTTTTCTAATGTTGCTGTTTAAATATGTTCAATTGTGAACACCTTAAATTAATTGGTCATCAATTCTAATTGGATCATTCTGTTTGTTGTTTAATCATTTCCTTTTTGTTTACACTTATCTCTAGTCTGTTTTAGTTGCTTTGACTGTTGCCTTTTCCATAATGGTCTTCTCCTGTAACAACCATGCTATTTCCATAATAAATGCTCAAGTCAAGAAAACAAGTTATGCTATATATAAAACAAACATTCAAACATCTTGTTTACCTTCTGTGTAAGCTCTAGAGGTTCAAGAAAACAAGTTATGCTATATATCAAACAAACAAACAAACATCCATCTTGTTTACCTTGTGTGTAAGCTCTAGAGGTTCTCCTCCTTTAATTAAAATACCATTTATTGCCCCCACGCAGTGCCACCATTACCGCTGTAGTGTGGCTAGTCCCAGTGCACAGGGACAAGCAATACTTAACACGGTAATGGCATACTGGAATGCTTTTTGGAAGATGATTTCAGCAAGTGGGGTTGGATCATCTGGCTGTGAACAGAGAGATGAGGAATAATATTTGAAAATGCTGCAATAACAAAACAGCATAATTTAGTTAGTTCACAGAATTTATATCACTGCATAGGTCCTCAGTCTGCAAGCACACCTCATAGAGTCCTCAGTCTGCAGAGCCACCTCCATAGAGTCCTCAGTCTGCAGGCACCTCCATAGAGTCTCAGTCTGCAGAGCACACCTCCATAGAATGGGTCTCACAGACTTATTCCAGCCCTTTCTCTCTCTTTCCATGTTTTGTCTATCCTTTTAATATCCGTCGCCAGCTCTCTTCTCCAGATATTTCTAGGCCTTCCCCATCTCCTCTTTCCCTGCAGGTTCCAAAAATGCCTGCCTTGAATGCTTCTGGTTTGTCTTCTCAATACAAAATCATAGTCAAACAATATTATTTCTCAAGAAGTCACAAAATAAAACAATAATCACATAACAACGAAATCAAATATAGCCAAAAAAAAGTGTCCAATGTTCTTATTGATTAGAAGAATATTGTAAGCAAAGTTAAACAAATGATGTTTCAAAATGTGATACTCACATCAAAGTCTGGTTCAATCAACTTGATATTGGAATATCCAACACCGACCCACACTATTAATGTCACCAGCGAGAGTATGCTGACTCCTGGCACAAAGTAACCCGCTATCTTGTCTGCCAGATTCTGTATTGGAGCCTGTCAAGACAAAGTTACAGGTAAAGACATGTTACACAACTAGTCCATTAACGAGCTGACAGAAGGACAAAGGTTAGTAACATTACATAATATAGCAATGTTACAATGAGACTTACCAGGACAGACAGAAGGACAGAGGCTAGTAACATTACATAATATAGCAATGTTACAATGAGACTTACCAGGACAGACAGAAGGACAGAGGCTAGTAACATTACATAATATAGCAATGTTACAATGAGACTACCAGGACAGACAGAAGGACAGAGGCTAGTAACATTACATAATATAGCAATGTTACAATGAGACTTACCAGGATAGACAGAAGGAAGGATGGAGGTTAGTAACATTACATAATATAACAATGTTACAATGAGACCAGGATAGACAGAAGGAAGAAGGTTAGTAACATTACATAATATAGCAATGTTACAATGAGACTAACCAGGATAGACAGAAGGAAGGAAGGAGGTTAGTAACATTACATAATATAGCAATGAGACTTACCAGGATAGACAGATAGAGTTATAACATTACATAATATAGCAATGTTAGCGTTGAGACTAACCAGGATAGATAAAGGACAGATAAGGTTAGTAACATTGCAAAATATACAATATTCTGTTGAGACTAACCACGATACAGAAGAAGGAGAAATATAACATTACATAATATAGCAATGAGACTTACCAGGATAGACAGAAGGACAGATAGAGGTTAGTAACATTACATAATATAGCAATGTTACAATGAGACTTACCAGGATAGACAGAAGGAAGGAAGGAGGTTAGTAACATTACATAATATAGCAATGTTACAATGAGACTTACCAGGATAGACAGAAGGAAGGAAGGTTAGTAACATTACATAATATAGCAATGTTACAATGAGACTTACCAGGATAGACAGAAGGAAGGAAGGAGGTTAGTAACATTACATAATATAGCAATGTTACAATGAGACTTACCAGGATAGACAGAAGGAAGGAAGGTTAGTAACATTACATAATATAGCAATGTTACAATGAGACTTACCAGGATAGACAGAAGGAAGGAAGGAGGTTAGTAACATTACATAATATAGCAATGTTATGTCCAGACATATCAGTTAAACAAGTTAATGAGAGTAAGATGAGCCTCTATGAGACAAACCTTGAACGTGATGAGGACTCATGATGATGATAGACAAACAAGTTAATGAGAATGAGCCGCAATGAGAATGAGCCGCTATGAGACAAACCTTGGACGTCTGAGCTTCTTCCACAAGCTTGACAATCTGACTCAACGTTGTGTCAGCACCAACATAAGTGGCTTCCAACAACAACATCCCATTCTGGTTAATGCTACCACCAATCACAGAATTGCCTGCAACAGAGCAACAAATAAATACATGATGACTTCAAGATGTCTTATTTATCTCAGAAAGTATTTACTTCAGTCTGATTAAATTTATGATCTTTAACATGGAATTCATATTATTCTCTGTTCAGGATCCTGTGACTAAATGGTTAAGCCCCCGCCTCACATTCTTTTCAGAACCCCTAGGATTGTTGCCTGAGCTATGGAGTTGGTGCTTTGTGCAATAGTCTTGGCAGATGGTGTGCCATTTCCGTGGAGAAGGGCCGAGCCATATGGGGTAAAATCCGGTGCAATGAAATCAACCCTTTGTTTGACCTAATTAAGGTGTTTATTACAATGTGTCCACAAATTACAGATTTTGCTTGTACTTTTCAGCATCTTCACAGGTTACACTTGCATCCAACTGAGATGATCTCAATGGCAAAGTGGTCCAGCATCTTCACTGGTTACACTTGCATCCAACTGAGATGATCTCAATGGCAAAGTGGTCCAGCATCTTCACTGGTTACACTTGCATCCAACTGAGATGATCTCAATGGCAAAGTGGTCCAGCATCTTCACAGGTTACACTTGCATCCAACTGAGATGATCTCAATGGCAAAGTGGTCCAGCATCTTCACTGGTTACACTTGCATCCAACTGAGATGATCTCAATGGCAAAGTGGTCCAGCATCTTCACTGGTTACACTTGCATCCAACTGAGATGATCTCAATGGCGAAGTGGTTAAGTCGTTTGCATGTCGTACTGAAGGTTGTGGGTTCGAATCCGGGCCGAGGTACATGTGCAATTTTTTCATGAGATCCCTAGAACTGTAGCCGGAGCTACGGAGTTTGTGCAATGATCTCGGCAGATTGCACGTCATCTCTGCTGACAGGGACAGAGTCATATGGGGAGAACCCAGTGCAATGAAGTCAATCCTTCGGCTTAGATCCCTTTGAGATGATCTTCTCTATTGTTTAATGTATCGCCCGTGTGTTGCGGGGCTCACAAGGGGAGCAAAGAATAGTAACACTGCGACCTACAAGGTATGCCGTAAGAGGCGATTGAGGTAGGGACTAGGGTAGCTCCCCTAGTAAATAAAAAGCATAGCTGAAATCTGATATGCTGGCCTACTTGTAGGCGCATAATTGGCACAAAGCACGATCACTCTTAGGCTTAGATCACATACAAATCATAAAGAGTGGTTTAACAAGTGATCGATATAGAACGTTCTAAGAAGAAGTTTAGTGTATGTTTTCTGAGAAGTGTCACATTGATGTCTAGTATTTGTTTGTTAAATGACATGTTTGTTAAATGACATGTTTGTTAAATGAATATTATAAAATAAGGGGAACTTACCCACTGTTTTGGGAACTGGCATACTCTCCCCTGTAATCAAAGACTCATCACAAGATGAGTGTCCATCGATGACTTTTGCATCCACTGGTATCTTTCCTCCTGGTACCACTTTGAGAATGTCTCCTCTCTGAACAAGATCCAAGCTGATCACCTTCTCAGACAGGATCTGAAATTGCTTGTCTACCTCAACAAGTACAGCTTCTTTCGGTTGAAGTGACATGAGTTTGGCTAGTGCCTCGCTAGTCTTACCCTACATTAGAAAAAACAACACATTTGCAGTGACCAGGAGTAGAGACAAGAATACATTCAGTAGTATGTACACTGTTTTATCATACACTCATTCACTATGTCAGCTTCCCCACACCACCTCAGTCTTTACAGCAACTCAAGCGAACCAATATTTACATCACTCATGCACTCAACCTCCACATCACCTCACACACACTCAGTTTTCCCATCACCTCCCCACACACACTAACCTTTGCAATATGTTCCAGCCATCGCCCGAGAGAGATAAACACCATGAGCATGGGCGTCGTCTCAAAGAATGTTGGCGGGCTAAATTGCTCCTCCAATGCTATGGCAGCCACCACAACAGAAATAGAGTAAACATAGGCAATGGTTGTTGCCATGACAACCAGCACATCCATGTTGGTGGAGCCATGCTTGAGGACCTTGTAGGCTTGAACGTAGAAGTATCTGCCACCGATAAACTGTCAACATAAACATTCAATTATTGTTAGGTTTTGTACAAGTACAAACATTCAATTATTGTTAGGTTTTGTACAAGTACAAACATTCAATTATTGTTAGGTTTTGTACAAGTATAAACATTAAATTATTGTTAGGTTTTGTATAAGTATAAACATTACAAGTCAAAGGATTGACCTAGTTTTACCCCATATGGCTGTCCCTCTCTGCAGAAATAGCATGCCACCCGCCAAGAGTATTGCACAAAGCACGAACTCTGTTGCTCCCACTACAATTCTAGGAATCTCTAGAAAAAATGTACCCATGAACAGAATAGCACATTCCAGAGTCGAACCCACTTCCTTTGGAACGCAAGGCAAAGACGTAACCACTTAGTCACAGAGACCTGTCTAGAGCTGGTTGGCATACTCTTGTCTACAGGGCTAGGTAAGAAGTAAGGTTGTGGTTCGAATAAGGTTGTGCACCTATGGGTCTGTCAGGAATGCTGGGAAGTCTACTGTTAATCAATAATATAACGATTACAATATATATGTATATACTCATCTCGTACTGTTATATGTTACATAGGGCCTGCAAGTAATTTCTCCATACTGCTCTGTCCTGGGCAACTTGCTTAATCTCTTGCATGGAAATGAGACCGATATTTTTTGCCTCTCACAGCACAGTTTGTGTCAGGGTTTCCCCTAGGTGTCCTCTCTTTCTTGAACCCTTTGTCTTCCACTTCATCATGCTCTGTGATTTCTTCTCAATTATGCTCGTGATTTCTTCTCAATGCATGCTCGTGATTTCTTCTCAATTATGCCAACATATCTCTTATCTTCTTCTTATAACAGTTGTTACTAGTGGTTGACCAGACATTTCTCCTGAATTCGTTCCATTTCATATTCATTATTTTTCACAGACATCTAATGATCAGAATAGCAGACTTTGTAATACTAAAACAAGACATTACCTGTACAGGTGTGGCCAGAATAAACATGATCAGGTTAAGCACATCGAGTCCAGGTATAATTATGATTTGATTGTAGTGGATATGTGATCCTGCCTTCATGGTCTTGTTGTGGTTCATGTCATCATCATCACTATCTAGACCAAACATTAGGTACAACATCACCACCATTGATGGGGCACCAAACACCAATGACCACAGAAAGGAGGTTCTCCACCTGTCAGAGAGGAAGCAATATCATCAATATGTTGACCGAGATAGTACAATATGATATAATCATGACAATAGAACAATGATCACTGGAAGAATAATTAACCAAATCCAACATAGATGCAATAAAGCAAATCAAATAATAGGACAAATGGCGCCAATTTTGAAATGCAAACATGTCACTATGAACACTAAAAGAGCATTGTTCAACACAATCTTTCTTCCAACATTATGCTATCAGTGCCAAACCTGGATGCTGACATAAAATGGTAGAAGAAAACGAGTCACGATAGAGAAGAAGTGTCTGCGATAAATGCTGGGAGTAAAAAGAAGAGACCGGTTTATTATTGAAGATATCAGCGAAAAAAATGAGTACATCAGTATTGAGCTTCATCAAGAAACAACAAATTAAATGGTTCAGCCACATAAGCAGATTACCAACATACAGTGGGCCCCACAGAGCAATGTTGCTCTGATGCAGTGGATACAAAGCAATAGTGGACCTGAGATAACAGAGGCGACGAAAAACACTGTTTATGAAACGCACACAAAAACCTGTTCTAGAAATCTCTTGGCAATACAGGATTAAAGAACAGAAGATCACGTGAAGGATTATGCTGACAATTAAACAAATAAAAAGGAAAAATTTGAGGTATTTTGGATATATATATATATATATATGAAGTGTTGGAAAAGACCATTATGGAAGAAGGCATCCTGGCAATGTTCATATATTTTGGAAGTGTTATCAGCCATGAAGGAGGAACTGGATCTAACATTAAAAACAGACTGAGTAAGGCACTAAGTGTATTCATGACCCTTCAGACGGTCTGGAAATCAGCTCAGTACACCATCAGAATCAAGATTTACATATACCACAGATGTGTGCTATCTACTTTACTATACGGATCAGAATGTAGGAGAATGACAGAACAAGATATGTCCAAGCTCTTCACCCTCCATACAACTTGCTTACAAAATATTTTACACATGTTCTGGCCAAATACACATGTTCTGGCCAAATACTATCTCTAACCAAGAACTGTTTGCACAGATGTCAGCATGAGAATGTGGACAACATCATACAAATACAATCTCTAACCAAGAACTGCTTACATAGTGTCAACAAGAGAATATGAACCACAGTGTCAACAAGAGAATATGAACCAAAGGAGACAGTAGAGATGGATCAGATGTGTGATACGCATAGAGACTAACTCTTGTCCCGAAAATTGCACTGAGATGAACACCAAAAGGTAAAAGAAACATGGAAGACCCAAAATGACCTGGAGGAGAACAGCAGAACAAGAACTGAAAGAGATAAATCACAGTTTCAACACAATAAGAGGACAGCTAAGAATAGAGAAGAATAGTACGCATTTATTGCTGCCCTAAGCATCAAGGTAGCCACAGACTAGAGAGAAATATCCTGTCAATGAGAAGAGGATAACCCACAGTGAAGATAGATTCAGGATATGTGACTGATGATTTGAGTATGACCACACAGCAAAGGCAAGACATCTGGCCTGTGAGCGCTAGAGAGAAATGTCTAAGAACTGTTAGTGTGGCAAAGTTCTGCTCAAGACAAGCTACTGGATGATGATGATATTGTTTTATTCCTTAATCTACCACCAGTTGTACACAGTATGTACCCATTTGTGATCAAACAAAACAAGACTGTAGTGTTAAGTGGAACTAGCGTTGAGTAGAAATCAAACAAATAAATCTAGGATGCATGCAAGTTGAGATAATCACTGACCTCTTGATCTCATCTCTGTGGTCATAGCGAGAAGCTTTCTGGTCATCATCTGATTTCAGGTGTGCTTCAAATCCTAAATCCTGGGGAAGCAGAAACAAGTATGTACATGTTTGTTGTGTGTATACTTATACCTACACATCTCAGGTGTTTACAAGCATGGATATGATATATACACACAGACATGATATACCTAAACATCTCAGGTGTTTACAAGCACAGATATGATATACACACAGACAAGATATACCTCCTACACATCTCAGGTGTTTACAAGCACAGATATGATATATATGCACACAGACACGATATACCTAAACATCTCAGGTGTTTGCAAGTACGGATATGATATATACACACAGACACAATACATCTACAAATCTCCAGCAGAAGGTGTGTGCTATTGCAATCAGTGTGCTACTCACTTTGATAGCCTCAATGATGTCCCTTGGGCCAGTGATCTCAGAATTGAAAGTAAACTTTCCTGTGTTTGTTGCCAGTGCTACTGAGGCTGTGAGAATACCTTTCCTTTTCTTGATATTACTTTCAATTTGGTTGACACATGAACTGCAGGTCATTCCTGTAATCTGTAGGTCAGACACATGAGGGTCAAAGGTCAATTTTATGGTTTACACATGGCAACAAATTTCTCATCAATTAAATAATAGATGACAACTAAACAGAACTATGTTTACTGATGTGTGTAAGTCAGTGAGTAAGTCAGTGAGTGAGACCGCCATGGAGTCAGTGCAGCAGTGAAACAGCCATGGAGTCAGTGCAACAGTGAAACAGCCATGGAGTCAGTGCAGCAGTGAAACAGTCAGGGAGTCAGTGCAGCAGTGAACAGCCAGGAGTCAGTGCAACAGTGAAACATCCAGCGAGTCAGTGAAACAGCCAGGGAGTCAGTGCGGCAGTGAAACCGCTGGTGAGTCAGTACAGAAGTGAAACCGCTGGGGAGTCAGTACAGCAGTGAAACCGCTGGGGAGTCAGTACAGCAGTGAAACCGCTGGGGAGTCAGTACAGCAGTGAAACCGCCAGAAAGTCAGAGAACAAGTGAAATGGCCAGGGAGTCAATGAAACCATTGGGGAGTCAGAGAACCAGTGAAACAGCCAGCGAGTCAGTGCAGCAGCAGTTAGTGTACAGTCAAGTTCCTAGTTCTCTCATCTCAAACTGAGCTGTGGTAATGTCAGAATAGCTATGGCGCAACTGTTCTATCATTGACACTGCTAGCTTGCTGAAAGGAGCTGAGTACATATGAGAGAGCATTCAACGATCATAGACATATGATTCTATTCAGGTTTTATATGGACAAACAAATCAAGAGAACTCACAGTTAAGTCAACAGTTCCTTGACCAGCAACTTCCCCTTCCATGACTGAAGCATTAAAACCTAGATCTTCTATCTTGTTGGCTATTTGACTTGGTAATATATAAGCAGGGTCATACACTACTTCTGCTTTCTGTGCCATTAGAGACACCATGATGTTGTTCACACCTGCAATACATGAACAAACATTATGCAGACTACAGACTCTACAATGTAACAACAGACTTCCTGAGTAATGTAACAAGACTTCACAGAGTCAATGTAAATAAACAGACTTCACAGAGTAATGTAATAACAGACTTCACAATGTAACAACAGACTTCACAGAGTAATGTAACAACAGGCTTCACAATTGTAACAACTACACTTCACAGAGTAAATGTAACAACAGACTTCACAGAGCAATGTAACAACAGACTTCACAATGTAACAACAGACTTCACAGAGTAATGTAACAACAGACTTCACAATGTAACAACACACTTCACAGAGTAATGTAAACAACAGGCTTCACATAGTAATGTAACAACAGACTTCACAGAGCAGGGATGTGTGCTCTCCCCATTACTGTTCATAACATACATGGACAACATAGGTAGAGAAGCAGGAATAGAGGAAGAAATCATATTTTATAACTTTTATTTGCAGATGACCAAGTACTGATTGCAGAAAATGAAGAATCTCTCCAGAACCATTTGAGCTTAGTTAACATCAAGGGGAGGAGTACAACATGAAAATAAATATAATAAAGACAGAGACAATGGCAATAAGTAGACAACCAGAAAACCTTACAATAAAACTCCAGAACATAGAAATAAAACAAACCAATGACGCCAAATACTTAGGAGCAATCAATGCACAAAAGCTAACCAGGTACTGGGGCAGTTAACACCACTGTTGTCACATAAAGAGATACCGCTAAAAACTAAAGCAAAGAACGATCTTCTGGCCAACACTATGTTCGGAAAATCATAATGACTGAGATGAGGTGTCTTAGAAGAGTTGCAGGTATAAGAGACAAAATTAGAAATGAAGAATCAGAAGACTGGGTGTGAAACCAGTCATGCAATTCATAAAAGACCAACATATTTGGACAGGTGACAAGAATGCCCTGGTATCGTCTACCACAGAGAGCTACACAGAAAAAGTATAATGAGTACAAAGCAAGAGGAAGACCATTCAAAAGATGAGCAACAGCATCAAGAACAGTCTTAAGAAAATTAATAACCGCTTACAAAGTGCATTAGAACAAGCACACACAAGATCACCATGTCCCCCTTAGTTAGTTAGTTAGTTCCTTTCGTGCCAAAGGCGGCACATAGGGCAGAGGTTTTAGATCTCCATGTGATACGGTTCTTTGCTAGCAGTTGCAGATCTTGTATGGTTTTACATCAAAATAGTTTACTTTCTTGTTGGATGGTTCTTCAAGAGTGGTCTTTGGTCTTCCACGTTTCTTTTCCCAACTGGTGACCACATAAGGACTTGTCGATTTAGTCTCTTTTCGTCTGATCTAAGCACATGACCCCCAACATTTCTATAAAGAAGTAAATGGTGGAAGAGAAGAGGAAGAAGACTTCAGAGTAATGTAACAACAGGCACCAGAGTGGTTACCGGGCCCAAATTTGGGGTGTAAAGAATAGAACCACTGTTACCTGACATGCATGTCGTAAGAGGCGACTAAGGAGGTTTGGCTGAAATCGGATGCACATGTCCTAAACATGTAGAAGTCTATACGTTTAGGGCCTACCAAACCAATGTGCAACGTATACACGTTCTTGGCAAAGATCAAATCATATCACAAAGAGTGATTAAAATTGGTCGAAAGAACGAACGCAAAGAAGAAAAAGATGTAACAACAGGCAAGTTTAACCCATCTACAAGTTTAACCCATCTAAAAGTTTCCCTTGAGTCATAATTGAAACATGAATCATACCTTCCAATTTCTTGACATTTTTCTCTATTGTGGCCACACAAGAGGCACATGTCATTCCCAGAATCTGTATGTAGCACTTCTCATTGTCTGTATTGCCAGACTCTTCTTTTGTTGAGTTGTTGTGGTTTGAGAAGGTGACTATCGTCTGACTGATAGAACGAGCAATTCTGGAGTTCCCTGGTTTTTTAAAAAAAACAAATCATAAATGAAAAGACAAAAGTTAAATGACAACTAAAACTTAACTGATTTATTCCAACTTTATAACTAATAAACATTCCAAATTCAAGATGTTCAAATTAAAATACAGCCTACAAAGTGTGATCTACATCTGACAGTGCATACATCAATGTTGGAAGGTCAGTTAGACTCTTTATGCAAGCACAAAGAGGTTTAAAATTGTAGCCTGCTTTTTTCTCCTCAGCTTTCACCTGCTATGAATTCAAGTGTAGTCAAGGTGCCTGGCATGATGCTTCTGATTGATTTTTGTGTGAAGGCCTGCTTTCCTTATTATATGTCCACCGCCATACAGGCAGGCTTTCTCCTACTTCAGTAGTCTGTAGCCTGCTTTCCTTATTATCAGTGTCCACCGCCATACAGGCAGGCCTATCCCTACTTCAGTAGTCCGTAGCCTGCTGATGATCCATAAAACACACAAGTCAACCCCACTTTCCAATGGTGTAGATTGGGAAACTTTGAATGCAAGGTCCAATGTTAATAGCGCTTTGGTTTGCTTAGGGAGGATGGAATCCCTAACATAGGAAGCAAGTACAAATAAAAAGAATGCAGAAACTGGATGTGCTGGTCTACTGGTCTGTAGACTTCTAACTGGCACAAGGAAATCATGCTATAAGACACAAATCCCATACAGATCAGAATTCTGTGATGTAACAAGTGATTGATGTAGAACTCATGAAGTAACAAATTCAAATATATCAATCATTCAAAATATAGAATAAATGATGAATTTCTTCACACTTTCACATTCCTAAGAAATAATAGCCTTTAAATGTTTCTGTCTTGCAAATTATATTTTGTCTTTTTGTTCTTCATCTGAGCCCATGTAGACTGAGTTTGGCTTTCTCTTCAATCCTTCTGGTCACCTTGGGTGAGTTGATGTATGTCCAAGATGTAAAAACATATTCTACTTTGTTCAACTGTGAAACCAGCTTTCTAGTCACTTGATTATGTTGGAGCTCAGGTACACTGGTTAAATACTATCAACAATCTATCAATCATTGTATTTATTCATGATCACAGGAGACAAAGCAATAGCATATCAGTGGTGTCTTAGACATCACAGCAAGGACATCAACAAGGAACCTCTTTTATAACATTTCCTACAACGTTTTGTGGGTAGTATTTCATTTCAGTTGTCCTGTGAGTTTTCTATAGAGGACTCTTTTCATCTTCCTTGGGTCAACAGAATGGCATATAGAGGAACTCTATTATCTTTCCTACGGGAGTCTATCAAAGAAATCTTAATTACAGTTAGAAGATGTGAGAAACTTGATATTCCCTTGAGGTCAATAGAATGGCATATAGAGGAACTCTATTATCTTTCCTACGGGAGTCTATCAAAGAAATCTTACATCACGTAAGAAGAATGAAAGAGTTGATATTCCCTTGGTGTCATAGAATGGCATACAGAGGAACTCTTTATCTTTCCTACGGAGTCTATAAAGAAATCTTAGCATATTAGAAACTTGATATTCCACTAAGTGTCAATAGAATAGCATACAGAGGAACTCTATTATCTTTCCTACGGATCTATCAAAGAAATCTTGACGTAGACGTTAGAAGATGTGAGAAACTTTATATTCCTACTGGGTCAATAGAATGGCATACAGAGGAACTCTATTATCTTTCCTACGAAGTCTATAGAATCTATAGAGAGAACATCTTGAAGGAGTTCTAGAATAGCATATAGAGGAACTCTTTATCTTCCTACGGGTCATAGAATAGCATATAGAGGAACTCTTTATCTTCCTACAGAGTCTATAGCAAAGAAATCTTGATTTACGGTTAGAAAGATTGAGAAACTTGATTTCCTAATGGTGTCATAGAATGGCATATAGAGGAACTCTTTTATCTTTCCTACAGGAGTCTATCAAAGAAATCTTGACATTACGTTAGAAGATGTGAGAAACTTTATTTCCTTGAGTGTCAATAGAATAGCATATAGAGGAACTCTATTATCTTTCCTACGGAGTCTATATCAAAGAAACTTATCTTCACATGAGCTATAGAAAGATGTGAGGAACCTTTATTCCTTGAGGTCTATAGAATAGCATATAGAGGAACTCTTTATCTTTCCTACAGGAGTCTAATCAAAGAAATCTTGATCTACGACTTAGAAGATATGAGAACCTTTATTCCTGGTCATAGAATAGCATATAGAGGAACTCTTTATCTTTCCTACGAGAGTCTATCAAAGAAATCTTGAATGTGACGTTAGAAGAGTGAGAAACTTGATAGAGACCGAGATTGTTTCAGGCAGGCTGTGATGAAAGCGACGTTCTGCAAGGGAGATGCTACTTAATGGGATCTATTGCATCACATAAAGAACAACTCATCTCCGCTATGGGGGTCCAAAGTATGGCATAAAGAAACTCATCTCTATGGGGTCCACAGTATGCATAAAGAAAACCCATCTTCTCTATGAGGGTCCACTCATGGTATGGCATAAAGAAAACCATCTTCTCTATGGGTCCTTAGTATGGCATAAAGAAAACTATCTTTTTCTCTGGAGGTCTATTGGTATAAGATAAAGAAAACTCATCTTCTCTATGTGGCCTCATAGTATGGCATAAAGAAAAGCTCATCTTCTCTATGTGGTCCATAGTATGGCATAAAGAAAAGCTCATCTTCTCTATGTGGTCCATGGTATGGCATAAAGAAAACCAATTTTCTCTATGTGGTCCCATAGTATGGCATAAAGAAAACCATCTTCTCTATGTGTAGGTCCATAGTATGGCCCTAAAGAAAAGAACTCATCTCTATGTGGTCCATGGTATAAGATAAGGAAAACTCGTAGAGCTTTTTTTGTTGGCTGAACAAAGTCCTTAATGACAAACTACACTCTGGAATCAACCAAGTTTATATGCACACAATAATAACACAGATAACAGAATTGAATAAGTTATCATAAATATTCTCCCAATGTCCCAGGACACAAGAAATATACGTCTATGTTGACAAGAAAACCTTGATTTAACAGCTAATATTTTCTCTATCTAAGAACATAAGAAGATAGTGGTGTTTATGAAGGTGTATGTGAACTAGCTGGTTGTGTCCTTAAATACACTCGTCTGTAGAGCTAGGCAATGGGTGCTGTAGGAAATAAGGGTTTAAAGGGTTTTAAAGCCAAAGGATTGACTTCATTGCACCGGGTTTTACCCCATATGGCTCGGTCCCTCTCCGCAGAAATGGCACGCCACCTGCCGAGATATTGCACAAAGCATTTACTCTGTAACTATGACAACAATCCTAGGAGTCTCTGGAAAAAATGCACTAGCGAATAGAACAACGCAATCAAGATTCTAACCCATGACTCTCAGAATGCAAGGTGAGGACGTAAGCACTTAGCCACAGAGACCATCTAAAAAGACAATCTAATAGTTCACATGGATATTATCATATACACATTCTCAAACATGTCAATCACACAAGGAAAAAACTGAGCAATGCACATGTAGATAATATCTGATAACTACTAACATACCTGATAACTATTAACATACCTGGCAATGAGGATTGGAAGCCCATGTCATCTATAAGCTGACACAGCTTCTCTGGAGTGATCAGCTTAGGATAGTAGTCAATAGTTCCGTTCTGGTTTGCCAAGGAGACTTTGATAGAACTAACAGCTGTGTTCTTTGATATGTTTTCTTCTATAGTTTTAACACATGAGTGACAGGTCATGCCGCCAATGTTAATCACAGTTTGTTGAGTACTGTTCACTTGATGTGCGCTTGACACGCTTCCATGCCGGAATCCTGCATTTTCTATGAAGTTCTCGCCCACAGAAGCTTCAAACCCCATATCATCAATTTGTTCAGCTATAGAGGTGGGACTGACCACTTTAGGGTTAAAGGTCACAACAGCTTCCTTGTCTGAAAGACTGACTTTAATATTAACTATACCAGGTTTTGTAGATAATGTACCCTCAATGTTTCGTACGCATGATTGACATGTCATTCCTTCAACTCGGATGTGTGTCACGGCCTGGGTTATGGAAGACTGAGAAGATGTTGAAGGTAACGGACTCAACAACTTAGCTTGGAAGCCCATATCATCAATTGCTTCTGCAGCATCCTCAGGGCTGGTCACAGATGGATCTATAACCAAATTTGCCATCTTTTTCTCCAGGGAAACAGAAATACTTTTAATTCCTGGTTTCTTAGAGACTGTGCCTTCGATGTTACGGACACATGACATGCAGGTCATGCCCTCTACAGATACTGTGACATCCAGCTCTTGTTCTGCCATGAGAGCCATGGCTTCTTGAATATCCTTGACCATGGCTGGATAACCATTAGAGGTAACAACCTCAGCAAGAACAGGTGGACTAGTTTTCAGTGGGCTGTAGTAGATGTCAGCTTCCTGTGTAGCAAAAGTGACCTGTTGACAGTAAGATACAGTTAGAAATGTATGCTCACAATAAATCATGCTACTTTTTCTACAAGTACAAATGAATACATACAACTTACCTCTGAAGATTGAGAAGGCACGCCTGTACAGCGTGGGGGATTGAAATTAAGGAAAGCAGGCTTTCCCACAAAAATCAGTGAGAAGTGCCATACAATGTGCCCTGACTATGCCTGAATTCATAGAGGGCTGAAGCAGAAGAAGAATACATACAACTAATACTGTTGATCACTCAAGTAATAAAATGTATAAACTACTCTTTGTGATGATAATTTTTGTATGTGATTTGAACACTTGGAGCGTAAGTTATGTTGTGTCAATAGTAACAATAATGCTGTGATATCTGCATCTTTCAAGCTAGTATGTCTGATATCTGCATCTTTCAAGCTAGTACGTCTGATATCTGCATCTTTCAAGCTAGTACGTCTGATATCTGCATCTTTCAAGCTAGTACATCTGATATCTGCATCTTTCAAGCTAGTATGTCCTGATATCTGCATCTTCGCTAGTATGTCTGATATCTGCATCTTTCAAGCTAGTATGTCTGATATCTGCATCTTTCAAGCTAGTATGTCTGATATCTACATCTTCAAGCTAGTATGTCTGATATCTGCATCTTTCAAGCTAGTATGTCTGATATCTGCATCTTTCAAGCTAGTATGTCTGATATCTGCATCTTTCAAGCTAGTATGTCTGATATCTGCATCTTTCAAGCTAGTATGTCTGATATCTGCATCTTTCAAGCTAGTATGTGTGATATCTACATCTTTCAAGCTAGTATGTCTGATATCTGCATCTTTCAAGCTAGTATGTCTGATATCTGCATCTTTCAAGCTAGTATGTCCTGATATCTGCATCTTTCAAGCTAGTACGTCCTGATATCTGCATCTTTCAAGCTAGTATGTCCTGATATCTGCATCTTTCAAGCTAGTACGTCTGATATCTGCATCTTTCAAGCTAGTACGTCCTGATATCTGCATCTTTCAAGCTAGTATGTCCTGATATCTGCATCTTTCAAGCTAGTACGTCTGATATCTGCATCTTTCAAGCTAGTAGCCTGATATCTGCATCTTTCGGTTAAGTCCTGATATCTGCTTCTTTCAAGCTAGTACTGTCTGATATCTGCATCTTTCAGCTATATGTCGATATTGCATCTTTCAAGCTAGTACGCTGATCATCTGCATCTTTCAAGCTTAGATGTCTGATATCGCATCTTTGAAGCTAGAAGTCTGATATCTGCATCTTCAAGCTTAGTAGCCCGATATCTGCATCTTCTGCAGCTCTAGGTGTCCTGATATCTGCATCTTTCCAGCAGTACTTCTGATATCTGCATCTTCAAGCTCTAGTACGCCTGAATATCTGCACTTCAAGCAGTACGTGATATCTGCATCTTTTCAGCTAGCATGTCTTGATATCTGCATCTTACTTAAGCTATACGCTCTGATATCTGCATCTTTCAGGGCTTAGTAAGCAGCTCTGATATCTGCATCTTTAAGCTAGTACGTCTGATATCTGCATCTTCAAGCTACTTTTCTACAGTACTGATATCTGCAATCTTTCAAGCTGACATGTACGCCTGATATCTGCAGCTTTCAATCAGTAGAGTCCTGATATCTGCATCTTTCAAGGTAACGAATACTCAACTAGATACTGTATCTTTCAAGTATATGTCTATATCTCATCTTTTAGTTATAATGTATTGATATCTGACATCTTCAAGCTAGTATGTCCTGATATCTGCATCTCAAGCTAAGTAGCCTGGATATCTGCATCTTTCAAGCTAGACGTCTGATATCTGCATCTTTCAAGTTAGTATGTCCTGATATCTGCATCTTTCAAGCTAGTATGTCTGATATCTGCATCTTTCAAACTAGTATATCCTGATATCTGCATCTTTCAAGCTAGTACGTCTGATATCTGCATCTTTCAAGGTAGTATGTCTGATTTCAGCATGTAACTTTGTTCGGTTCTCTTTTATTTGACTCGTGATGACAGATTGGTAGGAACTACATTCAACTTTATACAGCTCATATTTTTTCCAGGGCAGTATCTTTACATGTTGCTTTGAACAAGATACCTACATTTTATTGCCTATCTCTGACAGGACTAGGCACACTATCTCACTCCCATTTAGATCAGGGAATATTGAATAGCATGATCATTGAGAAGCTAAGATATCCACCTCTTGCTACAAACATACTTGGTTCATTCCCCACTTGAAGTCACCAGGTCATTAGTGCAGAAATCCCTGATCTCAATGTATGTGAGATCAAGTACTATTCCTATTAGAGATAGACGATAAACTGTAGGCCCTGTATTCAAGTTAAGCATGTAAAAGAACCCTTAGTAGCTGGAAATCGATGTGTAGGCTACAAAGTCGCTGTTCAGAAAATTTTCATTAAAAAGAAAATGCTGACCAAAATTGTCTTCAAATTACGTCAAGGGTTCTCGTCAGTAATATGGAGTTTGTGTACTTTCAGTAAGATCTTCCAATGTAAGAAAAATATTGAACAACACATGGCTATTCACCAAACTGCAATGATGATGATGTTCCTTTCAATCAATGTCAACAAGCATGAGATATTTAATCAAATGTTAATATTTGACTTCAAAAACATACTTACACAGAACTATGGCTACAATTTAACAATAAACTGTAGTATTACTAGAATTTAAACAATAAACTGTTGCAGGTATTACTAGAATTTAAACAATAAACTGTTGCAGGTATTACTAGAATTTAAACAATACACTGTTGCAGGTATTACTAGAATTTAAACAATACACTGTTGCAGGTATTACTAGAATTTAAACAATACACTGTTGCAGGTATTACTAGAATTTAAACAATAAACTGTTGCAGGTGTTACTAGAATTTAAACAATAAACTGTTGCAGGTATTACTAGAATTTAAACAATAAACTATTTGTATTTGTAAGAGAAGATGGTAGTACAAATATAAACATCTGACCTCCACCAGTGACCATTCTTGGCACAATAATATACAAACATGTCCAGGCGGTAATTGAAGTATATGTATCACAACTGCCCATGAATGAACTATCAGAAACATGTCCAGGCAGTAATTGAAGTATATGTCTCACAACTGCCCATGAATGAACTATCAGAAACATGTAGACGAATAATTTCTCAATCAGATAAATGATGATTGTGGAAATATTTACCTGACTAGTTGTATCGTTAATGTGAGGTTTAGTTAGTTTAGTCTTCATTCTTGGTCACTAGCTAATGTATTGATAGATCCAACGCAGACGTTACTGGAGCAGACTTAGAAAATAGTAGTTGTGTTTATCTGGCTATGTGTGATTGAACTGTTAAACTGTACAGCTGATACACGCCTAGTTTTAGTATTGCACGTACATTACTGTGTCATAGATGAGGTCACGGTGTTATCTAGACAACTTATTGTCAGTAACAACCAGACTTACTGTTTTTTTTGGGGGTGGGTGATTAGCATCAGAAGAATTGAATTGGCACAGCTGATCTTAAATATCAAGTTAACAGAAGATCATCCAATCCAACATTATTCCCAACATGACCTCAGCGTTGTCTGGCCAGGCTACTAGTGAATATATGGGTCAACAGTAAACTTACTACTTAAGAAGTCGAGCTGATGATATGTGTCAGGTCAGATGAGGTCACGTCAATTATTCAAATTGAAACACGTTACTCTGCCAGATACTCAGATACTGGTAAATGCTGACACTTTCTATGTATCAGACCTACTATGGACACATCACGTGTACCAATGAGACACATCACGTGTACCAAGGAGACAGAGAGGATTGTCTATGACGTTGGCTTCGGATATATTATCGCCATCGATAGCATTATCACCTCCATGTAGAGTTGCAGGCTGGTGGGAGATGTCGTGGTCTCCTTCTACTTCAGCATATACATGTGCCCAGCGGGATATGCTTGAAATTGACGATCAGTCGTGGCAACAGGAAGTTATGGATCGCTGAGCATGGGGAGGAGGAAGACCAAGAGTGGAATAGGAAAAAATGAGAAACTTATGAGAACAATATTCCTGGAATCGCCTGCAACAATTGAGAACGACTTCTGCTTTAGCCTAGCACATATTCGTCTGACTAGTGTACATGCAGTCATTGTTATTGAATGTAAGTTTTACATCATTAAAACACCCAACTTACACACTATCATCATGTGAAGATGGTAACGTTTTAACAAATCAGTATCAAATACTCTCAGCGCTATCTGCAGGAAATATTCCATTATGGTATGTGCTTCTTCTTATCTGAGAGAGTTAATAATAATAATATGCCATGGATGAAGGTCACATCTTGAATCAACATATTTTAGTTGACGGTATATTACTTAATAAAAAACCTCTTTGAAAAAGAAAATCAGAATATATATCCCTTTACAGGACATCGCTATCAGCCACAAAGTCAACCAGTCGTTTATTTGTCTTGGCACCACTTATACGTTCAGTAGTTTGCCATTGCTTTCTGAACGGTGAAGTCTATTTTTACCGTTCGTAAAATTCCACAAGAACAAATTTGCTTCCAAACTACCCAACGCGGTATTTGAACCAGGTATTTTTGGGTTGTGATCGAGCGCACTACTACTAGGCCACAGAAGCCGACATATGAACCTCTTTTGGAATATGAAAGCTACTATCCCAATCAGTTTTGGGTCATCATCTGGTTGCAGTGACCGCAAAGAAGATTTTTTATTTCAACCAATACACGTCAACTGCTAGAGATTGCAGAAGCTGGGATTGAAGATTCGAGTGGCAAGAAAAGAGCAGCACAACAGGTATATGAGTAGGCTCATCAATCAAACATGGAACTGGTCAGTCGCTGGACGATGTTGGAGATATTGCGAAAGAGATCGGAGCATCTATGGACATATCCGGAGTGCAAGGAAAATAACTGAAACTGTCTGTAGTGACCACAAGAATAAGTTTTAAACAAAGTCAACATCAAATAGAGTAGGCGGGTTGGGTTGTATGGTTATTTAACATACCACATGGCTTCTAGATTGACAGAGATTTCGCTAGAAGATAACACCGGTCAGCTGTTATCTGTAGTATGTTACCTATATACGCACCCGGTTCATTAACTTTTACATTTCAACATAAAGTTACCTTGAGAATAAAATCTCGAACAGCTGATATCAGCGTTTGTCATTGAAGGTCTCTATATTTGGTTTGTATGTTTGATATGACTCATCAACATTTAGACGACTGGCAGCTACGGAACGTGTTCAACTGAACGTTGTTAATCTGACCAAATCTTAGATGATATATCAGAGTCACACAACTGCCAGTCTCAGGTAGAATATTAATAAAGAACATGACAACACAGAAGAACAATTACAAAATAAAACTAGGATTACAATCCAAATTTGACTGAACGTCCGTTTCGCCAGACTACGAAATCGAAACATGTTTAGGTGACAGGTCAACTGAGGACACACATTGACCGTGACAATAAATTACGTGTTACGGTTAGACTTGACTGTTACACTTTGATTACGTAACTTGGTCTACAAGAAGTGTTCTATGCCTGGCCCTGCATCCAACAGTTGGTGGTGGGGTGGAGGGGTGTTAGTATTTCTTTCGAAAGATGAATAATGAAAATTGTAGCTTGCTGATAACACATAGTAGACACAGGCCAACCCGAGAGGCTAGCACGAAAAGAAGAATGCAGAAACCAGGCTGTGCTGGTCTACAAGTATGTAGGCGCCTGACAACGAACTCACGTTCTAAGGTGCAAATCACATACCGGTTGGTGTATGTCGCAAACGAAGACGATTACGTATCAAAGAGAGTGAGATATGTACATAGTACATGCAGATACATTTATAGAAGTAATGTAACACATACATTCTCCGTGTGTATACGGTAAACGGTTGTAATAAGAGAACTATGTACATAGTACATGCAGATACATTTTAGAAGTAATGTAAGCATACATTCTCCTGTGTATACGAGTAAACGGTTGAACTTACAAAACCCCATGATACGTTACCAGAATAAATTACAATACTCTAGAGTGCATAAGGCTGACCTGAATGAAGCGTAACGAGCAATTACAAACAAGTCTTCAGAAAAATCAATTAGAGGTCATGTTTTCACATGACTACAGAATTCAAACAGATAACGAGAGAAATTGATAAAAATTCAGTTTGAAAGATGTCACAGAAGATATGGTGGTACAGAAGAATGCCAGAACAAAACGCTACGATGCAGTATTCTGATGCTGCTGACCACCAATCATTTCTGACAGCATATATCGATGTTGATGTCGGACCAGATGTTTCATCTGCTACCGTATGACAGTAGACGGCACCATCTGCAACTGTTGAACTCACTGCCGTGTGCGTAGTGGGCTCGGTGGCGCTAAATGCTAGGGGAGTAAATCCTGATAGAAAATCCCCACTGCATTGTGGGCCAGCACGGTTATGTCCACTGCCTTGTGTGTCAGCATGATTATGCAGAAGGCTAGAAGAGTAAATCTTGTCCACAAATCCGGTGGAAGGGATCCTAAGGTAGTAGATAGTTATGTGTGCATTCCATTTCATCTTCTGGCATCCCCTGCTTCATTCAAAATGTATGGCCTTTGAGTGAAACAGTAGGGTAGATAGCAAAACTGGCAAGGCACATTCCCCATATCAGCTGCACAGGATAGGCATAAATGGAGGGGACACTTCATACGTCACGAAAGACTTAGGGATGAGCTGAAAGGCAAGAGATTTAAGCGCAAACTCAGAAGTTGTCACAGTAAAACGCTTGCCAATTGACCGCCTGTAAAGATGAACAGGCCATATATACATATCGATGTTGATGTGTGTGAATGTGTGTAGTAGTAGAAGTGGAGATTGGAGATCATAAATGTGGTACTAGCAACTTGTAATAGTACATCCGTTACTGATTTTATTTCTGACGTGAATTTGTGGTCAATGTTTGAAGAACATAACATGTAAGAACAGAAATGAACACGAATGACAATCGACCTGGCCTGCATGATAAAATATGTAAAACACATCTGACATTCCTCAACACAGGACACACATGACTACATTTAACCCAGATCGCGTTGAATTTAGCAATGTCATGTTTTACAGGTACATCGGTGTCGGTACTCTAACGATGTGGTACAGATTAGCGTAAGCGTTGCACTCAAGAGGGTTGTGTGTTCAATCCCACACTCAACATTCCACACGCGAGGAAAGGAAACTTTGCTGTAGAAATATAAAGCGACTGGCACGTCATACCCTAAGCTCTGATTCCACACGCGAGGAAAGGAAACTTTGCTGTAGAAATATAAAGCGACTGGCACGTCATACCCTAAGCTCTGATTCCACACGCGAGGAAAGGAAACTTTGCTGTAGAAATATAAAGCGACTGGCACGTCATACCCTAAGCTCTGATTCCACACGCGAGGAAAAGGAAACTTTGCTGTAGAAATATAAAGCGACTGGCACGTCATACCCTAAGCTCTGATTCCACACGCGAGGAAAGGAAACTTTGCTGTAGAAATATAAAGCGACTGGCACGTCATACCCTAAGCTCTGATTCCACACGCGAGGAAAGGAAACTTTGCTGTAGAAATATAAAGCGACTGGCACGTCATACCCTAAGCTCTGATTCCACACGCGAGGAAAGGAAACTTTGCCGTAGAAATATAAAGCGACTGGCACGTCATACCCTAAGCTCTGATTCACACGCGAGAAAGGAAACTTTGCCGTAGAAATATAAAGCGACTGGCACGTCATACCCTAAGCTCTGATTCCACAAGCGAGGAAAGGAAACTTTGCCGTAGAAATATAAAGCGACTGGCACGTCATACCCTAAGCTCTGATTTCACATGCAGAGAAGGAAACTTTGCCGTAGAAATATAAAGCGACTGGCACGTCATACCTTAAGCTCTGATTCCACACGTCAGGAAAGGAAACTTTGCCGTAGAAATATAAAGCGACTGGCACGTCATACCCTAAGCTCTGATTCCACACGCCAGGAAAGGAAACTTTGTCGTAGAAATATAAAGCGACTGGCACGTCATACCCTAAGCTCTGATTTCACACGCCAGGAAAGGAAACTTTGCTGTAGAAATATAAAGCAACTGGCACGTCATACCCTAAGCTCTGACTACACGCGAAGGAAACTTTGTCGTAGAAATATAAAGCGACTGGCAGTCATACCTAAGCTCTGATTTCACACGCCAGGAAAGGAAACTTTGCCGTAGAAATATAAAGCGACTGGCACGTCATACCCTAAGCTCTGATTCCACACGCCAGGAAAGGAAACTTTGTCGTAGAAATATAAAGCGACTGGCACGTCATACCCTAAGCTCTGATTTCACACGCCAGGAAAGGAAACTTTGCCGTAGAAATATAAAGCGACTGGCAGGTCATACCCTAAGCTCTGATTTCACACGAGAGGAAAGAAACTTTGCGTAGAAATATAAAGCGACTGGCAGGTCATACCCTAAGCTCTGATTTCACATGCGAGGAAAGGAAACTTTGCCGTAGAAATAGAAAGCGACTGGTAGGTCATACTCAACATTCCACACGCGAGGAAAGGAAACTTTGCCGTAGAAATATAAAGCGACTGGCAGGTCATACCCTAAGCTCTGATTTCACACGCCAGGAAAGGAAACTTTGCTGTAGAAATATAAAGCGACTGGCAGGTCATACTCAACATTCCACACGCGAGGAAAGGAAACTTTGCCGTAGAAATATAAAGCGACTGGCAGGTCATACCCTAAGCTCTGATTCCACACGCGAGGAAAGGAAACTTTGTCGTAGAAATATAAAGCGACTGGCACGTCATACCCTAAGCTCTGATTCCACACGCGAGGAAAGGAAACTTTGCCGTAGAAATATAAAGCGACTGGCACGTCATACCTTAAGCTCTGATTCCACACGCGAGGAAAGAAAACTTTGCCGTAGAAATATAAAGCGACTGGCAGGTCATGCCCTAAGCTCTGATTCCACACGCGAGGAAAGGAAACTTTGCCGTAGAAATATAAAGCGACTGGCACGTCATACCCTAAGGTCTGAAAAGGCTGTGGGAAATTGTATTTATGACTCTAACGATTAGTTATGTGAGGTCAGGTAAACACAAAGACTAACACCGGTGTGCAAGCAAACCCTATTGACAAAAAGGTGACAATAAACCGGATGTGATGACCTACGGGTAATGCAGGCGCCTAACGAACTAACGATCTTATGTGCAAGACACATACAGTCCATAATAAATAGATGCCAACAAGTGGTTGATATGGAGCAAACATGAGAAGAATATTAGATTAACACATACAGTCCATAATAAATAGATGCCAACAAGTGGTTGATATGGAGCAAACATGAGAAGAATATTAAATTATATTGTGTCCTTAGATTTGTGTGTTTGTTTGTTATGTAGGAGATTAACGTCTCTTTAAGGGAAGTAAAATAGAGACATTATTGAGCAGCCTGACAACATGGCATGCAAGAGTCTCAACAACTGAATTGATAGTCAACAGGCACGGCGCCTAATGATGACGAATATCTAAACCTAAAATCTAGCAATATGGAGGGTACAGACAAACATATCAACTAGAAATACGGAGAGCAGAGAAAACATAAAACTAGAAATATGGGTTTTATTGATAGGATTATCATAATTGCACTTCGGTGAGTATCCATGTGAGCTCCGGTCTCTTTCTTACACAGGAAGATCTCAGCGGCAGTATGACATATGGAGGACAGTTCAAATAAAACTAGAAATACACAAGAGTATCAAACTAGAAATATCTCGGATAGTTAAAATAAAACTAGAAATATCTCGAATAGTTCAAATAAATCTAGAAATATCTCGGATAGTTCAAATAAATCTAGAAATATCTCGAATAGTTCAAATAAATCTAGAAATATCTCGGATAGTTCAAATAAATCTAGAAATATCTCGATAAGTTAAAATAAAACTAGAAATATCTTGGATAAGTTAAAATAAAACTAGAAATATCTCGGATAAGTTAAAATAAAACTAGAAATATCTCGGATAAGTTAAAGTAAAACTAGAAATATCTCGGATAAGTTAAAATAAAACTAGAAATATCTCGAATAAGTTAAAGTAAAACTAGAAATATCTCGGATAAGTTAAAATAAAAATATCTCGAATAAGTTAAAATAAAAGTCAAAATATCTTGGATAAGTTAAAGTAAAACTAGAAATATCTCGAATAGTTAAAATAAAAGTAGAAATATCTCGAATAGTTAAAATAAAACTAGAAATACACAAGAGTATAAAACTGAGAAAATATCCATGACAGTGTTAACCTGAAACTTTTACATACCCATGACACAGTAAACATAACACTTGTAGCTATACTTGACATAGATAACACCAGAACAGAAATACATATGACACAGTTATTCATTAGCATAAGACTAGCAACAATGTCATTTGTTCTTCAAGCTTTGAGCTGGTCGTGGAATCTTGAAATACCGATTCTATATTAGACAGACATTAAATGTGAAAATATATTTCAGATCACGGTATTAAGAATATCTTCATTGCACTCCGGACATATCTATATGTGCTCCGATCTCCTTCGATATAACATTCAGCTCCAGCGACTGACGCGTACCATCGATTTTGATTGATGATCCCTCATATACCTGTTAAGCTGTTCTTTTCTTGCTACTCCAATCTTCAAACCAAGCTCCTGCAATCTAGTAGTTGACGTGGATCGGTTTAAATGAAAATCCCTTTCGGTCATATTCTATGAGGCGTTCAGAATGTCAGCTCTATCCATTGCCTGGCTCCTGATATGGTGGCAGAGCCAACCAGACTGTCTGCTTCTCATTGCCAACGACACCCATGTGCCCCGGAACGAAGATGAGTGTAATTCTGCAAATTGTTGACTCTTGTAGTGATTCAGTCCATTGCTACGTACCGAACCAGTCTCCACCTTTCAGACTATACTCAATGAATCGCGAGTATGCACATGAGTGTAGTTTTGTGAGTCCAGCCAGAGAGGCCTAGTCACCGCCAGTACTTCCATTAAGAACATTTATGTACTTGCAATATCTTGGACATTATCTTAGCAACAATCCTGGTATTTGAAAATGCACTCTGAATCGAACGTATCCGGATTCGAACACACTTTCAGAACGCAAGCAAACGACTTAGACTCTTCACCATAGACGTGCATCTGCTGACATTTGTAAAGTGGACATTGGTAATTTTATATATTTAAAAAAAAATATCTGCAAACATTGTTGTCAACTGTCATTAAATGTATGGCACATTCTGAGTTCGACGACCGATCCTCTGACAGCTGATCAGTCAGGCATGAAGTAGAATTCATAATTCAAGCGTTAAGTTCATTGTTTCGTGTTGATAAGACAATGACCATTGACCTTTGTTGACTACAGATATAGAATTAGAAAATGAAGCACGGCCACGTGAGGTCATGTCGGACATGGTCACTGGGATCGCCCCAGGTAGAATAATCTATCCCCTGTAGGCCACGGCGGGAATACAGATGCTAGCCGCTGATATGCAGATGCTAGAACCACGCGATGAGATATGCAGATGCTAGTTCCCCGGCTTGCGATATACAGATGCTAGAATCCCCGCTGATCATACTATCATCTAGAGCCACAGGATTGAGATATACAGATGCTACCGCTGATACAGATGCAGCCGGCTGAATATAGATGCTAGCCACGGATGAGATATACAGATGCACCCGGATGAGATATACAGATGCTAGCCGCTGGAATATACAGATGCTAGCCGCGGGATATAGATGCTAGCCGCTGAATATAGATGCTAGCCAGATGAGATATACAGATGCTAGCCGCAATATAGATCAGCCAGGATGAGATATACAGATGCTAGCCGCTGGGATATATAGATGCTAGCCAGGATGAGATATATAGAGCCGCGGATATAGATGCTAGCCAGGATGAAAGATGCAGCCGCTGGAATTAGATGCAGCCATGGATAGATATCAGATGCTAGCCTCGATGTTGGTATAGAATAGCCCTGTGACTATATGATGCTAGCCACGGATGAGTATACAGATGCTAGCCACGGATGAGAATACAGATGCTAGCCACGTGAGTATACAGATGCTAGTCCCGGCTGGATAATAGATGCTAGCCACGGATGAGATATACAGATGCTGCAGAGAGACCAGTTATGTGTGCAAGTGATGGGGAAAGTATGTTATCGTTCATGAAGCCAAACACACTTCTCCGACGAATATCATAAAGATATGAAACAAATAGTTAATTTAATTAATAAATTCATCAGATTACACCACTAAAGAAGAATCAAAAACTATCATCTGAGAGCACTATAAAGTACAGTTGGAGTTAATAACACCCAAACCACAATACGGATGATGGATATTACCACCAGTCCAGAAGGGACCAGACTGTCATACTTCGCCTCCTGACTAGTCAAAACAAATTGAGATAACATCTGTACACTAAATTCAAAATATGTACCAACGGCCTGTGCGACTGTGGTCTGGTGAGTATGACGACGGAGCATGTTGCCCTCAGTATGCAGACTTGAGAAGAAATAGACCACCGGCATACCGCAACGTCCAAGACAAATTGTATTGTGCTGAAAATGGGTGTCAGACTTGATTCAAACCTAACCAGACGACGACCTGTATTAGAGAATCAAGACAAATTGTATTGCGTGGCTGACAATCCTAACCAGACGACGACCTGTATTAGAGAATCCTGGAAACTCACACCTCGTGTGTGTTCCGGGGCTCACATGGGGAGCAAAGAATAGTAACAAAGACATACAAGGCATGTCGTAAGAGGCGATTGAGGTGGAGGCCTAGGGAAGCAACCATAGCAAATAAAAAACGTAGCAGAAATCGGATGTGCTGACCTATATATGCAGACGCATAACTGGCACAACGTACCGACACTGACTGATGCTCGTCCATCACGGGTGATGATGACCACACACATTTTCATCCAAGGGAATGTAGTTGCGTTATGTTTGTCTGTGTGTGCATAGATGACTAGTGAGCCCGATACGGGCTTGAAATGTTCGTGTACAGTGTGGCAAGGTATACTTGCACTTGTGGGAAATTTTACTGCCTTTTTGTTTTAACGTTTTTGCTCCATCCGTGCTGTTCTATCTGTCTCACAGACCGAGGAACCGTGTCGAAGAAGTGTGCGCCAGGCTGATCTGTCTTGAGCAGCATTCTCCCAGTTGTTGACATCTATGCCAAAAGATTTCATCGAGTTCTTGAGTGTATCTTTGTCGCTTTTTCTGCGCCCCCAAATCTGTGAGCGTTTACCGCTATGCAGCTCACCATAAAAGAGCCGTTTGGGTATTCTGCAATCTGGCATTCGAGCCACATGTCCTGCCCATCTTGTCTGGGACTGCATCAAGATTGTATAGATGCTGGGAGAGCAGCTCTTTTTAGGACCTCTGTATCTGGGATCATATCCTGCCATTTGATGTTCATTATTTTTCTAAGGCAGACTGTGTGAAAGTGGTTTAGCTTCCTTGCGTGTCTCTGATATACTGTCCAAGTTTCGCATGCGTGGGAAAGGGCTGGAAGCACGACAGCTCGATATACCTTCAGTTTTGTGGCTTGGCCAATACCACATCTGTGCCAGATATCATGTATATTGTCCGACTAATGTGCTATGATAAGTTACATCAGACCGACATCATGTATATTGTCCGACTAATGTGCTTCGATCATCAACTTGTGATGGTCACAATAAGACAGTACCAGCATATCTGGTCAAACCACAAGATGGCACGTTGAACATTACCATCTAAACAAGCTGCAATCACATATCAACACAATACCATACCAACTGACACCATTTCAAACGAGCATGGACCGAATGGAGCTGTATATTGTTTTTGTACTTTGTAAAACTGTAGCACTTTGTTAAGTGTTTCCTCTATGCATCGAGCAGCCAGTTATACAAATATAAAGTATATTCATAAAGTTACCGGGGCAGACGTAATATGGAGCACACACACACTTCAGAAAATGATGTGTGTGTGGTGCGGTGGAGAGGAGAGAGAGAGGAGAGAGAAAGAAAAGGTTGATGTAATATGATGAGAATGAAATGAAGCTCATTAAACGACGATCTCTTCATGTCTATAATAGCAGAAAATCTTGTTTGAGAGAGTGAGCAAAAGGTCAAGTCAACATGAATAGATAATATCTCAGAAATACTAGGAAAACATGGCGCTAACAACAACCGGTACAACCATTGTAGCATGCATGATCAATAACAAGAAAATCATATTTTAAGTGGTTAAGTAACAACATCATAAGGTATCGAACTGTTCTATCTGTCACAAGAAACAAATGAGAATAACTAGCTGATGCCAGAGTTATGTGGAGAATAACATTACGCAAAGGTGAGAAATCTTTTGAAGAGAGACTTAGGCATGAGCTAAATGGTTAGAGAAACACGCTCAAACTCAGAAGTCGTCACAGTAAAACACTTGTCAATTGACCGTTTGTAATGAGGAAAAATGTCATATTATCAATAATAACAACATCAATGAAACACTATTATTAACAAAACAACCCAAACCATTATTATCTTCACGTCGTCGTCTTATTGAATACAAATGAAAATCATACATGTCTCTAAAGTAATAACTATCTGCTATTTGTGTATGAAAACATACCAGTTTAGGCATGTTAGTCAGTCAGTGCCCTCCAGACTATTAATTACAGTGTATCTCTCTCTCTCTCTCTTCCTGTCTCCGGTTGGTCACACAATGAAATTGCACATGTCAACAACACACTGTCACTATTCCGCTACACATAACCTGAGACTATGTGTCAGCTGGCCTCGGTAGAACACATCATAATGCGCAGTATGACATAGCGTTATAAGATCCTGTTCTAGTGAAGATGGCCGCGTTGGAATAGGAATGTGTAGTTGGATAAACACAAGTGAAATATGTCAATTCTAACTTGGTACTTGAGGAGGGCAATGTCCACTGACTGACTCTGGCGCCTGGGCGTCAAGTGTCACACACTCGGCACGAGACACACATATGAGGTTATGCCTGACTACACGGTTACATGAATCTAAGCTAATCCCAGCAAGTAATCCGAGAAGATTACAGTGTCAAGTATGACACAATTTGTTCTAGATAATCTCTTCAAACTGATAATATTCATCTCAACCATATAACATCAAACATTGACCACACTAGAACTGCTGTCGTTGTCCTTCAAGATAATATTCATCTTAACCATATAACATCAAACATTGACCACACTAGAAATGATGTCGTTGTCCTTCAAGATAATATTCATCTCAACCATATAACATCAAACATTGACCACACTAGAACTGCTGTCGTTGTCCTTCAAGATAATATTCATCTTAACCATATAACATCAAACATTGACCACACTAGAAATGATGTCGTTGTCCTTCAAGATAATATTCATCTCAACCATATAACATCAAACATTGACCACACTAGAAATGATGTTGTTGTCCTTTATGATAATATTCATCTCAACCATATAACATCAAACATTGACCACACTAGAAATGATGTTGTTGTCCTTCAAGATAATATTCATCTCAACCATATAACATCAAACATTGACCACACTAGAAATGATGTTGTTGTCCTTCAAGATAATATTCATCTCAACCATATAACATCAAACATTGACCACACTAGAAATGATGTTGTTGTCCTTTATGATTCAAAGATCTCATATTGATTTATCAAAGCAGGCATTGAAGTGGGATACAGAGGGTTCAAGAAAGAGAGGACGACCTAAGGAGACCTTGAAACGAACTTTGCTGAGAGAGGCTAGAAATATCGGTCTCAGTTTCATGTAGGAGATTGAGCGAGTTGCCCAGGATAGAACGATATGGAGAAATTACCTATGTAATGTATAAGAGAGGAATTGTTATTATTGATTTATCATGGTATGAGATAGCTGTAACCAGCTGTACTTAAAACTCACCCACTACCAAAGCTAATGGATAATAAAGATGTAACATCCTGATCTTTTCTAACAACCCCCTCCCAGACACACACAATGTACACAACATACACACATTCAGTCCTATCTGACTTGTCTTATGTAGACACGTAGCTAGGGGAGACAATCGAGTAATTGTTTACTAGTGAACTATTTGTTCCAGGTTACATAACTCTGTAACTGCTAATCGATTATCTGTGCGATATTGCCATTAACACATTGCGTCTGCATGGATTTTTCTTCTTCGTTCGTTCTCATACTCCCGCTGGTTATACAGAGTATTCAAGATAAAAGCATTCCCATTGACAAATTAAAAGTGGTCAGGTACGCATTGCGTTCTGTCTATTTACCATTTAAACCGGTTCTGACTAGCCTGTCCTTTGTCAACATTGTTCATCGCCCCTTCCCATCATAATTACCCACCATAAAAAGACTTGCTCACTTGACTGACCTATACTACGTCATAATTGAAACCCATATTGGTTGCTTGGCCGAGCTACTTTTATCTTGAACACCCTGTAGAAGGATGCAATCCAGAGAACGATATGCACCGTGTCACAGTTTTCAGCGTGAGCTGTGGTATCTGCACCTTTCGGTCCGACACATACTACTTCAGTATAGCCATTTTTGTTGTACCGGGTTAGCTTAACACTTTTGGATCTCCACAAACTTAGCCATACTGCTTGGTAGATGTCGGTTCACGGGCCAGCTTTGTTCTTCCGCTGACCCAGACACTAGCAGCCAGCTATGAGTCGCTGACTGCTAGATGCATATGCAGAAAAATACTTGTCAATTGGAAAGAACAAACAGCACATAATAAAGTTGGATTTAAGACAGCAAACAGCTTTGGATTGACGCACGTCAATATATTTTTTATTTAACCCTTTCACTCCCGTAATATTTGTTGGTTACCTCCAGACACATTTATGCTGCAATGTATACTGACTAGTGAGCGTCTGTAGCTCAAGCGGTAGTGAGCTCGATCACGAACCCACGTACCTGGTTCAAACCCCACGGTGGGCAAATTTGGAAGCAAATTCGTTTCTGTGGGATTTTACAAAAGGTAAAAATAGACCTCACCGTTCAGAAAGCAATGGCAAACTACTGAACGTATAAGTGGTGCCTAGAAAATCAACGACTCGTTTAATGTGGTTGATGGCTACGTCCTTTAGGATATGCCACGATTTTCATTCATTCATACTGACTTAACCAGAATACTGGCTTTGTTACCTCCAGACACATTTATGCTGCAATGTACTGTACTGACTTTACGATGTACTGAATACTGGCTTTGTTACCTCCAGACACATTTATGCTGCAATGTATACTGACTTAATCAGAATACTGGCTTTGTGACATGTGAAGTCAAATTGTTGAGACAGTATACCAGCAGTACAGACTGACGAATGTCTTAAAGAGCTCCGTTATTGTTTATTTGTCTAATTAAATGAGATAGTTGAGATATAGTTACGTTGATTAACTGAGAGAATATTATTAACTCTTGTAAACTCGGTTCTTACACAACAAGAAACAAAATACAGTAACTTTTTCTAAATGCTATTTGGTGAGAATTAGGGCAGAACTACTCCTAAAAATAAATGTCAATTTACTCGAAGATCTGACCAGATGTCTACAATATGCTTTAATTCTGGGTTACAGTCAGGGTGTAACAGTAATGTGTGAACAAATTATGTTTAAATTTGTTTGACTTGTTGTTTCTAGTAATGTCTGACTTTAGAGTGCTTTCCCTAGAGTTCTGAAAAAGTATTCTCTCTTCATTGTTTACGACATTGCACAACATAAAGGAGTGGGGTGTTCTGGATGTCAACCAAAAAACAACAACAACAACCACAGGAAAACCTCACCAACAATTAATAGGATCAAGTATAATATGAAAATTAATTGAGGTTGTAACAACAGCAAATAGATCTATCCAGAGAGAACTCAAGGTCACAGAAAACTGGCTGATGCTACAAATAAGAAAGAGAAAATGAGATATTTTGACATATGAAAATGACATGAAGGGCTGAGAAGACCATCATGGAAGGAGTAGAAAATACTGGACATCAGAGAAGAAGAGGAGGACCATCATAGAAGGAGACATACCGGTAAAGAGAAGAAGAGGAAGACCATCATGGAAGGAGGCATACTGACAAAGAGAAGAAGAGGAAGACCACGGAGAAGATGGATTCAGGATGTAACTGATGGTTTGAACATGACGGCTGCAGAGGCAGGACATCTAGCCTATGAGAGAGAGAAATTCTGAAGGACTGTTGGGGTGGCAAAGTTCTGCCCAGGACAAGATATTTCATGATGATGAACAACAACAAGAACAGTTATATATTTAACAAAAAAAAACAACATATAATTAATTAGTCAGCAAAAAAAACAACATAATTAGTCAGCAAAAGAAAAAGCCGGATTTACCTTGAGTCTCTGGTATCCTCGTTTGGTTGCCATCTCTGCTGGTTTATCTGGCAATAATCTACTGCTCGATGTGTTTACTATCCAAATTGTTATCACAAAACAGTCACTTCAAATTTATCACGATAATCTCCAGTTGAAAACCTTAAACTCTTATCCAAACGTCTCAACTTTTTGACTGGACGTGAACAAAGCTTGAGGCTGAGGTCAGTCGATACAAAACTCATTTACTGTGTCTATTTTAACGAACTTAACGACAGTACATAAGTTGTATACGTGGCAAGGGTATACTAACCAACACTTGCTAGATGCTAATAATGAATCCTGCTTAAATGATAAGTCAAAGCTGGCAAGACAACATCAGATAACGTTTGACGGGAACTAAGTATAAATAAGTACAGAATAACACTCACATACGAATGTACGCGCACAATACAGGGACAGTGACTCTCGAAGAAAGGGTATAACATCTTACGTCTGCACTCACTTCTGCTGTGTTAACATATAACAGCGATCGCTATTAGTACTAGTTTTTACAAATTTATAACCTTGTTTAAACAAGACGTTTCCCGATGTTCCAGATTACGTGGTCTGTGCTTGCTACAACACCCAGTAATAGGTCGCCCCACTTGCTTAGTGCACACACATTCTCTCTCTCTGACATCACAATTATAGAACCTGATGTGTTATGATACTTATGCGCTTCTTCAAATGTGGATTCAACATTGACTTGTATTCTAAATCTTGATCGTGCAATCACAACTCATAATGTATCCATAAATCATTGCTTATCTAGGGCAATCATCAAGATTTAATCTCTCGTAATCCTAACTTCTCGCACAATCATAACTTCTACGAATGCAATCATATCTTCTTACACAATCACAAATTTTAAAAAACAACAACAGCTAAATGGCATCTATGCTGGCAGGAAGTATTGAGACTAGACACTCACGTGAAATACAACACATGTGTGAGAGAGCATCATTCAATGAACAAATAATAGACCCCGAACGTACCATTAAGAAATGAACAAACAATAGACTCGAACGTACATTAAGAAATGAACAAACAATAGACTCAGAAGCATCATTAAGAAATGAACAAATAATAGACTCTGAGTGTATTATTAAGAAATGAACAAATAGACTCTGAGTGTATTATTAAGAAATGAACAAACAATAGACTAACAACGGTATTAAGTTCAAATGTAACAAACATCCTTGCAGCGATGATTCTCTGATCGTATACTGATAGTCTTTTGAACTCTTTCTCGAATCCATTTGCCTCACAGCGTCAGGTCAAGAAGAGATTTCTAAAACGGGCCCTAGTATGCGCTGTGTAAATAGTCTCTTTCGTCGCTTCTGTTATCTCTGAGGTCCATCTTTTGCGTGGCCGGCCTTTTACTTTATACCCATTGTATCGGAACAGCATTGCTCTTTGGGGTGCACTGTCTGGTGTTAATCTGCTTACGTGGCCGAACCATTTAATTTGTTGTTTCTTGATGAAGTCTAGTACTGATTTTGTACCCACTTTTTCCTGATGTCTTCATTTCTCAACCGGTCTCTTCTTGTTACCCCAGCATTCTGCGTAGACACTTCATCTCTGTCGTGACTAGTTTTCTTCTATCTGTTGTCAGCGTCCAGGTTTGGCACTGCTAGCATAATGTGGGTAGAAAGATTGTGTTGTACATTGCTCTTTTTGTGTTCATGGTGACGTGTTTGCATCTTAAAATTAGCGCCATTTGCCCTATGATTTGATTTGATTTTACTGATAGTACTTGTTCTAATGTCAGAGATCAAATTGCATACTTCTTTTGAATATAAGTCGACTTTTTAATAAGCTACCGTCAACCAGTAACATCCATTGCCTAAATGAAGACCAGGATCAGAGGAAGAAGACCTGGGGATGTGTGTAGAACGTCTTCGAGAAGTTTCATGTGGGCAGCTCTCTGCTGGACAGCAGACGATAAGCAACAATTGTGATCACTTATGAATACCTTATGTATCATAAGACGAAGAAGATGATATAGATAAATATGAAGATTCAACCAAATAAATAAAACTCGTATGTCTTAATACAGCTTACTTGAACACTACCGTATGTGGAGCAAGGTAACATTGTCATAGATAACAGAACGAGCATATAGAGAATGACAGAGATACCACCACTATGATATAAACACACACAATCTTAGAAGTAAATGTTGAAGGAGACATGCTACGATAAAAGCTACTCAAGACATCCACACAAAGAGGACAAGAACAAAGTATGAAAGATATATGATTGATATTAAATAAGGAAATCATGATGTGAGACAAGTCATTATGTCATATGAAACGATCAGTGACAAATAAGATTGTGTGAGTTCAACAAGAGAAGTCTTGACTGCAATATTTCTTATCGTACATTCTAGAAAAAGTAGTCTTTATGATTTGAGTACATAAGAAAACATATCCGGCTGAATAAAATAAGAAAACATATCCGGCTGAATAAAACAGGAAAACATATCCGGATCTCGCAATAAAACAGGAAAACATATCCGGCTGAATAAAACAGGAAAACATGACACTAAACAAATTGACCAGAGACAACATTCCGTTGAGAGGTCAAGGCTATGCATGAGAAAGTAAAGGACATGACAATGTAACCATAAATAAAAACTGTATAAAATGTATGTATACACATTAACACATAATTTCTGGACATGGTAGTTAAACTAACTCATGTCAAATATTGTACAATATAATTTCTGGAATAAATACAGCAAATATGTACAATATGATTTCTGAATAAAGAAAACGTAGGACGCTATTTCTTCACTTGGTCATTCAAACCTTCGGAGTCTCTATGGTGAAGTGGTTCAAACGTTGGTCTGACGTTCTGAATGGCGGTTGTAAACCAGGTTTGAAGGAGTTAGACAGGACTATGCTAAACGAAGAAATAGTTTACCAGGCACATAACAGTATACAAGCAGGCTCTAAACCAGTGTTGTCCATCGTTTTTATATATTGGTGTGCATCTGACTGATGGTTGTGGAGGCACGGGCGCTATGTGACGTCTACAATGCTACAATTACTAATAATAACAATAGTAATAATATTAGTATCATTAAAATGCCGAGGCTTTCTCCAGTAAAAAAAAAAGTATAAGGTGATGTTTGGGGGCAGTAGAATAGTTTACAAAAACAATACAAGACTGCAAAAGCGGGAAGATCGCCCTCATGAGAGTGTTGCGAGAAAATTGAAAAATTATTTTGTATTCTTGAAATCTGATTAGCGTTAATGCAGGAGGAGAAAAAAACTGGGCGCCATGAATGTATAACACGGGCGCCTAGGTACCCGAGGCTCAGCGTTGTATATGACTGCTCTAAACACTAGACCAAGAGCTAATCAAGTCATACTCAAGTAGAGTTAACATAGACCAAGAGCTAATCAAGTCATACTCAAGTTGTATATGACTGCTCTAAACACTAGACCAAGGCTAATCAGTCATCTCAGTTGTATATGACTGCCTAAACACTAGACCAAGAGCTATATCATTCTGTACTATGGACTGCTCTAAACTACTAGACCTAGAGCTAATCCAAGTCATACTCAAGTTGTATATGACTGCTCTAAACACTAGACCAAGAGCTAATCAAGTCATACTCAAGTTGTATATGACTGCTCTAAACACTAGACCAAGAGCTAATCAAGTCATACTCAAGTTGTATATGACTGCTCTAAACACTAGACCAAGAGCTAATCAAGTCATACTCAAGTTGTATATGACTGCTCTAAACACTAGACCAAGAGCTAATCAAGTCATACTCAAGTTGTATATGACTGCTCTAAACACTAGACCAAGAGCTAATCAAGTCATACTCAAGTTGTATATGACTGCTCTAAACACTAGACCAAGAGCTAATCAAGTCATACTCAAGTTGTATATGACTGCTCTAAACACTAGACCAAGAGCTAATCAAGTCATACTCAAGTAGGTTAATTATAGACACAATAAATAAAACACAACAGATTCTCATAAACAAACACAATATGACTGCTATATTCATTCATTCTCTCTCTGTCTATGACTAGTAGAGATGCCATCATTGTACGTGATCGGATTCTGTACTTGGACTGTGTTATCTCTGCTAGAACCGACACATGAGAAACACTGATAACAAATGGCTTATGTTCCTGATATCATAACATAAAGAGAAAGTCTTAAGACGAAGGATTTAATGTCATTGAACAGGGTTTCCTTACACGGCTAGGTCACTCTCGCAGAAATGACACGACACATCTTGAGAGTATTACACAAAGCACGAACTCCGTATCCCCTGCAACTATCCTAGAGATATCGGGGCGGGAGGAGGGATGCACTCATGCACAGAGCGGTACGGATTCGAACCCACGACATCCAGAATCTAGGTGAACGGCGTAACCATAGAAACTTCACATAACATAAATATGTTGCACATTTTGATCGCTAAAACAGTCACAATCCGATATTTTCTTCTTAAACATATTAGAGAGAGAAAACACACCACACAGTAATAGTAAATACAAGTCACACACGACTAGCGACGGATGTATACTAGTTTCTACTACAAGCCGACGACACACATGCTTTATATAACATGAGAAACTGTATGCTGATGAAGCCATAATGATAAATTATCCAGGAACATCGCTTACACACTAATATCGACAAACTTCACAGAATCCAGTTGTGCAAAGTTGTGCATAGGTGGTGGCATCAGCTGTTACATGAATGGCATCATTACGATACAAGCTAGTAGCTACAAGTATATAACTCTGGGCCACTAAACATTACTGAATTGTTATCTAAGAGAGAGAGAGAGAGAGAGAGAGAGAGAGAGAGAGACTATTGGATACTTCACTTTATTTTTTCATGTAACTTCACCGTTAGTTAATAGAATAACTTATACACGTAACTTCACTGTCAGGGAAGATATTGGTTTTTTTTTTAAATCTAGAAGTAATTTTACTGTTAGCTCAGTGAAAACTTTTAACGAGTAACTTCAGACACATGACTGGAATATTCTAAAAGTAACTTTAGTCACATGACTGGAATATTCTACAAGTAACTTCAGTCACATGACTGGAATATTCTACAAGTAACTTTAGTCACATGACTGGAATATCTCTACAAGTAACTTCAGTCACATGACTGGAATATTCTACAAGTAACTTTAGTCACATGACTGGAATATCTACAAGTAATTCAGTCACATGACTGGAATTTTCTAAAAAGTAACTTGTCAGCCCTGACTGAAATGTCCTATAAAAATCTTCAGTACAGACTATAATATCATAGCACTCCGTGCAGATGCATAATTCTCTAACAGACGTTGAAGGGTATACATACTGATGGTTCCCCTGTGGCTGGCTGGTTAAACCCATTCCTCACTCTGTCCCTCAAGCAACCAGCTCTATTTCTACAATGTGTAATTACAAACTCCTATTATCGCTGAATAAATTACTAAATGTTAGTGCAAACGCAAACACCCAAAAGGCATGTCGCCGAGAAACTAAAGAGCATCCCCCCTATCCATCTTCAATTCCCCTACGATCGATCCTGTTGATGCACGCCTGTCCGCCTTCTCATTGCCGCAAACACCCACATGTCAAGGACAGTAGATTAACGTACACATCTGGGGGTTGAAAATTTCAATAGACGTCATCTACTCATACCACAACCTGCCATTTTGAACGTTCTTAAGCATCGAGAGTCAAATACAACAACGGCCCCAGTAAACTAAGTCACATAAAGCCGGACAGAAGTTACGGCCTCAACCTCCATCATCATACTAAGCAGCAAGTAATTGTTCTGTATCGTCATGGTGGAAGTAATTGTTCTGTATCGTCTTTAAAAGCTGGAAGTAATTGTTCTGTATCGTCATTGAAGTATGTTCTGTATCGTCATGGTGGAAGTAACGGTTCTGTATCGTCATGGTGGAAGTAATTGTTCTGTATCGTCATGGTGGAAGTAATTGTTCTGTATCGTCATGGTGGAAGTAATTGTTCTAGTATTGTCATGCATGGTGGAAGTAACGGTTCTGTATCATTATAGCTGTACGAGGTAATTGTTGACTGGTAATAAGTTCTGTTCAACAGGATTGGCCCCATCCTACAGTGCGTGTTAGCCAGAAACCCTAACCTGACTTCTTGCTATGACGCATCGGTATAAATAAATAACAACATCATCACATGCATTCTGCTATTAGTTGCTAGTTGCTAGTTCAGCCTTCATTTGCCGTAATCTCTACATTCCCTACCAAGAGTAATGATAACATTGTAGACGCTGGCCATGCTACCATCTCTCGGAATCCATTCTTCTCCTGTCAGTAGAGTCGCAACTGGTCATCTGACCAATTGTTCAATCAGCGTGGGTTATCCACGACATGTCATGCTTTATCTATTGACCACAGCGGGCGAGCAATGGACCAGGCTGATGTTATACATTTCATAAGGGAGAGAGGACGTTCAAATGATTCAAGTAATAGTGGGGGATCTACAACACTAACCAGACTGCAAAAATTCCAAGTCAAATTTGGTGTAGCTAGACAAGAACACTATGCTGGTAGCCAAAGAAGAATAGTAAACCAACAAAAAAACCCAGTGTCGTTAGTTATCACAAGCTGAGAGACATATGGACGAGGAGAACGGAGTACTAATGGACTAATTGGTTCGGTGTGCAGTGATGATCCGAGGACTAAAACTAAAACTGAACTTTATAAAACTACAACTTGCATTGTGTTTTGATATTTCTACTTTTGTTATAACCCATTCTGAAGTCTTGCCTATTACTGTATAACGATTCTATCAACTCAATGGTAGACGGTACACGAAACAAGAAATGGTAGATCTGATGAACTATGAGAGTAACGAAGAATATTCGGAACGTTCAGTCAGGGATAACCAAAAGAAAACTATACACAAGCACATATGTACAGGGGTGTACAAGACGTTCTCTAACCGCTATCGTGATCAGACAATGCTACTTGACAGTATCAATACAGTCACCATCTCTAATGTGTTGAGTACATATCTGTGCTCTCACAGTTCGCTCGATACTATCGAGGAGGCATTGCGTACTTTTGTCACGCCGCGCCAATCAAACAGATTGCAATCCATTTCTATTGTCATGGTATTGATCTTGAAGATAAGATAAATGCTGAATACTTCCTTCTTTGTTCTTCTGTCAATCATCAGATCACAGTAGTAACAGAACCAATGAATTGTATGATTCGTTACACGTCATTCATAGAACCCCTATGTTCAAAATTGCGCCATCTCGGTTGGTCAGATTATATCCCCGGAGAGTAGGTATGCACTAAGTATGTGTTCTGCAGTCTCTGATCTCAGCCCACTAGTCTACCTCATTAACTTTAAACTTTCGATACATATATACATTGGAAAGTATAGTGTGTCCTGTTCAGAGTCTGCATATAATCGTAAAATCTCAACATGATATTTAATGGAGGTGATCTTTGGCATCTGTCGTATCTGTTTCTCTTCAATTCTACTGTTATCATATTTGTTATCACTTATACCAGACGTTAATTGTAATCAGTTTGAGTGATTCACATCTCTTCTCATTAATTTCCTTATTATTCCACTGTGAACTTGGACTCATTGCAATATCGTTTCTTGTGGTGATGATGATGCTGAGCTGTAGTCAAGAGGATATCAGTCATTTATGAGATAGTTTTGGTGGTGTTTATTAAGTACTACCATGAACTGTCATATCTGTTTTACTTGATAGAGCTACTATACTCTTTCTGTCGATATCTTCTGCCCTCAATGCGTAAGTCGTTTACCTGTCGTACTGAAAGGGTTGTGGGTTCGAGTCCGGACCGATACACTTGTGTAATGTTTTCATGAGATCCCTAGCATTTTTGCCGGAGCTACGGAGTGCGTGCTGTGTGCAATGTTCTCGGTAGATGGCATACCATCTCCGCCGACTAGGACGGAACCATATGGGAACACCCGGTGCAATAAGTCAATCCTTCGCCTTTGGACCCTTTTTTTGGTATCTTCTACCCTAAGACTTGCTATAGAAGCAACCTTACAGTACTCTGTGGGGAGACCAACTTAGGTGCACTGTTTTCTACCAGAGCAACCTTACAGTACTCTGTGGGAGACCAACTAGGTGCACTGTCTCCACAAGCAACCTTACAGTACTCAGTGGGAGACCAACTAGGTGCACTGTCTCCACAGCAGATTTGGTATTTATCTTCTACCCTAAGACTTGCCATGGGTAAAGCAACCTTACAGTACTCTGTGGGAGACCAACTAGGGTGCACGTCTCCACAAGCACATTTGGTATCTTCTACCCTAAGACTTGCTATAGAAACAACCTTACAGTACTCTGTGGGGAGACCCACTAGGTGCACTGTCTCCACAAGAGCAGCTTTTTGTTAGAAAGATAAACGCGTGAGCATGTTTAGATAAGCTAATATTACACTGAAATATGTCTTGTACACGCGCAAGTCTAACTTCATGTGAGTTCAACACCTGATTCACCCAGCTTACACCGCAATGTTTATCTAGCTGTACTGTAGTTGGTGAGTATTTCAGAATTACTCGATTGTAATGACGTTATTAGCAGCAGCGTATATTATATGTGTGCTCAACTTGCACCGCACGCCCAAGTAGAACCCTCATCTGTTCTTGTTAATATTAAAATAATGTCAATATTGTTTGAATAACGGATGATGTATTGTTGATGTAGGAGCGAAATTTAGCATACGGTTTACCAAAACGGCGAGTGGTGAGTCTTTTTTTTTGGTGTGCTGCGAAATTAGTGCACACATTTCTAATTCTATGCTAGGCACAGGTTCGAACACAAACTTTTTGTTGAATAGGATACACATTGAGAACACCATGGGATGAATATAACAAGAAGGGTCCTTGCCTGGATCCCGCAGCGAAAGAGAAAAGAGCATATAAATACAGGGAGAAAAGGTTTGGAGACAGGGATTAACAATATGTGGAGGGACTGGAAGGGGCTGCAAGAGATAACTAAAGATAGGAAGACTTGGCATGAGTTGGTTGCTCGCATGTCATGCCCTAATCGGAGATTTTTTAAAGGGTACAAGAGAGAGAGAGAGAGAGAGAGAGAGAGAGAGAAAGAAACGAGATAAACCATGTTACTAGCAATATAACTAAACTTAAGCAGATATTACAATCTTTACGCGCATTGTAGAATAATAATAATAACAATAAGAAGATTACATTAAAATGAACTGAGTACAAGTAATTCTAAAAATATTGATTTTACAAAGTATAAAATTATCCGATTGTATCATGGCACCAAGTATCAAAGATTAGAATCCGCCACTGGTAATTAACACTTGATAATGAGAAGCAAGAGAAACAGTTGGCAGATTATAGATTGAAACTTAATAATTAAAATAATAATTCCTCTCGTACCGTTATACGTTACATAAGGCCTGCAAGCAATTTCTCCACACCGCTCTATCCTGGGCAACTCGCTCAATCTCCTCCATGGAACTGAGACCGATATTTCCTGCCTCTCTCAGCAAAGTTCGTTTCATGGTCTCCTTATGTCGACCTCTCTTTCTTGAACCCTTTGCCTTCCACTTCAATGCCTGCTTTGATATTTGTTGATCATTTCTCCTCAAGGTGTGCCCAACATATCTCCATCTTCTCTTTCTTATAACAGTTGTCACTAGTGGTTGACCAGACATGTCTCTGATTTCATCACTTCCTGAATTCGTTCCATTTTATATTCATTATTTTTCGCAGACATCTATTTTCAAATGCATTCAACTTGCTTTCTATATCTTTAGTCATTTTCCAACTCTCGCTAGCATATGTTAGGATTGATACAACATTTGAATTGAAAATTCGTAATTTAGTTGTAATACTATATAACTTGCAGTTCCATATTTTATTTAGACTTTTAAAAACTGATGTTGTTTTGCCAATTCGTATCATAATTTCTTTTTAAACATTTCCTGTGCAATCAAAATTGCTACCTAAATAGGTGAACTGCTCTGTTATTTTTATCATTTTAGATTCCAGGGTGATATCTGCGTTATAGGTATCTTCATTATATTTGTTTTTCATAGCTTATCTGCAGTCCAACTTTTGATGCTATAGATGACAAGTTGTCTGTTTTTCTTTGCATATCTTGGTTGTTGCTACTTAACAAGGCAATATCATCTGCCAAATCCAAATCTTCTAGTTGACTATTTTATACCCAATCGATGCCAGTTTCACCCTGCAACATTTTCGCATCACCCAGTCAATGGCCACTTCAAACAATAGCGGAGATAGAATACAGCCTTGCTTTACTCCGATTTCAACCATAAACCAGTCGCTGTGTCCACCACCAGTGTGAACTGCATACTGTGAACCCTCATAGAGGCTCTTAATAATGTTTATTATTTTGTCTGGTATTCCATAGCATCTCAGAATATTCCACAGAGAGATTCTGTGTAGACTATCAAAGGCTTTTTAAAATCGATGAAATTTAGTATGAGTGGTTGTTGCTTCTCAATATGTTCCTCCAAAATTAGTGGTAGGGTAATTATTTGGTCTAAGCAGCTTCTCCCAGGTCTAAAACCAGCTTGTTCTTCTCTCAGGTTGTGTCCACTGCTCCTTTGATTCTATTAAGAATGATTTTGCAGAAAGTCTTGGTCATTACTGATAATAGGGTGATCCCTCTCCAGTTGTTGCAATCTTTGAGATCACCTTTTTGGGAGATCTTAACAATTATTCCTTCTTCCATTGATCTGGGACAGTTTCTTCTTCCCATACTTTATTAAATAGTTCTTGCACCTGGCTAATAGTTGTATCATCAGCCGCTTTGAGCATTTCTGCAGTAATGTTGTCATCACCGCTGCCTTATTGTTTATCAAGGAATTGATTGCCTCCTTGACCTCAGCTACACTTATCATTTCTTCGTTAATTGGTAGGAGCTGTTTCTTGCCTCTTCGTCAAACTTGAGTAGTACTGGTGGATCAAGTCTATTTAATATTTCTTCAAAATGTTCTGCCCATCTTTTCTTCTTACCAGATTGAAACTTACCAGATCAAACAAAAAGTAAACATAGATTAACACGATCGGAAAGTGAATTGTAACGTTAGATGACAGGTGTCGAACAATAATGACGTTCATTCGCACACTTACTAAAGACATGTATAAGACATACTACATGAGTATGATTCGTTAAGTCGAAACAGGAATGGCGGTACGAAACTGGGTGAACGTACTGGTACAAATAGGGATCAGAGAAATCGCTTTCATTTTTATCCCTCGACGTGCAGGAGTTAGGGGTAATGAACGAGCTGATAGATTGGTTGGAATGGCTACGATATCAGAGAGAACTGCAATGGTCCCATGACATGGGAGAACTGTAAAGATATAGGAAGTAGGCTGAATGCGCTTGAAAATAGACGAGTGCGAAAAATAATGAACATAAAATGGGACGAATTCAGGAAAAGTGATGAAATCTGAGAAATGTTTGGGCAACTACTAGTAATATCTGTTATAAGAAGAAGATGGAGATATGTTGGGTATAACGTAAGAAGAAATGATCAAAGGATGCCAAAGCAGGCATTGAAGTGGGAGGCAAAGGGTTCCAGAGAGAGAGAGAGAGAGAGAACGCCCTTAGGAAAAACCCTGAAACGAGCTTCGCTGAGAGAGGCAAGAAATATCGGACTTAATTCCATGGAGGAGATTGAGCGAGTTACTCATGACAGAGCGGTATGGAGAAAATTACTTGCAGGCCGCATGTAACGTATAGCGGTACGAGAAGAATATATATATATATATTGTGTCTGACTGATATCAACTAAGAAGGTATGTGTCTTCTCTGATCAGTAATCTCTTGTGTTGACATCTAGTCTGGCCATGCTTGCACTTCGCCCATCTTCTTCAAGAGACACTATAAGAATCAGTTTCTCCTCTGCTAATTCCCATCCGATGGAAGTAGCACAACACACGGAAACTAGACGGAGATAAAACAACACACGGAAACTAGACGGAGATAAAATAACACACGGAAACTAGACGGAGATAAAATAACACACGGAAACTAGACGGAGATAAAATAACACACGGAAACTAGACGGAGATAACACAACACACAGAAACTAGACGGAGATAACACAACACACAGAAACTAGACGGAGATAACACAACACACGGAAACTTAGACGGAGATAACACAGCACACGGAAACTAGACGGAGATAACACAACACACAGAAACTTAGACGGAGATAACACAACACACAGAAACTAGACGGAGATAACACAACACACGGAAACTAGACGGAGATAACCCAACGCACGGAAACTTAGACGGAGATAACACAGCACACGGAAACTAGACGGAGATAACACAGCACACAGAAACTAGACGGAGATAACACAACACACGGAAACTAGACGGAGATAACACAACACACGGAAACTAGACGGAGATAACACAACACACGGAAACTTAGACGGAGATAACACAACACACGGAAACTCTATTCATAAAGGCGATGTTGTCGTTCTAGAGCTAAAACATACCAGCAATCAATAATTCTATCACTAAAACATACCAGCAATCAATAAGAATTCTATCACTAAAACACACCAGCAATCAGCGAGAATTGTAGCATTCCTGCACATGAGAAATATGTTTGATTATAATGTATCTCGCAGCAAATAAGAAACACAACAGTAAAGGATCAGAGTTTGACACATAATCTATTGTTATCAAACTGATCTACTACCTTCCCCAAGCCATTTATGATTGAAGTACCTTGACGTTCTCGACGACTATGCACTGAGCACACAAATCGGTTCTATATTGATGTCACCACGACTAACTATGCTAGCTAGATTTGGCTAACTGCGTTAGCTGTGGTTTTGTTAACATTTGCTGTAGGGGCACAGCGGTTTACGGTCTACTAAGAAAGGAACAGGGCCTCAGCAATGAGGAACACGTATCTGCGGACTAAAACTTACAATGCCTGATAAAAACAGGATGCCAAAATGTTTGAATCTGAAAGAAATTAACTGGATTGGAGGGCTGCGGTAAAACTGAACAAACATGAGATATCTACGTGATCAGATAGATTATAATTTTACACAAGCAATGAAGGAATCTAGAAACATTTTTTTTGAAGCCGATTTTTAAAAATCTGTATGGCTTAATCAAGGTAGACATTTTTTTGGTTAATAAAACCTGTTTGATCTATGTGGCTTAATCAATGTAGACATTTTTTTGGTTAATAAAACCTGTTTGATCTATGTGGCTTAATCAAGGTAGACATTTTTTTGGTTAATAAAACCTGTTTGATCTATGTGGCTTAATCAAGGTAGACATTTTTTGGTTAATAAAACCTGTTTGATCTATGTGGCTTAATCAAGGTAGACATTTTTTTGGTTAATAAAACCTGTTTGATCTATGTGGCTTAATCAAGGTAGACATTTTTTGGTTAATAAAACCTGTTTGATCTATGTGGCTTAATCAAGGTAGACATTTTTTTGGTTAATAAAACCTGTTTGATCTATGTGGCTTAATCAATGTAGACATTTTTTTGGTTAATAAAACCTGTTTGATCTATGTGGCTTAATCAAGGTAGACATTTTTTGGTTAATAAAACCTGTTTGATCTATGTGGCTTAATCAAGTGACATTTTTTGGTTAATAAAACCTGTTTGATCTATGTGGCTTAATCAAGGTAGACATTTTTTTGGTTAATAAAACCTGTTTGATCTATGTGGCTTAATCAAGGTAGACATTTTTTGGTTAATAAAACCTGTTTGATCTATGTGGCTTAATCAAGGTAGACATTTTGTTAATAAACCTGTTTGATCTATGTGGCTTAATCAATGTAGACATTTTTTTGGTTAATAAAACCTGTTTGATCTATGTGGCTTAATCAATGTAGACATTTTTTGGTTAATAAACCTGTTTGATCTTTGGCTTAATCAAGGTAGACATTTTTTGGTTAATAAACCTGTTTGATCTATGTGGCTTAATCAAGGTAGACATTTTTTGGTTAATAAAACCTGTTTGATCTATGTGGCTTAATCAAGGTAGACATTTTTTTGGTTAATAAAACCTGTTTGATCTATGTGGCTTAATCAAGGTAGACATTTTTTGGTTAATAAAACCTGTTTGATCTATGTGGCTTAATCAAGGTAGACATTTTTTTGGTTAATAAAACCTGTTTGATCTATGTGGCTTAATCAATGTAGACATTTTTTTGGTTAATAAAACCTGTTTGATCTATGTGGCTTAATCAAGGTAGACATTTTTTGGTTAATAAAACCTGTTTGATCTATGTGGCTTAATCAATGTAGACATTTTTTTGGTTAATAAAACCTGTTTGATCTATGTGGCTTAATCAAGGTAGACATTTTTTGGTTAATAAAACCTGTTTGATCTATGTGGCTTAATCAAGGTAGACATTTTTTTGGTTAATAAAACCTGTTTGATCTATGTGGCTTAATCAAGGTAGACATTTTTTTGGTTAATAAAACCTGTTTGATCTATGTGGCTTAATCAAGGTAGACATTTTTTGGTTAATAAACCTGTTTGATCTATGTGGCTTAATCAAGGTAGACATTTTTTTGGTTAATAAAACCTGTTTGATCTATGTGGCTTAATCAATGTAGACATTTTTTTGGTTAATAAAACCTGTTTGATCTATGTGGCTTAATCAATGTAGACATTTTTTTGGTTAATAAAACCTGTTTGATCTATGTGGCTTAATCAATGTAGACATTTTTTTGGTTAATAAAACCTGTTTGATCTATGTGGCTTAATCAAGGTGTAGAGACACTAAAAAAACAAAGAGTGCTTGTTACAAGTGAAATAGGCTGAGCACAAGCCAGATTTATATATGAGACTTGAAACAGTGACTCGAAATAAGAATAGTAGATACTGTGTAAGTGCCTGTTGTTGATACATTCTGAGATCTTAGTTGGCTAAGCACGTCCTGACAGTACATATGTTACTTTATCGGGTTTCTTATAAAACTAAACGTTTTGGCGACTCTATGACAACTTAGTGATGACTTCACAACAGTTTTGTAGTGACTAGCAGTAACTATCTATATATCATAACAGGGTTAGAAGAACTTCCTTGTTGATGACAGCATCAGAAACCCAACCAAACATTCTGAGCTAAATCTTCAACTTATTGATGGCCTTACTACCTGAAGTCAGTTTATCAACGTCCACATTGACAAGAAATAATTGCTGACATACACGTAGGAAACAACAGAAAGCAACAACAGAAAGCAGATACATGGAACAATGATATCATCGTCCACATTGACAAGAAATAATTGCTGACATACACGTAGGAAACAACAGAAAGCAGATACATGGAACAATGATATCATCGTCCACATTGACAAGAAATAATTGCTGACATACACGTAGGAAACAACAGAAAGCAGATACATGGAACAATGATATCATCGTCCACATTGACAAGAAATAATTGCTGACATACACGTAGGAAACAACAGAAAGCAGATACATGGAACAATGATATCATCGTCCACATTGACAAGAAATAATTGCTGACATACACGTAGGAAACAACAGAAAGCAGATACATGGAACAATGATATCATCGTCCACATTGACAAGAAATAATTGCTGACATACACGTAGGAAACAACAGAAAGCAGATACATGGAACAATGATATCATCGTCCACATTGACAAGAAATAATTGCTGACATACACGTAGGAAACAACAGAAAGCAGATACATGGAACAATGATATCATCGTCCACATTGACAAGAAATAATTGCTGACATACACGTAGGAAACAACAGAAAGCAGATACATGGAACAATGATATCATCGTCCACATTGACAAGAAATAATTGCTGACATACACGTAGGAAACAACAGAAAGCAGATACATGGAACAATGATATCATCGTCCACATTGACAAGAAATAATTGCTGACATACACGCAGGAAACAACAGAAAGCAGATACATGGAACAATGATATCATCGTCCACATTGACAAGAAATAATTGCTGACATACACGTAGGAAACAACAGAAAGCAGATACATGGAACCATGATATCATCGTCCACATTGACAAGAAATAATTGCTGACATACACGTAGGAAACAACAGAAAGCAGATACATGGAACCATGATATCATCGTCCACATTGACAAGAAATAATTGCTGACATACACGTAGGAAACAACAGAAAGCAGATACATGGAACAATGATATCATCGTCCACATTGACAAGAAATAATTGCTGACATACACGCAGGAAACAACAGAAAGCAGATAAATGGAATCATGATATCAACAAATCATGGAAGTAAGTACACCCAGACATGAAAAGAAGGCATGTGCGTCAAATGAAACATGCATCATGTACTAAGCTTCTAAAGACAACGGTCATCAAGATCGAGTACAATACAAAATCTCTTGCACATGTCGCTTCTGACAACAAAGTTTATATTGCCTGATCTTACCCAACCGTTTCTGTGTTCTACTTGCAATTCTACACTTCATAGTATCGATAGAAGAGAAGACTTAGTCAAACTATGTAACAAAGGTGAAACACGTAACAAACAAGGTAGTATAGTTTTACAAGATACAAAAACAATAAAGTTTCAACCAAAATGCCTTTGTCAAGTCAAGGATACAACAGAAGCAAAGAAATTCAGACTTCATATAGGCCAAACATAACACAATTCCTCCTATCACAATATTGACTCTAATAAATCACAAACTTTATAACCGGTTTAACAAATATTCAAACATTGCTGTCAACGTTGTAAAGATGTCAAGAAAATACTCCACAACTTCACTGAATACAATCGTGTCATACGATCAAGTAGAATTACCACAAGGCATGTACGCATGTAATCATTTCTTGTACAACATGTTCCTATCTAATTAGATGTGATGACAAGTAGTTATAAGTAATGTATGTACTACACTCATCAGACACACACACACACACACACACACACACACACACACAAGTAGTTATAAGTAATGTATGTACTACACTCATCAGACACACACACACACACACACACACACACACACAAGTAGTTATAAGTAATGTATGTACTACACTCATCAGACACACACACACAGATACAAGTAGTTATAAGTAATGTATGTAATACACTCATCAGACACACACACACACACACACACAAGTAGTTATAAGTAATGTATGTACTACACTCATCAGACACACACACACACAGATACAAGTAGTTATAAGTAATGTATGTAATACACTCATCAGACACACACACACACACACACACACACACACACACAAGTAGTTATAAGTAATGTATGTACTACACTCATCAGACACACACACACACACACACACAAGTAGTTATAAGTAATGTATGTACTACTCATGACACACACACACACACAGACACAAGTAGTTATAAGTAATGTATGTACTACACTCATCAGACACACACACACACACACACACAGAGATACAAGTAGTTATAAGTAATGTATGTACTACACTCATCAGACACACACACACAGACACAAGTAGTTATAAGTAATGTATGTACTACACTCATCAGACACACACACACAGAGAGCTATAAGCTTTAGAGAGAGAGTATCTACATAGACATGTACAAGTAAACCAAACACTTTCATAACCTGCGAGGTATAAACGGTAAAATATTGTGTTTGGTCCTGGAGTATACAATGAGTGATGTGGTCTACATCACGCCGACCCCCATCTACTTCCCAGTACTTTTCCTGGTAGCCAATTAAAGCTGTGGAAACGCACCCTGACCACTAGGCTAAGAAGCGAGTTCACTAACAACTACACTACTGCGGCTCTCACGTAGACATGTACTTGACTGAAACCCATATAGGAAGGGATGAGTGGGGAGGACAATGAATACATGATGAAGAACAGTGGAAAAGGAGTTTGGAGAGTCCGAAGCATCATAATCAGAATTCAAGAAGACGGCCTAGAACAGAATTCGATGACAGTTGCAGTTCCATGTTCCACTGAGAACAAGAAGGTTTAGCAATAACAACTGTAGTAAATACACATATTGCAAAAAAATAACTATCACCCCGGCCACTAGAAGAGAGAAAGAGAAAACCACGAGACTAGACAACAACCCGGTAGCAGTATCACGACAAAAGAAGAAGATACATAGTGTTCAGTGACATGGAACAGGAATCTAACAGCCGCGACATGAATGTTCTCCAGCTACTACACAGCACCAGCTACTACACAGCACCAGCTACTACACAGCACCAGCTACTACACGGAAGAGGCCATACAAGCGGCAGTATAAGCCATAATATTTGAGAATAATCTAGTATTTTTGACTGATTTCTGTTAGGTCGAACATGTCGGATGCGCTTGTTCTACACGTATAGGGGATCTATGAACCGAGGTGCAACGTCTAGTCGTTCTGGGCACAAACCAAATATATCACAAAGAGACTGGTTTTTCTTCTCCGAAAGCGAGATATCGACTACTTGTTAACTACTTTGTAATTTGTAGGTGATCTGAGCCTAAGAGCGATTGTACGTTGTGCCAGTTCTTCGCCTACAAGTAGCCCAACGAATCCGATTTCTGCGAAAGTTTTTATTTACTAGGGTAACTTCCCTAGACCCCTACCTTAGTCGCCTCTTACGAAATGCCTTGTAGGTCACAGTGTTAATATTCTTTGCTCCCTTGCGAGTCCCGACAACATACGGGTGCAAGACTGGTTGGGAAGAATGAAAGCAAACACTGATGCTCTGTCTGTAATTACTGATCCAAAATAAATCCTGAAGATATAATAATTCAAGAATTGAGGTATTTAACTACTGTTCTTTCAATATAACGTTGGTTGTAGCATACCCTTTATAGTTCCGACCTTACACAGACACAGCTTTCTGGGCATTGAAAACTAATTAATTGGAGAAGTATTGATTTCATGGCATATCAGCTTTTGTTAAATGTTTTCTCGATTTTCGTATGAGTTTTTAGGAAATAATTAGCAGCAATAAGTTAGTTATTACAAATATTACTAGACTGAGCTACTAGACGCATCATTAGTGCTAGACGCATCATTAGTGCTAGACGCATCATTAGTGCTAGACGCATCATTAGTGCTAGACGCATCATTAGTGCTAGACGGATTGATTGATAGGACCATCATCATTGCACTTTAGTGAGTAACCACCTGTGCTCCGATCTATTTCTTACAAAGGAAGATCTCAGTGGCAGCGCAAGAACTCCGTAGCACCGGCGAGGGTCGACGGTGTAATTTAAAAGATGGTGAAAATATTTTGTAGGAGTTTTTTTTTCCCGTGCAGAGACTTTCCAGCCTGCTCTTTTTTATTTTGAACTGTCACGGGTTTTTTAACGTGCTCGACTAAAACACGAAACCTACGTCTAGTACACAAATTCTATGTCTAGTACACAAATTCTATGTCTAGTATACAAATTCTATATCTAGCACACACAAGTTCTACGTCTAGTACACACAAGTTCTATGTCTAGTACACACAAGTTCTACGTCTAGTACACACAAGTTCTATGTCTAGTACACACAAGTTCTACGTCTAGTACACAAATTCTATGTCTAGTACACAAATTCTATGTCTAGTACACACAAGTTATACGTCTAGTACACAAATTCTATGTCTAGTACACAAATGCTATGTCTAGTACACAAATTCTATGTCTAGTACACAAGTTCTATGTCTAGTACACAATAAATCCAAGAACTCCGAACTGAAACACCAAGGTGAAGAGACATTACCAGTCGAAGTGAGCGCATGCTAAACAATGGAGTCACAGACACTAGCACATGATCACCAGAATGACGTGGCAAGTTTCGTCACTGGCCCCCATACAAACTACCATTCGTTACATCGTTACTGGACTATCCTTTCTAGACATTGACCTCAACATGAACAACAATAAAATGTTAGTTAAGACGCTCACGGCGCATCGTACTCAACAATCAGCTTCGTTATGTTACCAAACAATCTAGTCCAATTTGTGGCATACTCTCACAAAACACTGAACGTACACAGACTGAATTGTTCAACTAAATAAGATATTTATTTTCTACACACAAAATTCAAACAAAATATGCTAGTTTTTAAATAACATATGTAACCAGCACGACCTAATTATTACCAACACACAATTTCAACACCGGCAATCACACATTTATACTTGGTACAAATGGAACAACTTAGACTGCAAGAGCCAAATAGATTTCATTCTAGTCAAAAGATCAAAAGAAGGTCAGTGGTAGACGCTAGGGCTATACCAAATTTATGCATAGACACGGACCACAAAGCGGTAGTTATGACTATCAGAACACACAAGAAGAGTACCAGAGGGCAACACACAACTACAAAAGAAATAATCAAAATCAATAAATTAACAGATGTCAACACACAAGAGTCATATCTACAAAGAGTCACAGATAATTTTGTTAAACTAACTGAAGAAAGCAAGTCAGTAGAAGAAGAATGGACAGTATTTAAGAGAACTTTATTAGAAGCAGCCAAAGAAACATGTGGAACAGCAAAATACAGAGGCACCCGACCAAAAAGCACAACTTGGTGGAATGACGAAGTAAAACTAGCGTAAAGGAGAAAAACACAGATACAACTTATGGGCAAAAACAAACATCAAAACGACCTCACTGAGTATAGAACAGCTAGAAAACAAGCCAAGGAGATAATAAAGAAGTCTAAAATACAAGCATGGCAAGATTATGGCGAAACATTAAATTCAGACTACAAAAATTCAACAAGACATTTTTACAAGAAAATTAAAGCTATGCGGGAAAGACAAGAACAATATGACCCAACTGAAATTATTAACGATGAAAACGGCCAAGCTCTTAATGATCCAAAAATGATAATGAACAGATGGCGACAATACTTTAGTGAACTTCTCAACCTTCAACAAGAGGACCAACCGAACACTCAAGAACTCACAGTAAATGTAACTTCAGAAGTAGAACCAAGCATAACACTATCAGAGATCAGAAATGCTGTAAATATGGCCCCACCTAATAAAACACCAGGCCCAGACAATATCCCGGCCTACCTAATCAAAGCAACTAAAGAGGTAGGAATCAGCTGGCTCCATAGACTATTCAACCAAGTCTGGATCACACAAGAAACACCAGAAGATTGGAGGAATGCTACAATTGTTCCCATCTGGAAGAAGAAAGGTAGCAAGAGGGACTGTACAAAGTATAGAGGCATAGCGCTACTGAGCCACACTGGGAAAATATTCTGCAAAATACTTGAGAAAAGGCTCCGCCACATCATCGAGCCACAGCTTAATGACTCCCAAATGGGATTCAGGAAGAACAAAAGCTGTACAGACGCAATATTCGCCCTCAGACAGTTAGTAGAAAGGACTATCGAATCCGACAAACATTTACACGTTGCATTTGTAGATCAGGAAAAAGCGTTCGACCGCGTAGATAGGCACAAGTTGTGGAAAATACTAACAACCTATGGGGTTAATGAACACCTAATCAACCTTTGCAAGAACATTTATACTGACAGCCAATGTACGATTAGAACAAATACAGGATTATCAGAAAAGTTTCACGTAGGGTCAGGAGTAAGACAAGGCTGCGTACTATCCCCGCTGCTATTCATCACGTACATTGACCACATTTGTAAAATAGCTAACACCAGCGAAGGAAACAACCTCGGAGAACTCTTAAATGAATTTCTTTTGCAGACGATCAGGCAATCATATCAACAACAGAAGAACAGCTACAACAACACATCAACAGACTCCAGTTAGCATGTAACGAATACAACATGAGAATTAACATCGACAAAACAGAAGTAATGACATTCGCCAGAGAGGAAAACACTACCAACATCTCCATCGATAATCATCTACTAAATCAAGCAAAAGATTTCACATACCTGGGGAGCATTTTTTCAGCAAATGGAAGAATAACTAATGAAATTCAACACAGATGCAACAAAGCAAACCAAATGATAGGACAAATGGCGCCAATTTTAAGATGCAAACACGTCACCATGAACACAAAAGAGCAATGTTCAACACAATCTTTCTCCCACATTATGTTACCAGTGCCACACCTGGACGCTGACAACAAACGATAGAAGAAAACTAGTCACAACAGAGATAAGTGTCTACGCAGAATGATGGGTGTAACAAGAAGAGACCGGTTGAGAAATGAAGACATCAGGAAAAAGTGGGTACAACATCAGTACTAGACTTCATCAAGAAACAACAAATTAAATGGTTCGGTCACGTAAGCAGATTACCATCAGACAGTGCACCCCAAATAGCAATGCTGCTCCGATACAATGGGTACAAAGCAAAAGGCCGGCCACGCAAAGATGGACCTCAGAGATAACAGAGGCGACGAAAGAGACTATCTACGAAGCGCATACTAGGGCCCGTTTTAGAAATCTCTTCCTGACCTGACGCTGTGAGGCATACAGGATTCGAGAAAGAAGAAGAAAAGAATGCAACTATTCAGCTTGCTTTCATGCCCTGTGGTATAGATTAGGCAAAACGGTGGTGAACCGGCATTTGTCTTTGACCAAACGGCACACGTGGAAAATGACTAAAGATATAGAAAGCAAGTTGAATGCGTTTGAAAATAGATGTCTGCGAAAAATAATGAATATAAAATGGGACGAATTCAGAAGAAGTGATGAAATCAGAGAAATGTCTGGTCAACCACTAGTAGCAACTGTTATAAGAAGGAGAAGATGGGGATATGTTGGACACATCTTGAGGAGAAATGATCAAAGAATATCAAAACAGGCATTGAAGTGGGATGCAAAGTGTTCAAGAAAGAGAGGACGACCTAAGGAGACCCTGAAACGAACTTTGCTGAGAGAGGCAAGAAATATCGGTCTCAGTTCCATGGAGGAGATTGAGCGAGTTACCCAGGACAGTGCGGTATGGATAAATTGCCTGCAGTCCGTATGTAACATATAACGATACGAGAGGAATTATATGATATTAAACGGCACACGATGATAATAAAATACCAGATAACTCTTGTTCTATTCTGTCAGAAATAAGTTTCCAATAAGATCACATATATCAAATCTCAATTTGTCGTTAATTAAACATAACATTTTGGCAAATAGTATACAATGTTTGATTCTAATATAAGTAATCATTTTTGTTCGGAGACAAATTCGGAGACAAAGTCAACGACAAACACAAGTTATCCCCGCTTGGTACATACAGTGTTTCATGGTGGTAATCAGCACCACATATCCGACACCACGCATACTCCAGATAATCTATAGTTCTCTGTACACGACAAAAGTCTAATTATTATCAAAGAACTGACACACACACCACAACAAGAGTTCTCAACTTACACTGATAGAAAACGCAAACTCATCATTAACAAAGCAAGATGTTCGTCTCGTGAAGGTATGAGGACGGACTTGGTTAATGAAATGCTTGTAGCTAAGAACACATGAAAATCGTAGCATCAACTACAGTAAACGAGTCGTCGATTTTTCTAAGCACCACTTATACGTTCAGTAGTTTGTCATTGCTTTCTGAACGGTGAGGTCTAATTTTATCGTTCGTAACCAGAATTCCCAGAAATAAATGTGCTTCCAAACTGTCCGACACGGTGTTTGAACTACGTACGCTTGGGTTGTGGTCGAGCTCACTACCGCTGCCCACGTACAGAACCCATGTCCACATAAGAACACATACTTGATCAGACATGACTAATGGTAACACTGTGAGAGAGAGAGATGAGAACAAGACAACTATAGGATCAAAATGAGAGAAAGTAGATGAGAACAAGACAATCTCACATCTGTAAATGTCACATGACAGGAAAAAAATCAATAGGAATAACAATGGCGTTTCTATTGCTTAATGTGCCTGTAGCGTTGATGAACATATTTACGTACAAGTCTGAGATCTGCAAGATAAAACTTCACCAAACATGACAAACATTAATGATGTTTTCAGTGAGAAAAATGTTTCGGTATAATTACTTGTGGAAATCTCCATACGATTTCTATTAACTCTGCTGTATAGGTAAACGGTCACCTGCTGACAGATGTGCTGATAACTGCATCTGTTACAACATTTGAAAACCAGAGATAAAACTAATATTGGTATCACCAGCAGCAGTAATAATGCGACTAGTTCTATGAAGATATCACCAACTGTTCTTTACATCTCCATGCATGCACGTCATTACAGTTAGGGCATACCCATAGGTGATCAGTTCCCTCAACAGATGACAAAGGTTATGCATACTAATGGTCCTGTGGCTCGCTGGTTAAACACATGCCTCATTCTGCCTCTCAGACATCCAGTTCTACTTGTGCAACGGGTAACCTTAGACTCCTTAAATCGATGGATAGATTCAACATCTATTTTAGTGTCTTCATCCAACAGACAGTCGTGAAGAGATTGAAGAACATCCCCCTTATTTATCTTTAACTTAAGGACAATCAATGATGTTGATGCAAGCTGGTCCGCTCTCTCACTGCAGCGTACACCTGCATGCCCAGGACAGTAGACCCACGTAAGCTTCTGAAAGTTGGAAACCTCAATAAACGACACCTACCCATACCGCAACCTGCCATTTTAGCATCCTGGAATCAGATACCTCAACCTCCATCCTCATACTGGAAGTAGTTGTCTTGTATGCTCCACTTCGCTCAGCAACATCCCTACCATGCGCGCTAGCGAAGAAACTTCAGCCTGACTTTTCATCACGATGCACAGACCCATAAGTATAAGAAACATCATCATCACGTGCATTATCTTATATCAGCTGTTTAATTGCGAGTTAGCTTTCATGTTGCCTCAATCACTACATGCCCCTCAAAAAGTAATGATAACGCTGAGGTAGTTGGACATGCTAACATCTATTGGGATCCATTCATTCCCTTTTGGTAGGGTTGCAACTGTGGCCACCTGGATAATTGTTCTCTCAGCTTGGACCATCCACGACATACCCCACTGTTGATTCTCGTGTCCGTAACATCATTAGTATTCTTGTGCAGATGAAGTCTCAGATAAAAAGTAACCCTTATATATGCTTTGACGAGAGCATATTGGGAACGTAGTGATAGAAGGCCAAGAAGCATATATCCCATCTTCACAATGGGAGTATCTCTAGTGCAGTCAAGGACCATACGCATACCTTCATTCTGAATATGTGTTAGATATGTCCACATATGGATCTTGATATCGTAAGGATGCCAAGTCCGCAATCTACCAAGGGACATAACCAGTTGATGGAACAAAAGGACAAGTAGTACCACGTTTGCAGTATTGTATCGTTGGTTCAACACGATGTTTGTAAGACTACGAAAATAGATTATTCCAAGTTAGCGTAGCCTGTCAAGACGATTTTGGACTGTCCATTAAAGAAGACTCCAAATAGGTCAGCCATGACTATGGAGTTATTCAAAGAATACCACGTCATACCAGGTAGAATTCAACTACTATCAACATCTCAAAACTGACCGACATATGTCGGACTGACCAATGTTTACCCCCCCACTAGTCAAAATAATGAGACTATATAACTAATACCCATTTTTTAAAATCACAGGCCCACACGTTTACCTAACTTGCTGTTCTAACGGTACAAAATTGTTTACTCAACTCCTCCCTATATTTTCCAATACCCTTCACAACAACACAGGCTGTTTACACAAGATAACATATACCCACAGCTAGAGCATGAAATTTATACAACTGATACCCGGTGGTTGGTGTAGGCAGTAAATACAAATACAAACTGTAGTGGTATTCTTAAACAGTTATTGATAGTGTCAACGCAAATACAATCCTAGTGAAGTCAGAATGAAGTATCAAACAGGACCTAGGTAGTGACTGTCTACAGCGGAGCTGTCCAACGCGATGCCCCCATGCGCCATGGCGCCCGTGGGGCATATCTATGGCGCCCTATTTTATTCCCCCAACTTGAACGTTAATCATAATTTCAAGACAAAAAAATGTGTTTCCGAATAACACTAGGTTGCAGTTGGTTGTTTTTTTCCTAGCACAACATTGACCAAACAATTGAACTACTTGAAGTCATGATGACGTTTTCATATCATTATTGCTATTATTGTTACTATTACTTTATTATTGTGATTGCCACATGACGCCCGCGTCTACGCAGTATTTAGTCAGATGCGCCCCAGTATATACAAAAATAGGACAGCACTGGTCTACATGGTTGTATAAACCGCAGTCGCCGGTTCTTGTACGTTGTATGAACCGCAGTCGCCGTTGCACGTTGTGTCGTTTTTAAAATGAAGTCCTTTCTATCTAACAATACTGAAATGTGAGGGTCACTCGACACTTGCGGTCTGATTTCTGAAAATGTTTACCTGAGCTCGTTGGCCTAATGTTATCAGGGGCCATGTATGAACAAACATTACAGAGAAGGATTTGAAAACACTCAACAGCATCATAAAGCAGCATAGGAGGACAAATAAAGAATAATTAACTTGGAATCAAACCCAAATCTATTTGAGCTCGACTCTGTCTCGGTGCAGCAGTCAAGTAGTATTAGGGTTATCAGGCAAGTAAACATCATCTCTTCATATCTGTCACAAATAGAGATCGATAATGGCAGACAGGAAACGATATTTTACTGAATTTGAATACACAAGAGAAATGATTACAAACTGTACAAGCAGATGTGATTTTATATAGCAATATTCAGTGGCATGAAACAGTTAACAATGCAATATAAAGATGTCCCAAGTCAGGTCAAACTATGAAAAATAAACGGAAAAGGTCAGGAGATTAAAAATAAGAAGCATACATACATACGAACGTGACTAAGTTTATTGTGTGTTTATTTGTATGAAGAGGTGAGGTGTTTGGTAGCAACACACTGTAGCAGCAGGTAAAAATTACTGAGAAAGGAAAGAGTAATGCACATGATAATAGAGGTAACTATTGTCTAGCCTCAGGTGAATGATGGAATTGCTTGTCCACTCTTGCCGTTAAGCGTAGGGGTGGAAGCTTTAATTTGCGTTCCAGGGCCAGATAAGTCGCCTTGTATTATATCCGTGTTTATTTATGCGGTCTTGATAATGTCTGTCCATCTTTTCTTTGTCTTCCTGGGCTCTAGTACCTGATCTCTTGTTATTGTATGCTGTTATTGGTGGTTGGTTGTATTCCATTCTCATTAAATGTCCAAAACTACTGCATTTGTTGTCTTTCAATGTATTCGGTACATGAGTTATGCCACTCTGCTTCTAATGTCCTCGTTTGTAGTCTATCTTTCCTGGTAACTCCCATGCCTTCCTCAAGCATTTCATTTCATTCGGATGACCAAGAGATGAATGACAACATTAAATCATGGAAATGAGTGTGACAAACATAATCATATCTAGAGTGTTGTCACGAGACATGGCCTAGAGTGTTGTGACGAGACATGGCCTAGAGTGTTGTGACGAGACATGGCCTAGAGTGTTGTGACGAGACATGGCTTAGAGTGCTGTGACGAGACATGGCCATATGTTGGATATAGTTGATATGTATATGTCACATATCAATGATGTTGTTCAATGAATGAGAAATGCACAGCCAAACCAATCCCGGCAATCGACAAGTGTCCGCCACAGAACTAAGGGAATCAATCCCAGGCATACTGAGCAAAAGGGATCAAACAAACCTCGACAGAAAAACTGCAGCAGAAGAGCACATAGAATCAGAGTACCATGAAAATGAGTGGACGCACGTCTACACGGACGGATCGGCAAATAACGCAATAAGCGATGGCGGAGGAGGAATAGTGCTTAAAATCTCAAAGAAAGTCACGGTCAGGAAAGCGATTGCAACTGGCAAATACTCGAATAACTACCGAGCAGAGGCAGAGGCAATCAAAGAGGCAGCCGAAATGATCTTGGAGAAGAACACTACACGCAACAAGTGATATTCACCGATGCTCTATCGGTCATCACGGCACTCAAATGCGTCGACAAAACTGAGATGAATGAGCTCAAAACGTCCCTCGCTGAACTACCGAGTTCACTCAAACGCACCGTCATCCAGTGGATACCGACCGTCACACTGCAACATTAGGGGAAACGAAGCGGCCGACAAGCTAGCCAAAGAGGGCTGGCGACTACCCCAGACTGATCTCGAGATCAGCTATGAGGAGTCAAAACAACCATCGGTTCGCACTATCGAAGCAAATGGGCAAAGACCACCCGCAGTACACAGACAGTGACGGATACTATGGTCTCTCTGGCAGTGAACAAGTTGCCATATTTCGCCTCCGTACCGGCCACAACAAGCTCAGAGCCCACATGTTCCATAAATTTAAAATTGGCACAACTAGCATGTGCCCATGCAATATGGTAGACATGACGGCAGAACACGTCTTGCAAGACTGTCAACGTTTAGCAGGTATACGAAAAGAGTACTGGCCATAACACACAGAGCTTCGCGAAAAGCTGTACGGAGGAACGGAGTCCCTAAAAACAACAGTAAAATTCATGATAGAAGTTGGTCCATCAGGCTAGACCGGGAACGCAAAGGAAGGAATGAGATGGTAACAGACTGTGAACAGTAATATCACAGCTGGTGTGTTCAAGTAGCAACAGCAACCAATTCTAGTTAGGTTGAGCCCATACTAACATGGTCGAGTGGAGATGGGTGTCTCTGTGGCTAAGTAGTTAAGCATTTTACTTGCGTTCTGAAGGTGATAGGATCAAAACTGAACCGCGACGTTCTGTTCATGAGTACATTTTTCCCAGAACCGAACCGCGACGTTCTGTTCATGAGTACATTTTTCCCAGAATCGAACCGCGACGTTCTGTTCATGAGTACATTTTTCCCAGAACCGAACCGCGACGTTCTGTTCATGAGTACATTTTTCCCAGAATCGAACCGCGACGTTCTGTTCATGAGTACATTTTTCCCAGAGACACCTAGAATTGTTGCCGGAGATATGTAGTTCATGCTTTGTGCAATTCTCTGGGCAGGTGGTGTGCATTTCTGTGGAGTGACCGAGTCATATGGGATCAAACTCGGCACAATGAAGTCAATATTTCCACTTAGAACTTTGAGAGTTTTTAATGCACACAGAACTTAATGCACACAGAACTTAATGCACACAGAACTTAATGCACCAAGAACTTAAAACTATTTTAAAAGTTTCTTCAACTGATGACTAGAAAGTAAAACCAGCTACAACAGGGTAGAGTGGAGGAGAAACAGGGTAGAGTGGAGAAACAGGGTAGAGTGGAGGAGAAACAGGGTAGAGTGGAGAAACAGGGTAGAGTGGAGAAGAAACAGGGTAGAGTGGAGAAACAGGGTAGAGTGGAGAAACAGGGTAGAGTGGAGGAGAAACAGGGTAGAGTGGAGAAACAGGGTAGAGTGGAGAAACAGGGTAGAATGGAGGAGAAACAGGGTAGAGTGGAGAAACAGGGTAGAGTGGAGAACAGGGTAGAGTGGAGGAGAACAGGGTAGAGTGGAGGAGAAACAGGGTGAGTGGAGAAACAGGGTAGAGTGGAGGAGAAACAGGGTAGAGTGGAGAAACAGGGTAGAGTGGAGAAACAGGGTAGAGTGGAGAAACAGGGAGGTGGAGGAGAAACAGGGTAGAGTGGAGAAACAGGGTAGAGTGGAGGAGAAACAGGGTAGAGTGGAGGAGAAACAGGGTAGAGTGGAGGAGAAACAGGGTAGAGTGGAGAAACAGGGTAGAGTGGAGGAGAAACAGGGTAGAGTGGAGAAACAGGGTAGAGTGGAGAACAGGGTAGAGTGGAGGAGAAACAGGGTGAGTGGAGGAGAAACAGGGTAGAGTGGAGAACGTGCTTCAGCCTTACTGCCAATGTTCGGGCATCAGTCCAATTCGAGAAGAGTTCCACTGAGAACACATGGTACAGTGAACAGATGAAGCAAGTTTTTTTTCTTTCGTCTGCTTTCAACTCAGACGAATTCCATCTCTGAAACTGATTTTTGCGTGAAAATCCGTTTTTCCAATTTCTTACAATGGCAGCAGCGTGCACATTGTAAATTACTTTACACTGGCAGCCGTGTGCTCAATGTCCTCGTAATTAGTATTCCCTCGCCATACAGGCAGATTTTCTCGACTTCAGAGGTACTCACGTTATCGTCCTGAGTAAGACCAGGGACTCGAACAAATGCCGGACAGTAGGTTCGAACCCGAGCATGAGGCGTCTCACAGCTAGCAGGCCGAGCTACTATCAACTACTCTAGGCAGTCCCCCGATGAAGCAAGTCAAAACAAAGTTATATAGTTTGAAAGGGTGTTAAGTTTTACAGTTATATAGTTTTACAACGTACAAACACAAGATACCAAGTTTCTGCCAAAGGTATTTATCAAGCAAATGATACAAATGAAGTGAAGAAATTCACAGTACTACCGACAGACATAACATATACAGTATGACAATAAATCACTAACAAACATAACATATACAGTATGGCAATAAATCACTAACAGACATAACATATACAGTATGACAATAAATCACTAACAGACATAACATATACAGTATGGCAATAAATCCCTAACAGACATAACATATACAGTATGGCAATAAATCCCTAACAGACATAACATATACAGTATGGCAATAAATCCCTAACAGACATAACATATACAGTATGGCAATAAATCACTAACAGACATAACATATACAGTATGGCAATAAATCCCTAACGGCCCACATTGGACAGACACCTTTGGATTAAACTTTGACACCTCAGCCTGACAGTGTAGACTCCACAATGACAAGATTTCTTCATTTAGTTATATCTATGAAATCTAGCTCGTTTGGGCCCAGATTTATAATAGCGTTACCAGTGAAAAAGATATATTTCCGTGTCAATGCGAGTATAGTTGAAAGGTCAAATAAAGAGACGTGGTCGATGGTTAATACATTCAGTCTAAGGGAAGTAGCTGTGATAAATGAAAATGTCGAGGACAGACATGGGTTATCTTGTGACTAAGTCAAGTTAGTCACGGAGAAGTGGCAAGATCTAAGGTTAACTAAATATGAGGACATGAGAGTATGAACGTTTGTTATAATTGCCAGTAAACTAATATGAAATGTTCTCATCACATCCCATCTTAACAAACTCTTTATCTTTATCAGGTTTTCCGGTCTCCTCCATCATCATGTTCAAGGTTTCCATAAAGTGCTGTTGTCCCCATCGTTCCCTTCCTCACCTTCTAGGAACCATAGCTTCCCTTACAGTTCTTTCTAAGCCATTGTAACGTTTAATGTGGCCAAAGTATTTCCTAGACATGCTGTTGTTTATGAGCCAATGTTCAGTTCTTCTAGAATTTCTATATTTTTTCTTGTCTCTGTCTAGGACATTCTAAGAGTTGTTCTTTAATGTTAGTGTTTTCTGGTACATATGGTGTCATAGTTCACTGTATATAACAACAAACCAATGTAACTTCAGTACTCATTTTTGAGATTAATTAGGATGACTCATATCCTCTTGTAAACACTTATCATACATACATACAACTTATCATACATACATACATATTATCATGCACATGTAAATATGTAAACACACAGACATAACAAGGTTCTAGATTTAGTAGGACAAACTAGAAGTAAACATAAACAATGCTCAAGAGTTTCAGATAACTGATCAGATTATAGTGTTTGGTACTATAGAACTGGATGCAAGTAATCAACAACAGTGCAGAGTGATGCTTGCTAGTACACCAGTCGCAAACCAAGTACACACAAAATATAATATAACAAAGCAAACAGTCCGCAGGGCTAGTCACAGATCATAAGGTCATCATAAGGTAAACGTTAGTCCAAGATCATATGGTCACGCTAAGAGAAAAGTTACTTCCAAATCATACGGTCATACTAAAATAAAACTTAGTCTCCAATGTTACGGTCATGCTAAGAGAAAAGTGAAGTCTCAGATACAAGAACACAGAAATAAAAACACAACTGCAACTGATATAGATATAAATATAATTCAATAAAAAGATGTTTGAAGCAAATACTACAATAATAAATGAAGAGCTCTGAGATGAGATTAAACTGAAGCACTAAATCTATATGGTATTTGTTACATGTAGGAAACAGGATCAAAATAAAGCCAAATATGAGTTGTTAGAATATAGAACTATCAGTTAAAAAAGCACAATATACAGTTACAAAAAACACAGACTGGTTATTGTATTCTGACAATACACTGACAATCTTGCAACTATAGTACTATGTCTACACTAGGCTTGTCATTCCTTGAGGTTTATTAACTGTATGGAGAGAGGGAAATTGCTGTATGGATAAAAGTGAACAAGTGGCTAAAAGGGTAAACCTCCTATGATAGTATTGACACAACAAAATACATCCCATAATTAATCTTGATTGTCCCTGGATACAAAGATGTTGATAGTCAGAGTATAACTACATAATAATGTATCCATTCTATTTTTCAATGTTCACTTCAAACAAGTAACACGAGGGGAGATAAATATACTGAAACATATGTATGTATGCATTAAATGAATTACTTCCCTTGAAGATGACTTCAGTGTTCTCATTTTTATTTGTAGTACCAGCCAGTTTTTAATGATTTTTTCTGTGAATTCTTTCTGGATAGATCTATTTGTTTTCTCTGTCCATGGTATAAGGAGAACTCTTCTGTAACACATATTCAAATATGTTTGTCCATTGCCTTGTTAAATGTCCATGCTTCACACCAATATGTTGTATTCCATACTACTGTTGGGGTTGTCTTGTCATCTTCTTGGAAGGTAGTATGTCATTGCTTTCCTTCCTGGCAGTGACCATACCGGTCCATGAACATAGACACTGTCTCTATTACAGAGATCCTCTGCATACTGTTGTGAGTGTGGAGACCATAACCATTGACACTCTGTCGGCTGCTCACACGCTCATCCACCGTAACCCTATCCCATGGCTTCACATTACGGGGTGGGGAAGGGCTAAATGGGTTGAGGTTACATTACTGGAATCATAAAAGACAAAGGTTCCCAACCTGGGAAATCTGCAACCCCCAGGTGGTGCAAGATGACATTTCAGTGGATGTGTTTTAAAAATGAAATAAGCTGCATGCATAATATGGAATGCAGAGTGCTGATAATAATCCCATAATAATAAAGTGTGCCAACATTCATCAAATATTACATAGAGGTGCAAAGGCATAGAAATGGTTGGTAACTCCTGATCTAACACACAATGATAATATGAGAGGAAGTTAATGATTGACTTATTTAGTCAGATAACATTTTACATTTCAGATTATTTAATGTAACAAAATAATATATGTTCGTGATCTAGGTTTATAACTTTACAGACATGTCACTTATTCTTCAAGATTAGTCCTAGAAAACTTTGTTTGTGATTGTAACGATTAATGGGGGAGCGTCTGGCTGAACGGATTAAAGCACAGTCTCCAAATCGGAGACCGAGATCAATCATCGGTAAGACCGATGAGTTTTTTCTCTCAGGGGCATAAAAAATCCTAACCTTGTTCCACAGCAACTGCACTAGCCATGCGGCCATTAAATTGCACAGGTTTATGTCTCCCCTATCCTACACCGTCCTAAAAAAGCGGTATAACCAGCAGCAATGACGAATAAATGGGTAAAAGTAATTATGACACATGGGGGTGTGACAAGAGACATCACAGTAGTAGAACTTTGATGGCCAGTTCTCTTCCACTCCATTTTAAAAGATAATAGTATCAACCTCATTGCACATAATGTCTCATGGATGTGCAGTGTTAGACACCTCACAATACAAGAACTTAGTATATGGAAGTGAGATGACTAGTTCTGTTCCTGACCAACTGTTACCTTCCATAATTCTGCAACATTATCAGTTGAGCAGACTGGAAGATATCTTAAGTTGGGAGGTGAACTTCTATTGTCTAAAAAAGGTTTAAAGACGAGGGTTTACTGCAACGGGTTTTCCCCATATGGCTTCGCCGTATCTGTCAACAGAAATGGCACTCCATATGTTGGGGTGTTGCATAAAGTACAAACTCTGTAGCTCCTGCAACAATCCTAGAGATCTCATGAAAAAATTCCATATGTGACTCAGTCCAGATTCAAAGCCACAAACTTCAGAACGACAGGTAAACGTCTTAATCCCTTCTATTGTTGTATTACCAAGTACTTTAACCACTGAACCTGCAACTAACTTTTCCTAAAATATTAATACTACAAGACAAGAACTAACATCACTGAAATAACTTGTATTAACATTAACAAATATCTTTGAAGTTGGAGAAGGCCGCCTGTATGGAGGGGACACTGTTAAAAAGGAAAGCATGCCTTCAGCAAAATCAGCAAGAAGCGTCATTGTCTGAATTCATACCAGGTGAACGTAGGAAGAAGAACGGTAACAATTACATTCAACAAATTTATACCGGTTGAAAGTAATGACAAGAAAAGACATTGTTTTCATATCATGATGTAGATTGGGGTCAACTGTCTTAAGGACGCATGTTTTCTTTGACCAGCGGTACACAATGGGTGATGTGGTTAACATTACGCCAGCAGCCTTTACTTTCATTGTATTCCTGGTGTCCAATTGAGGCTGGGTCAACTTGAGAGAAAGATTTGAAGGTTCGTGGTTGGGAAAAAGTCACTTTATTGGGGATCGAACTAAAACCATCTGTCTAGAAAGCAAATATACTAGCCACTAGATTACAGCAGCTTGAAAGTAATGGAATAATAAAGAAAATGGTACATTGAAAGTTCACTAACAATATTCAATGAAAATTTCTAGCAGATATTAAACAAGTACAGAACTGTGGTCACAAGCAAGTTCTAGAAGTCTTGAAACTCAGAAAAAACGGGTTTTTTAAAAACTCAGTGGATATCTGATACAAAGTCTTGTGTCTACCTTTGCTGATGTTTTGCTTAATATTATAGTATTTTTATGGGTGTCTAAATAACAATTCCGTTAGACTATCTGTACTTTCAACAGTTTAAAAACTGATGGTGATTAAGGGAAAACTTACATCCGCAGTCAAAAAATTTATGGTAATTAATGGAAAACTTCCTTAAGTGCCCAACAATTGATGGCGATTAAGAGATAACTTAACTGTTTCCGTTTAAAATAATAAAATGTACATAATGCAGTGCAATCATAAGATTAGTGAGCAAATATTGATATTTATATTATATATATATATATGAGAGTTAACTCATAAATCAAAGAAAAGTGGCAACTCAACTAAGTGGCATGAAATAACATCAGTGAATCTTCTATCACATTTATCTATAACAAAGAATAAGAAAAATTATATAAGATGCATGTAAGCTACCAGAAAATCTGTGTTACTGGTGACAAATCATGTGCAAAATCATGACATCCAGATTGATAAGCAATACATCACAAAATTTAAAAAACCATAAACTAATGCAGTGATGTGGATATGTGAAGTAACATGCCATCTGTACTTCTGTATTCACTTAGCTGCAACTTTAACAAAGAAAGATGTAGAATAAATAATAACAATGAACAATAATGTCAATGAAAATAAATCAATAACTGCACAAAGAAATCTGTTTTAGTAACATGTTCCATCATCCTATAGATAGTCAGTCATTAGATGTTCTTCAAACATTAATTAGCAGATAAAACAGGACATTAATCTTTCCCCTTCTCTCTTTTTGTGTGATTTTTAACTATGATTGGGGCATAGCTCCACAACCAACTCATGCCAAGTCTTCCTATCTCTTGCAGCACGTTCCAGCTTTTCTGTATATTGTTAATCTATGCCTCCAAATCTCTTCTCAGTATATTTCTAGGCTTCCTCTTTTCGCTTTCCCTGCGGTTCCAGAAATAGGCCCTTCTTGTTATATTTCCCATGGGTTTTCTCAAAATGTGTCCTATCCAGTACCACCGTCCTTTCTCCATTTCTTGGTTTTCTGGAATCTGTCTCATTCGCTCTATAAGCTCTCACATGTGACCCTATCATACCATCTCAGTCCTTCTATTCTGTGCAGACACAGGTTAATGAATGTGTGTAGTTTATTCATTACTGTTACAGTCCCTCTCGATTTGTTCATGGTTAGCTGGATTTTAGAGCAAAAATTTTCTACTGGGTGAAGTAGTCAGCCTCAAGCACCATAGCTGCCTCTAACAAAATGACTTTTAAGTCACAGAGTTACTTATCTGTGCTCCCCTTGCAAGCCTCAACAACAACCAGGCAAGAACATACATGCATGCTTTTAAATTATGAATCAGAAGACATATACGGATTTGTAAATATGAATGTATGTGAAGAAGGAAGACATTATGGGATGAAGAATTACATTTGTATAAGAATGTTAACATATCAGTTCTCAAGTTCTGTTCTGATGGCACAGACAAGAGAATCATTGGACCACAGTTATGACAGACATATACAGTCTTGACTGACAAACTTACCTCAGACAAATAAACTCCTTCCTGGGTATTCAAGATGTTTTTTATTTTGTTGACTGCTTCTTCATCTTGAAGACCTTCAAGCTGCAACCTAGTTTTTCTTCGTATCGACATTGTTAAACAGGTTCGTTGACTGTAGATATAATAATGATGATGATGCTGGCAAACGTTCTGATTTCTTGTCTGATGTTACTGTTAGTCAGCAATCCATAAATAGTTGCTGCTGAACACAACAAAAATTGAACCATTAGTTTTGTTATATACACTATATAAAGCACACAGTCACAAAGAACACTCTGTACTGTTTCAGATGTCACAAACAACACTCTGTCCTGTTTCAGACGTCACATGTCAGCCTAGGTAACTTCACATTTGACATATGATCTACTGTTGGTCTAATTCTAAGATGCCCCTTTTATGTTTCCTGTGGACGTCCAGGCCTTCTCTTCCCATCCGCTGTCCATCTGAGAGCTGTCCTAGCCAATGTCCGCAACAATAACATATCAGACTGCCCGAGTGGTTACCGGGCCCAAATTTGGGGTGTAAAGAATAGAACCACTGTTACCTGCCACGCATGTTGTAAGAGGCGACTAAGGAGGTTTGGCTGAAATCGGATGCACATGTCCTAAATGTGTAGAAGTCTATGCGTTTAGGGGCCTACCAAACCAATGTGCAAAGTATACACGTTCTTGACAAAGATCAAACATATCACAAAGAGTGATTAAAATTGGTAGTAAAGAACGAACCAAAGAAGAAGACATATCAGATGAAACAAAAGGGGAAGCAACATCAGTGCCACCAGACAAATAATCTACATTATCAACTCAACAGAAAATAGCAAGCCGTGATATTCAGACTCTGCACATTCCACAACAGACTGAGATACCATCTTTTCAATAAACTAATGATAGAACATGAGCATCTGTGGCTAAGCGGTAGTCAGCTCGATCACAACCCAAGAGTACCTGGTTCTAACTCCACAGCGGAGTTTGGAAGCAAATTTGTTCCCGTGGATTTTAAGAACAATAAAAAAAGACCCCATAGATCAGAAAGTAATGGCAAACTACAGAATGTATAAATGGTGTCTAGAAAATCAACGACTTGTTTACTGTGGTTAATGGTGAGGTTCTGTGAAGGAAATGATACGATTCATTTCAATGATAGAAACATCTGATGAGTGTGATTCTGGCACTGACAAAATGACTTCTGAATATTTGTTTATAAAACTGTCCAGCATATGAGGAGCAAAGAAGACTGATGTGGTCATCAGCAGTGCAATTGCATGACAAGCTCTTCACAGATCTTGACAACCTGAGACAGACCATTGGTTTCTTTGAACATATTCAAGTAGACATTTGATAGTCAACAAAGAAGAAGTATACAACATGAGAATATGGTTCATATTTGATGACAACACAATGTGCTAATGGATGTCTCTATCGGAATCTCACATCAAATATCTTGTCCTGAATAGAACTTTGCCACTCTAACAGTCCTTCTGAATTTCTTTTTCTCTCATAGCACAGATGTCCCGCTTCTGCAGCCATCATGCTCAAATCATCAGTTACATAATGAATCCATCTTCTCCACTGTCTTTCTCTTCTCCTCTTTGCAGGGATGCCTCATTTCACAATGGTCTTCTCCAACCTTTCTGGTCTTTTCATATGTTCAAAATACTTCAATTTTCCAATTCTTATTTGTAGCATCAACCAGTTTTCTTTGATTTTGAGTTATTTCTGGATAGATCTATTTGTTCCCTTCTCTGTCCACGGTATACAGGATTCTTCTGTAAAACTTATATTGAAAAGCACATATATCAGAATACAGCTTACATTTAAAGACAACATAATGAACTAATGGACCTGACAACATAATTAACTCGACAACATAATGAACTAAATGACCTGACAACATAATGAACCTGACAACATAATGAACTAATGAACCTGATGACATAATGAACCTGACAACATAATGAACTAATGAACGTCTGTATCAGAATACAGCTAGTAGCTGACATTTCAAGAGTATGATATAAATATTTATTTTATAATGATGTAAGTTACCACATAAGCAACAAAAGATACAGTATAAAGTCTGTTAGCGGAGCAGATAGGCATATGACCAGGTAGCTTATCTGTGCCTAGGTCATGATAAAACAGCAACCTGACATAGTAAAAAAAATGATAATCTAGATTTCTTATCTAGACGTCGCAGGATCTCAATTTTACTATAGCAATACACCAAACTATTCGAAATGTCAAACAGAATCAGTAAAGTCATTAGGAAAACAATACAATTGACAGTTACAAACACTAACTACTGCATCCTGTATCTGAACTTATAGATAGAATGAGAATACTAGATAATGGATGTGTCTGATTAATTAACCATGCTAGAGTATAATTCAGTAGATGTGGTACTATAACATTTGTCGTTCATTTGCGTTCATTCTTATCAACCAAGTTAACTACTCTTTGGAATTTGTGTGGCTTGTGAGAACTTGACTATGTTGCACCCCCTTAGGTCCCTATGGATTCTAGGACAGGCACATCCAAATTTCTGGAAAAGTGTGTGCATATTATCAAACAGGATACAAATTTGTACAGACGGGTAACTAGATCAAACGAGCAAGATATATGACTTTATAACAGTCTATAATTTGCCATTAACACCACAGTCTTCTAAAGACGTAACAGAAATAAGGCTAGTTTTCCGATCCACCAGTCATCTGAGCATTTGCTCTTTGAATTGAGGCCATGACAGGTCTGCCTGAATTGTGGTGTGGTTGTGTAGTGTTCTCAGCTTCTGGGTAGGTAAATAAGGTTAAGAGAACAGCAACAAGACAGAGAAAACAGAACTAGGGTAGCAAGAGTATCAGTGGGGCAGTGAGAACAGCAACAAATCCAAGAAGACAAAAAAACATACTAGTGTTTGAACTACTAATCTCTATGACCATTAGTTAAGAAATAAAAAAGTGAATGTCAGATAACCTATTTCACTTAAGTGCACAAGTCATAGTACAAGTTGATTGACATTTAGACATTCTGATTTAAAATGAATAAATGTGTGATAATAACGTTAAGTTATTCTAGATGTCACCACTATATACAACGGCTTTCACATATCTTGAAAGTGTTATCAGCCATGAAGGAGTGCTTGATCATTGAAAGCAGACAGTATTCACGATGTGCATTCATGACCCTTCAGATGGTATGGAAATCAGCCTAATACAGCATCAGAACCAAGATTAGTTGTGTGCTGTCAACTTTACTATATGGATTAGAATGCCACAAGATATTTCCGAACGTTTCACCCTCCAAACAACTTGTCTGCGAAAGATCTTAAGTGTGTTCTGGCCAAATATGGTCTCTAAGCAAGAATAGAACATAAGCACCAGCATCCAAAAGAGATACTGGAGATGGATCGGACATGTGATATGCATGGAGACTGACTCCTTCACAAAAATTGCACTGAGATGGGTGCTAGAGAGTAAAAGAAAATGCGGGAGACCATACATGACCTGGAGGAGAACAGTAAAACAAGAACTGGAAGAGAAAAGAATGATGTGCCTCTCTTGCTCATAAGTGTCAAAGGCTAGAGAAAGAGCTATCACCATAGGATAGTCTCAAGTATAATTTTGTGTGTTCCAACTAACACTACTAACAGACTATGCAAACAACTTAGACTATGATTAGTTGTACTGTCTTTCTAGACATTTCTCAACAAGGTCTTCTGATTTGAAAACTTTAAATACAGTATAACTTTAAAGGGTAGACATCATGGTCATCAATATGACAACAAATAATAGTTTAGCTTAACTTAACCTGCCATGTTGCTAAATGAAAGAAAGGTTGTCACTGGTACTGTTGTCCGTATGTAACAAATAAATGAGTAGCAATCAGTTTGTGTAATAGACTTTGATTATACTCAACAGGTGTTGTTGTTTGTTATCCCTGCTGCATGCTAAGTGTCATGTTTAAACCATATAATCGGCACAAGTCAGCTTTGATGGCCACCCTATGAATGACTAATATCAGATCTGATACCATGCTACAGTACAACTCCATATGTAGTATTTTAAAGTGGGGTATTTCTGTTTGCAAAATCTTAGTTACCCATCTGTACAAAGCTGTGTTCTGTCAAATAATATGCACGACTAACTTTGACTGAAATTCGTAATTGCCTGTCCAACATGCTGTATGAGTCAAATGGGGGTGCAAAGTACTCACATTCTTGGCACAAACCACACATATCACAAAGATTGGTTAGCGAGAATGAGAGCAAACAAACCATATAATTAACTGAAATATTACTTCACAGCTCAAAGATTCATTAATTTGAAGTATTATTGCACACTGTATGGTCAATACGGATCAAATTTACACCTGTGTGTACCAAATGTTGGCAAACATTACAATCGACAATTGTTACGTTGTAGAAAACTTTGTGACTGTTTATTATAAACATCGATAAATAATAATCGATGGATGTATTTTATGTTCCTGTACATAACAATTTTTGTCTTGCATGTCCAAGATTCTAAGAGAACTAACTAGAGAGAGGGTAGGACATGAGAATATCTACCCCAACCTCCCCTGTAACAGTACTCAGTACAGCAGAGTAGCACAGACTCAGGCTGACTCTGAGGAGAGAAATGAGAAGTACGTACTCAGATAGTAGACTTTGACTAATAATTTACTATCAGTAATAATATCTTTAGAGGAAGGTCCTCTCCTGCTCCATGGGGAAGAGTTGATATTGAAAATAAAATTAAAAGAACAAGATTATAACACTAACAGAACATGAATACTATTACTAGTATTTATATTACAAATACTATAGTATTACTATTACTAACTAATAATAGGCTAACTAACGTTAACTATTTCAACGTTATTCCCTTTGTTTTCTTTTTGTTAGATAAATTAAATTAAGATTTGTACTCACTCAACTCACTAGAGTCACTGTAGAGTCATGATGATGATTTTGATTTGTTTTAATTTTTAAAAATAAAATAACTTTAATAAATATTTAAATTAGAATTGCATATTTAAATAATATCCCTTACGTTTCGTTGTTCAGAATGATATAATTAAATAATCATATTCCGCTAGAACTAAAAGACAGTTTATTGTATCACTAGCAATTCAATAGCAGCGATATAATGATGTGAATGTCGCCATGTGTCTTGACTTGTTTACCTATTCATCAAAACCACAGCCATTTGTATTTTCATTCATCCTCTACAGCTTGCCAGATTTATTCTACATCCTTACACATTTGTTAAAAATCATATCAATGTTATTTTCTGTTACATTCAATTAAAAATTATTTCATGAATACGAAATAGATAATTAAGCTAATTTTCAAAGATAAAAATAATATACGTGCTTCTATTTTGTTGTATTGATTTGGCGTCAAAATTATAATGAACCATCACGTGGCTGACTGGCAATTTAAACATATGTTTGAAAGACCAGAACGTACTAGAGCCTAGATAAGGAAAGCTATTGTCATGATGAGTAGTGATGATCAGTGTTATGGGTTCATACATAAGCTATCAGCTCATAATTCATACAGGAAGAGAGCAATTATCAATGTTATTTGTTTTAACACCACTTGTTTACATTTATCAGCACCCATCTTAGACGTGTCAATCCATCTCTAGCTCAGTAGCTCATGAATATCATACATTGTCTTCCCCTGCTTGTTTATAGCTGTTACTTTTTTCTGTATTTTTTCACAACAGCTATCCCCGCGTGGGAAGTCGCAGGTGTTCTTGTGTGTTACGTGCGGATTTTATCACTGTGCATATGATCATCAATTAAAATCTTCATGACAGCCTGAATCCATTTCCTCGTTTTCCTTACTCTTGCTCATGAGATATATTTTGAGGAACATTGTTGTAGAATGTAGCTGATTATGTTTATTTTTAATCCCATTTATTTGGAGCTCTGTATGTACAAACCAAGACAATTCAAACCTAACCTGTTACAGTTTGTCTGTGATGATGGTGTTTATACCGATGGGTCTGTATATCGTAGTGAGAAGTCGGGCTTGGATGTCCTAGCTAGAGAGCATGATAAGGTCGTTGCAGAGCGGAATGAGGCATACATGACCTCTACTTCCAGTGTCAGGATAACGTTGAGGCCGTTACTACTGCCATCTCTGATGCTTCGTGTACTGGGGGCTATTGTTGTGTACGAATACTGAGATCACCAGACACACAGGCATCTACAGAGAAATAAAAAAGAAGAAGGAAGTGACTGGATCATACATTAAGTATGCAGAAGACCAACCACCCAAATGTGACTGAAATAAAATCAGATCTGCAAAAAGGGGAGCGGATAAGTACTGTAGACAAAGCGAAGAGGCGGGAATGAACCAAGATGACTTGCTCAAGACAGATCTGGTTGCAGGAAATTTGTAGATGCCTTGTGCTCAATGGAAGATGGAAGGTTATTGTGCTTGATTCTCAGTTGATTCTTTAGAAAACTAAAAGTACAGGCTGAGAAACGTGTTGATGTCGTCTATCAAGGTTTCAAACCTCCAGAGGCATGCGTTAATGTACTGACTTGGATATGTGTTTGCGGCAATGAGAGAGCGGGCAGGATTGCATAGATCGTCGGGGAGTAAAAGATGGATAGGGTACGCCCGTCGGTTTCTCGACGATCGTCTGTTAGATGAAGACACTAATATCGATTTTGAATCTATCCAGCGATTTAAGGAATTTCTTCTTCGCGATCGCCCTTAGACTGATGTACCAGATTTACCCATAAATCTCATTCATGTGGAAATATGATTCATGCAGCCTTAGCATGTGTGTGATTTTCGTCCCATCTTCAGCGCCATTTGGAGCTCTGGTGCTTATCCTTCGGCGATGTGTCCGGTTTCAGCCAGCGTTTACTGGGTTCGCTCTCCGTCAGCTTTGGCTGTCCCCAGCCGACCTGCAAGGCAGCAGGTTGCTATTTTCTTTAGGGTAGCTACCCTTAGACAACCTTCCCTACCGGGATGTTGAGCGTCATCTGCACAGGTTACTAGTCTTTTTTTGAACTCCTTGGTTTGCCTGACGTCCAGTTTTGTGTACGGTTCGCTCCGCTCGCCTTTGATTGTCCCCAATCAAACTACAAGGCAGTAGTAGTTCTCTGCGATGAGAAACGCGATTATTCGAGAACGAGATACACGATGTCCATGGCACCGAGCCGAAGAGCTAAAAGCTCAAGTGCTTCTGGATTCCCCAAAAAATAATTAGTGCCAGCTTACTAATCCTGGCGCGCCGTTGTCCCTAGAATTGCGCATTTGACCCCATTTAAGGAATTTGGAATTGCACCTTTTATAAGAAGAACATGGTCAGTTCTCTTGATTGACATCCTGGCACAATGATCACATATATCTATACTTACTATGTCCTTCACTTCAACAGCTATCTCAACGCTCAAATTCTTATCGTACCTAAGGATTTTTGGTTGGTATATCTTCTCTCTTTCTCTTCCGTACAGACATCCCCGGCGTGCTTGTCTACGATTAACGTGTTGTTTATTGTCTCTGGTTCTGTTTCCTATGTACGTCGAACACAGGACTTCTATTATGTCTGCCCTGTCATATATTTCTCCCTCTCAAAATAAATTAAGTTTCGGCTAATTTATCTTTCATTTCCCTTCCCTTTTGCTTACATGACGTGTAAAGTCAATTCTATTTCTGGAGGGATCAATACTGTTTACTCATTCAGTGAGAAACTAGTCGGCATCGATAATCTTAAACAAACTCACCGAGTCTGTTTCTAGCATTACACGAGTCGCTGTTTGTTCTGCAAGCTTAAAAATCGCATTAGAGACAGCAGATATGCCAATTGTCACGCTTGAAGTGCTTGCATTGGTTGTATTACTTTTTTTCTGTATTAACATTCTGTTCATAATTTCATTTCTTCTGTTTTATTGTTCTCTTTTAACAATATTTGTTAAATGTGCTACTATCGTAATATTCACAAAATATATGAGACTGCAGTAAACTATTTGATTGGCAAAACACGTAATCACAAAGTACTGTAGTTTTACAAATGACAAAAACAATGACAAAATACAGCAACGTTTCGACCAACAAGGCCTTTATCAGCAAACAAACAACAGGAGTGACAAATTAAAAACAAAAACAAATGGACAACTAAATACAAACGTTTCTAATGAAAATCTGGGAATAAAACGAATAACGAAATAAATGTAACACAAAAACACACATAAAAACTAGAAATAGAAAGGAAGAGAAACAATAAAAAATCTAGTAAATATATAACTTGAATACATGCAGCATATGCCCATATAGATTACAAGGCATAGGAAGAGAAAGTACTAAGAAGCATAGGAATATAATACGTTGAGCCCACGTGGTCGCAAGGTACCATACAAAGAAATCAACCGATTTTCCAGAGCAAATCGACTGCGATCATCCAAGGAACATGATCGGATGGCTGTGACCTGGACATCGTGATCTCCTAAATGGCCAGTATCGTTGAAATGGGTGGCTACAGGGGTCACAGAGCATTGGCGTATGTCGCGCAAGTGTTGGGCAAATCGGTCACTGAGCCCTGTCTCGCCGATATAAGCCTTGTTACACCGCTTACAGAAATGGCATAGATAAGATTACGGACTCTCATGTGAAAACATCGTCAATAACAAACGTGGCTAAAGGAAAAGATACAGCACAAGTCTGTATCACATAAGCACACGTGTTGCAACGCCGACGGCCACACTGGACATTGCCAAAATGAGTCTGGATATTGGACTTAAGGCGACTGTGTACCAACATATCCTAGACTTCGTCCGTCTGTAAGCCACCAAAGGATAGTTGGGGAAGACGAACGGGTCTCAGGATCTGACTTAAGGATAGACAGATGCCGGAATAAAACATTTTTCCCCAGTGAACTATGGAGGTGGAAAGTTAAGATAAGTTTTAATCTGTCAGAGTTAGTAGTCCTATGCTGGCTGGTAAGGTCTGAGTGATTTTCTAAACTCGATGCATAGCCGAGACAAGCACCCTCTCCGGGTATAGGCGCCTGCGAAAGAAATCAAGCATCTCGCGAGCTCTCTCAAGAAAATCATCGTCCTCGCTACAAAGGCGACGAAGGCGCAAGAGCTGCGAGAATGGCAAAGGGTCACGACAAGCTCGGGGATGGAAAGAAATATAAAGGAGAAAACTATGTGCATCAGTAGGCTTGTAATATACTGATGTAGTGATAGTTGATATGCGTATGGGGATAGTAATGTCAAGAAAGTTCACACAAGTAGTGGAGATGTGAGAAGTAAAACGAATAGAGGGGTTTTCAACCTACTATTTCTAGTTTTTATGTGTGTTTTTGTGTTACATTTATTTCGTTATTCGTGTTTATTCCCATATTTTCATTAGAAACGTTTGTATTTAGTCGTCCATTTGTTTTTTTTTAATTTGTCACTCCTGTTGTTCGTTTGCTCGATAAAGGCCTTGTTGGTCGAAACGTTGCTGTATTTTGTCATTGTTTTTGTCATTTGTAAAACTACAGTACTTTGTGATTACGTGTTTTACTATCGTATTAGGGATGAAGACATTCAGAATGCAGTATTTCAACAATGTTTTAGAAGTGTGTACAGATATTAGCCTGGAAAAGTCTTCTTTTTATTTTTGTTGTCACACTGTTGCCGGGTAGTTGTCCAGTGTCATTGTTTACTGTTTTTGTCTAGCGCTGTTCTGGTGGCTTGGGCGATTGTTATTTTTGATTTTTAACAGGATTCTGCTAATCTATCTAACCATATTTTTCGTGGTCTGCCTCTCACCTTCATTTCTGATGTTCTGTTGTAGAATATTCTGTATACTGTGGAGATTTGGTGCATTCTTATTAAGTAGCCAAACCACTTCATTCTTTGTTTCTCAATGTAATTCAAGCAAGGTTCTGTGCCAACTTTCTTTCTTATGCTGATGTTGGTGACTGATTTTTCTGGTGTTGTTGGTAACTTTTCGCAGGCACCGCATTTCACATGTAGTTATTTTTTGCGACTGCGCTTTGCTCATTGTCCATGGTTGTCTCTAGTAACACAAAGTAGTTATGAAAATGTTGTTTACCATCTGCTGTTTAGCGGTCAATGAGATTCGTGGGTGCCTTAATAATGGCGTTAGCTGGTATGTTACAGCATTTGCTTTTTGCACTCTAGTTTCTATCTCTCTGGCAAAGTCAAAAGTAGTAAACCTGGAAATTCTGGGAATCAACATTGGGAAAAGAAGGATAAAAACAGGTGAGTGAAGGCGGATGATATCTGCAGCAATGAATCTCAAAAGCGTGTAAAGTTAAAGAAGAAGTTAAAATCACAACGATCATCGTAGTTAAATGAAGTGGACATTCAGAATACAATATTTCACTCATTTTTCAGTGCAACTGTTAGTTTGTCGAAAAACAAAGTGACCACATGCTTGATTATTGGTTACTGAACCGACGTCATTACACTCCGGGCATACCCATAGGTGCTCAGTCTCCTCCAACAGATATCGAAGGGTATGCATACCTGATGGTTTCGGTGTCTCGCTGGTTAAACCCACTCTTCACTCTGCTTCTCAGTCATCCAGTTCTACTTGTACAACGGGCAACTCCAAATTAATTAAATAGCTGGGTCGATTCAACATCTATTTTTAGTGTCTTCTTCCAACAGCAGTCGCGAAGAGACAGAAGAACATCCCCCTTTTCCATCATTATTTTCATCTCCCATAACCACATGCCACGTGTACATACATGTTTTTCCAACCACCCACGGTGAATGATAAAAAGCAAATGAAAACCCGACAGGAAATGTAGAGTGTAGCAATACCTTTCATTCAAGAATGTATTTGGTTATCTTTTGTTTGTGGCCATTCCTGCTACCCGAGGTTTGGAAAATGACCAAAAATATCGAAAGTCAGTTGAAAGCATTTGAAAACAGATGTCTTAAAAAAATAATGAACACAAAATTGGACGAATTCAGATTAGCGATGAACTTGGAGAATTGTACTGGTTCAACCACTAGTAGCGACTGATTTAAGAGAAAATGGAGATATGTTAAATCATCATCATCAGGTGCCGTCTCCACATCGAAGGTTGGCTGCAATGAATCTCCAGCATCCTCTGTCTTTCGCCTTGGTATTGCACACTGCCAGACTGTAACCTGTCCATTTCTTAAAGTTTCCTCCCACTTATCTCTCGGTCTTCCTCTTGCTCTTCTCCCCTCAACTTTCCCTCTAGTAAATGTTTTATCATGGTGTCATGCCTTTTATGTGCCCAAAATACTTTACTTGTCTGAATTTTATTTCTCTTAATAATTGTTTCTTCATGCCTAGTTTTCCTAAAACTTGTTTATTTGTCTGTTTTTCTGTCCATGAAGCTCTGCTTATTCTTCTATATATCCACATCTCAAATGCATCAATTCTGTCTTCTAACTGCTTGTTCATTGTCCATGTTTCGAGCCATACATTAATATAGGATATATATAGCATTTGATCATTCTAATTTTTAGCCTGTTTGTGATTTGTTTGGATGTCAGTAACTTTCACATACTATTGAAATTATCCTTGGCCATTCCTATTCTCTTTTAATTTCAGTTATACATCTGCCATCATCTGTTATCATCTGACAGAGATAGGAGTAGCTTTTACTTGATGTAGTAATTCTCCATGTATTTTTATATTCATTTTAGGTTTTTCCATTTCCTTGTTGATTACCATAGTTTTTGTTTTCTGTATGTTAATGTCTAATCCATATTCCTTGCTAGTTCTGTCCAATTGGTCCACTAATTCTTGTAGATCTTGTTCATTTTCTGCTACCAATACTGTGTCATCTGCATATCTTAAGTTATTTATTATGTTAAATATACTCTACTTAAATGCTCAAAGAATCACAAAACAGGCATTGAAGGAAGAGTGAGACAAATGGTTACAACAATAAAGGATCCCTTAGGGAAACATTGGAATTAATTTTACCAAGAGAAATATCGGACTTTCATACAATATAATTAGTTGCCCAGGATAAAGTGATATGGAGAAATTTCGCGCAGGCCCTACGTTACGAATGGTACGAGATGAATACAACAAAAATAACGCCCACTATTTGAGCTACATCATTTAAGCAACATTTGATTATTAAATATATAGGTGTAATCGGCAATTAAAGTATAGTCATATAAATCAGTGTCAATAATTTGTTCTTTTCTCTCTCGAATTGTGATTAAGAATTAGTTCATAAAATATAATGCTGCCACTAGAAAATAAAAAAATGTTTGTTTGCCGACATTATTTGGGATAAATTCTGACTCGTCTCCATGGAGACATAACAATGGACGATGCGATTTTACCATATTTTATATACATCTCCTGTTGATAGGATTTTCTATATCCACGATTGAAAAGTTTACATCTGGAAAATGAGAGCAGTAAAACCATCTTAAAAAATAAATATATATATTCAAAACTAGTTTATATGGGTGGACATTTACCACACGCATCACAGTCATCGCAGTCTTAATCCTTATCCCAAAAAGTGATGGAGGAGGGACCGGTACAGGGCAGGTTTATGTGTTATTATTGTTATGTGTATCTAAATCTACACTTTTTTATTTCCTATAATTGTTTTAATTTTGATAAAGGAAATTCAGATTATTTATGTAGAACAGTATGTGCATTAGCAAGACTAGATACCCCACAGCTATTTTTTGCTAGTTGATCATTATTATACTTATATAATAATAATATATAATATGTACTTATTATATATAAGTTATAGTAATTAATTATACGTTCTAGTTATATGTGAGGAGATGGAAAATTGTCGCATACCAAAACTTTTGGAGGTGGAGAGGCACCAGGGCAGACCACTGCTCAGATATAAAGATGTCTGCAAGGCATCAATGAAGAACTTATCTATAGGCATAGGTCCCAGCAAGTGAGGAAAAACTAGCTGACAGAGTTGCGTGGAAAACGATATTGAGCAATGGTGCAGTATTTTGAGAAGAGACTTATGTATAAACTGAAAGACAAGAGCGAAAACATCTCCTGTCACAGTAAATCACTTGCCAATTGACCGTCTGCAAAGACGAACAGTGCCATATATAGTATACTAGTTACCATAGTAATAGTTTGATTGATAGAATCGATCGATTATCATTGTACTTCAGTGAATAACCGTATGTGATCCGAAATGATTCTTACACAGGGAAATCTCATTGACAGTACACGAACTCCCAGCACGGAGACTCACCAATCCTGTATCATTTTGAGGATGGTGAGCATTTGTAGTTTTATTTTACCTTATAAGAAGGGAAGGCCAGTTACCCTATTAGAAAGGCCAGTGCACACGAGTCCCAGACTGTAGCAACAATCTCATGACAACACTGTCCACGACTCTTCAAGGCACGCATCGGACTGACAAGTCACCTATGTGTCCATTGACTGATACTACATTTTGTTTGTTGGATGAAGTAACTATGTGGTTATAATCATATTTGATTGACGAATATTATTATAAGAATGGAACCTAAATGATAATTACTTTTTCCCAGGACACAAGCTTTCAAACCTACTATTAGTAACCGATTTTCAACTGTCAAATGTTCTTCTACGTGCTCGACTTGAACACAGGACCTACATTTTATCGTCAGTTTATGATAGAACTAGGAACTCGATCTCACCTACCCTGAGATCAAAGATCACTGAAAAATTAGCCTGATTGTTCCACATGGGTAACGAACCTAGAACATTTGAAGCGAGCACCATGCCTCCGCACCACTCTGAACCATTATAGTTAAGAGAACTTGCCCGCCACAAAAAAAGTAAATTTTAAACTAGTAGTTGAATAGTTGTCATTGGGTGTTAGACTTGTGACTAAATAAATTGTTCAATTGTATCAATCTTGTGACTAATGATCCTATGCTCCATTTACTTTATCTCTATCTCTTGTCTCATACATACTACTCAAGACATACAATACTCAGAGGTTCTGTGAACATATTGCACATAAAAGGAAGCACTGGCAGTTCAACATTTTAAAATGTGGACTGATAGGTCGCTGTGACACAAATCTTAAACATATAAATATCAGAAAAAATATTGAAGGTCCTAATATTAAAATCAAGAAATGAGAATGGAATGTTCATTAATATAGTCAGTCCTTGGGCTTGAGCTATATTTTTGTTTGAAAACTTGTTCTATGACAGCTGAACAAGAATTTGGAGGGCAGTTGTTTGTTAATTTTTTGTGCATTTTACTAAGCATAATTTTTGCCACTGACTTGTTGTGTATTGACAGGTCAGGTCTAGATGCAATGAATCGATCCATGAATGGAAGCAACTTAACTGTCCCTGGAGCACAGCAGTTGTCAGATACAATAACCAGGAGAAGAAGGGTGTGCCTGTCTGTTACTGAATTATATGTTCACATTTTTATTATGTCTGCTTTGATCATAATTACTGAATTATGTGTTCACATTTTTATTATGTCTGCTTTGATCATAATTACTGAATTATTGAATTACTGAATTGGGGGTTTCTGTGGCTGAGTGGTTAAGCCCTTTGCCTTGCGAGTCGAAGGTCGTAGGTTCGAATCCGACCGCGCCTTCTGTTCATGAGTGCAGTTTTTCCAGAGACCCTAGGATTGTTGCCGGAGCTACGGAGTTCGTGCTTTGTGCAAAACTCTCGGCAGGTGGCGTGCCATTTCTGCGGAGAGGGACCGAGCTATATGGGGTAAAACCCGATGCAATGAAGTCAATCCTTCGGCTTTAAAACCCTTTTATACTGAATTATATGTTCAAATTTTTATTATGTCTGCTTTGATCATAATTACTGAATGTTGAAGGACAATTGTATTAATACTGACATTTTTCATGAATGCTGACATTCCTTAATAACCACACCTTCCCACTTGTCTTTACTGCCTGTGTAATACCGCTTTAAGGAGGGGGTTCTAGTAAGGGAGGGGCGCATGAGCCTGAGGAATTTAATGGCAGCATGGCTAGTGCAGTCACTGTGAAACTTCAAGTGATTATTTTTTGTATGCCCCCGACAGAAAAAAATTTCCTTGGTCTTAATTGGGGATTGAACCCAGGTCTCCCAAATGGGAGTCAGTGATCTAATCTACTCAGCCGGACGCTTACTAATACTACTTAATCTTCATTAATACTGACAGTAATCATTGATACTGACATTCCTCATTAATGCTGACACTTATAATTTCTCTTCTTTCACTCTACATCAGCCACTTGTTTAAGCACTTTTTGTGGTCTGTAGTGAGTTGCGTTGTAGAGAGAGGATTGTTGTACCAGTTAGACTCTGACCCGTTTTAAAACTTTAATATATTTTTTCCTTGTCATTCATACAATACTCAATAAACTTTTTTTTTTTCTGATCCAGAAGCACTTGAGCTGAAAGCTCTTCGACTCGGTGTCATGGACATCGAACTTCGGCTCGTGTCACGAGCACCGTAAATCTGGGGAACCTGTAGCTTTTCTGCAGTCCGCGGAGTTGAACCCGCACTTACAGAGGACTAGTCACCCGTAGTCCAACGCCTACGAACACGCTGCAGCGGCCTCAATAAACTTTAAATATTAAATTGCAATTTCTTTTCTCTAATAAATTTCAGTCTAGTACTAGAATGTTAACTCATTAACTTACTTTAAGTTCAAACTTGAGTCTTGTACTAGTGTTAACTCATTAACTTACTTCAATTTCAAACTTGAATCTAGTACTAGAGTGCTAACTCATTAATGCACTTAATTCAAGATCTGATTTTATCATGTCCTGATTATTTTCTTTTCATATGCTCATTAGAACAGCGGATCATCAATGGATGATTTTGGTATACGGAGTTCAGACCCTGTACCGGTCAGAAGAGGCATTAGGAAAGGTCAGAGCTCCTCGACGGGTGACCAGGAGAGATGCAGAAGAGTAATGCAGAATATGGAAAGAGAATTGGAACAGTACAAAGAGAAATCTGAAAAATATTACGTATTGTATGAGAGACAGAAGGTCAGTTAGTGTTTCAGTGATATCCATGTTATGTTCGATGGTGAATGCTGTTATTCCTGCATATTTTGTTAGCGACATTTATACTTCCTATTGCTTTGCACTATTTATATATGTTTCTATATATTTCCCACCTCAATGCTATGTATAGCCAGTGTGACAAGATTTTGGGAAAAACAAAACCAGAACACACATTGAAAATTCTTTAATGAGTCGTTGATTTACTAGACACCACTTACTTGCTTTCTGATCGTTGAGGTCTATTTTTACCGTCGAAACACGGAACAAATTTGCTTCCAAACTGTCTGCCGCAGAGTTTGAACCAGGTACTCTTGGGGGTTGTGATCGAGCTCACTACCATTAAGCCACAGACACCCACATGAACACCCATTAGAGATACAATGCGTCTGAGTGGTTACCGGGCCCAAATTTGGGGTGTAAAGAATAGAACCACTGTTACCTGCCACGCATGTCGTAAGAGGCGACTAAGGAGGTTAGGCTCAAATCGGATGCACATGTCCTAAATGTGTAGAAGTCTATGCGTTTAGGGGCCTACCAAACCAATGTGCAACGTATACAGCGTTCTTGGCAAAGATCAAACATATCACAAAGAGTGATTAAAATTGGCCGTAAAGAACAAACGTGAAGAAGAAGAAGAGATACAATATTGCCCACAAATTTAGCTATTTGAACGTAATATTATTTGTGTTGGTATTTCTTCGTATGCTCTGCCTTTCTCTGATGCAGATCCAAGCTGTTTTTTGCTTTTTACTGTTTACTTGAAAAAGGATGTAATTTTATATGATGATGATGTTGAAGCTGCAATTTTGATGCTTCTCTTTGATGATGTGATCATTGATGTTTGTTCTCCCTCCATGTGATATTGAACATGTTTAATTGCACAGTGCACACTTTACTTTGTCTTACCACTTTGATTTTTGAATGTATAGAAAATATTGTTGAAGTTTATCATTGAATGAACATGATCTTATTGGCATATTAATGCAAACTATAAAGTTATTTTGAACACTGAGACAAAACATCCAAAAACTGGTACAATCTCCATAAAACCAAGATGTTTGGTCCCTCCCATACACAGTATATGCAGTTGTACATGTTTCTATCCCAGTTCTCACTTTAATGTTGCATGTTTAATTGTATATATATATATATATATGCTAGTTCATATATATATTCATAGCTTGCTGTTGTCATTTCTGGACATGAGTTAGTTCAGACAGCCCACTATGATCAATCATATCTTACACTATGCTACAATATAACTCAGTAGATGTGGTATTACTAAGTTGGGTTTTATGTTTCCATAATCTTATCAGTAATCTACCTGTACAAATGTCCATACTATTTGTCAGTTTCCTCTTATACTATTGGTAGTTGGGTCGCCTGTGTGGTGCCAGGGCCCGCAAGAGAAGCAATCTCTTCAAGAAAGTATTCTCCATTTCATACATTGGGGTAAATCTCATTGCTCCTGTAATAATTCTCAATGCTTTATTTTATGCAAGGTTAATTTTGAACCTGCAAGGAAAAACTGAGATAGTGTTAGGAATAATTTCAGCACTTTGCTTCATCAGAATGTGATATTGAATATATAAATGTTAATGATAAGTTGCATCCCTTTGTTTCATTGTAAATGAACAATAATAAAGGAGAGAGAGAGAGAGAGTTCACATCTATTTTCTATGAGTTTATCTGCAGTGGCGCCACATGCTCTTACTTGCATGATTAAATTGGAAATATACTGCAGTTCAGTCATGTGTACCCTGTAAGCACAATATGTAATACAAGTGTAATTTGTTGGTTTAGTTACTGCTGGTGGTCGATACATTTTTTGTAATATGCTAACATTGTGCATGGGAAAAGGTAGAGTTTGTTCTTATTCTATAGAATCTTTGTGATGCCAGAACAGAAGAGCTGATGAAGCTGGAATCAAAGTACATGCAACTTGAGAAGCAATGTTCACTCCAAGAGAATTTGATTGTTGACATGAACAATGAACATGAGAAACTGTCTGAGGAGTTGAAGGTGACTTTGTATATCATATTCGTTGTGATCACATTTGAAGATGAATTTGATGACTGTGAAATAATTTGAAAAAACTAATGAATGTATTTGTGGCATAATTTGATGGATTTATTGATTGCATTCATGATCTAATGTGATGAAGTTGATGACTGTTGTTACCTAACATAACCAACTTGACTGCACTCTATGCAAGCACATAGGTTCTCAATCTTCCCCAGCAGATAGTGAACAGTATGCATGTTGATAATTCATACACCTTTATGGTTATACACACAATTTATACATCATCCCAAGTACCCTTGTCTAATTCCACAACATTTTATTCTACATCCCCACTGTACCCTTGTCTAATTCCACAACATTTTATTCTATATGCCCAGTGTACCCTTGTCTAATTCCACAACATTTTATTCTATATGCCCAGTGTCTGTTTTGTAGAACCAATGAATGATTTGATTCACATTGAAGATTCTATGTTTTAGAACAGATCTGACATACAAAATCATTTGTTATAAAACAGATCTGACATACAAAAATAATTGTTATAGAACAGATCTGATATACAAAATTATTTGTTATCGAACAGATCTGATATACAAAATCATTTGTTATAGAACAGATCTGAAATACAAAATTATTTGTTATCGAACAGATCTGACATACAAAATTATTTGTTATCGAACAGATCTGACATACAAAATCATTTGTTATATGCCCGTTTGGTGCAGGGGCCCGCAAGGGAAGCAAAGAATAGTACCACTGCAACCTACAATGCATGTTGTAAGAGGCAACTGATGTAGGCCCTAGGGATGCTACCCTAGTAAATCAAAAGCAGCGCAGAAATCGGATGTGCTGGCCTACTTGTAGGCCCATAACTTGCACAACGATCAATCGTTCTTAGGCTCAGATCACATACAAATCACACAGATTGGTTAACAATTGGTCGATATGGAGCATTCGAAGAAGAAGAAGATTTGTTATAGATCAGATCTGACATACAAAATCATTTGTTATAGAACAGATATACAAATCATTTGTTATAGAACAGATTGGACAAACAAAATCATTTGTTATAGAACAGATCTGATATACAAAATTATTTGTTGTAGAACAGATTACAAAATCATTTGTTATAGAACAAATATACAAAATTATTTGTTGTAGAACAGATTACAAAATCATTTGTTATAGAACACATCTGACATACAAAATCATTTGTTATAGGATAGGTCTGCCAAGTTGACAGAAACAGTGAACGAGTTGAGTTCAGTGATGATCAAGTCTGAAGATTTGGCCAAGAAACTCCATGAGTTTGAGAGGCAGTTACAGATTTCAGAAACTGCACGTAATACGGAACTAGATAACCTGCGAAGTTTGCAAGGATGTAAGTTCTTTGGTTGGAATACTTGTTTCCTGTCATCTGAAGTTTCTGTTCTTGGTATTTATATGATCTATTGTATTCCTTGTATAGTTACCCGTATCCACCAAGGCTGCATAAGATGGCTAGGTCACCTGTTCTGAATGGAGGACAACCGAATCCCCAAGAATGCTCTATATAAAGAGCTGGCTTCTGACAAAAGAATGGTGGGGTGACCCATTTTTCATTACAAAAAAACATGTGCCAGCATTTCTGAAAGTGCTTGACATCAATATACAAGACTGAAAGATAGGTTGCCAAGGACAGATCCAGCTGGAGACAGGCTCTGAAAAATGTCTGAGAACTGGTGAAGTCAAACTAAGACAATTTGCTGGTATAAAATGTGCCAGAATAAAACTGAAATAAAACCCACCATGAATAAATCTATTATCTCTCTCGAGACTAACAGGATGCCATAATCATCATCATCATCATCATTATCATCATCATTATCATCATCATGATTCTGTTCACTGAAAATATCCCAATAAACTTCAAAGATCAGAAAGCACATTTATTTTACATTAACGTATAAAGCAGATAGACCCTCATTATCACAAACTTATTAGAGCATCCAACCATCTCTGATTTAGAGATTAACCAATATCCAGGGTTGTAAAACATTGCTATATGTCTGTGACAATATACTTGAAACCCATGTTATCCTCTGACCTGACATTGAAGCGCAAATATCTATTTATAGCACTGTAGAACTTGGATGTCTGCTGATTTTCTACCCACTTCATGCAAGAGTCAGAATTTTACTGTCCCAGTACCAGGAGACAAGCTGGTGGGGACACTCTTTGGGCTAAAGAAATTTGGCTGAGCTGGTGGTTCATGTGAAAAATTGAGAGGTCTACAAACATGTGGTAAATCCTAAGCCCAGTGATATCATCAACCATCAGAGCATCATTTTTGTGCTTGCCACCCAGCACATGTATCTTCTATATAATCACAGAAATAGAATCAGTCAATAGAATATTTCAAAATGCCAGTCATGTACACACTATCATGAAACTGTTGACAATCACCTCATCTGATGTCAGTTGTTGAATGATGTTAAAAAAGATCACTGAACACTGAGATAGTTGTTTGCATTGGAGGATGGATCACACTTTGGTTTGCTAATGTGTGAGGATATCACTCGAGAATACTAAACTAAGTTGAGCTGAAGTGTGACATGATACGGTTGCTAGCACCATCTAGCACTCTTTTTAGTCACATCTTACAGTGGTAGTTATTCTAGTGACTATTTTAACATGATGGTCTACAATGCATGATCTGTACCTGGCTCTGCATCCAGTAAAGTTGGGGTCAGCTAGTCTCTCTTCTTAGGAAGACGAAAAGTGAAAATTGTAGCCCACTGATGACTTACAGAACACATGTAGACCTGGAAACTTTGGCCACGATGTCTAAGGCTAACGGGCTCGGCTAGTCTAAGGGATGGACTTCCAAGGTCAGGCTTTTTTGTCCCCAACTTAGGGAGGTGAATCAGAATAAAAAGTATGCAGGAACCGGATATGCTGGCCTACGGATCTGTAGACACCTAACTGGCACAACAAACTCCTGCTGTAAGGCACAAATCACATACAGACCACAAAGAGTGATTTAACAAGCTGTTGATGTAGAGCAAATGAAGTTTGGCATGATAGGATTACTAGTACCAGATACAACTATTATATTTCCTTCTTGCAACAAATTTATTACACTACAGCAGTTTTATTTCTCAATATCTTTAGGATTAACACACACAGATTTAATGTGGAACACACACAGATTTAATGTGGAACACACACAGATTTAATGTGGAACACACACAGATTTAATGTGGAACACACAGATTTAATGTGACACACAGATTTAATGACACACGATTTAATGTGAACACACACAGATTTAATGTGGAACACACACAGATTTAATGTGGAACACACACAGATTTAATGTGGAAATTATAATGAACATTCATTTTATCATAATGAAATATTTACCTTATTCACAAAAATGAATCATTTTTTCTAGTTTTCCCAGGCCAGTGAAAACATTTTACCAGTGTTTTGGAGCAGGTACAGAGTTTGATACAGGAAAATGAGTTGGCTTATGAGGCAAGTATTGGATTTATACCTCATTTAAAGATATACACCTTTTCAACATTTATCCAGTGTTCAACATTTAGACAATCTCTATTGCTCAACATTTTGACAGTCTCTATTGCTCAACATTTAGACAGTCTCTATTGCTCAACATTTAGACAATCTCTATTGCTCAACATTTAGACAATCTCTATTGTTCAACATTTAGACACTGTCCAGTGTTCAATATTTAGACAATGTCCAGTGTTCAACATTTAGACATGTCTATTGGTCAACATTTAGACAATGGTCATTGTTCAACATTTAGACACTGTCTATTGGTCAACATTTAGACAATGGCCATTGTTCAACATTTAGACAATGTCTATTGTTCAACATTTAGACAATGTCCATTGCTCAACATTTAGACAATGACCATTGTTCAACATTTAGACACTGTCTATTGTTCAACATTTAGGCAATGTCCATTGTTCAACATTTAGACAATGACCATTGTTCAACATTTAGACAATGTCTGTTGCTCAACATTTAGGCAATGTCCAGTGTTCAACATTTAGGCAATGTCCAGTGTTCAACATTTAGACAATGACCAGTGTTCAACATTTAGATAATGTCCAGTGTTCAACATTTAGACAATGACCAGTGTTCAACATTTAGACAATGACCAGTGTTCAACATTTAGAGAATGACCATTGTTCTTCTTCTCCTCCTTCTTCTTTGCGTCGTTTCTTACGACCAATTTCAATCACTCTTGTGATATGTTTGATCTTTGCCAAGAACGTGTATACGTTGCACATTGGTTTGGTAGGCCCCTAAACACATAAGACTTCTACACGTTTAGGACATATGCATCCGATTTCAGCCAAACCTCCTTAGTCGCCTCTTACGACATGCGTGGCAGGTAGCAGTGGTTCTATTCTTTACACCCCAAATTTGGGCCCGGTAACTACTCGGGCGGACCATTGTTCAACATTTAGGCAATGTCCAGTGTTCAACATTTAGACAATGACCAGTGTTCAACATTTAGAAAATGACCATTCTTCAATATTTAAATCAATTTCAGCAATTAGGTAATGACTGTTCTTTAACACTGAAATAATTTTAACTTAAATATTAAAATAATTTTAACTTGCACATTTTGGTAGCAACTATTAATTAACATTTTGATTTGTATTATTTATGAAATATTTAGTTGAACAGTATTTTTAAAGAATTCATGACAGTTAAAAATATAACAGTTTTGAATAAAAACAGTAAAGTACACAACACCATATTAGCATGATTGTTTTAAGAATCTCACCTAATCTGTCATTCATCCTTGTTTGTCTTTCATTCACAGACAAATTGTCAACTGAGCCAAGAGAAGTTGAAAGTTGAAAGAGACTTGAGTTTGAAGAACAAGATGAGTTCATCCCTGACTGCTCAACTTGCAGAAGCTGAAGACAGGATGAGACAAATCAATCACACACTCAAATCCTTTGAACACGAGAAATCTTGTCTATACAAAAAGGTACAAGAACTACATTGAGTTATAAAATATCATATTATTTCGAATCTAAGACGCTATCAATTGTAAAACACACTACCTAATTTCATCACCACCAACAACAAAACCACTTTATGTGGCGAAATTGTTACACCTTCCCCTTGCATCCTGAAGGTTATGGGTTTGAATCTAGGTCATGTTGTTCTGTTCACAAGTACAGTTTTATGCAATACTCTTGGCAGGTGGCATGCCATTTCTGCAGAGAGGGACCAAGCGATACAGCATAAAGCCTGGTGCAATTAAGTCAATCCTTTGTCTTTAGACTTTGATTCTAATAAAGAATTGTAATAAAACACTAAAATATATGGAACAAATATTTTATTTATATTAGAATTTAATTAATGAACAACAATAGTACAACAAATGTTATTCTTCACTTCTTTCTGAATCTGACAAAACTGTTCATATCTGTATCTTATAATAAATATGAGACTAATATACATTCCATGTTTGATGTCACTAATGATGTCACTTAAACTATCATTATCTTCATTGTGACATAATATATTCATCTTCTGAGCCATTTAGGCTGGTTGGTGATGGAACATTTCTAAAATCTCTCTCCTTCTTTGCATTCATTCTTTATGACCAATTTTAATCTCTCTTTGTGATATGTTTGATCTTTGCCAAGAATGTGTATACGTGTATATGTTGCACATAGGTTTGGTAGGCTCCTAAGCGCATAGACTTCTACACATTTAGGACATGTGCATCCGATTTCAGCCAAACCTCCTTAGTCGCCTCTTACAACATGCATGGCAGGTAACAGTGATTCTATTCTTTACAGCCCAAATTTGGGCCCCGGTAACCACTTGGGCAAACATTTCTAAAATGAGTGCTGTACTATTCTTTCTGGGATTAGATTCATGTAGATCTATCAATTTTACTAGTCTCTTTCTGAACTTTTCAGAAGATGTCATCAATTATTGTCATTTAACTGCCACATTTCACATTCTGTTTGCAATTAATCATAACATTTCTTTTTATTGAAACATTGAGTGACTGCAGTTCACAAACATTGATTTCACAAATGACAAATTGTTAACCCACAGCTTTACTTCCATTTTCTTCTGTATACAAAGTAACTTTCTTATTTCTGTTCAGCTTCGTAGCACAACTTTTTGCAATTTTAATGTTCATTCAAAAAGGTATAAAAATGAACAAAAAACAGTAATTCCACTTTTGCAGAATGTGACATCTTGGAGAATGGGATTCCACAGTATTTGATTTAGAAAATTGGATCTTATATTGTGAACTTGCTTGTATGTGAAACAGACCTGATCTTTTCTGTGTAGATTTGATCCACTTTTTAATTGCAAAAGAATCTTGACCATTGTCAGGGGATATAATCCATTATTCTTGTATCATCAGAAGATTGATTTAACACAAACTATAATTAGTAAATGAGAGCAGAGATAATACAGAGGTTAATGCCTTTGCTTCATAAGCGTTTAGTCTGGGGTTCAATTCCACAGTGGGATGACATTTTTTTCAATCAGAATGGTTCTCAGGTCGACCTAGCCTTAATTGGGTACCAAAGAAACAATGGAAAGTAAAGGTGGCTGGTGTGATGTTAAGCACATCACTCATCGTGTGCCGATGTTGAAAAAATTCCCAGTATCTTCTATCCTATGGAAATTGGTTTCTTCTTTATAATTAGCAATAGCAACAGAGTAACAACTAAAAACAGTTAGGAATGTAACTGATAGGAAAACAAAGTTCAGAATACTAAGAGCATTCATATTTCCAATGGCAACGTATGTGTGTGAAGCATGGACATATAGCAAGGCAATGGAAAAACTTATATATGCTTCTGAGTATAAGTGTTACAGAAAAGTTTTCAATTTACCCTAGACAGAAAAGAGAACAAATAGATCTACCCATAAAGAACTCAAAATCAAAGAAAACTGGCTGGTGCTACAAATGAGAATGAAAAACGAAGTATTTTGGACGTATAAAAAGACACAAAGGTTTGGAAAAGACCATTATGGAAGAAGGCATCTAGATGAAGAGGAAGACCACAGAAAAGATGGATTCAGGATGTAACTGATGATTTGAGCATGACAGCTGCAGAGGCAGAACATCTTTCCTGTGAGAGAGAGAGCAATTTTGAAGGATTGTTAGGGTGACAAAGTTCTGCTCAGGACAAGCTATGTGTTGATGAAGATAAATATATTTAATATATGTATAGTTTAGTTCAGTCATCGGATCATCATCATCACTGCACGTCAAACCAATTAGTCCATAAGTGCTTTGATCTCCCCTCAGTATTTCCTCAGCGTGTGACGACTAACGACACCGGTTCTTTGTTGGTTTACTATTCTTCGGTGGCTACCATTCTGTGGCATTTAATATATGTATATATACGCACAGTCATTATCAAGGAAACATTCATTAGAAAACTGAAACTTCCACACAAAATAGGAGCCTAGCTTGTTTCTTTTTTTCTTCTTTCAGTTCTTTCTGGAGCACAGGTTTTTAACCAACATATGCCTTACTTTTCACTTTTTCTACCATCCTTTCCATGTCTTCCCATTCAGTTTTTGTACCATCCTTTCCATGTCTTCCCAATCAGTTTACTATATGTTTATTACATATGATACTGAACAAAGAAGCACATGGTCATATCATGTCTCCATTCTAAAAACCAAATACTTAGCAGCAATATTAGCTGCTGAGAGCTAACTGCAACAACTGAGCAGCAATATTAGCTGCTGAGAGCTAACTGCAACAACTTAGCAGCAATATTAGCTGCTGAGTGTTAATTGCAACAACTGAGCAGCAATATTAGCTGCTGAGTGCTAATTGCTAATGCTATTTATAAAATATGACCTTTGTAAAATTATTTCTTTATTGATTTTATTATTTATTGATTTATTTTCTTGCTTTGTAAAATTGTTTATTTTTTTATTTTGATGTATTATTTCAGATCAGCAAAATGGAAAGTGAGTTAGAGGTAAAAACTAGACATTTGGAGATGATCAACCAAGAAAAACTAGATCTGGAAGGTCAGCTCAAGCTGTCCAATTTGTGTCTGTCCAGGGCCCTAAGTGGTAAAGACAAGGCTAATATACTTCCTCAAAAATCTGAAGTAAAAATTATGGAAGTAAGTCACAGTAATGCATTCATGGTTATAATAGTAGTTGTCTGTTACATTTGTTATTTGTTTTTGAACTGATGGCACAGCACTCCAAGCAGACCCATAGGTGCTCAGTCTCCACCTTAGATGTCGTAGGGTATGCATACTGATGGTTCCTATGGCTCGCTGGTTAAACACACTCCTCTCTATGCCACACAAGCATCCATCTCAACTTGTAAAACATGTAATTCCAAACTCCTTAAATCGCTGGACTGATTCAACATCAATTTTAGTGTCCTCATCCAACAGTAGGTTGCCAAGATACTGAAGGACATCTCATATGCATTTAATCTCATTGCTTTACTTTTATTAGTATTTTTATTGAATCTATGGATTTGGCAAAATTTGGATGACTCTATCACCAGTGCATACATTATCCCCATTATTATTTAGTACTATCAAAATTTGGATGACTCTATCACCAGTGCATACATTATCTCCATTATTATTTTAGTACTATCAATATTTGGATAACTCTATCACCAGTGCATACATTATCCCAATTATTATTTTAGTACTATCAAAATCACAAATTCAAATCATTGTCTGTGATGTTATTGAGTACTTAATTATTGATAGATCTATCTACACTGTTGAAACACATTTCTGACCTGAACTGTGTAGTAGCTAGGGAAGGTGTACAAATGCTGTTTGTAATGTTATCACTGGTTGTAATGCTATCACTGTTTGTAATGCTATCACTGGTTGTAATGCTATCACTGGTTGTAATGCTATCACTGTTTGTAATGCTATCACTGTTTGTAATGCTATCACTGGTGTAATGTATCACTGTTGTAATACATCACTGTTTGTAATGCTATCACTGGTTGTAATGCTATCACTGTTTGTAATACTATCACTGTTTGTAATGCTATCACTGGTTGTAATGCTATCACTGGTTGTCAAGGTAATTTATTTTCTACAATTTGTAAACTAATCTACAATTTGTAAACTAACTTGGAACATTTATAAATTTTGTAACATCAACAAATTTGATTAAACTTTTGAGGTCTGATGTAAACATATATCATCTGATGGTAAGATGAAAACTGGAAATTTGAATTAAATTTAGCACTAATTTTATAGTGAAATAATGCATTACACTCTGAGAAACATTCGAGGAGTTTTAATTGATATTCTAGGCAAGTTGTATGGTTTTTGGTCTGTTAATGTAATAAATTGTTATATTTTATATTTTAGCCTACTGTATCCAGTGGTGTCTCTAAGCCTACTTTTAAAGCTTTCCATGAGGAAAATGTTACAAAAGGTAATACAATAATTTAATTTATTGCATAATCTTAGAAATACATTGTTTTCTGTTACTCAAATGGGAACGTGTTGTCCAAAACTTATCCAGAATTTTTTGCAAAGTTTGTGGAGCCTTCATGAAACTAGTTTAATAGAGGAAAAACCAATAGAAATGTCTGCTGGTAACTTCCTAGTTTACAAGTGCATGATGGAATGTGGGAAGCTATTATTGATTTTATGAATTTGTGTTGGAATTTTCTTTCTGTTAACATTTCTGCTGTTCTCAAAATTGTTTACTGTACTACATTTCACATAGAAAGTTAATATAATATTTATATGTTTTCAGACAGACATATTTTAATTTTTTAATATTTTTACACGTACAAATCTTAATATTTTTATATTTCCACAAAAACAATCTTAATGTTACTTTATATTCACATTAAAAAACTGTTTGTTTGTTTGTTTAATGTTTGTATAAAATCACAAACAAATACTTTCTTTATATTTCCACACACAGATTTATTTTTGTATATTTTCAAATAAAATCTCTTTTAATTTTAATTGTTTTTTTTAAAGATATAATTATTGGTCGTCTGATTGAGGAGAATAATAAATTGGAGGATGAGCTGCAAAGAAGCAAGATGGAGTTGATGAAACAACAAGAAATCAACAGTGCTAGCCAAGTCTGGTTCAAAAATGTACATGATATACCCAAAGACTTGGAGCAGGAGATACACCAGAGAGAGAGGATCATTGACTCCATGAAACTTACAATTGAAAAGGTAGGATTTTGGAAGTCTTTAAGCAGACTAGTTATAGTTTTATTCTAGTCTGTCAACATCTGCAGACTAGTCATTAGTGTGGACTGTTCACGTTCTCAGACTAGTCATAGTTTTAGTATTGACTGTCTACATCCACAGAATAGTCATAGTTTTATTCTAGTCTGTCCACATCCACAGACTAGTCATAGTTTTATTATAGTCTGTCCACATCCACAGACTAGTCATAGTTTTATTCTAGTCTGTCCACATCCACAGACTAGTCATAGTTTTATTATAGTCTGTCTACATCCATAGACTAGTCATAGTTTTATTATAGTCTGTCTATATCCACAGACTAGTCATAGTTTTATTATAGTCTGTCTACATCCACAGACTAGTCATTAGTTTTATTATAGTCTGTCCACATCCACAGACTAGTCATAGTTTTATTATAGTCTGTCTACATCCACAGACTAGTCATTAGTTTTATTATAGTCTGTCTACATCCACAGACTAGTCATTAGTTTTATTATAGTCTGTCCACATCCACAGACTAGTCATAGTTTTATTCTAGTCTGTCCACATCCATAGACTAGTCATAGTTTTATTATAGTCTGTCTACATCCACAGACTAGTCATTAGTTTTATTATAGTCTGTCTACATCCACAGACTAGTCATTAGTTTTATTATAGTCTGTCCACATCCACAGACTAGTCATAGTTTTATTATAGTCTGTCCACAGACTAGTCAATATTGTGGATTGTCTACATTTCCAGACTAGTAATAGTTTTAGTGTGGACTGTTCGCATCCACAAACTATTCATAATTTTCCTCTCAATTGTGTGACATGGGCGGGTCTCAGACACTGGAACGAGTTCGAGAATTAGGCGTTAAGTTTGGACATGCCAGACAGTGTCGCTTCGTGGTAGAGAGAGAAGATATAGAAATCAACTTCTCATGAGTACTGTGAGCAAATGGACTTTGGGATGGCTGCTTCAACGGAGGACAGAGCATGAATGGGAATGCCCAATGTGCCATGACGTCAATCGCATAACATAACCAGTGCCGGATTAGCCAGCCGGGCCTGTAGCAAATTTTAGCACAGGGCCCTAGGTTTTGTATGATAATAAATAATAAAACACAACTTTTACAAACAAACTTTTCTTGATTTAATGTGAGCAAATTTAGAGATAATACTAGACAAATCAATTTCTAAGTAAATTACATTCAATGTTCATTAAGGTGAGGTTGTTTAGACGATCTTGTCCCATCATGTTCCTTAACTCACTTTTTGTACGCTTTAATGTTGAAAAAGAACGTTCTCCGCTGCAGTTAGTAATCAATAAAGACAAGTAAATTCGCAAGACTATTTCTACATTTGGGAAACACGACTCTAATGAATTTTCCATTATAAGTTTATAAAATTGCAGTACAAGAGCATCATGCTTTCGTTACAATAGCAGCAGCTACATTAGTTTTTAAGAAGTTCAACGAACTGCACAAGTTCGTCGTCTAGGCTTTCTTCCAAATCCTCTTGGTAAGAGCTGACAATATTTGGAGTTCTTTTCAAGATCTCTTCTGCTGTAAGAGATTTTAACTGCCGAAGTATTCCAAATACAATAATCACTCTATGGTACGCTCCCATGCGTTTAGTTAAGGCAGAGAGTACATTATCAATTATGACAATATAAACACCTGACTTTCAAATTTTTGTTTGGGTATTTGATTTTCTACAACTTCATTGAGCGTAGTAGAGCCGCTAAAATCGTCGATTAGTATTTCGCTTGCGCTGCCTTGAAGTTTGTTGCTGATATTCTTGTCAGTCAGGCTTTTGGCTTTGGCCTCAATATCTGAAAATGTAGGCCGCATTGCTTGAACGTAACATGTAACGATTCATAAAGGGTATATCCCGTGTTAAGGTCTTGATCAGGTGACTGTAATGAAGCGCTAAACGCTTGCACGCGTTCTTGTATTCCGTTCCATAAAATGGTCAATATTCCTGTTTTCAACTTACTCATCCCCAAAACTAGCCAATATGCCTGATTACGACACTCTACCTTTGATCCATGTTATTTGAGATGTCATCCAAAACTTGTTTCTTCTTCTTCTTTTGTCGTCACACTGCTACCGGGTTGTTGCCCAGTGTCGTGTTTTCTGTTTTTGTCTTGCGCTGTTCTGGTGGCTTGTGTGATTGTTATCTTTGCTCTTTCACAGGATGCTGCCACGCCATCTAACCATCTTTTCCGTGGTCTTCCTCTTGCCTTCTTTCCCGATGTTCTGTTGTAGAAGACTCTGTATACTGTGGAGTTTGGATGCATTCTTATTAAGTGGCCAAACCACTTCATTCTTTGTTTATCTATATAATTCAAGCACGGTTTTGTGCCAACTTTCTTCTTATGCTGATGTTGGTGATTCTGTCTTTTCTTGTGTTGTTGGTAACTTTTCTCAGGCAACGCATTTCACATGTATGATAGTGGTAAAACTTGTTTGATAGTGGTAAAACCACATAAAAGTGCCTTTATCACATCAGCTCGGGCAGACCACCTGGTGTCCGACAGTCTCTTCAAAGTCGGGAGTTTTGAGTCTGTATCTTCCAGTGCTTTTGTAAGAATGTCTCATCGATAGGTAGAAGCGGAAAGAATGTATAGAGGCTTTCAACAAAATCGAAAAATAGATGCTTCTATACAACATTCTGCAGCACATTAGCAACCAAATTCAGTGAATGTGCAAAGCAGGGAATGTATTCTGCGAACTTATTTATCTCCTTAATGCGTGCTTGTAAACCGTGGTATTTCCCACTCATTGATGGCATTGTCATAGCTTTGACCACGACAGTCTTTGATAGCAATGCCATTTTTCTTTAAAAAATCAAGTAAACTTTGGGCGAGTTGTTCAGCAGTATGACCTTTCATATCCAAGAACTTCACATACCTTTCCACTGATCCAGATGGTAATACATAGCGTACTATTAGAGTGAGTTGGTCCACATGCGAAATTTCTGAGTAGAGTCCAGTGATACGGAATAGTACTTGCATTTCTTAATTTCGTAACTTATATGATCCAGTAAGCTTGATGCAATTAGATGGATAAATTCCTCATATGTTGTTTTTGATAAGTATGGTGTATGTCCCTTTCCTTTATTTCCATAAGTATTTATATATGCTGAGCCAGAAAAATGTCAAACTTGGCTATTAATTCCAACAAACCTAAATAATGGTTATTATTAGGTGAACCAATAGTTTCATCACTACTCCGAAATGCAAAACCTCGTTCTGCTAAAAATTGGATAACTGAAGTAATTCGCTCTAAAAGTGTCCGCAAATATGTTTGTTCGGTCTCAATTTGGCTTAACAAGTTAAAAATCGACACCTGCATCCTTCGTTTTGCAAACTAACAGCGAAATTATCGCTTGTCTAGGGGAGGATGTTTTCTTCATGTCTTTTCAACAAATTATTTAGCTTTTCCAGTCGTGAAATCCTTCTTTCGTAAACCAACCACTTGCATTTATTTTAAACTAAGTTTCGCGCGCAAAAACTGCTAAGAAACAGAAACTGGGTTATGAGTAAAATTTAATGGTCCTTTTGTTCAAGCTTTCAAGTTTTCGTTTATTAAAATCGTGTGCAAAAAGGGGACACTCCTACACAAAAAAAACTGTAACGTTGTCAGTGAGCTCAATGCGACCGCCCGTACGTAGCTAAGTCCGAAATTGTGTAAACATGATCTTGGCCCTAACCTAAATAAGAAAAGAATGAAAGGGGGATATTATTACCCACCTCCCAACCTTGGTTCCATGTTTATTACTAGTGACAGCTTAGCTTTGTCACATAGGCGCGGCCCTCGAGCGCGGCCGTAGCATTTGCTACTTCTGCTACTAGGCTAATCCGGCGCTGAACATAACATATTCATAATTTTGTGTGACTACCCACATTTACAAATACTCATAGAAGGGGGCAATAAATACTATTTGTGGATATTATTATTATATGTGTAGTACGATTGTATGATAATAGACATAGTATGTGGATATGATGACATTTGATGTATTATGTGGTTATGATGACATTTGATGTATTATGTGGATATGATGACATTCAATGTATTATGTGAATATAATGACATTCAATGTATTATGTGGATATGATGACATTCAATGTATTATGTGAATATAATGACATTCAATGTATTATGTGGATATGATGACATTCAATGTATTATGTGAATATAATGACATTCAATGTATTATGTGGATATGATGACATTTAATGTATTATGTGGATATGATGACATTCAATGTATTATGTGAATATAATGACATTTGATGTATTATGTGAATATGATGACATTTGATGTATTATGTGGATATGATGACATGTGATGTATTATGTGAATATGATGACATGTGATGTATTATGTGGATATGATGACATTTGATGTATTATGTGAATATGATGACATGTGATGTATTATGTGGATATGATGACATTTGATGTATTATGTGAATATGATGACATTCGATGTATTATGTGGATATGATGACATTTGATGTATTATGTGGATGTGAAGACATACAATGTATTATGTGGTTATGATGACATTTGATGTATTATGTGGATATGATGACATTCAATGTATTATGTGGATATGATGACATTTGATGTATTATGTGGATATGATGACATTTGATGTATTATGTGGATATGATGACATTTGATATATTATGTGGATATGATGACATTCAATGTATTATGTGGATATGACAGATGAAAAATATGATTCTTCTTTTTCTTAATTGTTGATCTGTCAGTCATAAGATCACAGCACCAATAGCTTCAATTAAGTGTGTGATTTGCTCCAGGTCACCCATAAGATCACAGCACCAATAGCTTCAATTAAGTGTGTGATTTGCTCCAGGTAAGGTTCCTCAAGTCGTAGGTAGCTCTCACTCATTAGGCCATAGTTTCTTTTGTCTTCCTGTAGAGCTGACATGCATGAAGGATGTGTTATGCAGTCTCAGTGGACATGTCTGTCTTACAAATTGTAAACTTTCTTTACATATGGCTTCTCTCTCTAGTATATCCTGTTTAAGAATATTATTTTGCTCTTTGTGTGACATTTGATTGCAGATGTCTTCAGAGTCTGCAGTTGGGAAGACACAATTAAATCAGTAGATTTTGTCCTGTACATCTTTCAGAGACACATTTTTGATGTGATAGACATACAGGATTATATATATATATCTTGTTTATTTTCTTTCTTCAATGTAGGCTATATCTGAGAGGAACCGGCTTGGTTTAAAATGTATTCTGAAAGAACAAGCAACACTTCTGAAAGAAAAGAACAAAGTGTTGGAAGAAATTATGCTTATTGGAAACCGTCTCTATGAGGAAGGTTTGAAGAAGATTAGGAATATGAAGTTGGCACAAGAAAATCAATATGGTTCAACTCTAAGTTTGGTTGGAATTGTCAAGTGAGTCCTGGTTATATGTGTCTTGTTGTAGCTAGTTTGTAATAATGGTTACATCATATGTGTAAGAAGTATGACATGCAGATGTGTCTGAAGAAATGACCATTATAATGATAGAGTGCAATGAACATTGTAGTAAAGTATAGAATGAGTGGGAGAGAGATGACATATGTAGATATGTCAAGTTGAATTATATGTCAAGACTGTACTAAAAATTATTTACAGTGTCAAAGAAATAGAAACTGCTTTGATGAAAAAAAAGATTGAGTAAATTAGACAGAAGCATCGGGTTCAAATCTAGCAGGGTTAACTCCTTGTAGAAGCAGATACATGTACTGATCAGGGCATCATTTATCTAGCAGGGTTAACTCCTGTTAGAAGCAGATACATGTACTGATCAGGGCACCGTTTATCTAGCAGGGTGAACTCCTTGTAGAAGCAGATACATATACTGATCAGGGCATCATTTATCTAGCAGGTTAACCCCTTGTAGAAGTAGATACATGTACTGTGATCAGGGCATCATTTATCTAGCAGGTTAACCCCTTGTAGAAGCAGATACATGTACTGATCAGGGCACTGTTTATCTAGCAGGTTAACCCCTGGTAGAAGCAGATACATGTACTGATCAGGGCACTGTTTATCTAGCAGGGTTAACCCCTGGTAGAAGCAGATATATGTACTGATCAGGGCACCGTTTATCTAGCAGGGTTAACCCCTTGTAGAAGCAGATACATATACTGATCAGGACACTGTTTATCTAGCAGATTAACCCCTGGTAGAAGCAGATACATGTACTGATCAGGGCATCATTTATCTAGCAGGGTTAACACCTGTTAGAAGCAGATACATGTACTGATTAGGACACCGTTTATCTAGCAGGCTCTAGTGGTCCCCAAAATATATTGGAGTAGTATTACTGCTATTGTGTAGAGGTCATATCCTAGTAAAGACAGGAGTTTTTGGCTTTGACACCTGATTAAGCAGACTCTTAATACTGGTCACAAAGACTCTAGGTATAGCCTGGTCAATATCTCTGTTTCTGTCCATGCAGATATCACCTCTCACTCCCAAATAGACAATAAGATGTATGGTAATCAAATAATATATATTTTGATTGTAGATTACACAACAATTTGACTTGTCATATAGTTTTATTCAGATGTACAGTTGAAATAGGCAGATCTCATGGTCTATTCTAGCGATCTTCATGCATCATGGGCCAGAATATTTTGTCTCGACTATTGGCAATCGACTTAGTTGTTGACCTTGTGTGTAAAGATTTTGTTACCAATATTTATAACTGATTATAGAAGAGTTAATATGACGTCTGATTAGTAGTACTGCTTTTGTGACTATAGCACTAGCACAATGACTAGAATAGCACTAGCACATATGGCTAGAATAGCAGTAGACAAGCCATACAGCCATTAAATCTCAGGCTCTGTCCACCTGTCCTACATACCTAAATAATGGTACTGCGGGCAGTAATGACAGTATATCATGGCTACTCACCAAAGTGCAATGATGACAGTATATACACATGGCTACTCACTGACATGCAATGATGCAGTATAAAACATATGGCTACTCACCAAAGTGACAATGATGATGGTTATATCAATCAATCAGTGCACATAAATAGTAGAACAGTGAATATAATGTCTTGCTAATGTGACATTATTTGATGTTGAGTAATAACTAGTGACATTATTTGATGTTGAGTAATAACTAGTGACATTATTTGGTGTTGAGTAATAACTAGTGACATTATTTGATGGTGAGTAATAACTAGTGACATTATTTGATGTTGAGTAATAACTAGTGACATTATTTGATGTTGAGTAATAACTAGTGACATTATTTGGTGTTGAGTAATAACTAGTGACATTATTTGATGTTGAGTAATAACTAGTGACATTATTTGATGTTGAGTAATAACTAGTGACATTATTTGATGTTGAGTAATAACTAGTGACATTATTTGATGTTGAGTAATGACTAGTGACATTATTTGATGTTGAGTAATAACTAGTGACATTATTTGGTGTTGAGTAATAACTAGTGACATTATTTGATGTTGAGTAATAACTAGTGACATTATTTGATGTTGAGTAATAACTAGTGACATTATTTGGTGTTGAGTAATAACTAGTGACATTATTTGATGTTGAGTAATAACTAGTGACATTATTTGATGTTGAGTAATGACTAGTGACATTATTTGGTGTTGAGTAATAACTAGTGACATTATTTGGTGTTGAGTAATAACTAGTGACATTATTTGGTGGTGAGTAATAAATCAGAATCTTGGGCAAATTATGGAGAACATTTAGCGGAACTATGCACTAAGGCACCAAGAAAATTTTACAGAAGCATCAAGGCAATGAGGCTAAGAGAAGAACAATTCAATCCAGTCACCATTATAAATAACAAGTCTAGGAAACCTCTTACCAACAGCAAAGATATTAAAGACAGATGGAAAGAATATTTTACAAAACTGTTAAACTGCGAAACATAAGGTACAGAAACATTTCAAATGAAACATGGAAAATATCAACAATTGAACATTTTAGAATCCAAAGTTGAAATGGCACTAAATCAAAGCAAAAAAACGGAAGGCAGCAGGGATAGATGGTATAACAACAGAAATGTTACTATGTGTAAGACAACAACAATAACATGGCTGACCAGAATTTTTAACATAGCCTGGGAGGCACAAGAGGCTCCAGAGGACTGGCAGAGAGCTATTATAGTCCCAATATGGAAGAACAAAGGAGACAAAAGAGAGTGTGAAACATACAGGGGTATTTCTCTTTTGAGCCATATAGGAAAAATGTTTGCAAAAATATTGGAGCGAAGAGCAAGATATATATTAGAGCTCCAGTTAAGCAATAGCCAGTTTGGGTTTAGGAGGGTAAGAGCTGCACAGACGCAATATTTACACTAAGATAGATCTGCGAACAAACAATTGAATACAATCAAAGTAAACAGCTTATATTTATAGACCAAGAAAAGGTATTTGATAGAGTAAACAGGTGCAAACTATGGAAGATCCTTGAAGAATATGGCGTTCAGGGACAACTATTAGGTAATATTATGGCCTTATATCAAGATAGCCAGAGTACAGTAAGAACAACAGAAGGAATGACCGACTGGTTCTCCATTACATCAGGTGTTAGACAAGGTTGTGTCCTCTCACCACTACTCTTATTGCATATATGGATAAAATAACTCAAGAGTCAAATTCAGATAATGATGAAATAAATGAACTGCTGTTTGCAGATGATCCTGATACATCAAAATGAACAAGATCTACAACATCATATTGACACCTTGAACAAAAATTGTGTAAAACATGACATGAAAATCAACAACACTAAAACAGAAATAATGAATATGGGAAGAAAACATAATAATCTAGACATCCATGTCAATGGCACTAAAATAAACCAAGTGAAAGAATTCAAATACTTAGGAAGCATATTCACAGAAGACGGAAAACTGGATAGAGAGATAGAGGCTAGAGTACAAAAGCAAATGCTGTAACCTACCAGCTAGCCCCATTGTTAAGGCACCCAAAAATTTCACAGGCAGCTAAGCAACAGATGATCAACAGCATTTTATACCTACTTTGTGTTACCAGAGCCAAACATGGACATTGAGTAAAGCGCAGTCACAAAAATAGCTACATGTGAAATGCGTTGCCTGCAAAAGTTACCAACAACACAAGAAAAGACAGAATCACCAACATCAGCATAAGAAAGAAAGTTGGCACAAAACCGTGCTTGAATTACATAGAGAAACAAAGAATGAAGTGGTTTGGCCACTTAATAAGAATACATCCAAACTCCAAAGTATACAGAGTCTTCTACAACAGAATATCGGGAAAGAAGGCAAGAGGAAGACCACGGAAAAGATGGTTAGATGGCGTGCAGAATCCTGTGAAAGAGCAAAGATAACAATCACACAAGCCACTAGAACAGCGCAAGAAAAAAACAGAAAACCACGACACTGGGCAATAACCCGGTAGCAGTGTGACGACAAAAGAAGAAGAAGAAGAGTAATAACTAGGAGCATTAAGAAGAAAGAAAATTGCATGCATCAAGAAGATATAAAAATGACAAATACTAGCAGACAAAAGAAACTGTAGATGTATTTCAACATTGTGTCTTCTGTAGTGCAAACAGTCGGCCAGCAACTCCGTCATGCAGACAGATCAAGATGTGTGGAAATGGGGAAGGAGGGACTCCTGTTAGTGGGGATGGGGACTCGGCTCACAATTCAGGTCAGTTTTACTAACATTACTGATTAAACTGTTCAAGTTCAAGGTTGTCCACAATGTAAGAAATGTTTATTTTATCTTATCTGTGAACTGTGACACAATGTAAGAAATGTTTATTTTATCTTATCTGTGAGCTGTGACACAATGTAAGAAATGTTTATTTTATCTTATCTGTGAACTGTGACATAATGTAAGAAATGTTTATTTTATCTTATCTGTGAACTGTGACATAATGTAAGAAATGCTTATTTTATCTTATCTGTGAACTGTGACACAATGTAAGAAATGTTTATTTTATCTTATCTGTGAACTGTGACATAATGTAAGAAATGCTTATTTTATCTTATCTGTGAACTGTGACACAATGTAAGAAATGCTTATTTTATCTTATCTGTGAACTGTGACACAATGTAAGAAATGTTTGTTTTATCTTATCTGTGAACTGTGACATAATGTAAGAAATGTTTATTTTATCTTATCTGTGAACTGTGACATAATGTAAGAAATGCTTATTTTATCTTATCTGTGAACTGTGACATAATGTAAGAAATGTTTATTTTATCTTATCTGTGAACTGTGACATAATGTAAGAAATGTTTATTTTATCTTATCTGTGAACTGTGACACAATGTAAGAAATGCTTATTTTATCATATCTGTGAACTGTGACACAATGTAAGAAATGTTTATTTTATCTTATCTGTGAACTGTGACATAATGTAAGAAATGTTTATTTTATCTTATCTGTGAACTGTGACATAATGTAAGAAATGTTTATTTTATCTTATCTGTGAATTGTGACATAATGTAAGAAATGTTTATTTTATCTTATCTGTGAACTGTGACACAATGTAAGAAATGTTTATTTTATCTTATCTGTGAACTGTGACATAATGTAAGAAATGTTTATTTTATCTTATCTGTGAACTGTGACATAATGTAAGAAATGTTTATTTTATCTTATCTGTGAACTGTGACATAATGTAAGAAATGTTTATTTTATCTTATCTGTGAACTGTGACATAATGTAAGAAATGTTTATTTTATCTTATCTGTGAACTGTGACACAATGTAAGAAATGTTTATTTTATCTTATTTGTGAACTGTGACACAATGTAAGAAATGTTTATTTTATGGGAAACAAAGAAGAAGAAGAAGAAGAAGGACAGCTCTTTAAATATATGTTCTGTTATAATAATATATTTTAGAACATCAGGAAAGAAGACGAGAGGAACACCACCCAAAAAAATGGTTAGATGACATATCGGAATCCTGTCAAAAAAGCGAAAATAACTATCACTCAACTCACTAAAGCAGCGCAAGACAAAAAAACAGAAAAGCACAACACTGGCCAACAACCCGGTAACAATGTGACGACAAAAAAACAGAAAAGCACAACACTGGCCAACAACCCGGTAACAGTGTGACGACAAAAGAAGACAATAAATAATAATAATAATAATATAATTGTTTAGATGTTCAATTTGGGGTCAAAGGTGCAAGGAAGCGGCGCTAATCCCCTGCCCTCACCTCCACATGGTGACCCTGGTAATAGACGGTGGTTCCGGTCTGGCCAAGAGGGCAGGTGCTGTGGGAGAGCTACTCTGTTGCATATTTCTTGAGCCAATGAGAATGCCGGGTGATGGGTTGGACCGCGCGTTGGCTCACATGGGTCAAAAGTTCGAATCAAAACCATTGAAGGGAGGTTGACCCGCGTGTGGCGAAATCGAGCCCAAGCATGGTCTCTCTTGCGTACTCTCTTGAGCCGATGAGTGTGCTGGGTGATGAGTTGAGTAGCACTTGGACAACATGGGACAAACTCGGTTTTGCCCACTCGAAGTCGAACAGCCCAGTAGGAACTGACGGAAATGGAAATGGAACGGGAACAGCCCATCACAAAGAGAATGATAAAAACAAGCCTAGAACGATTGAAGAAGAAGAAGATGTTGAATTTCTCAGAAAATAAGTGACTATGATATTGTCTGTATGAAACAGGTGACTCATTTGAATGTGACGTAGTCATGCACATCTAACGTGCTGTCAGCTTGTATGCGGGGCAGAACATTTTCTATTCTTGTAGTACCGCCTGGAGGTGCAACCGAAGATGTCACATGACCTTCATGAAGAATGTGAGTACAATTTCAAGTGACCTCAAACTTTTTATTGCCATTATGTGAACTGCAGTATCATTCCCTCATTTATTGCCACTAGAGTTCAGGGGTCTCTGTGGCTAAATGGTTTATTGCCACTAGAGTTCAGGGGTCTCTGTGGCTAAATGGTTTATTGCCACTAGAGTTCAGGGGTCTCTGTGGCTAAATGGTTTATTGCCACTAGAGTTCAGGGGTCTCTGTGGCTAAATGGTTTATTGCCACTAGAGTTCAGGGGTCTCTGTGGCTAAATGGTTTATTGTCACTAGAGTTAAGGGGTCTCTGTGGCTAAATGGTTTATTGCCACTAGAGTTCAAGGGTCTCTGTGACTAAATGGTTTATTGTCACTAGAGTTCAAGGGTCTCTGTGGCTAAATGGTTTATTGTCACTAGAGTTCAAGGGTCTCTGTGGCTAAATGGTTTAAGCCTTTGCTTTGCATTCTGAAGGTCGTGGGTTCAAACCCAGATCCCAATGTTCGGTTCACGAGTGAATTTTTTTCCAGACTCATAGGATTGTTGCCAGAGCTATGGAGTTTGTGCTTTGTGCAATACCTTTGGCAGATGGCATGCTATTTCTGTACTGTGGAGAGGGACCCTGTCTACTGGGGTAAAATCCAACGCAATGAAGTCAATCCTTCAGCTTTAGACCCTTAAGTCCCTAATTTATCGCCATTTTCATTAGTGAGTCTAGAGATCCTTTTTGGGAATGAAAGTATAGAATTTCTGCCGTATACCAAACATGTTGTTGAAAGCATTGAAGGGGGAAGGTTGTGGATGAAGTTAGCAGTTTTCTAAAGTGTGAAAGCGTTGAAGGGGGAAGGTTGTGGATGAAGTTAGCAGTTTTCTAAAGTGTGAAAGTGTTGAAGGGGGAAGGTTGTGGATGAAGTTAGCAGTTTTCTAAAGTGTGAAAGCTTGAAGGGGAAGGTTGTGGATGAAGTTAGCAGTTTTCTAAAGTGTGAAAGCGTTGAAGGGGGAAGGTTGTGGATGAAGTTAGCAGTTTTCTAAAGTGTGAAAGCGTTGAAGGGGGAAGGTTGTGGATGAGGTTAGCAGTTTTCTAAAGTGTGAAAGCATTGAAGGGGGAAGGTTGTGGATGAAGTTAGCAGTTTTCTAAAGTGTGAAAGCTTGAAGGGGAAGGTTGTGGATGAAGTTAGCAGTTTTCTAAAGTGTGAAAGCTTGAAGGAAGGTTGTGATGAAGTTAGCAGTTTTGAAAGTGAAAGCATTGAAGGGGAAGGTTGTGGAGAAGTTAGCAGTTTTCTAAAGTATAAAGCATTGAAGGGGAAGGTTGTGGATGAAGTTAGCAGTTTTCAAAGTGTGAAAATTGGTCCAGAAACAAACATTTGTTGAATGCAAAAATTTATTGCTTCATTTTTTTGGAAATAAATGCTTATGTAGTGCCAGAGCCCGCAAGGGAAGCAAAGAATAGTACCACTGTGACCTATAAGGCATGTCGAAGAGGTGATTGATGTAGGACCTAGGAAACTACCCTAGTAAATAAAATGCATCGCAGAAATTGGATGTGCTGGCCTACTTGTAGGTGCATAACTGGCACAGCGTACAATCGCTCTTAGGCTCAGATCACATACAAATCACAAATAGTGGTTAACATGTGGTCGATATGGAGTGTTTGAAGAAGAAGGAAATAAACAATACAACATTACGAAGTCTATGAATAGACTAGACATAGTGAAGGAATCAACAGAAACATGGTTGCTATGCGTAGTCAATACAACATTACGAAGTCTATGAATAGACTAGACATAGTGAAGGAATCAACAGAAGCACGGTTGCTATGCGTAGTCAATACAACATTACGAAGTCTATAAATAGACTAGACATAGTGAAGGAATCAACAGAAACATGGTTGCTATGTGTAGTCAATACAACATTACGAAGTCTATGAATAGACTAGACATAGTGAAGGAATCAACAGAAACATGGTTGCTATGCGTAGTCAATACAACATTACGAAGTCTATGAATAGACTAGACATAGTGAAGGAATCAAAAGAAACATGGTTGCTATGTGTAGTCAATACAACATTACGAAGTCTATGAATAGACTAGACATAGTGAAGGAATCAACAGAAGCACGGTTGCTATGCGTAGTCAATACAACATTACGAAGTCTATGAATAGACTAGACATAGTGAAGGAATCAACAGAAACATGGTTGCTATGTGTAGTCAAGACAAAACAACTTACTCATTATTTTCTCATTATTTTCCTCACTAAGACTGTCATGTATAACCAAAATGTAAGAAATGTGTGATATAAGATGGAACCTGCCTTCATATTTGCAGAGTTACCTGCAAGATTCATCTACTCAGTCGAGGAATACCTGAAGCAAGTGTCAGGTTATAACAAGTAGCTCGTAGACATTGGTAGCACCCCACGTTATATCCATCGCCATCAGTGATGCCTTCAACTCACTTCTGATTAACTATCATGCAGAACAATATTTACCTGTCTCTCTGTCTCTCTGTCTCTCTGTCTGTAATCATTTTACCTGTCTCTTGTCTGTATCATTTGTCTCTCTGTCTTGTAGTCATTTTGTATCTGTCTCTCTGTCTTGTAGTCATTTTGTATCTGTCTCTCTGTCTTGTAGTCATTTTGTATCTGTCTCTCTGTCTTGTAGTCATTTTGTATCTGTCTCTCTGTCTTGTAATCATTTTGTATCTGTCTTGTAGTCATTTTGTATGTCTCTCTGTCTTGTAGTCATTTTGTATCTGTCTCTCTGTCGTGTAGTCATTTTGTATCTCTCTATCTTGTAGTCATTTTGTATCTGTCTCTCTGTCTTGTAGTCATTTTGTATCTGTCTCTCTGTCTTGTAGTCATTTTGTATCTGTCTCTCTGTCTTGTAGTCATTTTGTATCTGTCTCTCTGTCTTGTAATCATTTTGTATCTGTCTTGTAGTCATTTTGTATGTCTCTCTGTCTTGTAGTCATTTTGTATCTGTCTCTCTGTCGTGTAGTCATTTTGTATCTCTCTATCTTGTAGTCATTTTGTATCTGTCTCTCTGTCTTGTAGTCATTTTGTATCTGTCTCTCTGTCTTGTAGTCATTTTGTATCTGTCTCTCTGTCTTGTAGTCATTTTGTATCTGTCTCTCTGTCTTGTAGTCATTTTGTATCTGTCTCTCTGTCTTGTAGTCATTTTGTATCTGTCTTCTATCTTGTAGTCATTTTGTATCTGTCTCTCTATCTTGTAGTCATTTTGTATCTGTCTCTCTGTCTTGTAATCATTTTGTATCTGTCTCTCTGTCTTGTAGTCATTTTGTATCTGTCTCTCTGTCTTGTAGTCATTTTGTATCTGTCTCTCTGTCTTGTAATCATTTTGTATCTGTCTCTCTGTCTTGTAATCATTTTGTATCTGTCTTGTAGTCATTTTGTATGTCTCTCTGTCTTGTAGTCATTTTGTATCTGTCTCTCTGTCGTGTAGTCATTTTGTATCTCTCTATCTTGTAGTCATTTTGTATCTGTCTCTCTGTCTTGTAGTCATTTTGTATCTGTCTCTCTGTCTTGTAGTCATTTTGTATCTGTCTCTCTGTCTTGTAGTCATTTTGTATCTGTCTCTCTGTCTTGTAGTCATTTTGTATCTGTCTCTCTGTCTTGTAGTCATTTTGTATCTGTCTCTCTATCTTGTAGTCATTTTGTATCTGTCTCTCTATCTTGTAGTCATTTTGTATCTGTCTCTCTGTCTTGTAATCATTTTGTATCTGTCTCTCTGTCTTGTAGTCATTTTGTATCTGTCTCTCTGTCTTGTAGTCATTTTGTATCAGTCTCTCTGTCTTGTAGTCATTTTGTATCTGTCTCTCTGTCTTGTAATCATTTTGTATCTGTCTCTCTGTCTTGTAGTCATTTTGTATCTGTCTCTGTATCTTGTAATAATTTTGTATCTGTCTCTGTCTTGTAGTCATTTTGTATCTGTCTCTCTGTCTTGTAGTCATTTTGTATCTGTCTCTCTGTCTTGTAGTCATTTTGTATCTGTCTCTCTATCTTGTAATCATTTTGTATCTGTCTCTCTGTCTTGTAATCATTTTGTATCTGTCTCTCTGTCGTGTAGTCATTTTGTATCTCTCTATCTTGTATTCATTTTGTATCTGTCTCTCTATCTTGTAGTCATTTTGTATCTGTCTCTCTGTCTTGTAGTCATTTTGTATCTGTCTCTCTATCTTGTAATCATTTTGTATCTGTCTTGTAGTCATTTTGTATGTCTCTCTGTCTTGTAGTCATTTTGTATCTGTCTCTCTGTCTTGTAGTCATTTTGTATCTGTCTCTCTGTCTTGTAGTCATTTTGTATCTGTCTCTCTGTCTTGTAATCATTTTGTATCTGTCTCTGTCTTGTAGTCATTTTGTATCTGTCTCTCTGTCTTGTAGTCATTTTGTATCTGTCTCTCTGTCTTGTAGTCATTTTGTATCTGTCTCTCTATCTTGTAATCATTTTGTATCTGTCTCTCTGTCTTGTAATCATTTTGTATCTGTCTCTCTGTCTTGTAGTCATTTTGTATCTGTCTCTCTATCTTGTATTCATTTTGTATCTGTCTCTCTATCTTGTAGTCATTTTGTATCTGTCTCTCTGTCTTGTAGTCATTTTGTATCTGTCTCTCTATCTTGTAATCATTTTGTATCTGTCTTGTAGTCATTTTGTATGTCTCTCTGTCTTGTAGTCATTTTGTATCTGTCTCTCTGTCTTGTAGTCATTTTGTATCTGTCTCTCTGTCTTGTAGTCATTTTGTATCTGTCTCTCTGTCTTGTAATCATTTTGTATCTGTCTCTGTCTTGTAGTCATTTTGTATCTGTCTCTCTGTCTTGTAATCATTTTGTATCTGTCTCTGTCTTGTAGTCATTTTGTATCTGTCTCTTTGTCTTGTAGTCATTTTGTATCTGTCTCTTTGTCTTGTAATCATTTTGTATCTGTCTCTTTGTGTTTTAATGTAATTATTTCTTTTATATATATAATCATCATCAAGTAGCTTGTCCCTTCCGGAACTTGGCCCCCATGACAGCAGTCCTGAAAATTCTCTCTGTTCTATACAAGTTGATTGGCATCAGCAGCAGTTATTCTCAGATCGTCAATGACATCTTGCACCCATTGTCTTCTAGGTCTTCCTCTCATTCTTCTTCCAGGCACCATTCCCTCCAAAATTCTCTTCTCTAGGCACTCATGTCGTTTGATGTGTCGAAATATTTAATTTTCCTTGATGTTATGCTCTTTAATAGCCAACTCTCTTTAATATCAAGCTGTTATGAACAGAAGCATTATTATATATATATATATATATATATATATATATATGTACTTATCTCTCTAATGTAAATATTAAAATGTTTACCTGTGTCTGATAAATATGTCTGATATTTAACCACCCCTACCTCTCTATCTCTCTCCCTCTCTCTTGTGTTGGATATGTACTGATCTACCTGCAATGTAATTTTTTTTGTTTACAAGTTTCATATATATTGCATATCTTTCTCAGGTAAGCAGGTCTGATCTTTACCTGTCATTTTCATGTGAATATTTCATTTATTTGTCTCTCAGGTAAAACTTTTTATGCAAACCTCAGTAAACCTCAAGTAAAAATATTTAATGTTGACCTGACTCTCTCAGGTAGACATTTTTGTATAGTTGCATGTCTCATTTGAACATTTGTTATGATTGATCCAAGCTCTTCAAATGTAGTTAAGACACCAGTCTCAGATGTTGGGTGCTGACAGTAAACATTCTCATAGACCTCAGAGTCAAGGTTTATAAGTTTGAAATTGGTTGCTATTGCTAGAAAAGTCTCAGGTAATTCTTCTTCACCTTTCAACTCCAAACAGAGCACAGGTCTTCAACAAACTTCTTCCAGCTCTTCCTCTCTCCTGCCATCCCTTCCAATTCTTTCCATGTTTTACCTATCCTTTTAAGTTCAGTCTCCTGCTCTCTTCTTTCGGTATGTCTAGACCTTCCCCATCTCCTCTTTCCCTGTGGGTTCCAAAATAGTGCCTGTCTTACAATGCTTCCGGTCGGTCTTCTCAATGTATGTCCTATCCATCGCCAGCGTCTCTTCCGTAGCTTTTTCTCCACTGTCAGGTAATTATGTCAATGTTATATGTCAAAGAAATCTCAGATGTAAGTATCTATGTTAAATTAATGAATGGCTAAACAGTCTCCTGATATCTCAGAGATGCATGTCCAGAATCTTGTTTTATATTTGACAATATGTTTATTGAAACTTGCTGTACGGGTTTTTTACATATTTTGAAATAATATTACAATATTTTCTGAAAATATTGTTTTTGTGTTTTTGGTGATATCTAATTTTTAATATATAACTTAACAATGTCTAGTGTTTAATGTGTGCTTTTTTATTGATTCTGTGAGTTTGAACGCTGGGGAAAGTTGCTTCTGAAAACAAAGTCAACTCTGTTACATTTTTCAACTTAATCTTTTTAACAAAGGCAGCATAAACAAATAATCACAACTGTTGTTACTGTAATACCGCTTAGGAAGGAGGGGTAGGACAGTAAGAACATGAGACTGTGCAATTTAATGGCCACATGGCTAGTGCAGTTGCGGAGAACTATTCAGGATATAATTGTTTGTTATGCCCAAGAAAGAAAAACTCCTTCATCTTACCGGGGATTGAACCCGAGTCTCCCGCATGGGTGTCCGCGCTCTAATACATTCAACCAGTTGCTCCACAAAGGCATGTAGGCATAAACAATGTGAAGGATAGGATGTCATAAACAAGATGACTTTTGTAACAATGTGATAGGATGTCATAAACAAGATGACTTTTGTAACAATGTGATAGGATGTCATAAACAAGATGACTTTTGTAACAATGTGATAGGATGTCATAAACAAGATGACTTTTGTAACAATGTTCATATTTCTTAGTTTGCTCCTCATACTATAAGTGGATACAAACTGGAGCCCATCATGACCCAGGTAAGGAGTAAGAAAATGGCGATGGATTATGCATACCTTGACCGGTAGACATAGTTGAGTGTCACTAGACAAACACTTGAGTAGAACACACAAATGGAAAAGGGGGTCATCCTAAACAGACTTGGAGACAGAGTCTTCTTGAGGAACTGAAGGATGCTTGACTATCCTGGTAAACTATAAATAAAACAGCCAGAGATCGGGAAAAGTGGAGAACAACTGTTGATGCCCTATGCTCCATGAGGAACGGAGAGGAATAGGTAAGTCATATAATAAAATCCATAACTCCACTATGCTGCTGTTGTGTTCACTTGTAGCAAAGCAAATGTCTATACATACTCCACTAAGCTGCTGTTATGTTCACTTGTAGTAAAGCAAATGTCTATACATACTCTACTATGCTGCTGTTATGTTCACTTGTAGTAAAGCAAATGTCTATACATACTCCACTATGCTGTTATGTTCACTTGTAATAAAGCAAATGTCTATACATACTCCACTATGCTGTTATGTTCACTTGTAGTAAAGCAAATGTCAATACATACTCCACTATGCTGCTGTTGTGTTCACTTGTAGCAAATAAATGTCTATACATACTCCACTATGCTGTTATGTTCACTTGTAGCAAAACAACAAACATTAAAGACGTAAAACAGATAGCACAACTGAGACATGGAGAGCTATGACCTCTGCCCTATGCCCACCCACAAGCCCAAGAGGAAAGACTAACTAACTAACTATGCTGCTGTTGTGTTCACTTGTAGCAAAGCAAATGTCTATACATACTCCACTATGCTGTTATGTTCACTTGTAGTAAAGCAAATGTCTATACATACTGTCTACATGAACAAATTCATATTAAAACATGAAATAATTTCTTTGTTTTTACCATAGAATTTTGCCTAAGTTATTTGTGACTGTCTCAGTAGTTTGTCCTGTACATTGATGGTATGAAAACAACTTTGATATAGATATTGTTAAGAGTGCTATTTTTTGTTTGACTGGGTGTGCTTAATACATTGTCAAAGTTATCTATTATCTGTTTCTTAGTTGTAACAAATGTTTGCTCCAAGTCACATGGTCATGATGTGAACTTACATTAAGTCTGGAGATATGCTTTCTGTTTGTTTACTGCAAACATTTTGTCACAGACAGTCTTGATGTTTTCTGTTTGTTTGCAAACCATTTCTCACAACCATTTTGTCACAGACAGTCTTGATGTTTTCTGTTTGTTTGCAAACCATTTCTCACAACCATTTTGGGTTTCTTCTATTCAAATGTGACAAGCATTTGTTTCAAAACAAGGATGCATAAGATGAGGTAGACACTTCCTGTAAGAGAAGGATACCATTGCATATGTTGACATGTAAACATCAAGGTCAAGGATGGCAATACTATTGTCTATTGTCTTTCCCCAGTTGGATGATGGAATTGATTGTCCGCCCTTGCTGTTAAGTGTAGAGGTGGGAGCATTAATTCGTGGTTCCAAGGCCGGGTGACATACCCTTGTTATGTTATATCCGTATTTATTTAGTGTGGTCTTGATATTGTCTATCCATCTTTTCTTGGTCTTCCCTTGGCTCTATTACCTGATTTCTTTTTATTGTATGCTGTTAGTGGTGGTTGGCTGTATTCCATTCTCATTAAATGTCCAAACCACTGCATTTGTTGTCTTTTAATGTATTTGGTGCATGAAGTTATGCCCACTCTGCTTCTGATGTCCTCATTTCGTAGTCCATCTTTCCTGGTGACCTCCACTGCCTTCCTCAAGCAGTACATATGTTGAAATGCAGACATTTTACCATTATGAATAAGTTCTGTAAAAATCCCCCAGCTTGAAATCACAATTCTCAAATAATGAATGTATGTAATAAACAATAATAAATGTATTACGTTTGATACTTGCTTGTTGTCCTGAATTATTGATGTGAAATGCAGTTGTTGTTGCTGATGTTGAAGTTGTTGTTGATGTTAAAGTTGTTTAAAACAATGAGTAAACAAACATATTAATATGTTTTGACAGCAGAAATGCAGTTGATATTGTTGAGTTTGTAATATTTAACATTGGCGAAACACGTAATAACAAAGTACTGTAGTTTTACAAAATACAAAAACAATTACAATACACAGCAACTTTTCGACCAAAAGGCCTTTATCAAGCAAACGATACAAACAACAAAAGTGACGATTGTCACAGAACACAACATATAGACTTTGACAAAGATATTACAACGTTAAAAATGAATGTAAATATGTGACTAAAAACGAGTAACGAAGTAAAGACAGAAAAACTAGAAGTGGAAAAGAAGAGAAACAATAAAAATCAAGTAAATATATGACTCATATACATTTAACATATACACATATAAAATATAGAGCATGAGAAGAGAAAGTACTAAGAAGCAGATGAATGTAGTGCCTTGAGTCTATAAGGTCGCAAGATACCATATAAAGAAATATAGTGACTCCAATGCTCTGTGACCCCTGTAGCCCCTAAATTCAATGGAACTGATCATTTGGGTGCTCGCGACGTGACGTCCAGGTCACTGCCATCTGATCATGTTCATCTGGTCATCGTAGTCGATTTGCCCTGGATAATCGCTTTATTTCTTTATATGGTATCTTGCGACCTTATAGACTCAAGGCACTACATTCCTATGCTTCTTAGTACTTTCTCTTCTCATGCTCTATATTTTATATGTGTATATGTTAAATGTATATGAGTCATATATTTACTTGATTTTTATTGTTTCTCTTCTTTTCCACTTCTAGTTTTTCTGTCTTTACTTCGTTACTCGTTTTTAGTCACATATTTACATTCATTTTTAACCGTTGTAATATCTTTGTCAAAGTCTATATGTTGTGTTCTGTGACAATCGTCACTTTTGTTGTTTGTATCGTTTGCTTGATAAATGCTTTTTTGGTCGAAAAGTTGCTGTGTATTGTAATTGTTTTTGTATTTTGTAAAACTACAGTACTTGTTTTTACGTGTTTCGCTATTGCTACATAGTTTTACTGTAGTCTCCATCAACGTTTAACATTGAAAAGTTAACTGATTGCATGCGCAACATCTTTAAAAGACGGCATTGGCTCAACCTAAGGCCATGACATTTGTTTAAAAGACACATTAAATGTCGCTGTTTTTTTTGTTACTGTTCATTCCCATTCAACTTTATATTTACTGAAAACTACTTGGGTCAAGTGTAAACGATAGCAAATATATATCTGTCGGCTTTAGCTAGAAATCTTCCCCAACCCTCCCCCCATCCCTCCCTAGTTTTTCAGCTATGAATTTAGACATAGTAATGGCACCTAATATAGCACCTCAGACTGATTTTTACGTGAAGGCTTGCTTTCTGTATTACCATTCTCCCTCACCATTCAGGTGGGCCTTACTCTGACTTCTGAGGTATCTGTAATTTTAATCCCCAAGTAAAGGATCAGTGTTTCCTGTAGTCCAACTGCATATCATTTGCAAATTGAGAATTATTGGATCAAGCCAGCCTGTAACCCAGGAATTTCCACAGCACATGGTCTCTAGCGCAGCGCCCTTGTTATCAACTTTGATGTCTTGAACCTCCATAAATCTGAGTGAGACCAAGCTTATCGTTAATTCTAAGGTAACTGGCCTACATATCTTATGGATGCACAGACTCGAGATTGATTGTCAATAGCTGTGGGTAATAACGAATATAATTCTGGAAAAAAAACTGAACTAGAAGATAAACTTGGTATTTACTTGTGAGGACCAGAATGCTGCATTTTGGCAGCCTATGTGATACTCAAGAATGCAAAGGTTATAATGACGTGCTCTGACGATTGTTTATAAATTGATGGTACGGAAATAGACTAATGACTTATTTGTAATAAAGAAATACTATCTTTTTTAATTGTATCTTTTCCTTTTTTTAAAGTGAGTTTCCCCATGATAAGTAGGCTTGCAGCAAGAAGGTGAGATGTCTTCATGAACCCAGTCATGATAAGTAGGCTTGCAGCAAGAAGGTGAGATGTCTTCATGAACCCAGTCATGATAAGTAGGCTTGCAGCAAGAAGGTGAGATGTCTTCATGAACCCAGTCATGATAAGTAGGCTTGCAGCAAGAAGGTGAGATGTCTTCATGAACCCAGTCATGATAAGTAGGCTTGCAGCAAGAAGGTGAGATGTCTTCATGAACCCAGTCATGATAAGTAGGCTTGCAGCAAGAAGGTGAGATGTCTTCATGAACCCAGTCATGATAAGTAGGCTTGCAGCAAGAAGGTGAGATGTCTTCATGAACCCAGTCATGATAAGTAGGCTTGCAGCAAGAAGGTGAGATGTCTTCATGAACCCAGTCATGATAAGTAGGCTTGCAGCAAGAAGGTGAGATGCCTTCATGAACCCAGTCATGATAAGTAGGCTTGCAGCAAGAAGGTGAGATGTCTTCATGAACCCAGTCATGATAAGTAGGCTTGCAGCAAGAAGGTGAGATGTCTTCATGAACCCAGTCATGATAAGTAGGCTTGCAGCAAGAAGGTGAGATGTCTTCATGAACCCAGTCATGATAAGTAGGCTTGCAGCAAGAAGGTGAGATGCCTTCATGAACCCAGTCATGATAAGTAGACTTGCAGCAAGAAGGTGAGATGTCTTCATGAACCCAGTCATGATAAGTAGGCTTGCAGCAAGAAGGTGAGATGTCTTCATGAACCCAGTCATGATAAGTAGGCTTGCAGCAAGAAGGTGAGATGCCTTCATGAACCCAGTCATGATAAGTAGGCTTGCAGCAAGAAGGTGAGATGCCTTCATGAACCCAGTCATGATAAGTAGGCTTGCAGCAAGAAGGTGAGATGTCTTCATGAACCCAGTCATGATAAGTAGACTTGCAGCAAGAAGGTGAGATGCCTTCATGAACCCAGTCATGATAAGTAGGCTTGCAGCAAGAAGGTGAGATGTCTTCATGAACCCAGTCATGATAAGTAGGCTTGCAGCAAGAAGGTGAGATGCCTTCATGAACCCAGTCATGATAAGTAGACTTGCAGCAAGAAGGTGAGATGCCTTCATGAACCCAGTCATGATAAGTAGGCTTGCAGCAAGAAGGTGAGATGCCTTCATGAACCCAGTCATGATAAGTAGGCTTGCAGCAAGAAGGTGAGATGCCTTCATGAACCCAGTCATGATAAGTAGGCTTGCAGCAAGAAGGTGAGATGCCTTCATGAACCCAGTCATGATAAGTAGGCTTGCAGCAAGAAGGTGAGATGCCTTCATGAACCCAGTCATGATAAGTAGACTTGCAGCAAGAAGGTGAGATGTCTTCATGAACCCAGTCATGATAAGTAGGCTTGCAGCAAGAAGGTGAGATGCCTTCATGAACCCAGTCATGATAAGTAGGCTTGCAGCAAGAAGGTGAGATGCCTTCATGAACCCAGTCATGATAAGTAGGCTTGCAGCAAGAAGGTGAGATGCCTTCATGAACCCAGTCATGATAAGTAGGCTTGCAGCAAGAAGGTGAGATGTCTTCATGAACCCAGTCATGATAAGTAGGCTTGCAGCAAGAAGGTGAGATGCCGTCATGAACCCAGTCATGATAAGTAGACTTGCAGCAAGAAGGTGAGATGTCTTCATGAACCCAGTCATGATAAGTAGGCTTGCAGCAAGAAGGTGAGATGTCTTCATGAACCCAGTCATGATAAGTAGGCTTGCAGCAAGAAGGTGAGATGCCTTCATGAACCCAGTCATGATAAGTAGACTTGCAGCAAGAAGGTGAGATGCCTTCATGAACCCAGCCATGATAAGTAGGCTTGCAGCAAGAAGGTGAGATGTCTTCATGAACCCAGTCATGATAAGTAGGCTTGCAGCAAGAAGGTGAGATGCCTTCATGAACCCAGTCATGATAAGTAGACTTGCAGCAAGAAGGTGAGATGCCTTCATGAACCCAGTCATGATAAGTAGACTTGCAGCAAGAAGGTGAGATGTCTTCATGAACCCAGTCATGATAAGTAGGCTTGCAGCAAGAAGGTGAGATGTCTTCATGAACCCAGTCATGATAAGTAGACTTGCAGCAAGAAGGTGAGATGCCTTCATGAACCCAGTCATGATAAGTAGACTTGCAGCAAGAAGGTGAGATGCCTTCATGAACCCAGTCATGATAAGTAGACTTGCAGCAAGAAGGTGAGATGCCTTCATGAACCCAGCCATGATAAGTAGACTTGCAGCAAGAAGGTGAGATGTCTTCATGAACCCAGTCATGATAAGTAGGCTTGCAGCAAGAAGGTGAGATGCCTTCATGAACCCAGTCATGATAAGTAGGCTTGCAGCAAGAAGGTGAGATGCCTTCATGAACCCAGTCATGATAAGTAGACTTGCAGCAAGAAGGTGAGATGCCTTCATGAACCCAGTCATGATAAGTAGGCTTGCAGCAAGAAGGTGAGATGTCTTCATGAACCCAGTCATGATAAGTAGGCTTGCAGCAAGAAGGTGAGATGCCGTCATGAACCCAGTCATGATAAGTAGACTTGCAGCAAGAAGGTGAGATGCCTTCATGAACCCAGTCATGATAAGTAGGCTTGCAGCAAGAAGGTGAGATGCCTTCATGAACCCAGTCATGATAAGTAGGCTTGCAGCAAGAAGGTGAGATGCCTTCATGAACCCAGTCATGATAAGTAGACTTGCAGCAAGAAGGTGAGATGCCTTCATGAACCCAGTCATGATAAGTAGACTTGCAGCAAGAAGGTGAGATGCCTTCATGAACCCAGTCATGATAAGTAGGCTTGCAGCAAGAAGGTGAGATGTCTTCATGAACCCAGTCATGATAAGTAGGCTTGCAGCAAGAAGGTGAGATGTCTTCATGAACCCAGTCATGATAAGTAGGCTTGCAGCAAGAAGGTGAGATGTCTTCATGAACCCAGTCATGATAAGTAGGCTTGCAGCAAGAAGGTGAGATGCCTTCATGAACCCAGTCATCAGCAGCAGATTCTCACAAATGTCACACACTTTCTCTTCTATACTCATCGCTGGAGGCTTGGTTAGAGTGCTTTAGTCTCCAAGAAGATGGGATGTTTGTAATATATCTCTCTCACATCACCCTTAGACTGATGTAACAGATTTCCCATAAATCACATTCATGTGGAAACCAGATTCATGCACGGGTGGGTTTCGTCACATCTTCAGTGCTATTTGGAGCTCTGGTGCTTATCCTTCGGTGATGTGTCCGGTTTCAGCCAGCGTTTACTGGGTTCACTCTCCGTCAGCCTTTGGCTGTCCCCAGCCGACCTGCAAGGTTGTTTGTAATATATGCCCTAGTGTCTGAGAACCGTTGCTAAATGAAAACAATGGTTAGTTTAGGCAAGTTTCAGTTTGCAAAGGGGAAAAAAAAACATCTGACGTGTCAAGCGTAGATTCTAAAAATGATGATTTGTTGTGTTGTGTCTTGTCTTAGGATTGAGATTCTAAAAATGGTCATTTGCTGAGTTGTGTCTTGACTTAGGATTGGAACTTGTGTTAACATTTACTGTTCTCTGGTTTCATACACATTTGTATTTTCTTTGAGAAGAGTTCTTGAGTCTTTCAATGAGTCTGGCGAAACTGTTCCTTTTCTAGTTGGTCAGTCTACTAGTTGTCTCATTTCCCACAGTATCACAGTGACCAGGAAACCACCGTAGTCTTGTTACTGGACATTTGGTTCAGATGTTCTATGGTTCGTTCTTGGAAAGAGACCTCTACATTCGTATTGAATAGTCTGGAGTCCAACGTTTTTATTTATTGGGACGCATCTGACTGATAGTTGCATGGGCGCGACGTCATGTGATGATTGCAATACTACTACTGACAATAATAGGAATGTTAATATGTTCTCCAGTGAAAGAAAACAACAAAAGGGCGGTGTTAGAGGGCAGCAGCAGAATGGTTACAAAATAAAATAAGATTGCTAAAGTGGAAAGATCATGTTCACGAGAGTGCTATAACAAATAATGAAAATAGTGTTTTCTTGAAATCTGATCAGAGTAAAATAGGGTGACATGAACGTATGACACGAGCACCATTGCGCCCGCGGGCGCCGCGTTGGGCAGCGCTGGTCTGAAGAGTTGACACTTTAGTCGCAAAGGAGTACTATATTGTATCCTTTGTTTCTACAGTGACCTCTAGGTTTGCCTGTTGTTTGTTGATCTGAATGATTAGCAACGTGTTACGTGTATTTAACTATGGCGTCTGTATGTTTACAGATCTCGCTCGTGTGTCTGTCATGTGGTTGGGTTGATCTACGTGTCTCTAAAGCCATTTGGTTTTCTGGTGTTCGCTCGTCTTCACAGCACGACTAGGAAAGATATCCGAAGCAAAGTTCCATATTGACTTCCCACATAATCACAAATCTGATAGCACACTGGTTAGTGAATGTTTACACAGAAACTTAACACGTCATATCTGTTTACTTATAACGGAGCAGTCAATGTTTTGTCTGATATTCGCGTGAAAAATTGGAAATAACAAAATAAACAAACTATGAAATTAAAACTTTACACAGGAAATATCGTTCGTAAATCAGTGGTTTCCAACCTTTTCACACTTGTGTCTCTTTTTAAAACTTATTTCTATCAGCTGTACCCTTGTTTTTAAAATATCTTTTTTTATTTTTAAATACTGAAACATTTGTTGAATGTATATTTTAATATAAATAATGGAGTGATGTAATAAGTTTGGAAAGGAAAATGAATACACTAAAAGTATAAACCACATATTTAATCTTGCAATATTCGTAACACAGAAACTCAATTCCTAAAACAGATCACTAGCCCATATAATATTCGTAGAGTAGATACTAGCCGATTGACGGGCGTGCTTCGGCCATATAGAGACTTATCATAAAGCGTATCATACTTGGTTGCACCAAAGAAACAACATGTAGAGCAATGAGATACCGGCTGGACCTTCCAGTCATAAACAGTAAAACTGGTCTGCGTGGAACAGTTGCATACCTTAAAATTGATCAAGACCTAACTTATCCATTACACAATGAGCTAGACAACTGCAAAGGTAATAAACTTAAACGTGACCAGTCGTGGCTGGGCCGAGCAAAGGAGGTCATACAACCCGTATGTGCCATTCAGGACATAGACCATCGAGAAGAGTGGATACCAATATCCACTGAACACAGACAATCGTTTGTAGTAGTCACCATGATAAACAAACCAAGTCGAGATTCGCTGCCCACAATAGTCAACGTAGAAGTCAAAGCAGTAATAAATGACTACACATCGGAAGAAGATGCTGTTGTCTTCACTGATGGTTCTGTTATTCAGCACAGTCGGAGTGCATGGGCCTTTACGGCTAGAACTAAAGGAAAAATCGTCAAAGAGGCAAGTGGCGCATATGCAACAACTACCAGCAGCATGACTATGGTGGTCATGGCGGTGACAAAATCCCAGAAGTGGCTACAGACGCATATATCAGTGACTCTGTGAGCATGATACAGAAGATCAAGATCGGTCAGGTACGAAAGCAGTGGATGCAGTTAATACAAAATGCGACAGTTCAGACACTTACCTTCATCTTTGTCCCAGGTCATTCTAGGGTGAAGGGCAATGAGAGAGTGGATGCACTTGCGGGCAATGATCGAGATTGGGTCTTCTATGGATACAAGCGACATCATCAACGCTCTAAGAGAAAACATACGCTTTGAAGATTTCAACGAAGAAAATAAAGGGTATTCTCTATCTCGGTTGCGCAAGTTATGCATACCGATAGGTGCGGCAAGACGGAGGACCACGAGAGAAACCCAGTAGATACATCAACCAGCACAGAATGGGAGTTGTTAGTCTAAGCACACCAGTAATAGATACATCAACCAGCACAGAATGGGAGTTGTTAGTCTAAACACACTGAAATACATCAACCAGCACAGAATGGGAGTTGTTAGTCTAAACACACTGAAATACATCAACCAGCACAGAATGGGAGTTGTTAGTCTAAGCACACTGAAATACATCAACCAGCACAGAATGGGAGTTGTTAGTCTAAACACACTGAAATACATCAACCAGCACAGAATGGGAGTTGTTAGTCTAAACACACTGAAATACATCAACCAGCACAGAATGGGAGTTGTTAGTCTAAACACACTGAAATACATCAACCAGCACAGAATGGGAGTTGTTAGTCTAAACACACTGAAAAACATCAACCAGCACAGAATGGGAGTTGTTAGTCTAAACACACTGAAATACATCAACCAGCACAGAATGGGAGTTGTTAGTCTAAGCACACTGAAATACATCAACCAGCACAGAATGGGAGTTGTTAGTCTAAACACACTGAAATACATCAACCAGCACAGAATGGGAGTTGTTAGTCTAAACACACTGAAATACATCAACCAGCACAGAATGGGAGTTGTTAGTCTAAACTAAACTGAAATACATCAACCAGCACAGAATGGGAGTTGTTAGTCTAAACTAAACTGAAATACATCAACCAGCACAGAATGGGAGTTGTTAGTCTAAGCACACTGAAATACATCAACCAGCACAGAATGGGAGTTGTTAGTCTAAACACACTGAAATACATCAACCAGCACAGAATGGGAGTTGTTAGTCTAAACTAAACTGAAATACATCAACCAGCACAGAATGGGAGTTGTTAGTCTAAACTAAACTGAAATACATCAACCAGCACAGAATGGGAGTTGTTAGTCTAAACACACTGAAATACATCAACCAGCACAGAATGGGAGTTGTTAGTCTAAGCACACCAGTAATAGATACATCAACCAGCACAGAATGGGAGTTGTTAGTCTAAACACACTGAAATACATCAACCAGCACAGAACGGGAGTTGTTAGTCTAAACACACTGAAATACATCAACCAGCACAGAACGGGAGTTGTTAGTCTAAACACACTGAAATACATCAACCAGCACAGAATGGGAGTTGTTAGTCTAAGCACACTGAAATACATCAACCAGCACAGAATGGGAGTTGTTAGTCTAAACACACTGAAATACATCAACCAGCACAGAATGGGAGTTGTTAGTCTAAACTAAAATGAAATACATCAACCAGCACAGAATGGGAGTTGTTAGTCTAAACACACTGAAATACATCAACCAGCACAGAACGGGAGTTGTTAGTCTAAACACACTGAAATACATCAAACAGCACAGAATTGGAGTTGTTAGTCTAAACACACTGAAATACATCAACCAGCACAGAATGGGAGTTGTTAGTCTAAACACACTGAAATACATCAACCAGCACAGAATGGGAGTTGTTAGTCTAAACTAAACTGAAATACATCAACCAGCACAGAATGGGAGTTGTTAGTCTAAACACACTGAAATACATCAACCAGCACAGAATGGGAGTTGTTAGTTTAAGCACAATGAAATACATCAACCAGCACAGAATGGGAGTTGTTAGTCTAAACACACTGAAATACATCAACCAGCACAGAATGGGAGTTGTTAGTCTAAGCACACCAGTAATAGATACATCAACCAGCACAGAATGGGAGTTGTTAGTCTAAACACACTGAAATACATCAACCAGCACAGAATGGGAGTTGTTAGTTTAAGCACAATGAAATACATCAACCAGCACAGAATGGGAGTTGTTAGTCTAAACACACTGAAATACATCAACCAGCACAGAATGGGAGTTGTTAGTCTAAACACACTGAAATACATCAACCAGCACAGAATGGGAGTTGTTAGTCTAAACACACTGAAATACATCAACCAGCACAGAATGGGAGTTGTTAGTCTAAGCACACCAGTAATAGATACATCAACCAGCACAGAATGGGAGTTGTTAGTCTAAACACACTGAAATACATCAACCAGCACAGAATGGGAGTTGTTAGTCTAAACACACTGAAATACATCAACCAGCACAGAATGGGAGTTGTTAGTCTAAGCACACTGAAATACATCAACCAGCACAGAATGGGAGTTGTTAGTCTAAACACACTGAAATACATCAACCAGCACAGAATGGGAGTTGTTAGTCTAAACACACTGAAATACATCAACCAGCACAGAATGGGAGTTGTTAGTCTAAACACACTGAAATACATCAACCAGCACAGAATGGGAGTTGTTAGTCTAAACACACTGAAAAACATCAACCAGCACAGAATGGGAGTTGTTAGTCTAAACACACTGAAATACATCAACCAGCACAGAATGGGAGTTGTTAGTCTACACACTGAAATACATCAACCAGCACAGAATGGGAGTTGTTAGTCTAAACACACTGAAATACATCAACCAGCACAGAATGGGAGTTGTTAGTCTAAACACACTGAAATACATCAACCAGCACAGAATGGGAGTTGTTAGTCTAAACTAAACTGAAATACATCAACCAGCACAGAATGGGAGTTGTTAGTCTAAACTAAACTGAAATACATCAACCAGCACAGAATGGGAGTTGTTAGTCTAAGCACACTGAAATACATCAACCAGCACAGAATGGGAGTTGTTAGTCTAAACACACTGAAATACATCAACCAGCACAGAATGGGAGTTGTTAGTCTAAACTAAACTGAAATACATCAACCAGCACAGAATGGGAGTTGTTAGTCTAAACTAAACTGAAATACATCAACCAGCACAGAATGGGAGTTGTTAGTCTAAACACACTGAAATACATCAACCAGCACAGAATGGGAGTTGTTAGTCTAAGCACACCAGTAATAGATACATCAACCAGCACAGAATGGGAGTTGTTAGTCTAAACACACTGAAATACATCAACCAGCACAGAACGGGAGTTGTTAGTCTAAACACACTGAAATACATCAACCAGCACAGAACGGGAGTTGTTAGTCTAAACACACTGAAATACATCAACCAGCACAGAATGGGAGTTGTTAGTCTAAGCACACTGAAATACATCAACCAGCACAGAATGGGAGTTGTTAGTCTAAACACACTGAAATACATCAACCAGCACAGAATGGGAGTTGTTAGTCTAAACACACTGAAATACATCAACCAGCACAGAATGGGAGTTGTTAGTCTAAACACACTGAAATACATCAACCAGCACAGAATGGGAGTTGTTAGTCTAAGCACACCAGTAATAGATACATCAACCAGCACAGAATGGGAGTTGTTAGTCTAAACACACTGAAATACATCAACCAGCACAGAATGGGAGTTGTTAGTCTAAGCACACTGAAATACATCAACCAGCACAGAATGGGAGTTGTTAGTCTAAACACACTGAAATACATCAACCAGCACAGAATGGGAGTTGTTAGTCTAAGCACACTGAAATACATCAACCAGCACAGAATGGGAGTTGTTAGTCTAAACACACTGAAATACATCAACCAGCACAGAATGGGAGTTGTTAGTCTAAACACACTGAAATACATCAACCAGCACAGAATGGGAGTTGTTAGTCTAAGCACACCAGTAATAGATACATCAACCAGCACAGAATGGGAGTTGTTAGTCTAAACACACTGAAATACATCAACCAGCACAGAATGGGAGTTGTTAGTTTAAGCACAATGAAATACATCAACCAGCACAGAATGGGAGTTGTTAGTCTAAACACACTGAAATACATCAACCAGCACAGAATGGGAGTTGTTAGTCTAAACACACTGAAATACATCAACCAGCACAGAATGGGAGTTGTTAGTCTAAACACACTGAAATACATCAACCAGCACAGAATGGGAGTTGTTAGTCTAAGCACACCAGTAATAGATACATCAACCAGCACAGAATGGGAGTTGTTAGTCTAAAAACACTGAAATACATCAACCAGCACAGAATGGGAGTTGTTAGTCTAAGCACACCAGTAATAGATACATCAACCAGCACAGAATGGGAGTTGTTAGTCTAAAAACACTGAAATACATCAACCAGCACAGAATGGGAGTTGTTAGTCTAAGCACACCAGTAATAGATACACCAACCAGCACAGAATGGGAGTTGTTAGTCTAAACACACTGAAATACATCAACCAGCACAGAACGGGAGTTGTTAGTCTAAACACACTGAAATACATCAACCAGCACAGAATGGGAGTTGTTAGTCTAAACACACTGAAATACATCAACCAGCACAGAATGGGAGTTGTTAGTCTAAACACACTGAAATACATCAACCAGCACAGAATGGGAGTTGTTAGTCTAAACACACTGAAATACATCAACCAGCACAGAATGGGAGTTGTTAGTCTAAACACACTGAAATACATCAACCAGCACAGAATGGGAGTTGTTAGTCTAAACACACTGAAATACATCAACCAGCACAGAATGGGAGTTGTTAGTCTAAACACACTGAAATACATCAACCAGCACAGAATGGGAGTTGTTAGTCTAAACACACTGAAATACATCAACCAGCACAGAATGGGAGTTGTTAGTCTAAACACACTGAAATACATCAACCAGCACAGAATGGGAGTTGTTAGTCTAAACACACTGAAATACATCAACCAGCACAGAATGGGAGTTGTTAGTCTAAACACACCAGTAATAGATACATCAACCAGCACAGAATGGGAGTTGTTAGTCTAAGCACACTGAAATACATCAACCAGCACAGAATGGGAGTTGTTAGTCTAAACACACTGAAATACATCAACCAGCACAGAATGGGAGTTGTTAGTCTAAAAACACACTGAAATACATCAACCAGCACAGAATGGGAGTTGTTAGTTTAAGCACAATGAAATACATCAACCAGCACAGAATGGGAGTTGTTAGTCTAAACACACTGAAATACATCAACCAGCACAGAATGGGAGTTGTTAGTCTAAAAACACACTGAAATACATCAACCAGCACAGAATGGGAGTTGTTAGTTTAAGCACAATGAAATACATCAACCAGCACAGAATGGGAGTTGTTAGTCTAAACACACTGAAATACATCAACCAGCACAGAATGGGAGTTGTTAGTCTAAACACACTGAAATACATCAACCAGCACAGAATGGGAGTTGTTAGTCTAAACTAAACTGAAATACATCAACCAGCACAGAATGGGAGTTGTTAGTCTAAACTAAACTGAAATACATCAACCAGCACAGAATGGGAGTTGTTAGTCTAAGCACACTGAAATACATCAACCAGCACAGAATGGGAGTTGTTAGTCTAAACACACTGAAATACATCAACCAGCACAGAATGGGAGTTGTTAGTCTAAACTAAACTGAAATACATCAACCAGCACAGAATGGGAGTTGTTAGTCTAAACTAAACTGAAATACATCAACCAGCACAGAATGGGAGTTGTTAGTTTAAGCACAATGAAATACATCAACCAGCACAGAATGGGAGTTGTTAGTCTAAACACACTGAAATACATCAACCAGCACAGAATGGGAGTTGTTAGTCTAAAAACACACTGAAATACATCAACCAGCACAGAATGGGAGTTGTTAGTTTAAGCACAATGAAATACATCAACCAGCACAGAATGGGAGTTGTTAGTCTAAACACACTGAAATACATCAACCAGCACAGAATGGGAGTTGTTAGTCTAAACACACTGAAATACATCAACCAGCACAGAATGGGAGTTGTTAGTCTAAACTAAACTGAAATACATCAACCAGCACAGAATGGGAGTTGTTAGTCTAAGCACACTGAAATACATCAACCAGCACAGAATGGGAGTTGTTAGTCTAAACACACTGAAATACATCAACCAGCACAGAATGGGAGTTGTTAGTCTAAACTAAACTGAAATACATCAACCAGCACAGAATGGGAGTTGTTAGTCTAAACTAAACTGAAATACATCAACCAGCACAGAATGGGAGTTGTTAGTCTAAACACACTGAAATACATCAACCAGCACAGAATGGGAGTTGTTAGTTTAAACACACTGAAATACATCAACCAGCACAGAATGGGAGTTGTTAGTCTAAGCACACTGAAATACATCAACCAGCACAGAATGGGAGTTGTTAGTCTAACACACCAGTAATAGATACATCAACCAGCACAGAATGGGAGTTGTTAGTCTAAACACACTGAAATACATCAACCAGCACAGAATGGGAGTTGTTAGTCTAAACACACTGAAATACATCAACCAGCACAGAATGGGAGTTGTTAGTCTAAACTAAACTGAAATACATCAACCAGCACAGAATGGGAGTTGTTAGTCTAAGCACACTGAAATACATCAACCAGCACAGAATGGGAGTTGTTAGTCTAAACACACTGAAATACATCAACCAGCACAGAATGGGAGTTGTTAGTCTAAACACACTGAAATACATCAACCAGCACAGAATGTGAGTTGTTAGTCTAAACTAAACTGAAATACATCAACCAGCACAGAATGGGAGTTGTTAGTCTAAACACACTGAAATACATCAACCAGCACAGAATGGGAGTTGTTAGTCTAAACACACTGAAATACATCAACCAGCACAGAATGGGAGTTGTTAGTCTAAGCACACTGAAATACATCAACCAGCACAGAATGGGAGTTGTTAGTCTAAACACACTGAAATACATCAACCAGCACAGAATGGGAGTTGTTAGTCTAAACACACCAGTAATAGATACATCAATCAGCACAGAATGGGAGTTGTTAGTCTAAGCTAAACTGAAATACATGATTGGAAGGCAATCAGAGCAATTATGGATATGTCCGATGAAGATAATCAACAAATGAACAATAAACAATGAAGAAGCTTAACCTCCAACTTAACAAGCAAAACTAACCGATTGAAACAATGTTAGTGAGATCGAGCTTCATTTGAAGCAACTTGTTTCTTGAAAATAAAAAGTGCAAGATTCAGTTTCAAATTTGGACTTGCATTAATTTTGTCGTGGTACCTATTTTAAAAAATATATGTGTAAGAAGACGATACAGTGTTACTGTCAGTCAGCATCGCAAATAATGGATTGAGAAAATAATAATTGAGGTGCTAGAGAAAAGGGAAAAGTTGGGCAATAGTGGTTTACTTTTAATTCTGCACAATTCGATGATTTAAAAAAATGTTAATGTGAGCGTCGGTAGTGAGCGTCTGTAACCAAAGCGTACCTGGTTCAAACCACACGGTGGACACGTTTGGAAGCGAATTTGTTTCCGTGAGAATTTTACAAAAAGGAAAAATAGACCTCACCGTTCAGAAAGCAATGGCAAACAACTAAACGTATAAGTGAGTGCCTAGAAAATCAACGACTCGTTTACTGTGGTTCATGGCTACGTCCTGTAAAGGATATGCCACTATTTTCATTTCAGTAACCTGTCGAGAGAGAGGTCGCAATGTTAACAGACGGTCTAAATAGACTTCGTTTCTAACGACTCTAAAAAATATTGTGCTGGAAATGCGCGAAGTATACTAATTAGGGAGGAAAGACGATGCTGAATTTCAGACTGTTTATAATATCTTTCTTTCTTTCTCGAATCCTGTATGCCTCACAGCGTCAGGTCAGTTTATAATATGTTAGCTTTATATATATTCAATTTTCGAAGCTAATCAGTATCAAGTTAAAAATAATAAATATGAACAAATAATTTATAAAATAATAAATACACATTACACAATAATTTTGATGGGGCCCTGTCACACTAGCCCATAATGACGAGCCGCCACTGCCAGATTATAAGGGTATGCAAAAACTAAACACTTTGCCAGTCTTTATCATATTTAGAACTTTTAAATTCGATATATGATTCGGTCTCTGTTCTATTGTAACATTCAACTGCTTTATTCCGACCTCTGTATTTATCATTGTTATTGCCCTATTTATGAAGTCGACAAATGGAGCGTTGGGTTTATTTACTAACAAATTATGTCTGTACATTCATACAAAATATTTCTTGGATTGATACAGGAGCCATTAACGTGTTCTAGAACTCAAGGCAAATGTCGGAAAAGTGAGTTTTTTTTTTAAGAGAAGTAAACGGACATCATATTTCGTGAACTAGTGCGAGCACTTTTACTTCTCTTCCACCATTTACTTCCTTCTAGAAGTGTTGGAAAGGAGGGGAGAGGGAGGTTGTAGTGATCTTGTGTGTGCTCGTTCTAATGCACTTTGTAAGCTGTTATTCATTTTCTTAATGCTGTTCTTGATGTCGTCGCTCCATCTTGTGTGTGTTTTTTCTCTTGCACTATATTCGTTATACTTTGCCAGTGTGGCTGTCTGTAGTATACGATACCAGGGCATTCTTGTCTGGTGTGCAAAACCATTGAAATATATATATATATAATACATTTCTACAACACTTATATTAAAAAACACAAACACTTTTCAACTGCTTTATTTAATGTCCATGCTTCACACCCACATGTTGCCACTAGGAATATGCATGCTCTTAGTATTCAGATATTTGTTTTCTTATCAATTCCATTCCATATTGTTTTTAGCTCAGTTTTTGTAAGAATATATTTGTTTTCCTTTTAATTTCATTCATCCAATTTGTCCTATTAACCATTGGCGTATATATGTATATATTTGTATATGCATATGTTTTCTCAAATAGTGTTCACAAATGCTGTAAGTGGTCACTATTTTCTGTTATTGTCCATTTTATTAAACTTTTATTTCTAACAGAAATAAAAAATAATATTTCTACATTTTTCTCCCAAAATAGGCAGGACAACGACATACACAAGATGTGCCCATATCCACAATTAACTGCTTACTGGACTTCCCCGCCAGCCTGGCCACGACGTCTGCTCTGTGAGAACAGGTTTGTCTGGAGCTGCAGCAGAACTGGTTGGCTAGTAGTAGGCGCCATCTTGTTGATATATTTCCTAGTGATGGATATACTTCTCTTCACTCGTTTCAAAAATACAAATCTCGTGATAGACTCAAAGGGAGGTACACACGATGAGATTTACACACCAATTACACACTTATCAATCAAAGGCCTTCTCAACGATCACCCAAGTCAGTTTTTTATTGCTCCAAGCACTGAATACTTTAATACAATCACACAATTCAGCTCTAGACTGAGTTTTATCACACCAAATATGATCTCATTGTCTCATCTTGTGTGCGGGTTCATCTCTGGGAAATTTATGGCTTCGGAAAATCTTCAAGACCGACGGATCGGAGTGCTACTGTACGAGTATCGGACATGGTTAGATGCTTTTGACGGAACGGTTCATCGTGCGCAGGCTGGACTACATCTACGATATAATTCTGACCATTCTACTCTAGGGTATGCCGTTGACTCTCTCTTTGACACTCTTGGTGGCTGTTTCATTTGTTTTAGTATTTTATTTTACCTCGCGAAAACTTCTGGCTCTGGCAGTTTTAATCTTCGATCCATATTCTCTTGTAAGACGTCATTGAACACTGCAATAGCACCTAGTTTACCTGTCTGTCAACGTGAAGCTGAAAGAGACATGTCTAGCTGGAAGATCATTCTCTGCAAGTCTTTAATATTTGGTGTATGTCTGGCAGTAGCAGGCAAGTGCTGGGACCAAGCTGTGGAAGATTTTACGAACGTATTTCAAGTGGAAATAAAGGATGACACGTTAAAGGTAAGTTCAACAGTTTATATCAGGAGAGTTGATCAACATGTTGATAATTTATAAAAAAAAGGTGGAGGCTGCAGTAAACTTTGAAAAATAGCTAAACACGTAAACACAAAGTACTACAGTTTTACAAAATACATAAACAGTGACGATAAACAGCAACGTTTCGACCAAAAGGCCTTTATCAAGCAAACAACACAACAAGAATGACGAATTTCGAGGAACACTACAAATGGACGATTACATGGGGAAACATAAACCTATCTAATGAAAATCTGGGAATAAAAACGAACAACGAAATGAGTGCAACACAAAAACCGAAAGTGGAAAAGAAGAGAAACAATAAACAATATAGTGGATAAATGACACATATATGGAGCAAACACACATATAGATAACAAGGCACGAGATAAGACAGTACTAAGAAGCATAGGAATGTAATGCGCTGAGTCCAAGAGGTCGCAAAGTGCCATATAATGAAATAAAACGGTTCTCCAGGGCGAATCGACTGCGATCATCGGAGGAACATGATCGGATGGCTGTGACCTGGACATCGTCAACTCCTGAATGGCCAGTATCGTTGAAATGAGTGGCCACAGGAGTCACAGAGCATTGGCGAATATCGCGTAAGTGTTGGGCGAATCGGTCACTGAGTCTCTTACCGGTTTCGCCAATATAGGACTTGTTGCATCGTTTGCAGGTGATGGCATAGATGATATTGCGGGGCTCACACGTGAAACTGTCTTGAATGGCATACGTAGCTTTTGGAAAAGAGACAGTGGGGATCTGTATTACATATGCACATGTATTACAGCGCCGACGTCCGCACTGAATGGTGCCCAAGTGACTCTGGATATTAGGCTTGAGGCGACTGTGTACCAACATATCCTTGAGGCTTCTGTCCCGTCTGTAAGCCACCAAAGGATAGTGTAAACTGTAGTACTTTGTGTTTACGTGATAATTTATATCATGCATCATCTTATCGTTCAAATAAGATAACATAAGTAGTGATATCTGTCAACATCATCATCATCATCTAGCTCGTCCCTGAACTTGACCCCATGTATAGCTGTTGTCAGAACTTGACCCCAATGACAACAGCTGTAAATGCCTCCCTGTCCTGTGTGAGGTGTCTGGCGTCGGCCATAGTCATTCTCAAATCGTCTATTCCTTCGCGAACCCACATTCTCCTTAATCTCCATCTCCCCATTCTGTATCATACCCTCCAGAACGATGTTCTCCATAGAATCAAGACGTTTTCTATGTCCACAGTATTCCATTTTTGTGGTTTGTTTTTACATTCTTTATCAAGCATTTCTTTTCAATTTTAAGCTGTTGCAAATTGGACATATTTGTTCTTTCTCTATCTATGGTACTCTGAGTAGTCCCCTGTAAGCCTTGCATTCAAAGGATTTCATAGATTTTTCAATTGTTTTATCAATAATCCATGTCTTTCAATAATCCATGTCTCCAGAGATATCAGTATGAACTGTGTCACTCTTACACCACCCTGATCATCTTCTACATGTGGCGACTATTTGGTGGTCAGTCTGTCCTGAACTACATCCTACTGGCCATCTACATGGACAAGGTCTGGGTGCGTATACATGACCAGGTGATCGGTATTTATTTCCACTTACAAAGTTATATATATATATATATATATATATATATGATAGTATATTGAACGATATATATTGATGTTATCATCATCTAATAATTTGTCCTGAGCAGAACTTTGCCATCCCAACACTCCTTCAAATTTCTTTCTATAAACCAGATGTCTCGCCTCTGCAGCCAGCGTGCTGAAATCCTCAGTTATATCAGAATCCATCTTCTTCATGTATTTTTCTCTTCCTTTTCTTTTCAGGGTAATGCCTCCTTCCATAGTGATCTTCTCCAGCCCTTCTTGTCTCTTTATATGTCCAAAATACTTCAATTTTTCTCATTTGTAGCATAACCAGTTTTCTTTGGTTTTAAGTTCCTCATGGACAAATCTATTTATTCTCTTCTTTGTTCGTGGTACACAGAGGACTCTTCTGTAACACTTATATTCAAAAGCATATATATATATATTTCCACCGCCTTGTTCAAATGTCAATGCTTTATATCCATACATTGCTACTGGGAATATACATGCTCTTATTATTCTTAGTTTTGTTTTCATGTCAGTCTCATTCCAAACTGTTTTTAGTTGTTTAATTATTTTTCTAAGGCCACTAATGTTCTTTTTAAAATTTCATTCCTCCCATTTCCATATTTTGTTAGTCGTGAACCGAGACGTTCACAACCATTCACATTTTCTATTTTCTCTCCATTGATAAACATATCGTTTGTCATGCTTGTTTTATCAGTTGTATTTTTATTTGTTTTGCCATTTGCCACATTAAGATATAAATTGGATTTTTCCCTCGTGCACTTCCATTACTAATTTCGCAATACAGTTTTGCGATGTGGAAAATAACACTGTATCGTCAACATATCTTAGTTTATGTATTTCTCTTCCTCCGATTATACACAGATGGTATTGTTTTTTACTGCTATCTTCTGTAACATTCGTCTTGATGTTTTCAGCACAGACAAGGCGACAGAATACAACCTAATTCAAATACTTTCATTATGTCAAACCAATCTGATATATCATCGCACGCTCGTACAGCCGACATCAATGTGATACATACAGCAAACAGCATAAACACAAAAATAGTGCGGGATACAAATTCTGATGGCCAAAACAACTGCGGTCAAAACTCAGTAATATTTATGGTATGGAAATAGTTATAGATAATGTCATTTATAGACCAATTCAAAGTTATACTTCATGTCATAATCTAAAGTCATGGTATGGTCTATGTAACGTAGTTATAATGTCATAATCTAAAGCCATGGTATGATCCATGTGACGTAGTTATACTTAATGTCATAATCTAAAGTCATGGTATGTTCCATGTGACGTAGTTATAATGTCATAATCTAAAGTCATGGTATGGTCCATGTGACGTAGTTATGTCATAATCTAAAGTCATGGTATGGTCCATGTGACGTAGTTATAATGTCATAATCTAAAGTCATGGTATGTTCCATGTGACATAGTTATGTCATAATCTAAAGCCATGGTATGGTCCATGTGACATAGTTATGTCATAATCTAAAGTCATGGTATGTTCCATGTGACATAGTTATGTCATAATCTAAAGTCATGGTATGGTCCATGTGACGTAGTTATAATGTCATAATCTAAAGTCATGGTATGTTCCATGTGACGTAGTTATGTCATAATCTAAAGCCATGGTATGTTCCATGTGACGTAGTTATAATGTCATAATCTAAAGTCATGGTATGTTCCATGTGACGTAGTTATAATGTCATAATCTAAAGTCATGGTATGGTCCATGTGACATAGTAATGTCATAATCTAAAGTCATGTACGGACTTTGGTATGGGTCCATGTGACGTAGTTATGTCATAATCTAAAGTCATGGTATGTTCCATGTGACATAGTAATGTCATAATCTAAAGTCATGGTATGTTCCATGTGACATAGTTATGTCATAATCTAAAGTCATGGTATGATCCATGTGACGTAGAGGTTAGGCGCTCGTTTAACGTCTCAAATGTACTTGGTTCGCTCCCTCGTGGAGATATCGGGATAATTTTCCCGATTCCTGATCTCAGTGTAAGTGAGATAGAGTTCCTAGTCCTATCGGAGACGGATAATAAAACGTAGGTACTGTGTTCAAGTTCAGAGAACCCTAGGCACCTCAAAATCGAAAAGAGTAGGCTGGAAAGTCGCAGCCTTGACAAAATTCATTTAAAAGATTTAAAAAAAAATTCATACAAAATATTTTCTTACTTATTACTCTCCGTTCCTCGTGGAGCATAGCGCATACAACAGTTGTTCGACACCTTTCCCAGTTCTGGCTGTTTTCTTTATGGTCTCCAAGGATAGCGCAATGATCCTATCAATCAATCAATCAATCAATCAATCAATGTCACGGCAGATTCTACAAGAGAATGGTTGTGTCGAAAATTGAAAAAAATATACTAGTGGAGAAGGAATTCAGAACTTTCGGAACAGCGATCACAAGAAGAATTCAGAGTAGTGACACACCTCCGACTCATCTCCTGTATGTAGACATTACCATGTCGCTCGTCATCGTACCTATCTAGCTATATACTACGACTATATGTCAGCTTTCTTGTGTTTTATTATATTATACGCATTGAGTTAAAGAGGTTTCAGTGCTGTGAATCCCAGATTGAAAGAGATGGGTTTCAATATTGGTGCAGCCCGAAAAGAACGACATACTAAATATGCAAAGAGATTGATTAATCAACATCGAACTGGCGTGATGGGTCGCTGGACGCTGCTGGATTTGCTGAGGCGGAGATCGGATCACCTATGACATCCCGGAGTGCTATGATGATAGTTCTCATATAACTGATATTTTATATCTTAGAATGTCTGCGTGTTTAGTTGTTGTATCTATCGATCGTCCCGTGTCAGTAGTACACACACGATGGCGCTGATGAGAACACGTGATTGTATATGCAATGGACAATGATTGAGGTACTGTTTTAAGTTAATCTAAGTACATGCATTATTTTTGGTGGCAGTACGAGTCCTTATACATGCTTATAGAACACAGACGGTTAGTACAGTACAGCTATGTAAGTAAATGGACAGCTTTAGTAACACGGGACATGCTTATAAGTAACATGAGACAGCTGTATAGTAACACGAGACAGCTAAGTACAGAGACAGCTTGAATAACATGAGACAGCTTGTAAGTGGACACTTTAAGTAACAAGACAAGCTGATAAGTACATGGACAGCTTGTAGTAACACTGAGACGCTTGTAGTAACACGAGAAGCTAAGTAACACGGACACTTTAAAGAACACGAGACAGCTTTAAGTAACACGAGACAGCTTGTAAGTAACATGAGACAGCTTGTAAGTAACATGAGACAGCTTGTAAGTAACAAGAGACAGCTTGTAAGTAACAAGAGACAGCTTGTAAGTAACACGAGACAGCTTGTAAGTAACATGAGACAGCTTGTAAGTAACATGAGACAGCTTGTAAGTAACAAGAGACAGCTTGTAAGTAACAAGAGACAGCTTGTAAGTAACATGAGACAGCTTGTAAGTAACGACAGACTATACGAGACAGCTTGTAAGTAACACGAGACAGCTTGTAAGTAACACGAGACAGCTTGTAAGTAACACGAGACAGCTTGTAAGTAACACGAGACAGCTTGTAAGTAACATGAGACAGCTTGTAAGTAACATGAGACAGCTTGTAAGTAACATGAGACAGCTTGTAAGTAACATGAGACAGCTTGTAAGTAACAAGAGACAGCTTGTAAGTAACAAGAGACAGCTTGTAAGTAACATGAGACAGCTTGTAAGTAACAAGAGACAGCTTGTAAGTAACACGAGACAGCTTGTAAGTAACAGAGACAGCTTGTAAGTAACACGAGACAGCTTTAAGTAATCACTTGCAGACAGCTTGAAGTAACAGAGACAGCTTGTAAGTAACATGAGACAGCTTGTAAGTAACACGAGACAGCTTGTAAGTAACACGAGACAGCTTGTAAGTAACACGAGACAGCTTGTAAGTAACACGAGACAGCTTGTAAGTAACACGAGACAGCTTGTAAGTAACACGAGACAGCTTGTAAGTAACATGAGACAGCTTGTAAGTAACAAGAGACAGCTTGTAAGTAACATGAGACAGCTTGTAAGTAACAAGAGACAGCTTGTAAGTAACATGAGACAGCTTGTAAGTAACATGAGACAGCTTGTAAGTAACAAGAGACAGCTTGTAAGTAACACGAGACAGCTTGTAGTAACTTCGAGACAGCTTGTAAGTAACACAGACAGCTTGTAAGTAACACGAGACAGCTTGTAAGTAACATGGGACAGCTTGTAAGTAACATGAGACAGCTTGTAAGTAACACGAGACAGCTTGTAAGTAACAAGAGACAGCTTGTAAGTAACATGAGACAGCTTGTAAGTAACATGAGACAGCTTGTAAGTAACAAGAGACAGCTTGTAAGTAACAAGAGACAGCTTGTAAGTAACATGAGACAGCTTGTAAGTAACATGAGACAGCTTGTAAGTAACACGAGACAGCTTGTAAGTAACACGAGACAGCTTGTAAGTAACAAGAGACAGCTTGTAAGTAACATGAGACAGCTTGTAAGTAACAAGAGACAGCTTGTAAGTAACACGAGACAGCCAGTTCTTGTTCTTCTTCGAACGCTCCATATCGACCACTAGTTAACCACTGTGTGATTTGTATATGATCTGAGCCTAAGAGCGATTGTACGTTGTGCCAGTTTTGCGCATACAAGCAGGCCAGTACATCCGATTTTTGCGACGCTTTTTATTTTCTGGGCTAGCTGCCCTAGGTATATTAGTCGTCTCTTACGACATGCCTTGTAGGTTGCAGTGTTACTATTCTTTGCTCCCATTGCTAGCTTCGGCAACACACGGGCGGGACAGCTTGGGGTGGGACAGCTTGTACAACTTGGGGCGGAACAGCTTGTACAACTTGAGGCAACACACGGGCGGGACAGCTTGGGGCGGGACAGCTTGTGCAACTTGGGGCAACACAGCTTGAGGCAACACACGGGCGGGACAGCTTGTACAATTAGGGGCAACACACGGGCGGGACAGCTTGTACAACTTGAGGCAACACACGGGCGGGACAGCTTGTACAACTTGGGGCAACACACGGGCGGGACAGCTTGTACAACTTGGGACAACACACGGGCGGGACAGCTTGTACAACTTGGGACAACACACGGGCGGGACAGCTTGTACAACTTGGGACAACACACGGGCGGGACAGCTTGGGACAACACACGGGCGAGACAGCTTGGGGCGGGACAGCTTGTACAACTTGGGACAACACACGGGCGAGACAGCTTGGGGCGGGACAGCTTGTACAACTTGGGACAACACACGGGCGGGACAGCTTGTACAACTTGGGACAACACACGGGCGAGACAGCTTGTACAACTTGGGTTATCATTTAAATTGTTGCATGAGACTGTGTAGAACGTCACTAATGACGTCAAACAGAACTGGATGCAGACAACAACACTTTTCAGCATGTTTACCTATATGCACACTGATGACTTTCAGAGATGTTCTTAACATTGGATTAAGATTTCATACAGGAGACGTGGTAATCTATTTAATCTCAAGCGGTCAAAATCCTCCACCACGATAAAGGAATTAACCATCTCAAACCTGTTTGCTGATGACTACGTCCTTGATACGAACTGTGAGGAAGATATGCAGACCGATAGGGACATGTTTTTAATGGCTTGTGAAATGGTTGGTCTTACCATTAACATCAGGAAAAGCTGAGATCCTGTTTCCGCCTGCCTCTAGAGAGCAGTTTGATGACTTAGTCATTAATCTTAAATACCAGCCTCTTCTTTGGACAGCCAACTTCCCATATTTTAGCAGCATACTATTCAGATACGCAAACATAGACTTTAATACTAACGATAGAATATCTTATAGCCAGTGTTGTATATTGAAAAAGTGCATGTTCCCCGAATGGGGATAAAAGTAGCCACAAAGAAAAAAATTTTTTTTTAGGGTTCACCACCCTGTTGCAGACATCTCTTCTTATCCTGACGCTGTGAGGCTAAACAGGATTAGAGAAAGAAGACCAATCTGTTGTATGTTAGTGAGACATGGCCAGTGAGAGCAGACAGACAAGAAAATTCAACCACTTACACACAAATTGTATCAGCAGATTGCTCAAAATATAACGACAGGGCAAAATTGCACATACAGAAGCTTTTATTAGAGACAAGATTCTAAGTATTCACACTCTGGCACAGGAGGACCATTATCCCATGTGAGATGGGCAAGTCACGTTGTTCTGATGCCTGATAAACGCATCCAAAAACAACTGATGTTTCTTGACAAGCTAGATATGAGCAGACAGTTCGGTGGGCAGAAAGCCTAGGCGTGATGGATCGGTTAGGACGTTCGGATGCCTGATAAACGCACCCCCCAAAACAACTGTTGTTGCATGACAAGCTAGATATGAACAAACGCCAGATCGGTGGGCAGAAGAACTGCTTCAGTGTCTCTAAAAAGTTTCCATATAGGCATCTCGTGTTGATAACTTTGGAAATTCTAAAAACTGCCAAATGTGATACACAGTGTAAGCTGTTGTACGAGACCGTACCTCTTTCTATACCATGATTATTACTGAACTCTGATCACAGATATTTCATGATAGAAAAGTATTTTTATCACTCAAATGTTTTGTGCTGACAATGTTTAGTATCATGTTCAAATGTCATCTACATTACAGTTGACATAATTACATTTGTTTGAATATTTCTAGCTACAATAAATACTTCAGACAATTTAGTTTACAAAGAAAGAACGCGCTGTATGTGAAAATTCATTATAGTGACTAGTGGTGTGATTGGCTCTCATTTGTATGCCTCTCTAGTGACGGGATTGGCTTCCATTTGTATGCCTCTCTAGTGACTAGTGGTGTGATTGGCTCCCATTTGTATGCCTCTCTAGTGACTAGTGGTGTGATTGGCTCCCATTTGTTTGCGTCTCTAGTGCCTAGTGGTGTGATTGCTCCAATTTGTATGCCTCTCTAGTGCCTAGTGGTGTGATTGCTCCAATTTGTATGCCTCTCTAGTGACTAGTGGTGTGATTGGCTCCCATTTGTATTCCTCTCTAGTGACTAGTGGTGTGATTGGCTCCCATTTGTATGCCTCTCTAGTGACTAGTGGTGTGATTGGCTCCAATTTGTATGCATCTATAGTGCCTAGTGGTGTGATTGGCTCCCATTTGTATGCCTCTCTAGTGACTAGTGGTGTAATTGGCTCCCATTTGTATGCCTCTCTAGTGACTAGTGGTGTGATTGCTCCAATTTGTATGCCTCTCTAGTGACTAGTGGTATGGGAGTAGTTAAATTCTCAGAATACAAACACATCTAATATATATTGTTGTTTGTCTGCAGATTCGTACTGTACTACATCTCTGAGACTTCATGTGAATATATTTCTAGATCTGCATCTCTGTTACTACAAATTACTACATTCACAGATCTGCATCTCTGTTACTACAAATTACTACATTCACAGATCTGCATCACTGTTACTACAAATTACTACATTCACAGATCTGCATCTCTGTTACTACAAATTACTACATTCACAGATCTGCATCTCTGTTACTACAAATTACTACATTCACAGATCTGCATCTCTGTTACTACAAATTACTACATTCACAGATCTGCATATCTGTTACTACAAATTACTACATTCACAGATCTGCATCTCTGTTACTACAAATTACTACATTCACAGATCTGCATCTCTGTTACTACAAATTACTACATTCACAGATCTGCATCTCTGTTACTACAAATTACTACATTCACAGATCTGCATCTCTGTTACTACAAATTACTACATTCACAGATCTGCATCTCTGATACTACAAATTACTACATTCACAGATCTCACACTTCAAGTTATCGTATTTCCTGATTATTTCTTGTTTTTGATAAACATTTGATAACTAGTAGTTACTGATGTCTTGTTCAAGCTGAGCAGAAGTCAGTTTTTGATGGCAGATGTGACAAGTTATTCATGCATAGCCTCTCTAGAACTTAAAAATTCTGTCTACTCCTTCTGTGATTTCTTCAATCTACCTTTGTACACTGTCCCCATGTTTCGCTCGATCACTCGTTATACACTAATTCATGAATGCTAACATTTGAACTCTGCCAAGAAAAACTTCTTAACTACTTTGTACCTGCAACATTACAAAACTAAAGTATCATTTTGTGATTGCGTAACTTATCCATACTGTTAAGCTTACATAATTTATTCATTTGTGTTTACATAATTTATTCCTGTGTGATTCCAAAAACTTATTCAACAAAACTGAATGCGGAGTCTTCTTGAGGAACTGTAGGATGTTGCACTATCCTGGGAAGCCATAAAGAGAACAGTTATAGACCAGGAAAAGTGGCGAACAACCGTTGAACCCCTATGCTCCACGAGGAACAGAGAGAAATAATTAAATCAAGATTTTAGTGGTAGTGCACATACTCCTCCTTACCAACTGTGAGGGTCTCTGATATAATTATGAAGATGGTGAACATTTGTGTAGGAATTTTATTGTGTTTTTTTAATGACTTAAAGTCATACTTTTTAAATTTTATTGTACGTTTTTATTATGTAAATTCACATAATTTTAAAAATAAATATTAATATTACTTTTGTCTTGTCATTTAAATTGACTTATTTTACATTAAATCTGGTACTGCATCATGTTGCTCTTAACCTTAGAGTCAGGCAGAGGTCACATCAAAGGTCCTGGTCTGGGATTCCGCTTCAGGATGTAGAGGTCATGATCAAGGGACTTATATAGATTTGCTGACCTCCTAAATTGACCGGTCCCAAAACTACACTCATGTGCATGCATTGAGTGATTCATTGAGTATGATCCAAAAGAAGCTCGTTCAGTGTGCAGGCAGTGGACTGAATCATTACAAGCGTAAATAATTCGTAGAATTACATTTATCTTTATTCCGGACACATGGGTGTCAATGATAATGAGAGAGCAGACAGACAGGCTGGCTCTGCCACCATATCGGAGGGTCAGCCAATGGATAGAGCTGACATTCTGACTTTCCAAATATAAATTAATTTAGTGTATGTAACTGTTGTTGCAATTCTACTAAATGACTCTAGGATTAAACTCTGAAAAAAATAAAAACAGGTTTGTTGTTAACAGTAGAAGAATCATATGTTCCTTCATCCATGATGGTAATGCCTAGACTTTGATCACTTTCTCACAGCAGCCCAAGTCTACAGTGATTCTGTTATATGACTGTCCACCTTAAATCTACAAAAGCTCACCATTACTGTTGCTAATGTGTTTTGACACCTGTGCGTGTGTTCCATTTGCAAAGTACACATGAAAATGAAATGAAAATCGTGGCATATCCCAAAGGACGTAGCCATCAACCACAGTAAACGAGTTGTTGATTTTATAGGCACCACTTATACGTTCAGTAGTTTGCCATTGCTTTCTGAACGGTGAGGTCTATTTTACCTTTTGTAAAAATCCCACGGAAACGAATTTGCTTCCAAACGTGCCCACCGTGGGGTTTGAACCAGGTACGCTTGGGTCTGTGATTGAGCTCACTACCGCTTGAGCTACAGACGCTCAAAGTACACATACTTGAAGTAAAATGACCTAGTGGTAAGACAGCAGGACAAGCCTCTTCACAAATCACAAAGAGTTGTTCTTCTAGAGAAAACATTAAGAAATAACAAAAAATTGGTCTCCTAGTGACAAACAGTATCTAATTGAGTCATCCAATAACAGTCACCCAATGGGTCAACCAATGGCAGACAATCACTCAAAGATGGCATACACTGATAGATCAACGATGGCAGACAGTCACTTCCTAATAGATCAACCAATGGCAGACAAACACACACTTATAGATCAACCGATGGCAGACAGTACTCACTAACAGTTCAACCAATGGTAGACAGTCACACACTGATAGATCAACCAATAGCAGACAGTCGCTCACTAATAGCACACTGATTCAAGATCACAATAATTAAAAATCCATAAAAATACAATCACTAAAATACTTAGTTTCAAACTTCTGTCAACATTGAAGTTGATCTCATATCCGTGTATGAAATATTATAAAAAATATTTGATATTCTTATCTAGATATATTTATAAAAAATGAGATGGTATAATATATATATATATATCGCATTTTACACTTTCAAGATATTTTCAACTATGATACTAGACAAACAAATGATGAACAAAAAGCCCATGGTTTAACAATGGTGCATGAAAATATGAAAAACTCCTGGCTAGATCACAATGCAAGCATACATCTCACATAATATATGTTGAGTATAATCACAATGCAAGCATACATCTCACATAATATGTGTTGAGTATAATCACAATGCAATCATACATTTTACATAATATATGTTGAGTATAATCACAATGCAAGCATACATCTCACATAATATGTGTTGAGTATAATCACAATGCAATCATACATCTCACATAATATATGTTGAGTATAATCACAATGCAATCATACATCTCACATAATATATGTTGAGTATAATCACAATGCAAGCATACATCTCACATAATATGTGTTGAGTATAATCACAATGCAATCATACATTTTACATAATATGTGTTGAGTATAATCACAATGTATATTGCTCTCATTGATGCTAGATGTTTTTTAAGAGTATATTGCAACTGTTATCGTGATCAGATTCAACACTATTTCTTTCATGATTTCCCTGATAATCCTTTCTCACATCATCGTCTGGTGAGTAGTATGTGTTTTCCTGAAGAATAGTATGTTTCATATCTTCATGTGGTCTCAGCTGATGTTTCTTCAGATGGGGTGTTGTCAGGACTCATAACGCTGCAAGAAAAACAAAAGTGCAAACTGAAAAAATCCATCAGACACAGAATGTATTCATGAAGCATGTCCTTTGCAGTACATCACTCTCATCACCGACCATCTAAAAGACACTACATCTAACAGTTCTCTAACCTCCTCCATTCTTGTATTCAAAGTTTCCTTAATGTCCTGTTGTCCCTGTCCTGAGAATGCCGAGGACCAGATACCTATATGTGGCACTGAAATGAAATCCGTAAGGCAAGAAAGGTGGGGGCTACCTAGAGAGACATGGAGATGAACTGTAGACAGAGAAGAGGTGGGGAAAGACCTGGAATAAACTAAGTTGACTTGCTCAAGACAAATCTGATTAGAAGATTTTTGTTGATGCCTTATGCTTCACAAAAAAAAAAGGGTCTAAAGCCGAAAGATTGACTTCATTGCACTGTGTTCTACCCCATATGGCTCAGTCCCTCTCAGCAGAAATGGCATGCCACCTGCCAAGAGTATTACACAAAGCATGAACTCTGCAGCAATCCTAGGGTGTCTCACCAGTGAACAGAATGTGGTTCAGATTCGAACCCCACAACCTTTGGAAAGTGAGGGCTTAACACAGAGAGACTTATGCTTCAAGGGGAGTTCAGAAGAATATCAAACAAGAATGTCAGACATAAAAACATGATATTTAAAATGGAAAGTGAGGGCTTAACCACAGAGACTTATGCTTCAAGGGGAGTTCAGAAGAATATCAAACAAGAATGTCAGACATAAAAACATGATATTTAAAATGGAAAGTGAGGGCTTAACCACAGAGACTTATGCTTCAAGGGGGTTGAAGTTCAAAGAATGTCAGAATAAACATGTTTTAAAATGAAAGTGAGCAAACAGAGACTTATTCAGGAGTTGAGATATCAAACAGAATGTCAGACATAAAACATGATATTTAAAATGGAAAGTCAGGCAAAGGACGCTTCAGAGTTCAAAAATATCAACAAATGCAGCATAAACATATTTAAATGGAGTAGGCTTAACACAGAGATTATGCTCAGGAGTTAAGAAGAATATCAAACAAGAATGTCAGACATAAAAACATGATATTTAAAACTAACCTTCTTAAAACTTCCAGGAGTGACAATTATTCTCTGTACCATAAATATCGGGATCATAACCACACTGATCAATGCCAGCATCCAGCCAATACCAATGGCCCAGGGAGGATACTCATACAGAACATATTTTCGTTTGTAGGTCAACTCCGAGTAGTTCACACAGCCAATTATGAAAATTGTCTATATAAAAAGAAACAATGACGGTTTACTAGCATGAAGCAACAATTGACTGTCCATTATTCAGGACTGGAAGATAATAGAAGTACACTATGTTAAACTAAATTCACATTTGCAGATGATTTCAAATTTGGTTTTTTTAAAAATGTTGTACAATTTGTGTCAAATATATTTCTAGTGAGACGGTTCAAAATATCAGAGACGACTAAGTGTTTTCATCCCTGCGGAATTATGATTTTGTGCTCTTTTACATGAGCCAGGCAGTGACTTTATAATGTCATGCACAATGCAGTAGCTTTATAATATCATGTACAATGCAGTAGCTTTATAATTGTGCCAATGCAGTAGCTTTATAATGTCATGCACAATGCAGTAGCTTTATAATGTCATGCAAATGCAATGTGACTTTATAATGTCATGTACAATGCAATGTGACTTTATAATGTAATGCACAATGCAGTGTGACTTTATAATGTCATGTACAATGCAGTGACTTTATAATGTCATGTATAATGCAGTAGCTTTATAATGTCATGCACAATGCAGTATGACTTTATAATGTCATGTACAATGCAGCGACTTTATAATGTAATGCACAATGCAGTGTGACTTTATAATGTCATGTACAATGCAGTAGTTTTATAATGTCATGCACAATGCAGTGTGACATTATAATGCACCAGGCTGTGGTTTTTACATGAACCAGATAATGGCTGCTTTACTTTCCAGTGTTGTTTTGTTCTTAACTGAGACAGTCTACTGAGACAGTGTACTTAAGAGTCATTGTGAAAACAAATGCCACTCAATCTTTGGATTTAAAACCTGGAATCAAGCGTCTACGGCACCAGTGCACTTACCATTATTTGATCACATCTCTCTTATATTCGGTAAATTGTCTTTATTTTATGAATAATGTGTCCATCCTTGATCTTGTCTCATATTCTGATATGAAACTTATTGTAGCAAATATATGCAACTATTTCTGCACATTATAAAATAAACAACAACAATACACAACACACACATATAAACATGGTTGTTACTAGTGTGAAAACTGGTGTCAGGAACGCCCAACATATTGTCACTCCATATTTGAAAATCTTGACATAAATCTTGTTCGTGAAGCCCAACATGATGATTAAATTGTCACTGAATCGACTAACTCCTGAAACAGAGAAATATGTACATGACTGAACATCAATAGATACAAACAGTAATATATTAAAGATAGATTCAGCTTAGAATAGTGACTGAACATCAATAGATACAAACAGTAATATATTAAAGATAGATTCAGCTTAGAATAGTTATTGATTACTAAACTGATGTCACAGCAAATTTGCATTTGCCTTACGTTCTGAGTTCATGGGTTCAAATCCAGACTGTGCCATTCTATTGACGAGTGCATTTTTTTTACAGAGATCGCTAGGATTCTTGCAGGAGCTCCAGAGTTCATGCTTTGTTCAATACTCATGACAGGTGGTATGCCATTTTTGCAGACAGGGACTGAACCATATGGGGTAAAGCCTGACGCAATTAAGTCAATCCTTCGGCCTTAGACTGGGGGAACATTTACTTTTCTGCAGTTCACAATAAAAGAGTTATTTTTGGCTACTAGTGGTTTGGGACTGTCATTAGCTACTGAGAAAAATATATTTACCTTAAAGATGAAAGTACTTGTCACATACCACAGACATCACTACCACATCATCTAGGCATGTTTGATTGAACACATCTACCACACACATCACTACCCCACATTACAAACATCTGTCACACAAACATATCACTACCCCACATTACAAACATCTGTCACACAAACATATCACTATCCCACATTACAAACATCTGTCACACAAACATATCTATCACACCGTACAGTCATGTCTACCACACAGCACAAACATAGTTACCACATGAGTTATCAGTTATATGAGAACTATCATCATAGCATTCCGGACACGTCCATAAGTGCTCCGATCCCCACCACAACATATCCAGCAGCCCTACATGCCAGTTCAATGTTTATTAATCAATTTCTTTGCATATTTTGTATGTCGCTCTTTACGGGCTATATCAATAAATAATAATCTACCATATACATGTGTGCAACATACCATAAACATAGGCCACCACCAAACTCTCTACAGCTGCTACCACCAGTACTATCCTGCTGGCAGAGTAATAGTCAAACAACTGGAACACATACATACCACCCTGAAACAGAAACAATTAAAAGATGTTACTTCCTTTATTGAACAATAATAACATCATCATTATCCTTACTTTTCACTGGCAACAGTAGAATACTGCTACAACTTCCTCCTTGAGGGAAGTTAGTACAAAAGAAAATCTGTGTTTTCATACAGTGAAGGTATCTGTAATAATTTGTTTGACATAGTACAGTTACTAACTTTATACACAACTCCCATTTAAAACAAAAATTAAATTTCCTACAGCCTTTTTAGACCTTAGGGTATGTAGTCTCTGCACATTTTTAGGCCCTATTGTGCATGAGGTAAGAAGGCCAATTCCTTTCCTCAAGGCATGGAATGTTGAGTACAGAACTGAACCCACAACCCTCTTGTGTCCAAGTCGATAGGCAACGCTCACCGACTCTCGCTAGTCACCTCATATAGTGGTAGTTTCTGTAACAATTTATTTGATATATAATATAAAGTTACAAGCTCCATATCCAACTTGCGCTAGTCACCTCGTATAGTGGTAGTTTCTGTAACAATTTATTTGATATATAATATAAAGTTACAAGCTCCTATCAACTGCTAGTCACCTGTATAGTGGTAGTTTCTGTAAAATTTATTTGATATATAATATAAGTTCAGCTCCATATCAACTGCTAGTCACTCATAGTGGTAGTTTCTGTAACAATTATTGTGACTTGATACTATTGCTAGCAATGTACACTACTCCCCTCCTTCCCCAGTCACCTCACTCCCCCAAGTCACCTCTCACTACACATAGAGCATGGTACAATGATCCTGTTCTGTACTCTCCAATGATGCACACCAGTATTTACACATCAATCTGATTGATCAAACAAATTAATTTATAAAACCACAACCCCAAACAAATGGCGAGTCCAAGTTAGATACAAATAAGATTCAGATCTCTGTCAACGGATGTCTTTGGTGGATTCTCAGACTGAGGTGGTATGACAGAGTTGCAAACCCAGACCCGTGGATTCTCAGACTGAGATGATATGACAGAGTTGCAAACCAGACCGTGGATTCTCAGACTGAGATGATATGACAGAGTTGCAAACACAGAACTGTGGATTCTCAGACTGAGATGGTATGACAGAGTTGCAAACACAGAACTGTGGATTCTCAGACTGAGATGATATGACAGAGTTGCAAACACAGACCTGTGGATTCTCAGACTGAGATGGTATGACAGAGTTGCAAACACAGACCTGTGGATTCTCAGACTGAGATGATATGACAGAGTTGCAAACACAAACCTGTGGATTCTCAGACTGAGATGGTATGACAGAGTTGCAAACACAGAACTGTGGATAAGAACAGGACAGGAACCCATGATGACCCAGGTCAAGAGGACAAAATGACGATGGGTCAGGTATACCATGCGGAAGACACAGTCGAGTGTCACTAGACAAGCACTTCAGTGGAAACCGTAAGGAAAAGGGGATGTCCTAGAACACCTGATTATGGAGTCTTCTTGAGGAACTGAAGGAGGAGAGAATATCCTGGGAAGCCATAAAGTAAACAGTCAGAGAGTAGGAAAAGTGGCTAACACATATTGATGCCCTATGCTCCACAAGGAGCGGAATAATAATAATAAGAAGACAAGCTAATCAGCCTGACTTTAACTTTCAGTGCAGATTTTGTACAATTTACTAACAAAGTTGTGTTTTGGTGAGAGATTATAATAATATTATGAAATTGTCATAGATTAAGTTTGACGATTAGAAAACTATATATCACCTCAGTAACCATTGATAGCCCTATGAGGTAGCAGATGATACAGACTGCAGCAACAAATACCTCTTTGCGATAGTTTTTATGAAGAATTTCTGGATACAAGTCCACACATGCTGTGATAAATCCCTCGACACCAACAAACTGTAACAGAAGCAAGTCAACTCAGTTAATGAATGCTATAAGCAATGTACTCTAGTGGAGTATTCTATATTCACTTTGTGTCCCGTATGACATATAAGACTTTCACAAAAAACTTCCATTGTTGTCATTCTACTGCTTTTCTATTAATTGTTTCCCATATCAGGCCACAATATTTTAACTCTTTCCACCGTTAGTCTTCCTTTTCCTTTAAATGTCTAGACATTCTCTTTCCATCCTAGCCAATCACCAAACTGGCGAATGACACACATGCCAAAACCATCTCCACCGTCATCTTTTAATGATGGTCTCCCAAAGATGCACAGTTTGTTAATTTTAAACACTCTTCATTTGCTATCGTGTTCGGCCGTGTGTTGCCGGGGTCTGCGAAGAGAGCAAAGAATAGTAACACTGCGACCTACAAGGCATGTCATAAAGGAGACTGAGGTAGGGCCTAGAGAAGCTACCCTAGTAAATAAAAAGCGTGGCAGAAATCGGATGTGCACTACTTATAGGCGCATAACTGGCACATAGTACAATTGCTGGGCAGAATATATACTGTACACCTTCCCCATTAAAAAAGTTGAATTGTTTGTTGATGGCAAATCATTTTAGTTGAGTATATTAACAAAAAAACAACAAGTAAAATGTCACTAAAGAAGTCTTCATGTTAAACAGAATAATACATAATGCAACAGTAGCAACTTCTTCACAGAAAGGGAACATATTCCTTGTCGTCTGTGCTAGAAATTCTTTGATTACTTCCCTTTAGTTGAGAGTTCCTTCAGTTTCATGTTCCACTGATATTATTAGTGTCAAACCAACCAACAGGTTATAGGTCATTGAAGAGAACAAATAATTCTTAATAATTTTAAGCTTTCTTTGATCATTTCTTCTTAAGGTATGCCCAACATATCTCCATCTTCTCCTTCTTATAACAATTGTTACTAGTGGTTGACCAGACATTTCTCTGATTTCATAACTTCTGAATTCATTCCATTTTATGTTCATTATTTTTGGCAGAAGATGCGACATGATTTACTAATATCAATGTATTGTGTTTATGTGTAAGTTAGTTAATGTGTATAAACCTGACTGTCCATTCCCAGCAGTATAATCATGATGAAGAAACAGATTGACCACAATGGGGCTACTGGCATCTGAGCTACAGCCTCAGGGTAGGCTATGAAAGCTAAACCTGGTCCTGTAACATAAAGAGATAACAAAAGAATATACAGATCAGCAGTTATGTCATATTGGGTTTGTTGTGTGTTTGTTTCTAATTATGTTTTACCTCAAATACGATTGAAATTTATAAAACTTGTCTTCAAGAAGTGTTTCACTGCCTCTGATATTTTGTGGATACTTTATGGACAAACTTTTGCTTGTATCACTGTATCTGATAGCATTTCTTAGGCCTGTCTGCTGTATTTCTTGTGCTGAACCATTTAATTGTTGTTTCTGATGAAGTTCAATATGCGCTGTACACTATTTTCTGATGTCTTTATTTCTACATCGTCTTTCTTGATACTCTTAGCATTCTGCATAGATATTTTATCTCTGTCGTGACTGGGCTTGGTGTACAATAAATATGCAAGTGATTGCTCCACCCAAACCAGAGGAGTTTTGATTTTAAAAAATGAAGAAGATACAGTGTCACTAGAACCAACAGTGACGATCAAAATAGATACAGTGTCACTAGAACAATAGTGACAGATACAGAACAGATCAGTGTCATGAACCAACAGTGACAGATAAAGAACGATCAGTGTCACTAGAACCAACAGTGACAGATAAGAACGATACAGTGTCACAGAACAACATGACAGATACAAGAACAGATACAGTGTCACTAGAACCAGAGTGACTTAATACAAGAACAGATACAGTGTCACTAGCACCAACAGTGACAGATACAGTGTCACTAGAACCAACAGTGACAGATACAGTGTCACTAGAACCAACAGTGACAGATACAAGAACAGATACAGTGTCACTAGAACCAACAGTGACAGATACAAGAACAGATACAGTGTCACTAGAACCAACAGTGACAGATACAAGAACAGATACAGTGTCACTAGAACACGTGACAGATACAGAAGACAGTGACTGACCAGAGTGAAGATACATGAACAGATACAGTGTCACTAGAACCAACATGACAGATACAAGAACAGATACAGTGTCACTAGCACCAACAGTAATGATCAGTGTCACTAGAACCAACAGTGACAGATACAGTGTCACTAGAACCAACAGTGACAGATACAAGAAAGGATACAGTGTCACAAGAACCAACAGTGACAGATCAGAACGATACAGTGTCACTAGAACCAATAGTGACAGATACAGAACAGATTCAGTGTCACTAGCACCAACAGTGACAGATACAGTGTCACTAGAACCAACAGTGACAGATACAAGAACAGATACAGTGTCACTAGAACCAACAGTGACAGATACAAGAACAGATACAGTGTCACTAGAACCAACAGTGACAGATACAAGAAAGGATACAGTGTCACTAGAACCAACAGTGACAGATACAAGAAAGGATCAGTGTCACAGACCAACAGTGACAGATACAAGAACAGATACAGTGTCACTAGAACCAAAGTGAATCAGAACAGATAGTGTCATGACCAGCAGTGACAGATAGTGTCACTAGAACCAACAGTACAGATCAGAAGATACAGTGTCACTAGAACCAACAGTGATAGATACAAGAACAGATACAGTGTCACTAGAACCAACAGTGAAGATACAGAACAGTACAGTGTCACTAGAACCAACAGTGAAGATACAAGAACAGATACAGTGTCACTAGAACCACATGAAAGATACAGAACAGATCAGTGTCACTAGAACAATGGTGAGATCAAGAACAATACAGTGTCATAGAACCACAGTGTAAGATCAAGAAGGATACAGTGTCACTAGAACCAGCAGTGAAAGATACAAGAACAGATACAGTGTCACTAGAACCAACAGTGAAAGATACAAGAACAGATACAGTGTCACTAGAACCAACAGTGACAGATACAAGAACAGATACAGTGTCACTAGAACCAACAGTGAAAGATACAAGAAAGGATACAGTGTCACTAGAACCAACAGTGACAGATACAAGAACAGATACAGTGTCACTAGAACCAACAGTGAAAGATACAAGAAAGGATACAGTGTCACTAGAACCAACAGTGACAGATACAAGAACAGATACAGTGTCACTAGAACCAGCAGTGACAGATGCAAGAACAGATACAGTGTCACTAGAACCAACAGTGACAGATACAAGAACAGATACAGTGTCACTAGAACCAACAGTGAAAGATACAAGAACAGATACAGTGTCACTAGAACCAACAGTGACAGATACAAGAACAGATACAGTGTCACTAGAACCAACAGTAACAGATACAAGAAAGGATACAGTGTCACTAGAACCAACAGTGACAGATACAAGAACAGATACAGTGTCACTAGAACCAATAGTGAAAGATACAAGAAAGGATACAGTGTCACTAGAACCAACAGTGACAGATACAGTGTCACTAGAACCAACAGTGACAGATACAAGAACAGATACAGAAGAGCAGAGCTACTCTAAAGTGATTTAGAAAAGATTTTTCTAAAAACAGGTGGAGCCATCAAAATATTTTTCTAGAGTATATGATATCAGTGTTGGTGAGATCGAGTTCCTAGTCCTATCGGAGACAGACAGAAAACGTAGCTCCCATGTTCAAGTTGAGTATGTAAAAGAACCCTTGGCAGTTCAAAATCGAGAAGAGCAGGCTGGAAAGCAAAATCGAGAAGAGCAGGCTGGAAAGCAAAATCGAGAAGAGCAGGCTGGAAAGCAAAATCGAGAAGAGCAGGCTGGAAAGCAAAATCGAGAAGAGCAGGCTGGAAAGCAAAATCGAGAAGAGCAGGTTGGAAAGCAAAATCGAGAAGAGCAGGCTGGAAAGCAAAATCGAGAAGAGCAGGCTGGAAAGCAAAATCGAGAAGAGCAGGCTGGAAAGCAAAATCGAGAAGAGCAGGCTGGAAAGCAAAATCGAGAAGAGCAGGCTGGAAAGCAAAATCGAGAAGAGCAGGCTGGAAAGCAAAATCGAGAAGAGCAGGCTGGAAAGCAAAATCGAGAAGAGCAGGCTGGAAAGCAAAATCGAGAAGAGCAGGCTGAAGCAAATCGAGAAGAGCAGGCTGGAAGCAAAATCGAGAAGGCAGGTGGAAGCAAATCGAAAGAGCGTTGGAAGCAAAATCGAGAAGAGCAGGCTGGAAAGCCGCTGTTCAAGGAAAAATTCACAAGAAATATAAATAAAAAATAATTGCTACAAATGTATTTTCATCATCTTCTAAATGACAGCAGGGACCCCCTAGCCAGTGCTCCAGAGTTCATGCATTGCTGCTGAGATCTTCCTGTGTAAAGAAGAGATCGGAGCACACATGGTTACTCACCGAAGTCCTATCAATCAATTCGAGAAGATTTGACAAGCGTCTGGTCGAATGCATTAGAGAGATCCATTTAGGAGACCCAGTTTGATCCCTAGAAAAAAGATTTTTTCTCTCGGAGCAAAAACAAAATGTACCATCAACTGCTTGTCTAGAGCCACCAACAATTGCTGTGTTTTTATCCAACATGCGAACGAGTAGTAACTGTAACACGTCCCCAGTATCCATTTTCGACACCCTGTAATAAGTAAACATTAATAAACATGTGTTTGCTATTACCTGACTCAGCCACATCCTCAACAGAAATATTCTGTCTATCAGCCATGAATCCTAGTACAGAAAAGATGACAAATCCAGCCAGAAAACTTGTCAATGAGTTCACAAAGGAAAAGATGATGCAGTCCCTGACATAAGATTGAACATAAAAATCAATATTTCATCATTCAATAACACAAAAATCAATATTTCATAATTCAATAACACAAAAATCAATATTTCATCATTCAATAACACAAAAATCAATATTTCATCATTCAATAACACAAAAATCAATATTCATAATAACACAAATCAATATTTCATTTCAATAACAAATCAATAAACAATCAATCAGTTCAGACTAAATACATGATTGAAATAATCAATTATATCAGCGAGGTAGTGTCTGACAGAATGATTTAGAGGCAAAGTTCAGTGGGCTCTGGTAATCAGAGTTGTAAATCATGCCACTAAACTGACTTTTCCTTTTACAATGGAGAAAGCATTGAATATTTAAATTATATTAATATTACTACTGTTATTAGTAGTATTAAACCATCATAGGTGTCCACCTTCCAAAACCATCAGTCGGATGTTTTAGTAGTTTACAAATGCGAGTAAGAGTATTAGATATTTAAATATTAATATTCACATAGTGATGTTATTATTAGTAGTATTACAACCATCAATGGTGCCACACTTCCAAACCATCAGTCGGATGTATATTACAACTATCAATGGTGTCACACCTAAACCATCAGTCAGATGTTATTATTAGTAGTATTACAACCATCAGTCAGATGTTATTATTAGTAGTATTACAACCATCAGTCAGATGTTATTATTAGTAGTATTACAACCATCACATGGTGCTCACACCTCCAAAACCATCAGTCGGATGTTATTATTAGTAGTATTACAACCATCACATGGTGCTCACACCTCCAAAACCATCAGTCGGATGTTATTATTAGTAGTATTACAACCATCAGTCAGATGTTATTATTAGTAGTATTACAACCATTAGTCAGATGTTATTATTATGAAATGAAAATCGTGGCATATCCAAAGGACGAGCCATCAACCACAGTAAACAAGTCGTTGATTTTCTAGGCACCACTTATCATTCAGTAGTTTGCCATTGCTTTCCATCATCCCTTTTGTTAAAATCAACGGAAACAATTTGCAAGCAAACTGTCCGCAGCGTGATTCGAACTCAGAACGTCGGGGTTAATAGACAGAGTCACTAACCCCTAGGCCCCAGACGCCACTTATTATTATAGTCTGTCCATTAATTCGTGAGCACGTTTGAAATTGATTTTCTCGAAAACTACCTGTTGGATCTCAGTGATTTTTGCATGCAGCCTTAGAATATCCATGACGATAAAATAAAGCTAACCAGTAGTCCATAGATGCTACGGATTTTGCACATGGGCGAATTCCTTTGATCTTTTATGACAATTGCAAATACGGGGCTCAAATTTTAGATTTTACAGTAATCCCTAGAATTTGTCCATGTCAATTCTATTCATAGGTGTATCTCCATATTAACTTGATAGGTCAAGTAATTAATTGTGTTGCCCTTTATGTGCAATCGTGAACTTGGATACAATATGCAACAGTTAGTCCTCCCTTTTGGTCACCATTAGACCCCAGGGTGTCTTAACTTCACCACAAATTGTATGATGGTAGACGCATTTGGATATGGAAATGTATACGTTGCTATTTCTGTCTGTAATCAAAATATGATTTGTATCATCCCGAATCTGACGATTCCATGAGGTTGATAATTGTTACTGGCTGGACAAATTGTAATCCATCTCGGTGCCAGTACTCGTCTTCCTCTCGGAGCACATGTTCAACACACTTCTTCCAGAACTGCATGTCTATCATTGAGAGGGACTCACGTGTCAGAACTTCAACATCACACATTTTAAACGTCCTGTTCTGTTCGGCAACTTGCTCTTTTACTTTAGCCCAGACAAGCTCTATCGGATTGAGGTGAGCATGATATGGAGGTAGTCGCAAAGACGTGTGGCCGTATTCCGCAATGATTTTGTCAATATGAAACACCTTTGTCTTATTTGTCATCCTCACCAGGTGCAACAACTCGGGTTTCAAATATGTATCATGGAAGCTGACATTTTCCTTAGCAAGCCAAGTCCTAATTTGATCTTTTGTATTTCATGCAGTTGGTACTTTGTCTTCCGCTGATACTGCGTTGTGATAGGATGCATTATCCATTACCAACCATGATGGTCTGTTTAGAATTGGAAGTAGATCTTTCTCCATCCAGTGCCTGAAAATATGTCCATTCATTTCTATGTGGTAGTCCCTACCGTCGGTACTTTTGATTGGAAAATAAGTCCAGCGTCATGGACAAGACCTTCTTCACTGCTTCCTGCATGTGTTAGTATAATACGCTGGCCTTTGCTGCTTGGTATTTTCTTTTCTGTTCACCGTCTACTGATTGCCATTCTTTAGCATTGGTGTGGTGAGCATTGACCCAGGATTCGTCCAAATATACAATATCATAGCCTTGCCTCCGCCGCTCATGGATCTGCCTCAGGTATTTACTTCGGGCAGCAATTAAATGTGGCTTTCACAAATAATATTCCTGCCGCCTATAGTTTTTCTGAAGGTGAAGCGGCGGCTCTTACAATTTTCCATAGAGTACTTTTAGAAATGTCTATGCTGCAATCTGATTGCAGTTTTAATTTCAGTTTCCTGAGAGTAACAAGTTGATTTGTCGTAAACATTTTCAAGAGCTCCGTCTTATGACATCTATGTCAAAGTCGTCAATTGTTCTTTTCCTTCCTTGCTTGACATTAGTGCACTTTGTGTCCTGTTTAATCCATCGGAAAAGGATTCTCTATTCAGACCAAGCGCCAGTTGCGTTCGTTTCTCAGGGTTATGAATATCGCAATATAGATGACCTCTCTTAGATTCCCTACGGAAGTGTTGGTATAGTAAAACTGTAACCTTCTGCATTGTTATAAATGTGCACTTCAGACTCATTATGAATGTGATATCAATGTCAGTTTTGATAAGCCAACAAATATGATACAATAGCTTCATACAAATAGCGAGATACACCTATAACTATACAACGGTATCCCAATTATAACGTCATATGCTTTCCGCTTTCAAAGTCGACTGGGTTAGGTGCAGGAATTCCGTGAAATTGTTGTTTACTCACGATATTTTAATGTTACCATAATGTATTTTTAGAACAACGCATCTGTGTACCGTAGATCTGTTACTATTGTGTACAATCCGGTGAGGTTGATTTTAATATAACCCAGAAGAAAATATTTCAAACTACATCAAATTTTCTTGGAAAAAAATATTTCTCTAGCGTCATGGATATTCTAAGGCTGCATGCAAAAATCACTGAGATCCAACAGGTAGTTTTTGAGAAAATCAATTTCAAACGTGCTCACGAATTAATGGACAGACTATATAGTATTACAACCATCAGTTAGATGTTATTATTAGTAGTATTACAACCATCAGTCAGATGTTATTATTAGTAGTATTACAACCATCAGTCGGATGTTATTATTAGTAGTATTACAACCATCAGTCAGATGTTATTATTAGTAGTATTACAACCATCACATGGCGCCTGTACCTCCAAAACCATCAGTCAGATGCAACTTAATCTATTAAAACGTTGGACAGCATTAGTGTACAGTATTTTTAAAAACAAATCACAGTACTAAGCATTTGGAGTTAGGTGGTCAGTGGCTATCTTTTTTTCCTAAGAGCATCAGCAGTAGACTCATAGCTGGACTAATTAGGGAATGCCTGCAATGATGAACAATCTTGGTCTATTGCCTTTCCCTAGGTGGATGATGAAATTGGTTGTTCACTCTTGCTGTTAAGCGTAGGGTTGGGTGCTTTATTTTACGTTCCAGGGCCAGATTAGTCGCCCTTGTTGTGTTATATCCGTGTTTATTTAGTGTTGTCTTGATATTTTCTATTCATCTTTTTTTCGATTTTCCTTTGGCTCTATTAATAATAATAATTCCTCTCGTCCGTTATCGTTACATAGGCCTGTAAGTAATTTCTCCATACCGACCGCTCTTTCCTGGGCAACTCGCTCAATCTCCTCCATGGAACTGAGACCGATATTTCCTGCCTCTCTCAGCAAAGTTCGTTTCAGGGTTCTATTACCTGATATATTTTTTATTGTATGCTGTTATTGGTGGTTGGTTGTATTGAGAAAAAAAAATGTTTATTAGATGTTGCCCTCCTGCCTAACACGACAAACACTATGCCCTCTATCTATCACGCAGAGTACCACTAAAGCTAACAGAGAACTGATGTATACCTTACCTGAAACAGTTGTGGTGAAACTTGTTGTAGCTGCCCAGTGCTACCAGAGTACCCAGAGAGATTGAATAGGAGAAGAATATCTGAGTACCAGCATCAACCCAAACCTGCAAACCTCACACAGAAATAAATACAATATTGATAAATCACATCACAGACAGTAATCTATAACTTATAATAATGAAATAAAATTTCCCGTAGTCTTTTCAGACCTTTCACATTTCTAGGCTCAAAATTTTGGATGCGCCTGCCTACATGTGTAGGAGTCTATGAATCGAGGTGCAACGTTTAGTTGTTCTTGGCCTAAGCCAAACATCACAAAGTGTGATTAAACTGGTTCAATGTCCCATCCTTGTTCTGTCTTCCACAGTAGGATAACCAAGAAAGTAACGAATTGCCTTGCACAATATATGTTTAGTTCACTCTAGTATGATGCGCACAGTCTCACTCTGCATTCTTTTCATCTGCACATGGCAGAGAGTCAAGATCGCCAAAGCTTACTCCATCAAAGACAGGACCAGATCACAATATAAGAGACAAAGATAGCACAATTTGCAGCAGCAGTCATTACTCTCTACCTTTCTTTTACTGACAACCTTAGAGAAGTTGACAAATTTATCTCACTGCTACCGTCTCCCTAAACAAACAGAAGAAATACTTGCCTGAGTATCTTTGAGACGTTCCCACTTGGGTATCATGTAGTATTCCAAACCCTTGCTGGATCCTTCTAGAGTGACACCCCTGGCGAGCAGGATGAGCAGGAAGATATATGGACTACTGGCTGTTACATACATCACCTGGGAAACCCAATGAGAAGAGATTAAGTTGTGAGGATTAGGGTGAACTAAATACTTCTACTAACATGCAACAAACAACCAAAGTAAAGTTGTAAGGTTTAGAGTAATAACAAAGTGTACTACTGCTATAGCACCATCTGTTGTTTTTTTCTCCAGTTCTTAACATTTGCAGTTTCTGTGAACAAATTTTGATTGGTGTTTTAGTGACTTCCTTGAGCATTCCATTATAAGGCAACTAATATTCTGCAGCACTTTTCAAATTCATTGTTCTTCAGTGAACACCATATGTTCAGAGATAACAAGATATTGCACATATCATATACATCACTCACTGCTGTACACATCACACACTGCTGACACATCACTCACTGCTGTACACGCCACTCACTGTACACGCCACTCACTGTACACACCACTCACTGTACGCACAACTCACTGTACACACCACTCATTGCTGTACACACCACTCACTGTACACACAACTCACTGTATCTTCTAGACACTTACCTTTCCTGAAGATTTAATTCCCTTGCAAATACAAAGATATACAATGATCCAGGCTAGGAGAAGACAGAGAGCAAGGTCCCACTTAATAATACCAGGTTCATCTACACCAGCAGACAAACCTAGCACTTTGCGTCTGGAAAGTACAGCAATAACAATCTGATAGGTGCATGTGCAAATAAAAGTACATGCCCACCTAGCACATATAAGAACATATTAATAGGGTCTCTGTGGGATAGAGGTTAGGAGTATGCCTCTCATTTCAAAGGTACTCGGTTCTCTCCTCGTTGGCGATCGGGAGTTTTCCAGAAATCCCTGAGATCTCAGTGTAGGTGAGATCGAGTTCCTAGTCCTATTGGAGATTGACGATGAAACGTAGACCCCCCTGTTCAAGTTGAGCATCTACAAGAACCCTTGGCAGTTAAAAATCTATAAGAGCAGGCTGGATAGTCTCTGTTCGGACAAAGATTAATACAAACATTGAAAAATAAAATTCTTAGAAAATATACCCATCTTCAAAAATTACACCTGGACCCTTAACGGTGCTACAGAGTTTGTGCTCTGCCACTGAGATCTTCCTGTGTAAGAAAGCGATCGGAATAAACATGGCTACAGAGTTTGTGCACTGCCACTGAGATCTTCCTGTAAAGCAATCGAATAAACATGGCTACAGAGTTTGTGCACTGCCACTAGTCTTCTGTAAGCGATCGGAATAAACATGGCTACAGAGTTTGTGCACTGCCACTGAGGTCTTCCTGTGTAAGAAAGCGATCGGAATAAACATGGCTACTCACCAAAGTGCAATGATAATGATCTTATCAATCAATCAATGAAAATATTAAACCACATACTCTCTCTCGCGATCCCAAACCACATACTAACTAGCACATTAATATGGGCAAGTCTCAGACACTGGACCAATTGTGAGAATTAGGAGTTAAGTTTGGACATGCCAGACAATGTCGTCTTTGAGGTAGAGAGAGAAGATATACTAATCAATGATATGAAACTTGTTATTCAATGATTTCTCTCTCTCGTGATCACCGCCGATGTACCAGACCTCCCCATAAATTCTATTCATGTGGAAATCTAATTCATGCAGCCTTAGCATTGGTGTGTTTTACGTCACATCTTCAGCACCATTGGGAGCTCTGGTGCTTATCCTTCAGCGATGTGTCCGGTTTCAGCCAACGTTTACTCGGTTTGCTCTCCATTCTGTAGCCATCTAGTGTTTTTACGGTGTGGGGTAGCTCCACGCCCAACCTCCTTAGTCGCCTCTTATGACATGCGTAGCAGGTAACAGTGGTTCTATTATTTACACCCCAATATGGGTCCCGGTAACCACTCAGGCGATTCAATGATTTGAAACTTGTTATTCAATGATTTGAAATTTGTTATTCAATGATTTGAAACTTGTTATATCATTTGGTTTACAAGATCACACAAATTACAGATAGTAAAATCATTTTGTGCATATACTTTGTTGTCTGTAAAACAGTGCATGTATGATAGTTGGTGTGAGCAGTAAAACAATGAATGTAAGATAGTTGGTGTGAGCAGTAAAACAATGATTGTAAGATAGTTGGTGTGAGCAGTAAAACAATGATTGTAAGATAGTTGGTGTGAGCAGTAAAAGAATGATTGTAAGATAGTTGGTGTGAGCAGTAAAACAATGATTGTAAGATGGTGTGAGCAGTAAAACAATGATTGTAAGATGGTTGGTGTCACAGTAAAACATGATGTAAGATAGTTGGTGTGAGCAGTAAAACAATGATTGTAAGATGGTGTGAGCAGTAAAAAATGATGTAAGATAGTTGGTGTAGCAGTAAAACAATGATTGTAAGATAGTTGGTGTGAGCAGTAAAACAATGATTGTAAGATAGTTGGTGTGAGCAGTAAAAGAATGATTGTAAGATAGTTGGTGTGAGCAGTAAAACAATGATTGTAAGATGGTGTGAGCAGTAAAACAATGATTGTAAGATAGTTGGTGTGAGCAGTAAAACAATGATTGTAAGATAGTTGGTGTGAGCAGTAAAACAATGATTGTAAGATGGTTGAGCAGTAAAAAATGATTGTAAGATGGTTTGAGCAGTAAAACAATGATTGTAAGATGGTTTGAGCAGTAAAACAATGATTGTAAGATGGTGTGAGCAGTAAAACAATGATGTAAGATATGGTGTGAGAAAGTAAAACAATGATTGTAAGATGGTGTGAGAGTAAAACAATGATTGTAAGATAGTTGGTGTGAGAGTAAAACAATGATTGTAAGATAGTTGGTGTGAGAGTAAAACAATGATTGTAAGATAGTTGGTGAGCAAGTAAAACAATGAATGTAAGATAGTTGGTGTGAGAAAGTAAAACAATGAATGTAAGATAGTTGGTGTGAATAATAAAACAGTGTAGGTAACGTAGTTGGTGTAATGTATAAAAACTGCATAGATCTGAATGAATCTCTTCAACATTTATGTAGTGGTTGTGTACGTAACTACTGCTAACAGATCTGAGAAAGTTGCTAATAGATCTGAGAAAGTTGCTAACAGATCTGAGAAAGTTGATAACAGATCTGAGAAAGTTGCTAACAGATCTGAAGTTACAGATCTGAAATTTGCTAACAGATCTGAGAAAGTTGCTAACAGATCTGAGAAAGTTGCTAACAGATCTGAGAAAGTTGCTAACAGATCTAGGGTTAGTTTTGTCTGACAAAGAAATCTCTGACTTTAATTATAAATCTATAGATAACGGTAAACTGTGAGAAACTTACTCCCAAAACTCCGTCACTGGGTCGGGATAAGCATCAGGTGACAGTATCACATTTAGAGTACGATTTGGTGCCAGCATCCCATGGTTTGGGAGATAGCTAGAGTTCACGTTAGTTCTGGTGACAGTTGTAGTCATGTCAGAAATATTCATACCAAGTTGTGTTAGGGGATTAGACATCAATGAACTGCTATTCAAGGTGAGATTTGCCAGGAAGGTTATAGGTTCATGTAAGATGGTACAGTTTATTGTATTCCATTCATTGTTGCAATGGGACCATGGCAGGATTGATGTGAAGGATGCAAATATGTAGTAGAAAGTCCATGCTAAAATGATGTTGTATTCACAGTTCAGAAGAAATACAATCACAGCCGTAGCATATCCAATACCTGTAAGATTTACATAAACAAATAATTATTATAAATATTATTATACTAGTAGCATACCCCACATTAAATTTAAAATTTACAATTCCAATGTTGTATTAATCCTAACATATACCAGCGAGAGTTGGAAAATGCATTTGAAAAGAGACGTCTGTGAAAAATAATGATCGTAAAATGGGACGAATTCAGGAGAAGTGATAAAATCAGAGAAATATCTGGTCAACCACTAGTAACAACTGTTATAAGAAGGAGAAGGTGCAGATATGTTGGACACACCTTGAGAAGAAATGATCAAAGGATACCAAAGCAGGCATTGAAATGGGAGGCAAAGGGTTCAATAAAGATAGGACGAGCTAGGGAAACCCTGAAACAAACTTTGCTGTGAGAGGCAAGAAATATCAGACTCAATTCCACGGAAGATATTGAGCAGTTGCCCAGAACAGAGTGGTACGGAAAAATTACTTGCAGGCCATATGCAACGTATAAATGTACGAGAGGAATATATAGATATAGATACTCCACCTTAAGAAAACTTGAGAGAAGAATACAACAAGAAGAGCTCTTTCCTGAAGCCTGCAAGAAAAGCAACAGACATGGAAGTCTGGAATAAATACACGAAGATGAGATTTAGAGATTAATGATGTACAGAAGAGCTGGGAGGAGTTGCTTGAGATAGCTAAAGATAGGAAGACTTGACATAAGTTGATTGAGGATCTATGCCTGATATAGAGTTAAAATTACACGAGAGAGAGAGAGAGGGAGAGAAGGGGAGGGGAGGAGGGACAGGGAGAGAGAGAGAAAGAGAGAGAGAGAGAGAGAGAGCGTATCTGATATATATGTAGGTTTGATATAAGCAAACAATTATCATAAATATCAGTGGCGGCTCGTCATTAAGGCAGTGGGCGGGCCCACCAAAAATTTGAACGTGTATTTATTATTTTATACATTAAAATTTATCCTAACCGAAACCTTGCTTTTCAGAAAAATATCTGTCTGGCCCCACCAACAAAAATGATCACGAGCCGCCACTGATAAATATGTTTACAACAGCAGTGTAAAAAAAAGTAAAAACTTTTTTATAGCCATGGTATCCGATATATTGGGAATAAGATTTTAGGTTTGTATTTTGTATTTTATCAAGGTCATGTGATGGATGATGTGATCAACATCAGTGGTCTCGGTGACAGTGCACAAACTTTGTAGCATAGAACGTGGTCTCGGTGACAGTGCACAAACTTTGTAGCATAGAACGTGGTCTCGGTGACAGTGCACAAACTTTGTAGCATAGAACGTGGTCTCGGTGACAGTGCACAAACTTTGTAGCATAGAACGTGGTCTCGGTGACAGTGCACAAACTTTGTAGCATAGAACGTGGTCTCGGTGACAGTGCACAAACTTTGTAGCATAGAACGTGGTCTCGGTGACAGTGCACAAACTTTGTAGCATAGAACGTGGTCTCGGTGACAGTGCACAAACTTTGTAGCATAGAACAGGGTCCTTGATATAATTGTGAAAATATTTTGTAGAAATTTTATTTGTAATTTTTTCAATGAATTTTTCCAGAGCAGTGGCTTTCCAGCCTGCTCATTTCTATTTTGAATTGCCAAGAGTTTTTTTTAATGTGCTCAACGTTAACAATATTCTTCCCTTTAACATTTACCACCTTGAATGCAATACCCATCTCTTCCCTTCAACATTTACCACTTTGAATAGAATACCCATCTCTTCCCTTCAATATTTACCACCTTGAATGCAATCCCATCTCTTCCTTCAACATTTACCATTTTGAATAGAATACCCATCTCTTCCCTTCAATATTTACCACCTTGAATGCAATACCCATCTCTTCCCTTCAACATTTACCACTTTGAATAGAATACCCATCTCTTCCCTACAACATTTACCACTTTGAATAGAATACCCATCTCTTCCCTTCAACATTTACCACCTTGAATGCAATACCCATCTCTTCCCTTCAATATTTACCACCTTGAATGCAATACCCATCTCTTCCCTTCAATATTTACCACCTTGAATGCAATACCCATCTCTTCCCTTCAATATTTACCACCTTGAATGCAATACCCATCTCTTCCCTTCAACATTTATCACCTTGAATGGAATACCCATCTCTTCCCTTCAATATTTACCACCTTGAATGCAATACCCATCTCTTCCCTTCAATATTTACCACCTTGAATGCAATACCCATCTCTTCCCTTCAATATTTACCACCTTGAATGCAATACCTATCTCTTCCCTTCAATATTTACCACCTTGAATAGAATACCCATCTCTTCCCTTCAGTATTTACCACCTTGAATGCAATACCTATCTCTTCCCTTCAATATTTACCACCTTGAATGCAATACCAATCTCTTCCCTTCAATATTTACCACCTTGAATGCAATACCCATCTCTTCCCTTCAACATTTATCACCTTGAATGGAATACCCATCTCTTCCCTTCAATATTTACCACCTTGAATGCAATACCCATCTCTTCCCTTCAATATTTACCACCTTGAATGCAATACCTATCTCTTCGCTTCAATATTTACCACCTTGAATGCAATACCTATCTCTTCGCTTCAATATTTACCACCTTGAATGCAATACCCATCTCTTCCCTTCAATATTTAATTTAATATAATGTAGTGTTCTTAGGATGATATTATGATAAACTCCGCCCGAGTGGTTACCGAGGCCCGCCTGAGTGGTTACCGGGGCCAAATTTGGGGTATAAAGAATAGAACCACTGTTACCTGCCATGTATGTCATAAGAGGCGATTAAGGAGGTTTGGCTGAAATTGGATGTACATGTCCTAAACATGTAGAAGTCTATGCGTTTAGGGGCCTACCAAACCAATGTGCAACGTATACACGTTCTTGGCAAAGATCAAACATATCACAAAGAGTGATTAAAATCAGTTGTAAAGAATGAACAGCAAAGAAGAAGATAATAAACTCACCTTGAAAAAGGGGTGCTATCTTCCATGGACCTATTCCTCCTTCACCCATAAACTGACCCAGTGACACCTCCAGAAAGAACATGGGAATCCCACCAAGGACAACAGCAATGAAGTATGGAATAAGAAAGGCACCTTTGGAACAAATGAATAACATAGGGTTACAGCTGGAGAAACAGAATATGGGATATATATTGTAGTGATGGATATATATATATATATATAGTAGTGATGGATTGATGGCTGTGATGGATATTGATGGTTGTGATGGATTGATGGTTGTGATGGGTTGATGGTGTAGATGACCGATGAGACAGATTCGTGGTACAGCAGACAAACAACCTATGACCTGAGCACCATAATCCAAGGATGCCTAGACAGTCTTGTCAAAATACATCATTTATGGCAACTGTTTAGTTGGGCCTGCAGTGTTGCTGATTACAACTAGTCTGTTTGGCCTGCAAGTGTTGCTGATTACACCTAGTCTGGTTTGACCTGCAGTGTTACTGATTACAACTAGTCTGTTTGGCCTGTCAGTGTTGTTGATTACAACTAGTCTGGTTTGACCTGTCAGTGTTGCTGATTACAACTAGTCTGTTTGGCCTGTCAGTGTTGCTGATTACAACTAGTCTGTTTGGCCTGTCAGTGTTGCTGATTACAACTAGTCTGTTTGGCCTGTCAGTGTTGTTGATTACAACTAGTCTGTTTGGCCAGTCAAGGCTGCTGATTACAACTAGTCTGTTTGGCCTGCAAGTGTTGCTGATTACAACTAGTCTGTTTGGCCTGCAGTGTTGCTGATTACAACTAGTCTGGTTTGACCTGTCAGTGTTGCTGATTACAACTAGTCTGGTTTGACCTGTCAGTGTTGCTGATTACAACTAGTCTGGTTTGACCTGTCAGTGTTGCTGATTACAACTAGTCTGTTTGGCCTGCAGTGTTGCTGATTACAACTAGTCTGTTTGGCCTGTCAGTGTTGCTGATTACAACTAGTCTGTTTGGCCTGTCAGTGTTGCTGATTACAACTAGTCTGGTTTGACCTGCAGTGTTGCTGATTACAACTAGTCTTGTTTGACCTGCAGTGTTGCTGATTACAACTAGTCTGGTTTGACCTGCAGTGTTGCTGATTACAACTAGTCTGTTTGATCTGCCAGTGTTTCCTCATTATTACAAAGAGGAAAGTAACACTTTTGCTTCCATGGGAAAATGTAGACTGACTTCTTCTTTGAATGCTCCATACCGACCATTTGTTAACCACTCTATGTGATTTGTATGTGATCAGAGCCCTAGAGCGATTGAACATTGTGCCAGTTATGTGCCTACATGTAGGCCAGCACATCCAATTTCAGCTATGCTTTTTATTTACTAGGGTACCTTCCCTAGGCCCCTACATCAGTTGCCTCTTATGACATTCCTTGTAGGTGGCAGTGTTACTACTCTTTGCTTCCTTGAGGGGCCAGACACCACACAGGCGGTAGACTGACTCAAGTAAACAATGAATGAGATGATAAACTTAAGAACAGGCAGCCACTAAGTGATAGAAGGTTCAGAAAGCAGACAAACTGGAGTGAAAACAGAATAAAATAAAGGAAATTGCAGACAAACCGAAATAAAGACATAAACATAAACAGGAGAACAGATCAACTAGTGTGAAGACAGACTAATATAAACAGAAGAACAGATCAACTAGTATGAAGACAGACTAATATAAACAGAAGAACAGATCAACTTGTATGAAGACAGACTAATATAAACAGAAGAACAGATCAACCAGTATGAAGACAGACTAATATAAACAGAAGAACAGATCAACTTGTATGAAGACAGACTAATATAAACAGAAGAACAGATCAACCAGTATGAAGACAGACTAATATAAACAGAAGAACAGATCAACTTGTATGAAGACAGACTAATATAAACAGGAGAACAGATCAACTAGTGTGAAGACAGACTAATATAAACAGAAGAACAGATCAACTAGTATGAAGACAGACTAATATAAACAGAAGAACAGATCAACCAGTATGAAGACATACTAATATAAACAGAAGAACAGATCAACTTGTATGAAGACAGACTAATATAAACAGAAGAACAGATCAACCAGTATGAAGACAGACTAATATAAACAGAAGAACAGATCAACTGGTATGAAGACAGACTAATATAAACAGAAGAACAGATCAACTTGTATGAAGACAGACTAATATAAACAGAAGAACAGATCAACCAGTATGAAGACAGACTAATATAAACAGAAGAACAGATCAACTGGTATGAAGACAGACTAATATAAACAGAAGAACAGATCAACTTGTATGAAGACAGACTAATATAAACAGGAGAACAGATCAACTTGTATGACGACAAACTAATATAAACAGGAGAACAGATCAACTTGTATGAAGACAGACTAATATAAACAGGAGAACAGACAAATTACAGAAACGACAAATGAGCAGACAAACGGAAGGACAAATGAGCAGACAAACGGAAGGACAGACAAAACGGAAGGACAGACAAACTGAAGTAAGAACAGACAAACTGAAGTAAGGACAGACAAGCAGATGAAAGGACAGATAAGCAGATGAAAGGACAGATAAGCAGATGAAAGGTCAGATAAGCAGATGAAAGGTCAGATAAGCAGATGAAAGGACAGATAAGCAGATGAAAGGTCAGATAAGCAGATGAAAGGAAGACATACAGAAAAGAGGTAAGAAAAGAGGAACAAGCAGAATGTAATACAGAACAGTAGTATTAGACAAATGTACGTGTTCTCATACCTCCCCCATTTTTGTAACACAAGAAAGGAAATCTCCAAACGTTCCCTAGACCAACAGAGAATCCGATACAAGCTACCAGGAAGTCCAACTTCCGCGTCCATTGATCACGTTTATGAACTTTATCGGAAACATCTTTGATTTCTGAAACATAATCTTCTTTTTCGGAAGTTATCTCCCCCTTGTGGTCAAGGTCTCCATCTACGCTTGATCCCCGATGTCCATTGATGGCCATCCTGTCAGTTCTACCACTATCTGTGGTGTCCATCTGTCAACTTTAGTCGCACACTTTCGAGTCACTTAAATTTATAAAGAAAACATACAATATAAATGTATATAGTTCACAACAAATTCTTATAATAATAATGACAGAAACTTGTAAAAGTGTAATCTTGAAATGAAACAAAATAAAGCTGCATATAATAGATCTGAAAGTGATGTCGTCATATTAATAAAACAAATGTTTTTAGTAATAGCAGACGACCAACTATTGTTTTTATACTGCTAGAACTTAATGTAAACGAAGTTCTGAATTTAGTTTAGGCAGTGTTTATGCTGAAACACGAACTGTATATATGTCATCATTTGGTGTATGTGAGGCGGCAGCTCTCTGATCTGATAACTGACATTTTGGCACAAAGTGGAAATTGTCGGTAGTAATTTATCTAAAGTTCGACTTCAAAAGTGCAGCAGATAAAAAAGTAATCCAACGATAATATATGCTCATGTTTGATACACATACATAATGCTTGTTTGACATGATATCATTATTTCATAATTACGCATGATGGCTTACTTTGTCAGATCAACCCCAGTACAGAAAATTGTTCGTATAAAGGCTATGTGAGACTGTGTTCTACTGTCTCTGGTATTTGGCAGTTAACCAACTAACTAACACAAGAATATAAAAAATCAAAACTCTTACAATTAACCAACTAACACAAGAATATAAATCAAAACTCACAGAATATTAACCCAATAACTAACTAACTACAAGAATATAACAAAATCACAATTAACCAAGTCAAACACGCCTCTGAGAAATGGTACATATCAAAGTTGACAGAACACTCAACTTTATTTATTAATTACTTCAAACTAATTATAATATCAAGTTCTTACTTGATATGCTAAATAAATCAATAATCAGGCGTATTAGCAAATTATTGTAAAAAGTTGGTAATATCAATGACAGGTCTATCGAATACGTATTCATCACAACACCAAGGTTTGACATTTCACTGGTCTGCATTGTTCAATGGTCTCAACTAATGTCAAACAAATCTCACTTATCTAGTACTATTGCTAAAGATACTTCTTCTTCGAAACGTGATTAACTAAGTTCACTTTGCATAGGTCAGGGTGCTTCCTTCCTTCCTGCTCTAGTCTTCTTCTTCTTGTCTAGTGATGAACTGATCCTTGAAATCATTTGTGATCACCTACCTCTATATTTACATCTACAATTATAGACATCTTATATTTCTTCTTTGAAACGGGTTTCTATGATAGTCTATTCTAATCGTCTTTCCTTTCTTTTTGGTTTTGTATACAGTAAGCAATAGCAGAACAATGGCAGACGCTTAAAGAATCAATCCAACAAACGTCAAAGGAACCTACCCACACAACATGTCAACGGATCAAAAAGAAATGGATGACGGAAGACATTTTGGAATTAATGGAAAATAGAAGGAAAAACAAACAGAATAAAACAGAATATGATCGAATCAATAAAGAGATAAGACAAAAATGTAAAACAGCAAAAGAAGAATGGCTAAATGAAAAATGCAAACAGATCGAAACAGAACACAAAGAAGACCACAAATCAATATACGAAAACGTAGACGACTTACTTGGCAGACGTAAACGCACAACTACTGGATGTTTAAAATCAAAACAGGGAGATATCCTGATGGAAACAGACAAGAAAATAGAAAGATGGACAGAATACATTAAGGACTTATACAGTGATAACAGACAAGAAAATAGAGCGATGGACAGAATACATTAAGGACTTATACAGTGATAACAGACAAGAAATAAACATCAATTACAACCATGAAGGACTTCCATCAATATACACAAATACTTCCATCATAAGTTATCAACGCCATAAGACACACGAAAAAGGCAAAACCCCAGGACCAGACAACATAACAACAGAAGAAATAGAAGCAACAGGCGAATTGGGCATAGGCGTTTTAACAAAATTATTCAATGACATCTACAACACTGGATATGTACCCAAGATTTACGACAATCCATTTTTATAGCACTACCAAAGAAAGCAGGAACGATAGAATGTGAAGAACACCGCACAATCAGCCTCATGAGTCACGTAACAAAACTACTTTTCAGCATTATTATGAGAAGGGTACGAAACAAAATAAGACCAGAAGTTAAGGAAGAACAATGTAGCTTTGTTGAACGCAGGGAACAAACAACGCAATATATACAATAAGAACAATAATGGAAAGATCAATAGAAATGAAGTTGGACTTATACCTATGTTTCATAGACTACTCAAAAGCTTTCGATAAAGTAAAACATGGAGAAATAATTAGCATGTTAGAAAGTATAAATATTGATGGTAAAGATCTTAAGACTGATCAAGAATTTGTACTGGCAACAAAGCGCAGCCATTAGACTAGAGAGTAAGATTGGAATCTATCAGGCGATACAGTTAGGAGTACGACAAGCGTGCGTACTCTCACCAGACCTATTCAACTTATATAGCGAAAACATCAGAGATCTGTAGAAGAAAAGACAGGAATAGCAGTCGGTGGACAAAATATAAACAACCTAAGATACGCTGATGACACAATTCTCATGGCTACAAATGAACAAGATCTGCAAGACTTGATAGACATACTAGTGAGAGAAAGTGAAAAGAAAGGATTAAGCATGAATATAAAGAAAACAGAGGTTATGGTTGTCTCCAAGAAACAAGAAACACCAACATGTAATATCAAAATAAATAACACAACACTGAAACAAGTCCATCGATTCAAGTATCTGGGAACATTCCTAACATCTGATGGAAAATGTACAATATAGATTAGGAGTAGAATAGCTCAAACGAAAGCAGCTTTTATGAAAATGAAGAACACACAATGCGTGAACTCACTACCAATGACATTGCGAAAACGAGTACTCCAGTGCTATATTGAACCAATACTTATGTATGGCAGCGAATCATGGACACTGAACAAACAATCAATACGATCATTGGAAGCCACAGAGATGTGGTTTTACAGAAGAATGTTGAAAACAAATGTGGAGGTTTTAAATCAGGCCTGCACACAAAGAAACCTTATCAAAAGAATAAGAATCCGACAATCAAGGTTCTTCGGACATATAATGCGAGAAGGTTTAGAACATTTGGTGACTACAGATACAATTCAGGGAAGGAGAGATCGTGGTAGACAGAGGGAGAAGATGTTGGATGGCCTGACATCATGGTTCGACAAAATATCGACGTCAGAACTGATTACATGCACCAAGCAAAGAGAGTTGTGGAGAGACATGATCGCCTACGCCGGCAGGCATGGCACTTGATTGATTGATACAGTAAACGAAAATGATGTCAAATTATCTGCGACAAATATGTGCATATTAAACAATTATTACAAAAGGATGGATATGAGAAATGCAGCACTGAACATAATATGAACATGGCAAATATAGAATATGGTCTTCGTCAGAAAGATGGTGTTCTGTGCGTGTATATCTCGTATTGAAAGAGTTGAGCGTTGTATTCTCGATGTTCGTATTTTGCGTTGTTTCTGCATTGTCATGTTAGTTGTCTTAGTTCTGCTAATAGTGTGAGACATTTTGTTAGTTGTCTTAGTTCTGCTAATAGTGTGAGACATTTTGTTTGTTGTGTTGTTTCTGTTTGAGCCTCAGATCAACAGAGCAGCATATTTAACATGATTGCCGTGTATATATCTACGTTTGTTGCTGCATGCGTGGTTAATGTCTGCTGTATTTTGTTTATTGTTGGCAGAATTAATTTGCATTGATAAAATGGTGGTCTTCCGTTTCTTGTATGTTTAATCTACATAATTTACATCTATCGTTTCTGTGTTGAGATGTGTTGGTCTCCACGTGGTGACCCTGGAAACAGACATTGGTTCCTGTCTGGCTAAGCGGGTAGGGATCGAGGGAGAGCTACTCTGGTATAGGTAATGATACAGGCGTAGTCACGTTGGATGAGATCGGCTCGCAACACAGACGAGCGGAATCCCAGAGTGACTATTAATCCACGTCTCTCCCAGCCGATGGGAAAAGCAGAACGGATAGACATAAAGGGATGAGGGTTGCATCCAGAGAGTAGGCTTGGGTCCGCGTGGGGCGAAATTCGGGCCTGCAGGTGGGGGACCTAGTTGAGTTGCACGTGGACCAACGTAGGGCGAAACTCGTAGCCCTGAGGTGGGGGCCCCAAATGAGTTGTGAATGGTGCATCCAGAGAAGAGACGTGGGCCCGCGTGGGGCAAAACTCGGACCCGGAGATAGGGCCCGAGTTGAGCTCCCTGTCCGGACAGCCTAGAGGCATGGTGAATGTGAGCACGGTGAGAACTGATAAACACGGTGAGCAGGCACCAAAGCAAGCGTAGGGGTGAGCGGACCATCCAAATATGCAGAAAAACTGGAAAGCCCAGCAGAGGCTTGAATCCAGTGCGCGTTTCCCTTCGCAGGGAACTACTACTGCCTTGTAGTTAGATTGGGGACAATTAAAGGCTAGCGGAGCAAACCGTACACAGAACTGGACGGTAGGAAAACCAAGTAGTCCAAAAAAAGACATGTAACCTGGGCAGATGACGCTCAACAACCCGGCAGAGTAGGTTGTCTAAGGGTCGCTACCCTAAAAGAAAATAACAACCTGCTGCCTTGCAGGTAGGCTGGGGACAGCCCAAGGTTGACGGAGAGCGAACCCAGTAAACGCTGGCTGAAATCGGAAACGTCGCCGAAGGATAAGCACCAGAGGTCCAAATGGCACTGAATGATGTGACGTAAAAATACGCTCTTGGCGAAGGCTGTTTATACATGTATATCACAATAAGAATGATCAAAATGGCCAACAATAACGATCGCGAGAGAGAGAGAGAGAGAGAGAGAGAGAGAGATATCACAAGTCTGAAGGACTGACCTCAATCGAGATTTTTTTGGTCGGGTTTACTGCTCCATAGGACGGTAACACATGGGACGGTAACACATGGGAAGGTAACACATAGGAAGGTAACACATGGGACGGTAACACATAGGACGGTAACACATGGACGGTAACACATGGACGGTAACACATGGACGGTAACACATGGACGGTAACAATGGACGGTAACACATGGGACGGTAACACATGGAGGTAACACATGGGACGGTAACACATGGAAGGTAACACATAGGGACGGTAACACATGGGACGGTAACACATGGGACGGTAACACATGGGACGGTAACACATAGGGCGGTAACACATGGGACGGTAACACATAGGACGGTAACACATAGGACGGTAACACATGGGACGGTAACACATGGGACGGTAACACATAGGACGGTAACACATAGGACGGTAACACATGGGACGGTAACACATGGGACGGTAACACATAGGACGGTAACACATAGGGCGGTAACACATGGGACGGTAACACATAGGACGGTAACACATGGGACGGTAACACATAGGACGGTAACACATAGGACGGTAACACATAGGGCGGTAACACATAGGACGGTAACACATGGGACGGTAACACATGGGACGGTAACACATGGGACGGTAACACATAGGACGGTAACACATGGGACGGTAACACATGGGACGGTAACACATGGGACGGTAACACATGGGACGGTAACATATAGGACGGTAACACATGGGACGGTAACACATGGGACGGTAACACATGGGACGGTAACACATAGGAAGGTAACACATAGGAAGGTAACACATGGACAATTGAAAAAAAACCTGACCCAGAGGAGTCCATCTTCCTAGGCGAGCCATTGTTCCTTTAAAACCTTGACCTCCGTTAGCCTTTGACCTGACGGTCAAAGTTTCCCGATTGACACAGTTCGAATGTAATCAGAGATAATAAAGGCAATGACAAAACGAGCGCGCATGCACACCCACACATAACTCGTGGAGCCATCTGAATATTTTTTCAGAGATCCATGATCTCAGTGTAGGTGAGATCGAGTTCTTAGTCCTATCGGAGACGGACGATACAACGTAGGTCACGTGTTCAATTTGAGCACGTAAAAGAACCCTTGGCGGTTCAACATGGAAAAGAGCAAGATGGAAAGCCGTTGCCCAGGCAAAATTCATTAGCAAATATTTAAAATACAATTCCTACAAAAATATCTTCACCATCTTCAAAATTATATCGGGAACCCTCGCCGATGCTACTGGAGTTATTGCACTACCATTGAGATCTTCCTGTGTAAGAAAGAGATCACATTACACATTGTTACTCCCTGAAGTGCAATGAAGATGGTCCTCTCAATCAATCAATCAACCCCCTCACATAATTTATTCTCTTTGTTTACCATCATCATAATGTAACAATGTTGGATCTTCTTTCCCAGACATCAACACATGGAGTATATGCCAGTGTCAGCCGCAACAACGCTCTTGAAGACAGTCAAGCAAACTCACGCACGCACGCACGGCACACACACACAAGAGAGAGAGAAGAGAGAGACGAGATAGCCTAGCTAACGACTGATACAACATACACTATTGAAGATTACACGACAGACTGGTACATACCCAAACCCAAATAAGTCAGAGGTAATATATATGTATACGGATTACATGGATTCTATTTGCTTTTAAACGTATTCATATATCAAATCTCAATGTTGTAAAACAATAGCAACTCAAAGTGACTCTGGTCAATTACACTGTTGTGTGTCCCAAATGCATTAGCATGTTACTTATGTTGCGAATGTTGATACACTGTGAAGTTGCAGTGTCATATTTCATTACTACTGTTTACTGTTTGTCTTCTGTTGTCATATTTCATTACTACTGTTTACTGTTTACCTTCTGATGTCATATTTCATTACTACTGTTTGTTGTTTACCTTCTGTTGTCATATTTCATTACCTGTTCTGTTTGTCTTCTGCTGTCATATTTCATTACTACTGTCTACTGTTTGTCTTCTGTTGTCATATTTCATTACTACTGTTTGTTGTTTACCTTCTGTTGTCATATTTCATTACTGTTTGTTGTTTCTTCTGTTGTCATATTTCATTACTACTGTTTGTTGTTTACCTTCTGTTGTCATATTTCATTACTACTGTTTTTTTGCTGTTTGTCTTCTGTTGTCATATTTCATTACTACTGTTTGTTGTTTACCTTCTGTTGTCATATTTCATTACTACTGTTTGCTGTTTGTCTTCTGTTGTCATATTTCATTACTACTGTCTACTGTTTGTCTTCTGTTGTCATATTTCATTACTACTGTTTGTTGTTTACCTTCTGTTGTCATATTTCATTACTACTGTTTGTTGTTTACCTTCTGTTGTCATATTTCATTACTACTGTTTGTTGTTTAACTTCTGTTGTCATATTTCATTACTCTGTTTGTTGTTTCCTTCTGTTGTCATATTTCATTACTACTGTTTGTTGTTTACCTTCTGTTGTCATATTTCATTACTACTGTTTGTTGTTTGTCTTCTGTTGTCATATTTCATTACTACTGTTACTGTTTGTCTTCTGCTGTCATATTTCATGTACTTGTCTTCTGTGTCATATTTCATTACTACTGTCTACTGTTTGTCTTCTGCTGTCATATTTCATTACTACTGTTTGTTGCTTTTTTCTTCTGTTGTCATATTTCATTACTACGTTTGCTGTTTACCTTCTGTTGTCATATTTCATTACTACTGTTTGTTGTTTACCTTCTGTTGTCATATTTCATTACTACTGTTTGTTGTTTACCTTCTGTTGTCATATTTCATTACTACTGTTTGTTGTTTGTCTTCTGTTGTCATATTTCATTACTACTGTTTGTCTTCTGTTGTCATATTTCATTACTACTGTTTGTCTTCTGTTTACCTTCTGTGTCATATTTCATTACTACTGTTTTGTTTGTCTTAAGATTGGAATTTTTCGGTTTGATGTTTACCTAGCTGCTGTAATTTCAACACGTTTGTTAGTTACCTTGTTAAGTATACATATAAGACTCTGATCTTTGTCAATCTGTGTCTTTCATTACTACTGTTTGCTGTTTACCTTCTGTTGTCATATTTCATTACTACTGTTTGTTGTTTGTCTTCTGTTGTCATATTTCATTACTGTTTGTTGTTTACCTTCTGTTGTCATATTTCATTACTGCTGTTTGTTGTTTACCTTCGACGGATTCTCTGACTGAGATGGTATGAATTTGTATACCTTGGGAGCAAGATCAGCAAATCAGGAGGTACAGATGAGGACATTAATGCCAGGATTAGGAAGGCCAGACAAGCCTTTGCTATTCTGCCCATAGTGTAGAAATCCACTGCCATCTCCACGAAGACAAAGCTGAGGATGTTCAGCTCAAATGTGAAATTTGTGTTGTTGTATGGCTCAGAAACGTGACGAGTCACCAAGTTAAAAACAAATAAGATTCAGATCTCTGTCAACGGATGTCTTCGGTGGATTCTCAGACTGAGGTGGTATGACAGAGTTGCAAACACAGACCTGTGGATTCTCAGACTGAGGTGGTATGACAGAGTTGCAAACACAGACCTGTGGATTCTCAGACTGAGGTGGTATGACAGAGTTGCAAACACAGACCTGTGGATTCTCAGACTGAGGTGGTATGACAGAGTTGCAAACACAGACCTGTGGATTCTCAGACTGAGGTGGTATGACAGAGTTGCAAACACAGACCTGTGGATTCTCAGACTGAGGTGGTATGACAGAGTTCCAAACACAGAACTGTGGATTCTCAGACTGAGGTGAGACAGAGTAAACACAGAACTGTGGATTCTCAGACTGAGGTATGACAGGTTCAAACACAGAACTGTGATTCTCAGACTGAGGTGGAGACAAGTTGCAAACACAGAACTGTGATTCTCAGACTGAGGTGGTATGACAGAGTTGCAAACACAGAACTGTGGATTCTCAGACTGAGGTGGTATGACAGAGTTGCAAACACAGAACTGTGGATTCTCAGACTGAGTGGATGACAGAGTTGCAAACACAGAACTTGGATTCTCAGACTGAGGTGGTAGACAGTTGCAAACACAGAACTGTGGATTCTCAGACTGAGTGGTGACAGAGTTCCAAACACAGAACTGTGGATTCTCAGACTGAGGTGGTATGACAGATTCAAACACAGAACTGTGGATTCTCAGATGAGGTGGTATGACAGAGTTCAAACACAGACATGTGGATAAGAACAGGACAGGAAGCAATGATGATCCAGTTTAAAATGAGAAAATGGCGATGGATCGGGTATACCCTACGGAAGGGACAGTCAAGTGTCACTAGACAAGCACTTGAGTCAACGAAACAAATGACGCTCTAAACAGACCTGGAGACGAAGTCTTCTTGAGGAACTGAAGAGTGCTGGACTATCCTGAGAGATCATACAGAAAACAGACAGAGACTGGGAAAAGTGACAAACAACTGTTGAAGCCATATACTCCACGAGGAGCGGAGAGGAATAAGTAAGTAAGTCAAGTAGTCAGTAAGTAAGTAAACAATGTAATGAACCCACATGGCGTTGGTAAAGTTGTGATGTTACACCAAACAAAGCAAAAAATAAACCATGTACACTATAGAATATATAATAAGCATGTCTATAGCGGTTTTGTTTGATTTCAGTTGCTAGCTCTTCCTCCATATTATTGATGGTTACACCTGTGCGTTGCTGGGGCTCTCAAGGGGAGCGCAAAGAATAGTAACACTGCGATCTACAAGGCATGTCGTAAGAGGCGACGGAGGTCAGGGCCTAGGGAAGCTACCTTAGTAAATAAAAAGTGTCGCAGAAATCGGATGTGCTGGCCTACCTGTAGGCGCATAACTGGCACAACGTACAATCGCTCTTAGGCTCGGATCATATACAAATGACAAAGAGTGGTTAAGAAGTGGTCGGAAGATATGGATCGTTCAAAGAAGAAGTTAAGGTTATCTAACCATTGTCTTGGAATGTAGAGTCTGTCATTGCTTTCCTTCCTGGTAGTGACCATACTGCTGGTCTATGACCGTAACCATTGTCTTGGAATGTAGAGTCTGTCATTGCTTTCCTTCCTGGTAGTGACCATACTGCTGGTCTATGACCGTAACCATTGTCTTGGAATGTAGAGTCTGTCATTGCTTTCCTTCCTGGTAGTGACCATACTGCTCTATGACCGTAACCATTGTCTTGGAATGTAGAGTCTGTCATTGTTTTCCTTCCTGGTAGTGACCATACTGCTCTATGACCGTAACCATTGTCTTGGAATGTAGAGTCTGTCATTGCTTTCCTTCCTGGTAGTGACCATACTGCTGGTCTATGACCGTAACCATTGTCTTGGAATGTAGAGTCTGTCATTGTTTCCTTCCTGGCAGTGACCATACTGCTCTATGACCGTAACCATTGTCTTGGAATGTAGAGTCTGTCATTGTTCCTTTCTTTGAAGTGTGCTAGTTACCTACACGGGGGCTTCATCTTCGCCACCGCATGACTAACCATTGTCTTGGAATGTAGAGTCTGTCATTGTTTTCCTTCCTGGTAGTGACCATACTGCTCTATGACCGTAACCATTGTCTTGGAATGTAGAGTCTGTCATTGTTTTCCTTCCTGGTAGTGACCATACTGCTCTATGACCGTAACCATTGTCTTGGAATGTAGAGTCTGTCATTGCTTTCCTTCCTGGTAGTGACCATACTGCTCTATGACCGTAACCATTGTCTTGGAATGTAGAGTCTGTCATTGTTTTCCTTCCTGGTAGTGACCATACTGCTCTATGACCGTAACCATTGTCTTGGAATGTAGAGTCTGTCATTGCTTTCCTTCCTGGTAGTGACCATACTGCTCTATGACCGTAACCATTGTCTTGGAATGTAGAGTCTGTCATTGCTTTCCTTCCTGGTAGTGACCATACTGCTCTATGACCGTAACCATTGTCTTGGAATGTAGAGTCTGTCATTGCTTTCCTTCCTGGTAGTGACCATACTGCTCTATGACCGTAACCATTGTCTTGGAATGTAGAGTCTGTCATTGCTTTCCTTCCTGGTAGTGACCATACTGCTCTATGACCGTAACCATTGTCTTGGAATGTAGAGTCTGTCATTGCTTTCCTTCCTGGTAGTGACCATACTGCTCTATGACCGTAACCATTGTCTTGGAATGTAGAGTCTGTCATTGCTTTCCTTCCTGGTAGTGACCATACTGCTCTATGACCGTAACCATTGTCTTGGAATGTAGAGTCTGTCATTGCTTTCCTTCCTGGTAGTGACCATACTGCTCTATGACCGTAACCATTGTCTTGGAATGTAGAGTCTGTCATTGCTTTCCTTCCTGGTAGTGACCATACTGCTCTATGACCGTAACCATTGTCTTGGAATGTAGAGTCTGTCATTGCTTTCCTTCCTGGCAGTGACCATACTGATGCTCTATGACCGTAACCATTGTCTTGGAATGTAGAGTCTGTCATTGTTTCCTTCCTGGAGTGACCATACTGCTCTATGACCTAACCATTGTCTTGAATGTAGAGTCTGTCATTGTTTCTTCCTGGAGTGACCATACTGCTGCTCTATGACCGTAACCATTGTCTTGGAATGTAGAGTCTGTCATTGTTTTCCTTCCTGGTAGTGACCATACTGCTCTATGACCGTAACCATTGTCTTGGAATGTAGAGTCTGTCATTGTTTTCCTTCCTGGTAGTGACCATACTGCTGCTCTATGACCGTAACCATTGTCTTGGAATGTAGAGTCTGTCATTGTTTTCCTTCCTGGTAGTGACCATACTGCTCTATGACCGTAACCATTGTCTTGGAATGTAGAGTCTGTCATTGCTTCCCTTCCTGGCAGTGACCATACTGCTGGTCTATGACCGTAACCATATTGTCTCAATTAAAGGAGTTTTTAAAGCCGAAGGATTGACTTCATTGCACAGGATATTGCGCTATATGGCTCGGTTCCTCTCTGCAGAAATGTCACGCCACCTGCCAAGAGTATTGCCCAAAGCACGAACTACGTAGCTCCGGCAACAATCCTAGGGATTATCTGAAAAAAATTCACTGGTGAACAGAACGACACAGTCCGGATTCGAACCCACGCCCTTCAGAACGCAAGTCGAGGACGACCACAGCTACAGAGACCCCCCACTGTATCACATCTTCCTGAAGATGGCACAAGAACGGTGGATTTCACCACATCCTCATGAAGAGAACTATTGAATAGTGGATTTCATCCCATCCTTCTATGTTAATTTCATGCACAAACACGCAGTCCTGATGTCGTACTAATCCTTTGTGGTTTGGTAGGAGCACATTATATGTTGGAGATTAACTATAGAACATGGTGTTCAGTGCTCAAGAAGGGAGATACACGATGTATGGTGCTCAAGAAGGAGATACGATGTATGGTGCTCAAGAAGGAGATACACGATGTGGTGCTCAAGAAGGAGATACACGATGTATGGTGCTCAAGAAGGAGATACACGATGTATGGTGCTCAAGAAGGAGATACACGATGTATGGTGCTCAAGAAGGAGATAAAGAATGGTGCTCAAAAAGGAGATCACGATGTATGGTGTTCAAGAAGGAGATACACGATGTATGGTGCTCAGAGGAGATACACAATGTATGTCTAAGAAGGAGATACACGATGTATGGTGTCAAGAAGGGAGATACACGATGTATGGTGTTCAAGAAGGGAGATACACGATGTATGGTGCTCAAGAAGGGAGATACACGATGTATGGTGCTCAAGAAGGGAGATACACGATGTAGGTGCCAAGAAGGAGATACACGATGTATGGTGTTGAGGAGATACACGATGTAGGTGTCAGAAGGAGATACACGATGTATGGTGCTCAAGAAGATAGATACACGTCATCATCATCAAATAGTTTTACTGAGCAGAACTTTGCCAACACAACAGCCCTTTGGAATTTCTCTCTCTCTCATATGCCAGAGGTCCCACCTCTGCAGTCTTCATGTTAAAACTATCAGTTATATCCTGAATCCATCTTCTCTGTAGTCTTCCTCATCTCCTCTTCGCCGGGATGCCTCCTTCTATCATAGTACATGATGCATGGTGCCATAAAAGAAATGAACACGATGAGTGGTGTCGAAAGTAGAAACATAATGCGGCGTTCTAAAGAAAGGAACACAATGCGTGACGTTCTAGAAGAAAGGAACACATGCTGACGTTCTAAAGAAAGGAACAAATGCGTGAGTTCTAGAAGAAAGAACACAATGCGTGGCGTTCTAGAAGAAAGGAACATAATGCGTGGCGTTCTAGAAGAAAGAAACACAATGCGTGACGTTCTAGAAGAAAGAAACACAATGCGTGACGTTCTAGAAGAAAGAAACACAATGCGTGACGTTCTAGAAGAAAGGAACACAATGCGTGACGTTCTAGAAGAAAGAAACACAATGCGTGACGTTCTAGAAGAAAGAAACACAATGCGTGACGTTCTAGAAGAAAGGAACATAATGCGTGGCGTTCTAGAAGAAAGAAACGCAATGCGTGACGTTCTAGAAGAAAGAAACACAATGCGTGGCGTTCTAGAAGAAAGGAACACAATGCGTGGCGTTCTAGAAGAAAGGAACACAATGCGTGACGTTCTAGAAGAAAGAAACACAATGCGTGACGTTCTAGAAGAAAGGAACACAATGCGTGACGTTCTAGAAGAAAGGAACACAATGCGTGACGTTCTAGAAGAAAGAAACACAATGCGTGGCGTTCTAGAAGAAAGGAACACAATGCGTGGCGTTCTAGAAGAAAGGAACACAATGCGTGGCGTTCTAGAAGAAAGGAACATAATGCGTGGCGTTCTAGAAGAAAGAAACACAATGCGTGACGTTCTAGAAGAAAGGAACATAATGCGTGACGTTCTAGAAGAAAGAAACACAATGCGTGGCGTTCTAGAAGAAAGGAACATAATGCGTGACGTTCTAGAAGAAAGGAACACAATGCGTGACGTTCTAGAAGAAAGGAACACAATGCGTGACGTTCTAGAAGAAAGGAACACAATGCGTGACGTTCTAGAAGAAAGGAACATAATGCGTGACGTTCTAGAAGAAAGGAACACAATGCGTGGCGTTCTAGAAGAAAGGAACACAATGTGTGCGTTCTAGAAGAAAGGAACACAATGCGTGACGTTCTAGAAGAAAGGAACACAATGCGTGACGTTCTAGAAGAAAGGAACACAATGCGTGGCGTTCTAGAAGAAAGAAACACAATGCGTGGCGTTCTGAAAGGAACAAATCGTGACGTTCTGAAGAAGGAAAAAATGCGTGACGTTCTAAAGAAAGAACACATGCGTGACGTTCTAGAAGAAAGGAACACAATGTGTGGCGTTCTAGAAGAAAGGAACACAATGCGTGACGTTCTAGAAGAAAGGAACACAATGCGTGACGTTCTAGAAGAAAGGAACATAATGCGTGACGTTCTAGAAGAAAGGAAATCAATGCGTGGCGTTCTAGAAAAAGAAACGCAATGCGTGACGTTCTAAGAAAGAAACACAATGCTGGCGTTCTAGAAGAAAGAACACAATGCGTACGTTCTAGAAGAGAACACTATGCGTGGCGTTCTAGAAGAAAGGAACAAATGCTGGCGTTCTGGAAAGGACACATGCGTGACGTTCTAGAAGAAAGGAACACAATGCGTGGCGTTCTAGAAGAAAGAAACGCAATGCGTGACGTTCTAGAAGAAAGGAACACAATGCGTGACGTTCTAGAAGAAAGGAACACAATGCGTGGCGTTCTAGAAGAAAGGAACCAATGCGTACGTTCAGTAAGAAAGGAAGGTAATGCGTGCGTTCTGAGAAAGAAAGCCAATGCGTGACGTTCTGGAAAGGAACACAATGCGTGGCGTTCTAGAAGGAACACAATGTGTGACGTTCTAGAAGAAAGGAACATAATGCGTGACGTTCTAGAAGAAAGAAACACAATGCGTGGCGTTCTAGAAGAAAGGAACACAATGCGTGGCGTTCTAGAAGAAAGAAACGCAATGCGTGACGTTCTAGAAGAAAGGAACATAATGCGTGGCGTTCTAGAAGAAAGAAACGCAATGCGTGACGTTCTAGAAGAAAGAAACACAATGCGTGGCGTTCTAGAAGAAAGGAACACAATGCGTGACGTTCTAGAAGAAAGGAACATAATGCGTGGCGTTCTAGAACAAAGGAACACAATGCGTGACGTTCTAGAACAAAATGTGTGACAATGACAAAGGAAATAAAAGTACATAGATAGCACGACTCTGTCAAATTCTAACCTTGTAAACACACTGTCATGAACCTGATCACGTAGAGTGCACTCGATATACTTGGAAATGTGTAAACATCTACAGACAGCAGCAGTAGTAAGATTTACCAGTGTTACAGAAATCTGGATAAGACAAGTGACAAACAAAATAAGCATAAACTACATGCCACTTTAAAACAAGTAAATCAAATAGAGATACACAATGTGTAGAATTTTTTTTTTTACAAGTTAACCATTATCGTAATGGCTGGTGTGAACTAGATTTCGTTTCTGATGCCTTCTTTTCCGACTTGGCACAACGGATTCAACCACTAACGTGCAGGGTAGAGCACAGTAGAAAGTTAAAAAACAAACATTTTCCGGGTTGGGAGGAGAAAAGGTCGCCATTGCTTTATGAGTGTAGTACTTCGTTTGTACGTATTTCGTGTGGGAATATAAAGTAAGTTGATTGGAATAAGCCATGCCTTGTGTGGATACCGGGACCTTAATTGGGACAACAGAAAATAGTTACTGCTCATAGGAAGAAAGTCGTGAAACAAGACTAATTATGGTTGTGTGTCAAGGGTTAAGTATTATGGTTGTGTGTCAAAGGTTAAGAATTATATCATGTTATAAGATATATCTAAAGTGAATGGGTGCTATTACAACAGCATATGGGGTAGCCGGGAGCGAAGTTAATAACACTTTGCGCTAGTGACAACGTGCCGTGGGAATTCCGAGGTTTTAGTTAAGAAAAACATTCGGTGTGCACATGGTATGCGGCTAGACTACATGAAACCCTGATCCTTGACTTGGGGACTTGAATTGCATCTACCTCTGAAGTTGCAGCAAGGCTCATCTGAATGGGGAGGGACACTGGTAATAAGGAAAGCATGCCTTCATGCAACAACAAAAGTCAGATACTACGCCTGAATTCATAGCGGGTGAAAATAAATAAAATTTTATAGTTGGTAAATTCTTATGTAATGTCTTATGTAATGTCTTACGTAATGTGTTCACTAACTATCATTAATGTGCATGAAAATATAGCATATCTATAGTTGGTGAATTGGTCTTATGTAATGTGTTCACTAACTATCATTACTGTATATGAAATAACCCACTGCGATAACTCTTTAACAAGTATTATCAGACATGCATTATCATGGAGCACACCTTTCTTCCCCCTACCCTCCTGGGTAAGAGTTGTTAGGCAAAAGAGATCTAGAAGTTGATACTGTGAGAACCTCTGATGAGAACTTGACAGCATATGGCTCTGTTTAGTGAGGGGTTGGTTGAGGTCAGGGTTCAATGGGAAATAGCCAGATCGAAAATGCGGGAAATGAACAGATATAATTTTGAAGCAAGAGCCTAGAGGCGTGCACCATACATCACGTCAAACAAACAGTGGAGTTGTGTAACTAGACAGTGAGAGCCTGAGCGCAATCTACATTCAGTCAAACATGGAGTTAGTCAGGTCACATGAAGGATAGCCAGACGTGCACATACATTCACGTCAAACAGTGGAGTTAGTTGAACAAGAGTGAGTAGCTGCACCATACATTCACGTCAAACAGTGGAGTTAGTGTACACAGACAGTGATAGCCTAGAGGCGTGCATCATACATTCACGTCAAACAGTGGAGTTAGTGTACACAGACAGTGAGAGCCTAGAGGCGTGCATCATACATTCACGTCAAACACTGGAGTTAGTGTGCACAGACAGTGCGAGCTTAGACTCGAGCACCATACATTCACATCAAACACTGGAGTGTACATAGCGAGAGCCTAGAGACTAGCATCATACATTCACGTCAAACAGTGGAGTTAGTGTGCACAGACTAGACAACGGATCTCACGGCACCCTTGACGACTACTGCCTATAGATACTCAATATTTGTCTGCACATGGTGAAGAAAGTATTGATGTTGATAGTTGCTTATAGTTTAATGACAGCTAATGTAATGCAAAGAAACAGTATCAAAATAATAAGAATCAAGGTTCTTCAGGCATATCATGCGAAGGGGAGGTTTAGAACATTTGGTGACAACGGGTAAAGTTCAGGGAAAGAGAGGAGTTTTGTTTGTAAGAACACCAAGGGAATCAATGAATATGATCAATAAATAAACAGTGTACAAGTATTAGGAGTTTCAGAAAAAGCAAATGACCAAATACAGGATTCGAACCACTTACCCTTATTTCTTACGGCACGAATTGCCTAGCCCAGCAATACGAGCGTTCACATGAACACAGCCAGCGAGCCATTAAAAATGGCTATACTGAGGAGTGTCTTTCACAAACGCTACGTTTTTGCTAGACACAGAATAATCAGGTACGGTTCGACCGAAAAGTGTTACAAACACATGCTATAAGCTTATTGTGCTTGTAGCAACAGGTTACCCATACGATCATCACATCAGACTCGATGAATATGCTTCAAATGATTGAATCTGGAAGTATTATGCGTGTGAAATGGTGGACATCATTCGGAGATCACATCTCAAGAAAATTATTTGGCTGGACATGCTGGAGTGCGGGGTAACGAGCGTGCTGACTCTCTTGCAAACAATGCCTCGACTCAGTGGGCAGAAGTATGGACAGAGCCGATATCACCAATGCGGTACGCTCTCAATTGTGTGACATGGGCGGGTCTCAGACACTGGAACGAGTTCGAGAATTAGGAGTTAAGTTTGGACATGCCAGACAGTGTCGTCTTCGTGGTAGAGAGAAGATATAGTAATCAACTTCTCATGGGTACTGTGAGCAAATGGACTTTGGGATGACTGCTGCAACGGAGGACAGAGCACGAATGGAAATGCCCAATGTGCCATGACGTCGATTGCATAACATAACATTATTGTGCTTGTATCTTTGAGACGAAACCATATCATACATACACACAGGTATACACACATATAACCAACATGCAAACATCATTCATAGTAGCTTCAAGTATATTGTAAGAGAGATCGTGGAAGGCAGAGGAAAACATCGTGGTTCGACAAAAGATTGACATCAGAACTGATTAACTGCACGAAGAGAGAAAGAGCTGTGGGGAGACATGATCGTCTACGCCGGCAGGCATGGTACTTGATCGAATGTAACGAAACTGGTTGTTTTTCATGCGAACATGCATAAGATACATATATTAGTTACCATATTGGGCACACATAAACGGACATTTCTAACAAACAATTGAAGAATATCACTTCACATACAAATTGACACAGATCTGTAAGTTAGATTTAAAATTTAACAAGGAACACAAGAAGGTTAAACAGCGATTACACACCACAACACACAAGTTAGTCTTCAAGAACAGTTCGAGTTTCAAGTATAGAATTAAAAAATTGTAAAATTTACCTGCAAGTCGCCGGCTGTAAACTAAGGTACACATACACTCATAATAATTTCGCATGTGGTACATAGTTTTACTGCAGTCTTCTCTTGTATTATTAATACAACAATATACTCATTCATAACACTGCACACATCAACATCATGTTCTTGTCGGTTGTTTATCAACTCAGTAGTTCCGGCCAACCTCGTGTTCATGTCGTTTAGCCTGCAACGATATTTCACCGATGAATGTTTGTTTACCTTATGCACGTATGTTTGTTTATTCAACAGATTGGATGGTTAACAAAGTAACGTTTCTATACAAGAACAAGAACTTGTAGAGTCCAGTAAATAAAAATTGACACTCAACACAAACATTCAAGTAACAAAAGCTTTAAACAAGAAAATTCGAATTCCTGTTCAGCGATGACAATAGCAAGGGCAGCTACTCTTATAATGAACAATGTTTAAGCTGGCATTAGTTATGTACCCTTGGAGAGTTCCACATTTACCGACCAGTAGTTCTCAGCTAGTAAGACAGTTCATAGTTCATATGTACGGTTTCAACTTCACTGCAACAAGTCACCCCATAAGTGCTCCGTTCCTGTGCCCACGAAAATCATATGAAATGCTAACAACTGTGTCCTGTGTGAACTAATTTCAAAATGAAACAGCCGTAAGACAGTACTATATCTCATGGTATGAGAACGGTTTATATTACAAATTATACAAAAACAACATGGATTTGTATAACTGTGGATTTTATTTTAAGTAATGGGAACAGCTAATATCTTTTATATTATAATCGCGCCCGTGTGGTGCCAGGGCCCGCAAGGGAAGCAAAGAGTAGCCCACTGCGACCTACAAGGCATGTCGTAAGAGGCGACTGATGTAGGACCTAGGAAGCTACCCTAGTAAATAAAATGCATTGCAGAAATCGGATGTGCTGGCCTACCTGTAGGCGCATAACTGGCACAACAAACACTCGCTCTTAGGCTCAGATAGCATATAAATCACACAGAGTGGTTAACAAGTGGTCGATATGGAGCGTTCGAAAAGATATTATAATCGATAGTTATCAATTTAAATATGATGGGGAAAAAGTGTGAAAGGGGGTGTGGGGGCGGATGGGGAAGAGATTAGCACTTACTTAAGGGAAACATGCAAGGGGGCACGAAAAAGGTTGAGAGCTATTGTTCTATTAGATCAATAACACAAGAAATATATATGATATTTGTCGTCTTTACAGATGGTCATTTCGGATGTGTGTAGCTGGGTAACCCTTTTGTTTACTTGAAGACATTGAACCCAGTGAAGAATGGATATAAATGCCAACATGAAACAATACATCATTTTTAGTATGTATCAGATTTGATAAAGAATGCAGATAAGAAAACCCAGTGATTGTAGAAGCAGAAGTTCAGTTGTTCTTTCTGAGATAAAATCATTTACACAGATGGGGGTCTAATATCATTTACACAGATGGGGTTCTAAAATCATTTACACAGATGGGGGTGAGTGATTCGACACGTGGGCTCATGGACTTTCAAAACTCAAGTCAGAGGTGATGTTGTGAAGGAAAGCAAGGATAGTTTTGCCGTGACTACAAGCAGTCTCACTATGGAAATCATGGCAGTAACTAAAGCGATTATTTGACTGGAGTCACAGACTTTTATCCATGCATGTTTTCTCAGTGACTTAGTGAGTTTGCTCAAGAAGATTGCTACAACGAACATCATCAAAACGATCACAACATCAGGACAACAACTACAACACGTTGCATCAAAACAATCACAACAATAGGACAACTACAACAAACTGCATCAAAACATAACGTCAGGTTATAATACATTTATTAATATCTTCACATGTTTAATGGTTGCCTAGTAACTGATCCATGTTGAAACTCAGTCTGTTAATATATTGTCACCGTTCACTATATATAACATATGTCCTGTTACACTGACAAGATTTTTATATACCCCATATAAACAAACATGGAAATATACAATGTACAAAACAAAAAAATGCTTTGTAAGGTCTTTCAGATTTCAAGTCTGTATACACAATTTTATCATCTTAATTGAAATGGTCGCAGAGTTACAGATTTTTAAACAGTGGCAAACATTTGTAAACACACTATAAGACGTTTGCCCTGCAGGTTTAAAATAATTTTAAAATATAATTCGCGTGGCTTGTTTCGGAACAAAAGTCGCAACATCTGTAGTCAACCTTTGACCTCAGTTTTGATAGATGTCAAGGCTTCACAAGAAGAGATCAATACGCGCTGTGTATGAATGGAATACATTGTTCAGACGCCAAGGTCTCAAGCCAGGAATATTGATTCTGTCTTAATGTGTCATTTTGCTTTCACGATGGTGTCTCCTATATCCCATGTGCATACTTGTTTACTGTCTAAAGTTGTAGTTTTATAATGTTGAATAACACGTCATCCCGAACAGCAATTGTTGAAAATTAGAAGTTATGTATACATATGCTAATAATAAAGATAGTTTCAGGAAATCTACACGCAACAACTAGTATGATATAATAAAGCAAGGAACAGCCGGTGTCCAACATGAGACATATGACAATCATTGTTAGCAGATTTTACACGTAGACCTACAACTCACAGATTGTTTGTTCCTTCCAGTTATATAAATCCATGAATATATTTTACGACATAATTCTCCAAATGTTTTTTGTGTGTGTTCCATCCAAGAAAATACATTAAAAACATTTTTCGACATAATTCTCGAAGTGTTTTTTTTTGGTGTGTGTTCCATCCAAGACAATTCATTAATGTATTTTATGGACATGATTCTCGAAGCATTTTTGTGGGTGTGTGTGTGTGTTACTTTCAAGAAAATACATGAATATATTTAACGGGCCAAGTGTGTTTTGTGCAATTCAGCCAGTGTACAATTTGCAGAAACACAGGACTATCAGAAAAAATTCACGTAGGATCAGGAGTAAGACATGGATGCGTACTATCTCAGCTGCTGTTCATCACATATATTGATCAAATCTGTAAAACATCAAACACCAGCGAAGGAAACCATCTTGGGGAACTCTTAAACGAATTTATTTTTGAAGACGATCAGGCAATCATATCAACAACAGAAGAACAGCCACAGCAACACATTAACATACTCCAGTTAACATGTAATGAATACAATATGAGAATAAACATCGACAAAACCGAAGTAATGACATTCGCTAAAGATAAAAACACGACCAATATCTCCATCGACAATCGCCCATTAAAACAAGTGAAAGACTTTACATACCTAGGGAGCATTTTTTCAGCAAATGAAAGAATAACTAATGGAATCCAAAACAGATGCAACAAAGCAAATCAAATGATAGGACAAATGGCGTCAATTTTAAAGTGCAAACATGTCACCATGAACACAAAAAGAGCAATGTTCAACACAATCTTTCTTCCCCATTATGCTACCAGTGCCAAACCTGGACGCTGACATCAAATGATAGAAGAAAACTAGTCACGACAGAGATGAAGTGTTTACACAGAATGCTGGGAGTATCATGAAGTGACCAGTTTAGAAATGAAGACATCAGGAACAAGTTCTGTACATCAGTACTGAACTTCATCAAGAAACAACAAATTAAATGGTTCGGCCACATAAGCAGATTACCATCAGCCAGTGCACCTCAAAGAACGATGTTGCTCCGATACAATGGATACAAAGCAAAAGGCAGGCCAAGCAAAAAATGGACCTCAGAGATAACAGAGGCGACGAAAGACACTGTTTATGAAGCGCACACAAAAGCCCGTTCTTGAAATCTCTTCTTATCCTGACGTTGTGAGGCAAACAGATTGGAGAAAAGAAAGCTGTGTTTGTTTTTACACAAAAATAATCTGAATACATTCTAGGACATAATGTTTATTAATATGTTTTGTTTTTCTCACACCAAAAATAATCTGAATACATTCTAGGACATAATGTTTATTAATATGTTTGTTTTCTCACACCAAAATAATCTGAATACATTCTAGGACATAATGTTTATTAATATGTTTTGTTTTTCTCACACCAAAAATAATCTGAATACATTCTAGGACATAATGTTTATTAATATGTTTTGTTTATAACAATTAAATTTATGCATTTGTTGTTGTTGCTGTGTTTTGCTGTTGTTGTGCTGTTGTTGTTGTTGTTGCTGTTGTTATTGTTGCTGTTGTTGTTGTTGCTGTTGTGTGTGTTGCTGTGTTGTTGTTGTTGAGCTATTAAAAGAAAGGTAGCTATATTATATACAGACTAAGTTTTATGATTTCTACTTCGTTATCGTGAGCTTTTAGTCAGACATTTGTGTGAAGGACTTTGCTAAACACATAAGTTAGAAATTTACAATCGACATTGCTGGCATCTCTCTCTCTCTCTCTCTCTCTCTCTCTCTTTGCCTTATTAATCCGGATGGGGGCATAGGCCCTCAACCACAACCAACTCATGTCAAGTCTTCATATCTCTAGCTATCTCCTGCAGCTCCCTCCAGCTCTTCTTTATATTGTTGATCTCTGTCTCTAAATCTCGTCTCCATGTATTTTCGGTCTCCTCTTTTTCGCTGCCCTGGGTTCTAGGAAAGGACCCTTCTTGTTATATTCCCTCTGGTGTTCTGAAAGTGTGTTCTATCCAACGCCAGCGTCTTTGTTTTAACCTCTTGGTTCACTGGAATCTGTCTTGTTCTCTCCACAAGTTACTCATTTCTGACCATATCAGTTGTTCTATTCTGTCTTGTTCTTCCACAATTACTCATTTCTGACCATATCAGTTGTTCTATTCTGTCTTGTTCTCTCCACAAGTTACTCATTTCTGACTATATAGTACCATATCAGTACCTCTATTCTGCATAGATATGGCTTGATGAATGTTTGCAATTTATGCATTATTGTTTTAGTAGTTCTCTATGTTTCTAATTCATACAGTAGAACAGCTTTTACATTGGAGTTCAATATCGGAATTTTTCTTCTAGATTTAATTTATTTATTGTTGGCATGCTGCTCGTATTTTGTAAAAGAAAACACGGCATGAAATGTCGGATATGACCTTGTGCTACTTTGACTACTATCCAAATCTGGACAGATCTGCAACATGTTGTCATAGAATGTGTGCTATACATCTGTTATCTTACTCTTGTATCTATAAAATACATTTAATTTTCATCTTGTTGTTTGCTCTTGTATCTGAAGTAAAGATGCTATCTCAATGTGCTATCTCCCAGAACTGTTGTTCACTGAATGATCAAGTAATATTAGATGGAAATGAAGGAAACACATCTAAGATTAAACTCAATCGTTTGAACAGCCAAGGAAAAGAATATGAAAATATCCCAAATAAGTCACACTGAAGAACAAATATAACGACTACAAAACAAAAGGAAGACTACGTAAAAGATGGATAAACGGCATCAAGATTATCCTGTGAGGAATAAACATCAACGTACAAGACGTATCGGATAAAGAACACAAAATATCCTTATATCCCCCTCCCCTCCGTTACTTCACGTTAGATAAATGATAGCAGAGACGAAGAATATATTTCTACCATCATTTGATTTCTTTCTCAAACTTTAACCACTTACGTCCCTTGTTCTACCCACTTACATCCCGTGTCCTGCCCACTTACATCCCGTGTCCTTTCCACTTACATCCCTTGTCCTACTCACTTACATCCCTTGTCCTACCTACTTTGTTAAGTTTGGACATGCCAGGCATTGTCGTCTTCATGGGAGAGAGAGAAGATATACTAATCAACTTCTTATGGGTACGGTTAGCAAGTGAACTTTGGGATGACTGCTGTAGCGGAGGACGGAGCAGCCATGTGAATGCCCAATGGGCCCTGACGTCGATCGAATAACATATTATACCTAATAAACACACTTCGTCGTGTTGTAAACAAATAATAGCAATATTATCACACATAAAACAGCTGCATAAATAAATAAGAGGACTTGATGTTTTAATTATCCAAAGAAGATGTACTAAACAAGACGCACAAGAGCAGGACTAATATTAAATTAATGATTAATATAAATGCATGACAGTATTTAGATCTTTATTTCCAAGTTCATGAATAGCATGAATACATAAATAGCCTCTAATATGAGAATTTGAGAGAGAAAAATGAATGTAATATCGAACGAATTATAATTTAGATGTCTTTGCAAGATTGTTAGACAACTGGATCGATATATTGATAATTCATACTGAAGGTGTAAAGAAAAAAACATTGCATTTGTTTTGTTTCGGAAACAGCGCGTGTTACGTGTCCCGCTGTAGTACTCAGTCTTTGTGACAGTTTTAAAATAGTTATTAATAAATATCCAATCAAATTGCAAATTTAGGAAGAATTCGATTAATTTATGTGACACACGAAGGTTAAACACATTTATTATCACAATAAATAATATCAGATACCATCAGGATAAACAACAACACGTGACTTAGATGAAGGATAGCAATCATGATGTCTAAAAGGTTCGATAAAGATACACCTGAGGGCGGGATGACAGCTTTTTCAACACTTACTATGTCGTAAAAATGCAGCAACTTAAAATTTAATGACTCTTACATGACGAAATTGCGAAACAAAAACGAAATTGGAAATATAGGAGAACGTCGTGACATTTCTTAAATCGTTGATAAAACATTAAACATTCACACAGATCAATATCTATCTATCATCCAACCTTCGGAGACCTGATCAATTCACATTGTGATATTTATATTTTAATGGTGCACTTCTATAATAGACAAATTATTCATGTTCACACAGAGCAATGCTTCAGTGAACGTGACGGTGAAAAATGATACCCCAATTTTAATGATAATTCGATCATTAGAAATACTGAGTGATTTCTTGAGTGCTTAATGGTGTTATCACACTGCAGGGTTGGGATTTTAATATGACAAGAAGAAATTATTGGTAACTTTATGTTTTCTTGCGTCATTGAACCCCATTTTAGTGTTAACCACTTTTAAATAAATACAAATCCAAATTGTACAGCACTGACAGTATAAATTGAAATCCGATTTACATTTAAGCGAAGGTTTTGATTGGCTTATAGCACTCTTGTTGATACTCTGCAACCATGACAACCGATATGGTTTGGAATAGAAATTACTCTGCAGTAAATGTGCGAGATTTACAAGTTAGTTCTAAGTCTGATTTAATCAGTGACTACACCCGAAGCTATCTAGACATTGTCTTCTATGTAGTGTTACAGGGAACTGTGTCCATCTTAGGCACCGCCGGCAACGTTGTCAACATTGTGGTCTTCTTGAAACAGGTGATATACCTCAAGCTTTCATCTGATCTATATCTACTTCAATTCATACATTTAATCACTATCATCCTTGTCAACATCATCATCATCATCATCATCAGGTGCCGTGCCGGCTGGCGTAGGCGATCATGGATCTCCACAAATCTCTGTCGTTGGTGTTTGCTATCAACTCAGATGTTGACGCTCTACCGTGCCATGAAGTCAGGCTATCCAACATTTTCTCTCTCTGTCTTCCCCTGTCTCGTCTACCCTCGATTTTACCGGTTGTCATAATGTGTTCTAAACCTCCTCTCCTCATCACATGCCCGAAAAATGATGACTGCCTCTTTCTTATATTGATGATAAGCTTTCTTGTGTCTTGATCTCATTCAGCACCTCAACATTATATTTTAGCAGTCCATGGATTCTCATCATTCTTCTATAAAACCACATTTCGGTGGCCCTCAGAGATTTTTCGATATGTGTGTTCATTGTCTATGACTCGCATCCGTATGTCAGTATTGGTTCTATGTAGCACTGAATAACTTGCATTCTGATCGGGATTGACAAGGACTTGTTGCAGATAACGCTTCTCATTTTCAGGAATGATGTTTTCGCTTGTCTTATTCTGCTCTTTATTTTTGATCGGCATCTGCCATCTGATGTTACCAGGACTCCGAGGTATTTCTGATCAGCATCTGCCATCTGATGTTACCAGGACTCCGAGGTATTTCTGATCAGCATCTGCCATCTGATGTTACCAGGACTCCGAGGTATTTCTGATCGGCATCTGCCATCTGATGTTACCAGGACTCCGAGGTATTTCTGATCAGCATCTGCCATCTTTTTACCAGGATTACGAGGTATTTAAATTGCTTCACTCATCAACATCATCATTGTTAATTTGAGGATCATCTTCATCGCACATCGGACATGTCCATAATTGCCCGATCCCTCCCAGGCATGCATCTCAGTGTGTTTAGACTAACAACTGTTCTGTGTTGATTGATGTATCTACTGGGGTTTCTCTCATGTTTTCCGACTTTCTGCACCTATCGGTATGCACAACTTGCGCAACCAAGATAGAGAATACCATTTATCTTTTTCATTTGAAATCTTCAGAGCGTATGTTTTCCTTAGAGCGTTGATGATGTCGCTTTTGTCAATAGAAGACACATTATCCTTTGCAACATTGCTCATCATCTTCATAATCATCATCATCATCATCACCATCACTATCATCATTAGTCCTGTCGTGTTCCAAGAACACATAAGACAGGAACCAAAAATGTACACTAAATTCGATTTTGTGCCTGTCTTTCTACTTCAAAACTAGTCTTATGCGTGTCCTTCAACTATGCGGCAAAAGTTCACCTCCATGTTCCACTATGCCTCCCTTTTTCCTCTGTCCCTGCAGTGTCCACTACATTGTATGTCTTGATCGTCCTTCTTTTCTCATCATGAGAACATGCCCAATCTATCACCATCCTCTCATTAGCATCTCTTTATTGATATCTTCCAGACTTGTTTTAGTTCTTCAAGTCTGATATTGTTAATCTTATCCTCCCATGTTAAGCCAAGTATGTCTCACAGACTAGTTAGTTCTTCAAGTCTGATATTGCTAATCTTATCCCCCCATGTTAAGCCAAGTTTCTCACAGACTAGTTAGTTTTTCAAGTCAAATATTGCCAATCTTATCCTCCCATGTTAAGCCAAGTATGTCTCACAGACTAGTTAGTTTTTCAAGTCAAATATTGCCAATCTTATCCTCCCATGTTAAGCCAAGTATTCTTCTAAGAAGTTGTCCTTCAAATCCTCTTAACATATTTACTATTTATTATCACATTTTGTGTATATTAACCACTATATTGATTTTCTAACTACCAACCACTATATTAACATTCTAACTACCAATCACTATATTAACATTCTAACTACCAATCACTATATTAACATTCTAACTACCAATCACTATATTAACATTCTAACTACCAACCACTATATTAACATTCTAATTACCAATCACTATATTAACATTCTAACTACCAATCACTATATTAACATTCTAATTACCAATCACTATATTAACATTCTAATTACCAATCACTATATTAACATTCTAATTACCAATCACTATATTAACATTCTAATTACCAATCACTATATTAACATTCTAACTACCAATCACTATATTAACATTCTAACTACCAATCACTATATTAACATTCTAACTACCAATCACTATATTAACATTCTAACTACCAACCACTATATTAACATTCTAATTACCAATCACTATATTAACATTCTAACTACCAACCACTATATTAACATTCTAATTACCAATCACTATATTAACATTCTAATTACCAATCACTATATTAACATTCTAATTACCAATCACTATATTAACATTCTAATTACCAATCACTATATTAACATTCTAATTACCAATCACTATATTAACATTCTAATTACCAATCACTATATTAACATTCTAATTACCAATCACTATATTAACATTCTAATTACCAATCACTATATTAACATTCTAATTACCAATCACTATAGTGACGTTCCACATAGAGTACGTTCGTTTCCAATATATTACTGTAAACCTTCCGTTATTACAGTAGCTATAAATAATAAAACAAATATATATGTCAATAATGTATTGTATGATATATATAAATATATTCATGGGATACCTACTGCAGACAACTTCAACATTAGATTTTTAATATTCATGGGATACCTACTGCAGACAACCTCAATGTAGCATTTTTGAATAATACAAATTATTATGTCATAAAACGATTGAGGTCAGAACTTGGTAATATTCAAGTTATAGATGTTAAGGGGAAGACTGCAGTACAACTATGTAGCAAAGACAGAACATGATAAGAATGCAGTAAAACTATGTAGCAAAGACATAACATGATAAGAATGCAGTAAAACTATGTAGCAAAGACAGAACATGATAAGAATGCAGTAAAACTATGTAGCAAAGACAGAACACGATAAGACTGCAGTACAACTATGTAGCAAAGACAGAACATGATAAGAATGCAGTACAACTATGTAGCAAAGACAGAACACGATAATACTGCAGTACAACTATGTAGTAAAGATGAAACATGTTAACAACTAAGGAATGTAGTATAACTATGTAGTAAAGACATAACATAATAAGAAAAAAAGTAAAACTATGTAGCAAAGACAGAACATGATAAGAATGCAGTACAACTATGTAGCAAAGACAGAACATGATAAGAATGCAGTATAACTATGTAGTAAAGATGAAACATGTTAACAACTAAGTAATGTAGTTTTGAAAAAGTACAAACAACAAGATACAACCACATTTCGACTAAAAGAACTTTTTCAAGCAAAGGATACCAAAACAAACGGCGAGGTTGTGACAGTTCTTATACAATAGACATCACAGATACAGTCAGACGATAAATCCTTAATATGTCGACTACGACTCCCTCATCTCATCGCGACTTCCTCGCAGGTCATAATTAAATTCTCCTGTCCCCTACCAACTGAACCTTCTCTCATATATTCTACATTGGTGTTTTACATACAGGGGTTCAAGGACACAGTGAACATCAGCCTCCTAGGACTGGCAATATCTGACCTTGGTGCCCTTGTGACCTTGCTATGGATGAGTATCTGCTACACCCCCGAGTTTCGTTTCTCTGACATCCCTTTCGAATCTTTGGACGTTCAGCATCTGACTGCATGTAAGTGTCTAGTCGGCATAGACAGATGTCAATGTCTGACTGCATGTAAGTGTCTAGTTGGTATAGACAGATGTCAATGTCTGACTGCATGTAAGTGTCTAGTCGGCATAGACAGATGTCAATGTTTGACTGCATGTAAGTGTCTGGTTGGCATAGACATATGTCAATGTCTGACTGCATGTAAGTGTCTAGTCGGCATAGACAGATGTCAATGTCTGACTGCATGTAAGTGTCTAGTCGGCATAGACAGATGTCAATGTCTGACTGCATGTAAGTGTCTAGCCGACATAGACAGATGTCAATGTCTGAGCATGTAAGTGTCTAGCCGGCATGGAAATATGTCAATGTGTTACATTATGTAAATGTCTGAGCCAGCGCATGGACAGATGTCAATGTCTGACAGCATGTAATTTATTCCTCATGTCTCGGCATGGACAGATGTCAATGTCTGCCGTAAATATTGACATAAAACCATGATAGAACAATGTTTTGTTGAGTGGAGGGTTCAGTTTTTATTCTTGGCTCAGATAGATATCTCTACTGTTTTGTAACATGATATTACAGTTATATGTATCAATTGGTTATTGGTTACTAAACTGACGTCATTGCACTCCGGGCAGACCCATACGTGCTTAGTCTACCCCAACAGATATGGAAGAGTATGCATACTGATAGTTCCCGTGGCTCGCTGATTAAACACACTCTCACTCTGCTCCTCAGGTACCCAGTTCTACTTGTACAGCGGGTAACTAACACACTCTCACTTGCCCTCAGTACCCAGTTCTACTTGTACAACGGGTAACTAACACCTCTCACTCTGCCTCAGGTACCAGTTCTACTTACACGGTAACTACACCTCCTCACTCTGCTCCTCAGGTACCCAGTTCTACTTGTACAGCGGGTAACTAACACACTCCTCACTCTGCCCCTCAGGTACCCAGTTCAACTTGTACAGCGGGTAACTAACACACTCCTCACTCTGCTCCTCAGGTACCCAGTTCTACTTGTACAGCGGGTAACTAACACACTCCTCACTCTGCCCCTCAGGTACCCAGTTCAACTTGTACAGCGGGTAACTAACACACTCCTCACTCTGCCCCTCAGGTACCCAGTTCTACTTGTACAGCGGGTAACTAACACACTCCTCACTCTGCCCCTCAGGTACCCAGTTCTACTTGTACAGCGGGTAACTAACACACTCCTCACTCTGCCCCTCATGTACCCAGTTCTACTTGTACAGCGGGTAACTAACACACTCCTCACTCTGCCCCTCAGGTACCCAGTTCTACTTGTACAGCGGGTAACTCTAAACTGCTTACATCGCTAGTCCTACATGAATCAATTTAAATTATAAACATGTCCCTAGCCTTTTCAGACCTTAGGGTATGAAATACATGTCCCTTCACACTTCTAGTCGCCGTGCAGGAGGTAGGAGGGTGAATTTCTTTTCTCACGTGTTTCCCTGTTTGTATATGTGTTTGTCCCATTGGACAATATTGTCCCAGGTTTTCGGGGGCAGAGATTGGGACTTGCAATCAAAATCTAAAAAAATTGAACGAACATTGTTTACATAAAGAACATGAACACTACTAACAAAGTGTTTCGTCTGTGTGTTTCCTGGACTTGCAAAGAACATATACACTAGACGAGATGATCTCTGTTCTGTTACTTACACGCTGTTTTCTTTTATTGACCATACAGGTTGGCCACATGGATGTTTTGCTCGTATCACTAGCTGCATCACTGCCTTCATCACATTAGAACGTTGCTTGTGTGTAACACTACCCCTGAAAGTTAAAGAGATTATAACAGCCAAAAGAACAACTGGAGTCAACATCTTCATATTTGCTCTACTATTTGCAATACTGTCACCAGCGTTCTATGCTGATCGCTTCGGTTTAGTTTCTGTCCCCAAAAGAAATAAAACTTTAATTGGACTAGTCTTTGTCGAGAATGGACAATACATAGAAAGTATTTGTAAGACTATGGACGTTAGTGTCCAGCTAATCGCCTTTCTTATAGTCACTATGTGCACAAGTATTTTAATTCAGAACCTTCTCAAAAATACAAGATGGCGAATGGCAATGTCGAAATCATCAGTAGCTGGTTCCGGTCAGGATGTCAATAATCGTGACAAGAAAGTGGTTAGGATGGTAACCACAATCTCCTGCATGTTCATCACGTGCTTCTTACCAACCGTTGTCAACTATATCGTGATGTTTATTTTCCCTAGTTACAGTGTCAAAGGTCAATATTCCAACACGTTCCGGTTCATTTGGGCTCTTCTGAAAATCCTAGAAGCCATGCATAGTTCTGCTACTATCATCATTTACTACAAGATGAGCTCAAGGTTTAGATCGGTTCTCAGAGGCATGGTCTGTACACTTCATCAAGAACTCAACGAAACAACACAGACATCAAGCCATGGAACAGATAAAAGTACAACCACTGAATCGCTCAGTCAATGATTACATCAAATTATATGTCACATTTTAAAATCTTTATTATTCACAGCTTTTTCATCTTTTCTTCTGTCACCAAGCAAGACATTAAATTAAATTCCTATTTATTATATTATTCTAGTATTTATATTGTTTTTATTAATTGTCACAAACTTGAGAGTGTTTTAGTAGTTGTCACAAACTTGAGAATGTTTTAGTAATTTTCACAAACTTCTTGAGAATGTTTTAGTAATTTTCACAAACTTGATAATGTTTTTGATATAATTTCATGACGTTTAGCAAACCAAGTCTTCTTTGCATCGAGTTCTCTCTCTCTCTCTCCCTCTCTAGCCTGTAACGTCCTTGATGATTAGGACATCAATAAATGCACACTATTAGTCTCTGTCCTTAGCCGTCTTCTGTATTGTGTTCGAGCTGTGATTCATTTCTTTCAGTTCTTATACTACTGTTTTTCTCTAGATCGTTTTGGGTTTTCCACGTTTTTGGTTACCCTCCGGTGTCCATCTCAGTGTAGTTTTAGTGAAAGAGTTAGTCTCTATGTGTATCACATATCCGCTGTATCTCCATCGTCTCTTTTGGATGATGACATTAATATTCACTTGTTGACAATGTGCTATCGATATAAGGGAAGACTTCAGTAAAACTATGTAGCAATTTTTCCCACTTCCAGTTTTTTGCATTTATTTCGTTATTCGTTTTTAGTTACAGATTTTCATTTTAAGGCCGTTAGGAACTTATTGTTTAATTCTACATGTTGTGTGCTGTGTGTTGTGTGCTGTGTGTTGTGTGTTGTCTGTGAGAAGAGTAATTCTTCACTTCTATTGTATCCTTTGCTTGATAAAGGCCTTTTGGTCGAAACATTGTTTTTGTATTTGGTAAAACTACAGTACTTTGTTTTTACGTGTTTCGCCATTGTTGACACTGTGCAAGCAGTTCTTGGTTAGAGATACATGTAGGCCAGAATACTCGTAAGATCTTTCTCGCAGACAAGTTGTATAAAAGGTAGAAAGTTTGTACATATCTTGTTCTGCTGTCATTCACCAACATTCTGATCTGTATAGTAAAGTTGATAGATTTCAATTTCGTTTAAAAAAAGTTGGAAATGGTTGATCACTTCCCTTAACTGACAAATGACGATGTTTCGTCCATATCCAGCGGAAGACACAGTCGAATATCACTAGACAAGCCCTTAAGTAGAACCCCTTAAGTAGACAAGAACAATATAGAAAATGGGATGTACTAAACAGACCTGGAGACTGAATCTTATAGCTGTACTCAAGGAGGGTTGAATAAATCGTTTGACTTGTTAAATATTTTCATAATTTCGTATATTTTATTAAGCCGCTGTTAAATGAAATACACCGTACAATAAACCATAATCTGATAGAAGCTTTGCAATAAATCGAACCAACAACGTCATCACAGTGGAAGCTTTTATTCACAAACCATTAATTGCAATCACGTTTAACTCTGTTGTTGTTGATATCATGTTAAACAAAACCACTAACCCCATTTTGTTTTGGTTTAAACGAAGAACAAAACATGCAAGTCAAATATCTTCTTCTCTTCTACCATTTACTTCTTTATAGAAGTGTTGGGGGTGAAACGTAGTGATCTTGTGTGCTTGCTTTTTTAAAGGCACTTTGTTGCTGATATTCATGTTCGTAAGGCTGTTCTTGATGCCGTCGCTCCGTCTTTTGCGTGGTCTTCCTCTTGCCTTGCACTCATACGTTTTCTGTGTGGCTCTCTGTGGCAAATAAACGAAAGTAAAATATACGAGATCCACTTACACGTACATTACTAAGGATGACTTTTAGTTGTATTATTGGATGACAATATGGATGTTGCATATAAATATGTGAACATACCTACAAGACACTTAAATACTACGGTAGTTGTTGGTCGTCATGTTGCCGTCTATCGTAATCGAATTTCTGTGACCGTCTGTTGTAATCGACTACTTGTTACCGTCTATCATAATCGAGTTGATACCATATATTGTAATCGACTAGTTGTTACCATCTATCGTAATCGATGTTGTTACCGTCTGGTAATCGATTCGCTGTTAATAGCGGTCCACCGGAAGTGATTATGACAATAGCCTCAGACTGTGCTGTCGCACCTCTGTGGAGTGTGCTGAGGTGACTGTAGAGTAGAATCCTGTAGACCAATATTCTACCACAGTGGGGCATATATGATCAAGTTGGACATGTAGGTGTTAAGTGTTCTGTCCATTCGCACAGCTCACTTTTTCTGCGCCACAACAGTATGACGGTTTTCAGCTATGTGAATAATTCTCGTTTTTTTTTACAGTGTCATATTTGACGATCTTGCGCAAGAGATTCCCAGCACATGGTGTCTATAAGAAACCCCTTAGAGACACTTTAAGCGCGCTTTTAAACGTTCTTTTTGCTGTATACCAACCGATGGTTTGCAACCAACTTACGCGCCATACATCAGCTGTTGTCTTGAAAGGTTTTCGTCGGAAATCCGCACAACATGACCAGCCCATCTAAGCTGGGAACATCTCACCTGGGCCTTCTGTAACAGAGCGTGAATACTTGAAATCTGAACTCTTATTAAGTCTTCGGTATCTGGAATTTTGTCCTGCTATTTTATTCTGATATCCAATAACCAACTACTCCAAGATACAAGACAGAGGCAATGAATGACATACTCAAAAGAGAAGATGGAAATGGCTCGGACATGTTATGAGAATGAGACAAGAAATGCCTGCAAGGGTAGCCCTCACTTGGACACCAGAAGGAAAGAGAAAGAAAGGCAGACCACGGACAACATGGAGGCGCATGATGGAAGAGGAACTGGACACCGCATCTCTGACGTGGGGCTCTGCGCTGAAGGTTGCACGGGACAGGAGAGCATGGAAAGTCCTTTCTGAAGCCCCATGTGTCACTAGGCATGACGGGATTAAGTAAGTAAGTAATTTTATTCTGAGCAATCTACGGAGACAGCTTGTGTGGAAGTCATTTTTATTACAGACCACAGATTCTATTTCTGACAATAATTATTTTAGAGTTTGATTTTCAATAAAATCAATAATTTTGGGTATTTGACATTCCACAAATGTTTAACAATTAAAACGTGCTTATGTTTGCATCATCGTGTGTATGTATATGGGCGGAGGTATTGGGATCAGATAAATTACCTTTATTTTTGTCCTTGGGCATGCAGGAATCAGGGGGTAGTGAACGAGCTGATAGATGGGCTGACACGGCTACGATATCAGAAGGAACTGCAATGGACCGAAATGACACTCTTAACGCATTGAGAGAGTTTTTTCGAACAGAGAAGTTTCAGGGTTGTGAATACCAGTCGCTGACCAGATTGGAAGAGATGGGTGTCAATATTGGTATAACCCTCGAAAGAACAACATATCAAATATACAAAAGATTGATTAATCAGCATCGAACAAGCTTGTTGAGCTTGCTGGATATCTTAAAGCGGGGATCAGAGCACTTATGGACTTGTTCGAAGTGCAATGATGGTAATCCTCATATAAATGATAACTGATGTCTATGTTTGAGTGTGTTCATAGACCGTCTATGTTTGTAGTTTGTCTGTAAGTGTTTGATGTGAGACAACATTATCAAACTTGTATTTCAGACGACGACAACATTTCAAACAATCTTCTAGACGTGCGTACTAGTAGTAATAGTATTACATGTTGTCGTACATTGCGTTTCTTATTAATACATTTCATAACAATAAATCTTTATTAATATATTACTCAACAAAATGATATAATATAAAGCTGGAGCTTATGACATAACACATTGAGCATTCAATTAATCAATCAATCAATCAATCAATCAATCAATCAATCAATCAATCAATCAATCAATCAATCAATCAATCAATCAATCAATCAATCAATCAATCAATCAATCAATCAATCATCAATTAATCAATCAATCATAATTAGTCATAATCAATCAATTAATAATCTATCAATTAATCAATTAATCAATCAATCAATCAATTAATCAATCAATCAATTAATCAATTAATCAATCAATCAATCATGCACAGTCTCAGAATCGAAGATTGGCTGTAATGGCTTTGAACACGTTTTCCTTTCCCTGATAATCCGCTCTGCCAGACGTTTGTGTGTCCATCACTTGATAATCCGCTCTGCGAGATGTTTGAGTGTCCATCACCTGATAATCCGCTCTGCGAGATGTTTGTGTGTCCATCACCTGATAATCCGCTCTGCCAGACTTTTGTGTGTCCATCACCTGATAATCCGCTCTGCCAGACGTTTGTGTTTCCATCACCTGATGTTCCTCTATCAGCTGTATCACTATCTTCCTCGCTGCTCTTGTCTTCTACCTTCCCTTCAAAGATGGTTTTCAACAGATTGTCATGTCTATTAATGTGACCAACATATCTCAATTGTCTAATTTCCATGATCAACTCTTTATTCACTCTTAGATGTTGGTATATTTTCTGTTATAGTGGTTGGAGAAAACAGCATATAAATGTATGACTTAATATATTGATATGAAAAAACAGCATATAAATGTATGACTTAACATATTGATATGATAAAACAACTTGTGAAATGTATGACTTAACATATTGGTATGACATAGAACTTGTGAATTGTATGACATTACCTAGCGATACCATAAAAAAGAACAGTAAATGCATCACATAAAGTATATAATGATTTGATAGAAAAACGGAAAAGTCAAGTCCCACAATAACATACAAAAATATAATTATAAATATAAATTGTATGTATAAATTGTACCTATAAATATAGATTGTTTGTATATATGTGCGTAGGCTGTGCATAAACATTTCGTGTATATAGACATTTAGTGTTCTCATAAATTGTGTGTATACATAAATTGCCGTGTATATATACATTGAATGTATATATATCCTGTCTATCTTTCTCTTTCGTTCGCTTGGTTGTTTATAGGTAACTAAACTGACGTCTGCACACTCCAGGCAGACCCATAGGTGCCTGTCTCACCCAACAGATATCGAAAAGTATGCATACTGATGATTCCCGTGGCTCGCTGATTAAACACACTTCTCACTCTGCTGCCCCTCAGAAATATTGTTTTGCAAAACGTTCGCTTGAAATATTGTCTATATATTCAATGTTGTCTCTTGAATACGCTTCACCGTCTTTTATAGCTCAGACAGAGATCTGTTTAGTTTTCTTGAAACTGTTGCACTAGACCTGTCTCGAGTATGTCTAGCTCTGTATCTCATATTTGGAACAGCATTTAACCTGTATATACATACATTTTGTCTTATATATAAATTGAGTGCGTATATAAACTGCTTGTCTATTTATAACTGCGTATATATATATATATATATATATATATATATATATATATATATATATCGTAACACGGAACATAAAGCTTGCAAGACATTTCTCCATACCACTCTATCCTGGGCAACTCGCTCAATCACTTCTATGAAATTGAGTTCGATATTTTTCGCTTCGCTTTGGAAAGTTATTTTAGGGTTTTCCAATGGCGTCCTTTTACTGAACTCTTTGCCCCTAAAGTCAATGCGTGTTATTTATTTGAGTATTTCTTCTCAGAGTATGTTTTCTTTAGCTTTAGTTATTTTCCAACTCTCGCTGTCATATTTCTACATGCTTTATTTAGCTTTAGTTATTTTCCAACTCTCGCTGTCATATTTCTACATGCTTTATTTAGCTTTAGTTATTTTCCAACTCTCACTGTCATATTTCTACATGCTTTATTTAGCTTTAGTTATTTTCCAACTCTCACTGTCATATTTCTACATATTTTCTTTAGCTTTAGTTATTTTCCAACTCTCGCTGTCATATTTCTACATGCTTTATTTAGCTTTAGTTATTTTCCAACTCTCACTGTCATATTTCTACATGCTTTATTTAGCTTTAGTTATTTTCCAACTCTCGCTGTCATATTTCTACATATTTTCTTTATCTTTAGTTATTTTCCAACTCTCACTGTCATATTTCTACATGCTTTATTTAGCTTTAGTTATTTTCCAACTCTCACTGTCATATTTCTACATGCTTTATTTAGCTTTAGTCATTTTCCAACTCTCGCTGTCATATTTCTACATATTTTCTTTAGCTTTAGTTATTTTCCAACTCTCACTGTCATATTTCTACATGTTTTCTTTAGCTTTAGTCATTTTCCAACTCTCACTGTCATATTTCTACATGCTTTATTTATCTTTAGTTATTTTCCAACTCTCACTGTCATATTTCTACATGCTTTATTTATCTTTAGTCATTTTCCAACTCTCACTGTCATATTTCTACATGCTTTATTTAGCTTTAGTTATTTTCCAACTCTCGCTGTTATATTTCTACATGTTTTCTTTAGCTTTAGTCATTTTCCAACTCTCACTGTCATATTTCTACATGTTTTCTTTAGCTTTAGTCATTTTCCAACTCTCGCTGTCATATTTCTACATGTTTTCTTTAGCTTTAGTTATTTTCCAACTCTCGCTGTCATATTTCTACATGCTTTATTTAGCTTTAGTCATTTTCCAACTCTCACTGTCATATTTCTACATATTTTCTTTAGCTTTAGTTATTTTCCAACTCTCGCTGTCATATTTCTACATGCTTTATTTAGCTTTAGTTATTTTCCAACTCTCACTGTCATATTTCTACATGCTTTATTTAGCTTTAGTCATTTTCCAACTCTCGCTGTCATATTTCTACATATTTTCTTTATCTTTAGTTATTTTCCAACTCTCACTGTCATATTTCTACATGCTTTATTTAGCTTTAGTTATTTTCCAACTCTCACTGTCATATTTCTACATGCTTTATTTAGCTTTAGTCATTTTCCAACTCTCGCTGTCATATTTCTACATATTTTCTTTATCTTTAGTTATTTTCCAACTCTCACTGTCATATTTCTACATGCTTTATTTAGCTTTAGTCATTTTCCAACTCTCACTGTCATATTTCTACATATTTTCTTTAGCTTTAGTTATTTTCCAACTCTCGCTGTCATATTTCTACATGCTTTATTTAGCTTTAGTTATTTTCCAACTCTCGCTGTCATATTTCTACATGCTTTATTTAGCTTTAGTTATTTTCCAACTCTCACTGTCATATTTCTACATGCTTTATTTAGCTTTAGTCATTTTCCAACTCTCACTGTCATATTTCTACATATTTTCTTTAGCTTTAGTTATTTTCCAACTCTCACTGTCATATTTCTACATGTTTTCTTTAGCTTTAGTCATTTTCCAACTCTCACTGTCATATTTCTACATGCTTTATTTATCTTTAGTTATTTTCCAACTCTCACTGTCATATTTCTACATGCTTTATTTATCTTTAGTCATTTTCCAACTCTCACTGTCATATTTCTACATGCTTTATTTAGCTTTAGTTATTTTCCAACTCTCGCTGTTATATTTCTACATGTTTTCTTTAGCTTTAGTCATTTTCCAACTCTCACTGTCATATTTCTACATGTTTTCTTTAGCTTTAGTCATTTTCCAACTCTCGCTGTCATATTTCTACATGTTTTCTTTAGCTTTAGTTATTTTCCAACTCTCACTGTCATATTTCTACATGCTTTATTTAGCTTTAGTTATTTTCCAACTCTCACTGTCATATTTCTACATGCTTTATTTAGCTTTAGTCATTTTCCAACTCTCACTGTCATATTTCTACATATTTTCTTTAGCTTTAGTTATTTTCCAACTCTCGCTGTCATATTTCTACATGCTTTATTTAGCTTTAGTTATTTTCCAACTCTCACTGTCATATTTCTACATGCTTTATTTAGCTTTAGTTATTTTCCAACTCTCACTGTCATATTTCTACATGCTTTATTTAGCTTTAGTTATTTTCCAACTCTCACTGTCATATTTCTACATGCTTTATTTAGCTTTAGTTATTTTCCAACTCTCGCTGTCATATTTCTACATATTTTCTTTATCTTTAGTTATTTTCCAACTCTCACTGTCATATTTCTACATGCTTTATTTAGCTTTAGTCATTTTCCAACTCTCACTGTCATATTTCTACATATTTTCTTTAGCTTTAGTTATTTTCCAACTCTCACTGTCATATTTCTACATGTTTTCTTTAGCTTTAGTCATTTTCCAACTCTCACTGTCATATTTCTACATGCTTTATTTATCTTTAGTTATTTTCCAACTCTCACTGTCATATTTCTACATGCTTTATTTAGCTTTAGTTATTTTCCAACTCTCGCTGTCATATTTCTACATGCTTTATTTATCTTTAGTCATTTTCCAACTCTCACTGTCATATTTCTACATGCTTTATTTAGCTTTAGTTATTTTCCAACTCTCGCTGTCATATTTCTACATGTTTTCTTTAGCTTTAGTCATTTTCCAACTCTCACTGTCATATTTCTACATGTTTTCTTTAGCTTTAGTCATTTTCCAACTCTCACTGTCATATTTCTACATGCTTTATTTAGCTTTAGTTATTTTCCAACTCTCGCTGTCATATTTCTACATGTTTTCTTTAGCTTTAGTCATTTTCCAACTCTCGCTGGCATATTTCTACATGTTTTCTTTAGCTTTAGTCATTTTCCAACTCTCACTGTCATATTTCTACATGCTTTATTTAGCTTTAGTTATTTTCCAACTCTCACTGTCATATTTCTACATGCTTTATTTAGCTTTAGTTATTTTCCAACTCTCACTGTCATATTTCTACACGCTTTCTTTAGCTTTAGTTACTTTCCAACTCTCATTGTCATATTTCTACATGTTTTCTTTAGCTTTAGCCATTTTCCAACTCTCGCTGTCATATTTCTACATGTTTTCTTTAGCTTTAGCCATTTTCCAACTCTCGCTGTCATATTTCTACATGTTTTCTTTAGCTTTAGACATTTTCCAACTCTCACTGTCATATTTCTACATGTTTTCTTTAGCTTAAGTCATTTTCCAACTCTCACTGTCATATTTCTACATGTTTTCTTTAGCTTAAGTCATTTTCCAACTCTCACTGTCATATTTCTACATGCTTTCTTTAGCTTTAGTTATTTTCCAACTCTCATTGTCATATTTCTACATGTTTTCTTTAGCTTCAGTCATTTTCCAACTCTCGCTGGCATATGTTAGCATTCAAACTACATATGAATAGAAAATTAGTAATTTAGTTTTATAATTGTATAACTTGCAGTTCCATATTTAATTTCGGCTTGAGAAAAAAGCTGATGCTGCTTTGACAAGTGTCATCAACAAATAAATTATCCTGAGCAGAGCGTTGCCACCCTAACAGTCCCTCGAAATTTCTCTCACCGGCCAGATGTCCCACCTTCGCAGTCGTCATGTTCAAATCATCAGTTACGTCCTGAATCCATTTTCGTTTTGGTCTTCCTCTTGCCCTCTTGCCTGGGATGCCTTCTTTCATGATGGTCTTCTCCAACATGTCGTGTCTTGTTATATTTTTCCAAAACACTTCAAGTTTCCCATTCTTATTTTTAGTATCAGCTAGTTTACTTTGATTTTGAGTTGTTCTGGATAGATCTGTTTTCTTCTCTGACCATGACATACCGAGGACTCTTCTGTAACTTTTTTTTATAATCTTTACTTTCCATAGTTTCTCCATGTAGCAAATTGAGACTGTATCATCCAAGGGAAGAGGAGGGGGAGGGCTTACTGCTGGAGCAAAAATTGTTATATTCTAGTATAATAATATAAAGGTGACTTGGTCTAGTTTAGTCTATAGATTATCAGAACAAATATGGACGTGGACTACTTTAGTCTGTAGACTATCATAGCAAATATGGGCTTAGTCTAGTGTAGTCTGTAGTCTATCTGAACAAATATGGACTTAGTCTAGTTTAGTATATAGATTATCTGAACAAATATGGGCTTAGTCTAGTTTAGTCTATAGATTATCTGAACAAATATGGGCTTAGTCTAGTTTAGTCTATAGATTATCTGAATAAATATGGGCTTAGTCTAGTTTAGTCTATAGATTATCAGAACGAATATGGACTTAGTCTAGTGTAGTCTGTAGACTATCATAACAAATATGGGCTTGGTCTAGACTATCAGAACAAATATGGGCTTAGTCTAGTGCAGTCTGTAGACTATCAGAACAAATATGGACTTAGTCTAGTTTAGTCTGTAGACTATCAGAACAAATATGGGCTTAGTCTAGTGTAGTCTGTAGACTATCATAACAAATATGGGCTTGGTCTAGACTATCAGAACAAATATGGGCTTGGTTTAGATTATCAGAACAAATATGGGCTTGGTCTAGATTATCAGAACACACATGGGCTTGTCTTGTACGGGTAGCTGACTGCCATGCTACACAAACAACTGCTAGCTTCCACCGTTAATGTTCCTTTCGATGACTTCTAGTTTGTTTCGAAGCATCTCATGTCTGAATGGTAAGTGATCTGAGCTCAGTTGCTCTACCTGTTGGATACAATCATTTAATTGGTACTAAGGGAACACAAATGTTACGCTGGAATACAAAATGATAAAAATCACAGAGCAGTAAACATATTTAGGTAGCAATTTGGATGACGCTGGCAATGTTATAAATTTGGATAACGCTGGCAATGTTATAAATTTGGATAACGCTGGCAATGTTATAAATTTGGATAACGCTGGCAATGTTATAAAAGAAATGATGCTATGTATTAGTCAAACGTCTGTAGCTTCAACGGTAGTGAGCTCGATCACCAACCAAGCGTACCTGGTTCAAACACCGCGGCAGGCAGTTTGGAAGTAAATCGTTTCCGTGGGATTTTTGCGAAAAGTAAAAATGGACCTCACCGTTCAGAAAGCAATGACAAACTACTGAACGTATAAGTGGTGTCTAGAAAATCAACGACTCGTTTACTGTAGTTGATGACTACGTCCTGTAAAGAATACGCCACGATTTTCATTTCATTGGTAAAGCAACATCAGCTTTTAAAAGTCTAAATAAAATATGGAACTGCAAGTTATATAGTATTAAAACTAAATTACAATTTTCAATTCAAATGTTGTATCAATCCTAACATATGCTAGCGAGGGTTGGAAAATGACTAAAGATATAGAAAGTAAGTTGAATACATTTTAAAATAAATGTTTGCAAAAAATAATGAATATTAAATGGAATGAATTCAGGAGAAGTGATGAAATCAGAGACATGTCTGGTCAACCACTAGTGACAACTGTTATAAGAAGATAAGATGGAATAGGTTGGGCATACCTTGAGAAGAAAGGATCAAAGAATACCAAAGCGGGCATTGGAACTGTAGGCAAAGGGTTCACAAAAGAGAGGACGCCCTTGGAAAACCCTGAAACTAACTTTGCTGAGAGAGGCGAGAAACATATGACTCAATTCCATGGAAGAGATTGAGTAAGTTGCCTAAGACAGAGCGGTATGGAGAAATTACTTGCAGGCCCTATGAAACTTATAACATTACAAGGGGAATATATATAAAGGAACATAAATTACATTACCTAATTTTATTATCACACTGTTTGTATAAATATCATTGTATTACGTAACACTTTGATCGTGCAAATAGCATCATATCGTATATATGTTTCACACTGCACTTGTAAATAGCATCGCGTCACATAATTTTAACATTTTTCGTTCAAATAGCATCACATCCTACAAATTTAACACTCTTTGTCAATATAGCATAACATCCCAAAAGTATCACATTCTTCGTACAAATAGTATAACATTATATAAGTAACACACTGTTCTTGTAAATAGTATGACCTCATATAAATAACTTATATCGCCCGTGTGTTCCCGGTGCTCGAAAGGGGAGCAAAGAATAGTTACAATGCAACCTACAAGGCATGTCGTAAGAGGCATCTAAGGTAAAGGTCTGGGGAAGTTACTCTAGTAAATAAAAAGCGTCGCAGAAATCAGATGTGCTGGTCTCGCATTATCACTGGAGCCATGAAGTCCACGCCTATCAAGGCGATGGAAATAATCACAGGCATCCAACCAATGTCAGACCGAAGGGACAGAAAAGTCTTAGTACTAGCGGAAAAACTTAAACGGCTCGATTCCCACCCTGTGCATGAAAGTATGTACGAATTCGAAAGGAGCAGAATACAGAGACAAAGCTTCGCAAAGATCGCAAAGGCATTGACTGCAGACATCCGGTCCTTGCACAATGCAAAACCAAACCAATCCCGGCAACTGATAAGTGCCCGCGTTTGAAAACCATAATGCCAGAACTAAGGGAAAAACATCCCAGGCATACTTAAAAAAGGTCAGCAAGAAAACTTCGAAAGAAGAACGGCCACAGAACAGTACATATCAACCGAATACCCCGAATATAGGTGGACACATGTGTACACTGACGGGTCGGCCAAGAACGCAATCAGCGATGGTGGAGGAGGAATAGTGCTTAAACTATCAAAGAAAGTGACGGTCACAAAATCGATTGCCACAGGCAAATACTCGAATAACTACCGAGCAGAAGCGGCCGAAATGATCCTAGACAGAAGAGGCACCTCTCGCAACAAGGTCGTGATATTCACCGATGCTCTATCGGTCATCACAGCACTCAAAAGTGTAGGCAAAATAGAGCTGAATGAGCTCAAAGCGACCCTCGATGAACTAACGCGCTCAGTCAAACGTACCGTCATTCAGTGGATTCCATCACACTGTAATATAAGTGAAACGAACGTACCGACAAACTAGCTAAAGTAGGCGGTCGACTACCTCAGACTGATCACGAGATCAGTTATGAGGAAGCCAGAACAACCATCGGCTGGCACTATAGAAACAAATGGACAAAAAAGACCATCTCCAGCATTCCAACAGTGACGGATACTATGGTCTGTCCCGTAGCGAACAAGTTGCCATACTTCGCCTCCGTACCGGCCACAACAAGCTACGCGCCCACATGTACAACAAGCTCAAAATAGGCACAACTAGCCTGTGCCTATGCAAAAAGGCGGACATGACGACAGAACACGTTCTGCAGGATTGTCAACGGATATCAGGTTTAAGAAACGAAACCTGGCCACAAAACACAGAGCTTCACGAAAAGCTGTACGGAGGAACGGAGTCCCTTAAATCCACGGTAAAATTCATGATACAAGTTGGTTCATCAGTCTAGGCCGGGATCGCGAGAGAGAGAGATGTGCTGGTCTACTTGTAGGCGCATAGCTTACCCTACGTACAATCGCTCTTAGGCTGGGATCACATACAAATCACAAAAAGTGGTTTAACAAGTTGACGATATGAAGAGCACGAAGAAGATGAAAAATAACACATAATTCCTTTTCTTACTTTCTTCCCTTCATCTTTACTTCTTCCTCATCTTACTTTCTTCCCTCATCTTTACTTTCTTCCCTCATCTTTACTTTCTTCCCTCATCTTTACTTTCTTCCCTCATCTTTACTTTCTTCCCTCATCTTTACTTTCTTCCCTCATCTTTACTTTCTTCCCTCATCTTTACTTTCTTCCCTCATCTTTGCTTCCTTCCCTCATCTTTGCTTCCTTCTCTCATCTTTACTTTCTTCCCCTCATCTTTACTTTCTTCCCTCATCTTTACTTTCTTCCCTCATCTTTACTCTTCTATCTTTCTTTCTTCCCTCATCTTTACTTTCTTCCCTCATCTTTACTTTCTTCCCTCATCTTTACTTTCTTCCCCTCATCTTTACTTTCTTCCCTCATCTTTACTTCCTTCCCTCATCTTTACTTTCTTCCCTCATCTTTACTTTCTTCCCTCATCTTTACTTTCTGCCCCTCATCTTTACTTTCTTCCCTCATCTTTGCTTCCTTCCCTCATCTTTACTTTCTTCCCTCATCTTTACTTTCTTCCCCTCATCTTTACTTTCTTCCCTCATCTTTGCTTCCTTCCCTCATCTTTACTTTCTTCCCTCATCTTTGCTTCCTTCCCTACCAGCTACGAGACAATCAATGAAGTAATCCAACACTTCAATCAAAGATGTTCTTACTTTCTTCCACTATCTTTGCTTCCTTCCCTACCAGCTACGAGACAATCAATAAAGTAATCCAACACTTCAATCAAAGATGTTCTTACTTTCTTCCACTATCTTTGCTTCCTTCCCTACCAGCTACGAGACAATCAATCAAGTAATCCAACACTTCAATCAAAGATGTTCTTACTTTCTTCCACTATCTTTGCTTCCTTCCCTACCAGCTACGAGACAATCAATCAAGTAATCCAACACTTCAATCAAAGATGTTCTTATCAGAGTGCTACATCCATCATCATAATCATCAAATAGCTTGTCCTGGGCAGAACTTTGCAACTCTAAAAGTCCGCCGGAATTTCTCTCTCTCATAGGCCAGGTGTCCTGCCTCTGCAGACGACATGTTCAAATCATCAGTTACATCTTGAATCCATCTTCTCTGTGGTATCCCTCTTCTCCTTTTTTGCAGAATACCTCCTTCTATATGGTCCACCATCCCTTCGTGTCTCTTTCTTTATATGTCCAAAATACTTCTTCATCTCTTCGTGTCTCTTTTCTTTATATGTCTAAAATACTTCGATTTTCTCATTCTTATTTGTAGCACCAACCAGCTTTCTTTGATTTTAAATTCTTTCTGGATATATCTATTTGTTCTCTTCTCTGTCTATGATATACGGATGACTCTTCTGTAGCACTTATATTCAAAATCACATATATGTTTCTCCACTGACTTGTTAAATGTCCATGCTTCACACCCATAAGTTGCCACTGAGAATATGCATGCTCTTAGTATTCTGATCTTTGTTTTCCTATAAATTCTATTCCATACTGTTTTAACTACATCCGAACCTGGAATAAAACCCACCCAACAGATATCGATTGTACCTACCTTTCTACCATTGATAATATCCCTGGCTTCGCTTGGTAACATGAACCATCGTAGACTCTTTTGTTGTTCATCATAGACTTCATTTCTTACGTCAGAAGTGTCTGCTAAGATCCGCTATAAATTGGGTAATGTTAGGAGGAAAAATGTAATAAAACTACCAGAGCAAATGTTACTTTAGATGAAGGATGGAACGTCTTTATATTTTTGATTGTCTGAAAGGGCTTTAAATTAAACAACTAAAAACAGTATGGAACGGAACTGATTAGAAAACAAAGATCAGAATACTAAGAGCATGCATATTCACAGGGGTAACGTATGAGTGTGAAGCATGGACATGTAACAGGGCAGAGAAAAAACATATATGTACTTTTGAGTATACGTGTTACCAAAGAGTTTTCTGTATACCACGGAGAGAGAAGAGAACAAATAGATCTATTCAGAAAGAAATCAAAATCAAAGAAATTTGGTTTCTGCAAACAATAATGAGAAAATTAATGCATTTTTAACATATAAAAAGACACGAAGCATTGGAAAAGACGATTAAGGAAGAAGGCATCATGGAAAAGAGGAAGACCACGGAGAAGATGGATTCTGGATGTAACTAATGAGTTAACCCTTTCACTCCGTAATTTCTGTTACACCTGGACTCACGCATATTTCAATGTATACTGAGTTAGTCAGTTTATCGGCTTTGAGACATGGTAAACAATACATTGAGCCAGTATATCCTCGCAAAAAGGTGAATGAGTTAAGCATGACGTCTGCAAAGGTAGGACATCTGCAAAGGTAGGACATCTGCAGAGGTGGGACATCTGCAGAGGTGGGACATCTGCAGAGGTGGGACATCTGCAAAGGTAGGACATCTGCAGAGGTGGGACATCTGCAGAGGTGGGACATCTGCAGAGGTGGGACATCTGCAAAGGTAGGACATCTGCAGAGGTGGGACATCTGGCCCATGAGAGTGAAATAAATTCCGTCGGACTGGTATTGGGGACAAAGTTATGATCAGGACAAGCTACTTGATGATGATGTGGTGTTGTCACATGCCACATATTTGTAATTTCTCACACCCAAACAATTTAGGTGTTGTCAGAAAGTGCTTGTCGTATGTCAAGGATTAATCATTGCTATTTTGTGACCTGATATGACTCATGTTTGTGTGCCACCTGATGACTCATGTTTGATACTGTCCCTGATGACTCATGTTTGTGTGCCTGATGTGACTCATGTTTGTGTGCGTCCCTGATGTGACTCATGTTTGTGCTGTCCTGATGTGACTATGTTTGTATACTGTCCCTTGATGTGACTCATGTTGTGTGCTGCCCCCTGATGTGACTCATGTTTGTGCTGCCCCTGATGTGACCATCGATTTGTGATGTCTCACGATGCAAGATATTGTTTTGTAATGTTGCAAGATGTGATTACCAGTTTTGTGATCTCACACGATGTGACTTACCTGTTTGGCCTCAGCAAATATACGATCAGCTCGATTCAAAATTTCCTGCAGAAAAAATATTGGTAAACAAATGTATCGACCATAGGTTCGTATTAAACATTTTCTTGTTGAAGTGCACAAATTACTTAGCTTGTATGGCTCATGACACAAATACAAAAGACTGGAGGAGAGCCTTGACATGGAAAGGTATAGTTGGTAATCGATTGAGCAAAGACAGGTATATACAGTATTACATAAGTAATCAAAAATTAATGATTAAATATGAATATAAACAGCATTCGATGTGTCGGTACTAGACCTTTATCAAGATAACAAATATATATATATATATGTTTATACAAATATACGTATAGATGGTAGCAGGCTTTGAAAACTAGTCTCAGAACTGGTACAGACAGACTCAGACAACTCGCTGGGCATGACGCGCGCCAGGAAGAAGCAGAAATTATAAAATCGCTAGAAAAGCTACAGGTTCCCCAGATTTACGGTGTTCGTGGCACCGAGCCGAAGGGTTACGATGTCCATGACACCGAGCCGAAGAGCTTTCAGCTCAAGTGCTTCTGGATCGGAAAAAAAAAAGAGACGTTAATCCCTCTACAGAACAAACATTGCGCGTTCACTATGATTACTCGAATGTACAATATGTTTATTCCTACCTACAGTTTCACTACTGTTACGTATGATGTAACTACTAGCAAATACAATATGACTACTCGCACGTACACTATGACTATTCGTACGTACAATATAAGACTACTTGTATATTGAGCATGACTATTCGTACGTACAATATAAGACTACTTGTATATTGAGCATGACTATTCGTAGGTACAATATTCTTCTTCTTCAAACACTCCATATCGATCACTTGTTAACAACTCTTTGTGATTTGTATGTGATCCGAGTATAAGAGCGATTGTACGTTGTGTCAGTTATGCGCCTACAAGTAGGCCAGCACATCCGATTTCTACGATGCTTTTTATTTACTAGAGTAGCTTTCCTAGGTCCCAAACCTCGATCGCCTCTTGCGATATGCCTTGTAGGTCACAGTGTTACTATTCTTTGCTCCCTTGAGAGCCCCGACAACACACATGCGTTCGTACAATATAAGACTACTCCTATGTATAATATGACTATTCGTACGTACAATATGACTAGTAAAACAAATATGAACAAAGATTGTGTAGGAATGACACTATCAATTTTCTATACCTCATACGTACAACCATCCGTCTGCGATACAGGGAATATCTTCCTAGACGTAGAATCAATTGCAACGCTGGCAGGAAGCTGGTGTCCTTCTGCATGACGCTGGTTAGATTTTCTCACATAAAACTGGCCTGTTTTGAAGGTTATGTCCTTGAGACTTGGCCTTGAATCAGTGTTCTCCTGGAAACAGAATAATTTTCAAAGAATTAATCCACAACTTATGTAGAAATTTCCCTAATTGCCTTTAAAGATAAATTATTGTCACTGAAAAATGTGACAAACGTATGGCAGACTAAACTCTTTCCAAATAATTTAATGTCTATACTTACATTTAATAATATAATTACATTTTATGTTACCAACTCACTTGCTGATTCATTGTTACTCTATTAACATCAGATGGTAGATGATGGTTAGAAATAAAGAACAGATTGGGACAAACAGAAACATCAGATGGTAGATGATGGTTAGAAATAAAGAACAGATTGGGACAAACAGAAACATCAGATGGTAGATGTTGGTTAGAAATAAAGAACAGATTGGGGCAAACAGAAATATCAGATGGTAGATGATGGTTAGAAATAAAGAACAGATTGGATCAAACAGAAACATCAGATGGTAGATGTGGTTAGAAATAAAGAACAGATTGGGGCAAAGAAATATCAGATGGTAGATGATGGTTAGAAATAGAATACAGATTGGGACAAACAGAAACATCAGATGGTAGATGTTGGTTAGAAATAAAGAACAGATTGGGGCAAACAGAAATATCAGATGGTAGATGATGGTTAGAAATAAAGAACAGATTGGGACAAACAGAAACATCAGATGGTAGATGATGGTTAGAAATAAATAACAGATTGGGACAAACAGAAACATCAGATGGTAGATGTTGGTTAGAAATAAATAACAGACAGGGACAAACAAAAACCAAATTCTAGAAAATGAGCTTCTTATATATCTATAACCTTCGGTAAGCAAAGCACAAGGTTTATCCACTTTGCTACAGACACCCCTTCCCCTTGCTACAGATATATTATAAAGAAAACGGGGGCAAGTGTGGAGACTGTCCTATACTAGGAGAGCTAGCCCGAAAAAGAGCATAGTGAAATGAGATGCAAACTTCAAATGCGCAGATATTAGAGCTTTACTGTAAACTATAAACAACGCAACTACAACCATTAATTTAAATCAAACAAACTATTTGATAAATATTCTAGATTTAGCATAACACAAACAAATATTCTAACATGTTGTTTCGACTACTCACAGTTTCCATATTTAGCCACCATCTCCCAGTATCTTGCTCATAACTGTACTGTATATAACACAATAGCAAGTTTAAAGTTCATCTCGTTAAGAAATAAAGATTGTAAACAACTTATCATGATTTCATGTTTAAATAATGATAAGAATATATGGTGTTTGTCTTTTCCAAGTAAACAATAAATAAATGAATGTACCCATTATAATATATGGCATTTTTCGCCTTTACAGACGGTCAGTTGGCAAGTGTTTGTGCTTGTTTTCTAGTCTTACAGACGGTCAGTTGGCAAATGTTTGTGCTTGTCTCTCTAGTCTTTACAGACGGTCAGTTGGCAAATGTTTGTGCTTGTCTCTCTAGTCTTTACAGACGGTCAGTTGGCAAATGTTTGTGCTTGTCTCTCTAGTCTTTACAGACGGTCAGTTGGCAAATGTTTGTGCTTGTCTCTCTAGTCTTTACAGACGGTCAGTTGGCAAGTGTTTGTGCTTGTCTCTCTAGTCTTTACAGACGGTCAGTTGGCAAGTGTTTGTGCTTGTTTTCTAGTCTTTACAGACGGTCAATTGGCAAGTGTTTGTGCTTGTCTCTCTAGTCTTTACAGACGGTCAATTGGCAAGTGTTTGTGCTTGTCTCTCTAGTCTTTACAGACGGTCAGTTGGCAAATGTTTGCGCTTGTCTCTCTAGTCTTTACAGACGGTCAGTTGGCAAATGTTTGCGCTTGTCTCTCTAGTCTTTACAGACGGTCAGTTGGCAAATGTTTGCGCTTGTTCTAGTCTTTCCAGACGGTCATGAAGTGTTTGTCTTGTCTCTCTAGTCTTTACAGACGGTCAGTTGGCAAATGTTTGCGCTTGTCTCTCTAGTCTTTACAGACGGTCAGTTGGCAAATGTTTGTGCTTGTCTCTCTAGTCTTTACAGACGGTCAGTTGGCAAATGTTGCTTGTTCTCTAGTCTTTACAGACGGTCAGTTGGCAAATGTTTGTGCTTGTCTCTCTAGTCTTTACAGACGGTCAGTTGGCAAATGTTTGCGCTTGTCTCTTAGTCTTACAGACGGTCAGTTGGCAAATGTTTGCGCTTGTCTCTCTAGTCTTTACAGACGGTCAGTTGGCAAATGTTTTACAACTTCTGAGTTTGCGCTTGTCTCTCTTGTCTCTCAGCCCATTCTGAATTTATTTTCAAAAGGTTCTGCATTCTTGCGTAATGTTGTTTTCCTCATAACTCGGTCATCAGCTAGTTGTTCCCATTTATTTAGATCGATAGAACTTTTATTTGAGTCTTGCAGACATCCTTATATCATGCAGTGGTCTGCCTTGATGCCTCTCTGATATAATACCAAGCGATGAATTGAAGAATACGGTTTTAGTTCCGTGTTTTTTCATATATCAACAGCGTATGGTATGTGCTATGGTCCATTACGAGTCGACTTTATTTCCGTGTTTCTCTGTTACCAACTGAGCTGGTCGACTTTATTTCCCAGTGTTTCTCTGTTACTCAACTGAGGCTGGTCGACTTATTTCCAGTGTTTCTCTGTTACCAACTGAGGCTGGTCGACTTTATTCCAGTGTTTCTCTGTTACCCAACTGAGGCTGGGTCGACTTTATTTCCCAGTGCCTGTTACCCAACGAGGCTGCGACTTTATTCCCAGTGTTTCTCTGTTACCCAACTGAGGCTGGGCGACTTTATTCCCAGTGTTTCTCTGTTACCCAACTGAGGCTGTCGACTTATTTCAGTGTTCGTACCAACTGAGGCGTGCTTATTCAGTGTTTCTGTTACCCAACTGAGGCTGGGATTTATTTCCCAGTGTTTCTGTTACCCAACTGAGGCTGGTCACTTTATTCCAGTGTTTCTCTGTACCCAACTGAGGCTGGTCGACTTATTCCCAGTGTTTCTCTGTTACAACTGAGACTAGGTCGACTTTATTTCCCAGTGTTTCTCTGTTACCCAACTGAGGCTGGTCGACTTATTTCCAGTATTTTCTGTTACCATGAGGCTGGTCGACTTATTCAGTGTTTCTGTTACCCAACTGAGGCTGGGTCACTTATTATCAGTTTTCTGTTACCAACTGAGGCTGGTCGACTTTATTTCCCAGTGTTTCGTTACCAACTGAGGCTGGGTCGACTTATTCAGTGTTTCGTTACCCAACTGAGGCTGGGCGACTTTATTCAGATTTCTGTTACCCAACTGAGACTGGTCACTTATTTCCCAGTGTTTCTGTTACCAACTGAGGCGGGTCGACGAACCATAGGGTCAGAAATATCACTCACCCAAATAAGTTTGATTCTGAGATCACTAGGTTTACGAAGCAAGTGCATAAGTTTACATATTGGTTAGGAGCAAGCGCATAAGTGCGCACTATTGCAACTATCTTCAGAACCAATCCTTGCGTTTCTCAAACAGAGAACAACTATCACTACAGCAAAATAGCAATACTAACAACAACATTTTCAAAACAACACTATCAAGACACATCCTCAAAACAAGTCAACCACAATTTGATTAGCTTAACGTTGAGGAACATCTGTCTTTAAGATAACATTGATTCGCAATCTAAATTAATTTACCAGGGGAAGAAGAAACCAGCCTTTCTCTGACACCATCTTAATGACCTTGAGCACAAAGTTGAAGCAGTTCTCAGACATGAAGTAGGGGAAACTCAGACGAACAAATCCTGGCCTGTTTGATAAGCAATCAAGTCTGACATCATTAAGGGATATAATTAACTGATATTACTTTCTGACTACGTGACTACACAATCACAACAATTATGAGACTGCACAGACTACTTGTCCACACCATCACTCTAACTACTTGACTACGCGAGCACTCCAGCTACTTAACAACACCATCACTCTAACTAGATGACTACGTCAGCATTCTAGCCATTTAGCAACGCTAAAATCATTTTAACTACTCGTCTACAATTTCACCATAACTACTAAATCTCACAATTGCTCTAATTTTTTTGGTCACGTAATTAACTACTCATCTACGCCATGGCTTTAACAACTTGACTACGCTACCACTATAACTACTTGACTACGCTACCACTATAACTACTTGACTACGTTACCATTCTAACTACTTGACTACGTTACCATTCTAACTACTTGACTACGTTACCATTCTAACTACTTGACTACGTTACCACCATAACTACTTGACTACGTTATCACCATAACTACTTGACTACGTTACCCATATAACTACTTGACTACGCTACCACTATAACTACTTGACTACGTTACCATTCTAACTACTTGACTACGTTACCACCATAACTACTTGACTACTTACCCTATAACTACGACTACGCTACCACTATAATTACTGACTACGTTACCATTCTAACTACTTGACACGTTACCACCATAACTACTGACTACGTTCCTATAACTACTTGACTACGCTACCACTATAACTATGACTACGCTACCACTATAACGACTTGACTACGTTACCATTCTAACTACTTGACTACGTTAACATTCTAATTAATTGCCAACGTTAACATTCTAACTACATGCTTTAACTAGCGCATTAACTCTTGATTTGTAAACTGTCAAGATATTACTACATTCTCCATGGATTATATGTTTACATGTGCTCATTATGAAATCTCTGGAACCACTTACTTAAATATCAGATTTTTTGTGTGTCCGGGACTTGATGGACACCGATGGCTAGGGTTACAGTTTGTTTCTTGCGCTTTAGGCTTGGACAGAATCAGCTTCTCATATTTGATTCCCATTTTCTCAGACATCCCCATCAAATCCTGAAAAATAACAGCAACATTTCAAGACAGTCAGATACGATGGACGGGGACAAATAGCAGCAACATTTCAAGACAGTCAGATACGATGGACGGGGACAAATAGCAGCAACATTTCAAGACAGTCAGATACGATGGACGGGGACAAATAGCAGCAACACTTCAAGACAGTCAGATACGATGGACGGGGACAAATAGCAGCAACACTTCAAGACAGTCAGATACGATGGACGGGGACAAATAGCAGCAACATTTCAAGACAGTCAGATACGATGGACGGGGACAAATGGCAGACATGTTTCAAGACAGTCAGATACGATGGACGGGAAAATATCGCAACATTTCAAGACAGTTAGTTACGATGGACGGGGACAAATAGCAGAAATTGACTTGATAACTTTATTTTGACTCAGAGATAGCTGCAGACTGGACGGAGGTCATTAACAATGAGTAGTGCCATGACGGACACGGTGGACAACGGTTGTGGCTAACTGGTTAAGACCGTGCCTTGCGAGTCGAAGGTCGTAGGTTTGAATCCGGATCCCGTCGTTCTGTTCACGAGTGAAGTTTTTCCAGCGACCCCTAAGATTGTTGCTGGACGTACGGAGTTCGTGCTTTGTGCAATACTCGTGTTAGGTGGGGTACTTGTTCTGCGGAGAGGGAACGAACCATATGTAATAAAATCGGTGCAATGAAGTAAAAAATTCGGCTTTAAAACTCTTATAACGGTTAACCGTGTCTTTCATTTACCTCTTGTCCCAGAAGAAAATAGATTTTGTGTTACGTAGTTTGTTCTATGTTGAATCACAACGTCTCTTGTGACTGTAATATCATATTTTGGAGTGGAAATCCGTACCAGTTTCTGAAGGTGAAACTGGAGACTGGAACTGATACACAGGATGGTCTTTCTGCCCTCTGCAATCACTCTATATTGTACATATTGATAATTAATTCCATTTTCTCCGTGGATTCCATAACTATTAGAACGTTCTCAAAGTTTCTTGTTCATTATCTCCTGTTACATCTATGTCTTTCTACACCAACACAAATGCAACAATGCAAATGAAATCATAGGACAAATGGCACCAATTATAAAATGCAAACATGTCATCATGAACACAAAAGAGCATTGTACAACACAATCTTTCTCCCAACATTATCTTATCAGTGTCAAAACTCGACGCTCACAACAAATGATAGAAGAAGACTAGTCACGACAGAGATGAAGTGTCTACACAGAATGCTGGAAGTAACATGAAGAGACCGGTTTAGAAATGAAGAAATCAGTAAAAAAAAAGTGGGTACAACATCAGTACTAGACTTCATCAAGAAACAACAAATTAAATGGTTCGGCCACGTAAGCAGATTAACAACAGTTAGTCCGCCATAAAGAGCTATGTTACCCCAATACAACGGATACAAAGCAAAATGCCGGCAACGCAAAAAGTGGACTTAAGAAATAACAGAGGCTGTAAAAAACACTGTTTATGCAGCGCACACAAAAGTTCGTTCTAGAAATCTCTTCTTATCCTGACGCTGTGAGACAAAACTGGATTGGAGAAAAGACATCTATATCGTCTACACAACAAGTATTCTTCTTCTTCTTGCTTTTAAACACATTTTATATTGATATTAAACTTTTATAAAAGAGACCTCTGTATATAATTTTATATTGATATTAAACTTTATAAAGAGACCTCGTGTATATAATTTTATATTGATATTAAACTTTTATAAAAGAGACCTCGTGTATTCCCGGGGCCCGAAATTGTAGGAAAGAACATGCAGCAATGTGTACCTACTAAGCATGTCGTAAGAGGCGGCTAAGTAGGGATACCCTGGAGCTGGCTATCTCATCTCGTATAAAAGATAAACTAAAAAAACCCACTTCAACAAACCTAGAAAGTACAACTAAAAGAAAAGCCTTTAAAAAAAGACCAAACAAATGCATCAATCCACCATTCTCTTTGAACAAAATTAGAAAAGTATAAAAACATTTGACTGTAAACAAATATAAAATGAAATGATCTGACCCAGATAAGAAAGAATAGATAACTATAGAAAGAAAACATCTAGTTTCAATGTCTGCTTATACTACTCTTGATTGTTAGATATTGTTTTCTTCTAAGTAAAATGTCAATGTAATCAAAGAAATCAAAGACATACTTTGCTTGTATTTACGATACATGTAGTAATCCATATTGTTAAATCTCGTGGTCCAAATATCGTTACATATCGTGGTCCATATCGTTAGATATCGTGGTCCATATCGTTACATATCGTAGTCCATATTGTTAAATCTCGTGGTCCATATTGTTAAATCTCGTGGTCCATATTGTTAAACCGTGGTTCATATTGTTAAATCTCGTATCATTTTTACATATCGTGGTCCATATCGTTACATATCGTCGTCCATATTGTTAAATTTCGTGGTCCATATTGTTAAATCTCGTGGTATAAATTGTAAAATCGCGTGGTCCATATCGTTACATGTCGTGGTCGATATCGTTACATTTCGTGGTCTATATCGTTACATATCGTGGTCCACATCGTTATATTTCGTGATCCATATTGTTAAATCTCGAGGTCCATTATACACAATGATATTTAGCGTAACATATCGTTGGACATATCATTACTTTTGACCGAACTTTATTTCATATATTTGGTCCTTCCCCGTATAAGTTTTGAGAATCATTGCTTCAGGATATACAGGATAGAACTATAATGATTACAGTTGATACAAAACTAGTCCACTCACCATCCCATAGGGTCCTGCACATGCACATCCGCTGCGTACTTGTAAACCGAAGATATCGTTCAGAATGAGAGCAATAAAGTCTTGGTGGACTAATCTGCCAGTCGCTGAGTTCGGGAACAACATAGAAAATATGGGAAGTCTGTCCACTTCAAGGTTTCCAAGAATGACCAAGCCAGGCAGTAGAGACCACTGTGATATGGCCACTCTGTAACGTGGACAATGAGATGGACAAAAGAAACATTACGTGGCTTAATGTAGATCTTGTATGTTAAACACATCTTTAAAAAAAAATGTGAAAGATGTCTAGAAAATAAGAATTATTGATAAAGTGAAACAAGAAGAAAAAATGAAGATTATTTCGTTTGAAAATGTTTATTAGTTAAACAAGAGGCGAAGAAAAAACTGAGGAGTTGAATAGGACACATCTTGAGAAAACCCGGAGGGAGTATAACCAGAAGGGCTATTTTCTTGAACTCACAAGAAAAGCAAAAGAGAGGGAATCCTTGACCTACATTGAGATGAGATTTAAAGGCAGAGATTAAACGGTATACGGACAATCTGGAAGAAGTTGTAAGAGATATCTAAAGATAGAGATTAAACGATATACAGACAATCTGGAAGAAGCTGTAAGAGATATCTAAAGATAGAGATTAAACGATATACAGACAATCTGGAAGAAGCTGTAAGAGATATCTAAAGATAGACAGACTTGACATAGGTTGATTAATGGACCCTAGTCGGGGTTGAACAGGAACAAGAGAGAGAGAGAGAGAGAGAAGAGAAGGAGAGCAGAGAGAGAGATAGATGTTTCTGTTGTATAATTAAAAATGGATGGTTAAGCATACATATTCAATATTTATTGCTAGCTCTATTTTTACGATAAAAATCAAATAACTAAATCTTTGAACATCGGTGATGATTCACACACATCAACTGCCTCTTCTGTTGTATTAGTGTTCTAGATTAAACACCCTAGTCATCTCAAACTGAATAGTTCACATAATACAACTGTAATAGATAAACTATTTGTGGCTCTCACCTCCGCATCTCCATCTCCCTGGCCATGATAAAATTTGAGGTAAATGCTGCCTTCAATTTAAACACCAGACCTGCACGAATAGATTCAACAATGCCGGGAGTTCCTCCTTCCTCTCTGCTCTCTACGTCCGCTGAGTATCTGTGAGCCGTTCTCCGTACCTGGAATAATGTATAACGATTTTAAATAGTTGAAATCAAATATTTATATGCTAAATACGTACTTATATAGAACTTGAACAGAACGTAAAGCTTATGTACTATATGAACTTAACATAAATATAGATCTTTAACAGATCTAGAAGACACTAACATAGAACAGTACATGTATAAAACTAACACATTATATAGAATAATACAGATATGAAACTTAACACATACTGAATATTGCACAGACATGACTTTAAACACATGTGTAGAATGTAATACAGACATACAACTTAACACAGACATATGACCTGACACGAACTAGAACTTAACATTCACGTAGAACTTAACAGACACAAATCGTAGCACAGACATAGAACTTAACACAAACAGAAAAACACAAGTTCATAACATTAAATAAGACTACTATAGAACAGTTGAGAGCAGCAGTAGTGTAGTTGTTAGTGAACTGGCTTCGTATGCTAGTGTTGTCCGGGTTCAATTACACAGTGAGCTTGAAGTTTTCTCCAAGATACAAAGATATAAATAGATCATTATCTAATCATTAATCAATCATAACGCATTGAGGTAGTCTTTTCGTACAGAGGATTTTCACAACCGTAACACATTGAGGTAGTCTTTCCGAACATATGAGTTTCTCAACCGTAACACATTGAGATAGTCTTTCCGAACAGAGGAGTTTCAAGGTTGTGAATCTCACTGCTGACCACATTATATCTCACTTTCGCTGACCACATATCTCACTCGCTGACCACATATCTCACTCGCTGACCACATATCTCACTCGCTGACCACATATCTCACTCGCTGACCACATATCTCACTCGCTGACCACATATCTCATTGACCATATTCACTCGCTGACCACATATCTCACTCGCTGACCACATATCTCACTCGCTGACCACATTGAGAGAGATGGGTGTCGATATTGTACTGAAAAAATAAATATGCAAAGAGATTTATTAATCAACATCGAACTGTCGTGTTGGACCGCAGGACTCTGTGCTGGATTTGTTGAGGCGAAGATCGGATCACCTATAATGGATGTGTCCGGAGTGATATTATGATAATCATCAAATAACCAATAACTGATAACGGCTCTCAGGTCGATCCAGTCTCAAAATTGTAGCAAGAAATGCAGTGGAAAGTAAAAGCGGTTGGTGTGATGTTGACCACATCACTCATCGTGTGCCGACGGTCAATGAAAATACGGACCCAACACCGTATTACCCTATATATCACGTGGTATAAAAACGGTGCCTTTACTTTTTACTTAATGAACAACAACACAGGAACAACAGCAAACAAAGATTAACATACATATAACTTAACCCAAATATAACAACACACAGAGAAAATTTCACACTGAAATAGAACAACACACACATATCATTTAACACTGATATAGAACAACGTAGACATAGAACTTATCCTGTACATTGAACTTAACACATCCAGTAATCTTACACATACATATAGTTTAACATTTATATTTGTATATATTCACACAGTCTTACGAAAACAACAGTTCCTCCACCAACGCCGTGTGGTACAGAGTTTCGAAACATCCACAACTTGGCCACCAAGATACCTGTTAACTCGAGAAAGTAAAAAACACCCCATAATTAATTCAGACTGGTATAACTTCATCTAGTCTAGGTATATTTACGGCACAATAATCTTTATTTTCTCATATTTACGACATGAGAGAGAGAGAGAGAGAGAGAGAGAGAGAGAGAAAACAGTGTTTGATTATTTGCTACTTCGGATACCAAACGACCGGAGAAGAGGTTTCTATAAATAAATATCATGTGCGGAAACCTACAAATCTGATCTGGTCAGAGTGGATGAAATCAGATCTGGAGAAACCGAGGGAGGCTGCAGTGAAACGTAATAAATTAGAGTTTCAGGACAAAGAAACGTATGTGTGGTATCACATAAGCAAGCAAAAATGAATAATAAAATAAAGGAACTAACAACAATCCAACGTATAGATTATAAGTCTTCTTCAGGGAACATACAAAACAGACACAATGCATCCTAAATAAACTAAATCTTGAATCTAAATAGGATGTATGACTACAGATGAAAACGATTCATACTTACCTGTCTAACGAGGAGACGTCAATTACATCAACTGTCTACACGACAAACTCTGATATATAGATAAGTGTGTGGACATGTAGATATCACACGGAGGAAGAGATTAATAGATAAATATATAAACTGTGATAGATAAGTGCACCGACACGTAGATAAGTGCACCGACACGTAGATAAGTGCACCGACACGTAGATAAGTGTGTGGACATGTAGATAAGTGTAGCCTTACAAAGACAAGTAAAGAGATAGATATGTAGACGAATACCTGGTGTCTGTGGTCCGCCAATAAACTTGTGGGGTGATATGAAGACCGCATCCTTGTATGCAGTTGGGCTGAACACGTCATGAGAAGAAACACAATATGTTAGCATCGCATAGTTCAAACTTGATCGTAGCAGAGTTTAAGTTAGGCATCATGACAACTTTTATTACTATCTATACGATCGATGTGGTTAGAAGGGTTGATGAAGCAGGGCGGTAGCAGTGATGGTAAGCTCTCTTGTCGATATAGCTAGCTGGTTGATGAAGCAGGGCGGTGGCAGTAAAGGTAAGCTCTCTTGTCGATATAGCTAGCTGGTTGATGAAGCAGGGCGGTGGCAGTAAAGGTAAGCTCTCTTGTCCATATAGCTAGCTGGTTGATGAAGCAGGGCGTTGGCAGTGATGGTAGCTCTTTTTCCATATAGTTAGCTGGTTGGGTTCTGAAAAACTCTCACTGTAGGGTGGGTTAGGCAATGGATGTCGTAAAAAAGGGTTTGTGGTTCGAATCGTGTGTTTGGTATTTTGTTTTTCGAAGCCCTAATACTGGTTCACGGTCTTCTTATTGCCCATATTCAATGACTCCGGTAATTCCCCTTGGTGTTCTTCAAACTCCATATTATCTTCTCACTGCCAACAATGTGCATTTAATGCGCTCATCTCTTTCCGCTTTCGACAGCAAAGTCCAGCATCTGATCTTCCTGTGGCAGAACTGTTTTTAACATAGAGAGGATGGGGAAAATGGAGAGTGATTAAGGTCCAGAAAACAAGTAGCTTAAGACAGATGAGGAATTTTAACATTGACAGATAGCTCTTCTAGAAGAACATGTCAACTCTTGATTTCAAATCTCTGCTGCCTTGTCCACCTGTAATTATTGCTGTTACCATCTTTGCTGTCACAATAATTATTTTATTCACAATTACTTCAGTTGCATTTATTACTTTGCTTACAGTACTTTGCAATCTCAATTGTTACTTTGTTTTATTTCTTGCAGATGCAATAATTGCGAAATGCTTTTATCAAACAAAGTATGCAAGAAACCAATGGAGATTAACTGATAATACTATATTGAACATAACACATTCACAATGACACGAATAGTTGTTAAATGAGTATCTTATTACTACTACTACTGCTACTACTACTACTACTACTACTACATTGCTACTACTACTAATACTACTACTACTACTACTGCTACTACTGCTGCTGCTGCTGCTACTACTACTACTACTACTATTGCTACTACTACTACACTGCTGCATTGCTACTACTACGTGCTGCTACACCACTACCACTACTACTGCTGCTGGTGCTACTACCACTACCACTACTACTACTACTACTGCTGCTACTACTATTACTGCTGCTACTAGCACTACTGCTACTACTACTACTACTACTACTACTACTGTTACAACTACTACTACTGCTGTTGCTACTACAACTACTACTACTGCTGCTGCTACTACAACTACTACTACTACTGCTACTGCTACTACTACTACTACTGCTGCTACTACTACTACTACTACTGCTGCTGCTACTACTATTACTACTACTACTACTAATACTACTGCTGCTGCTACTATTACTACTAATACTACTACTACTGCTGCTGTTACTATTACTACTTACTCTGGTGGGTTCATATCAATATCTGTGTATGGGCCGGCGCTGGCGTAGTCAAAGAAGGCGTATCCTCCATATTTGTGCATGAGTGACGCTATAGAGTCTACATCCGTTAAGATCCCTGTGACATTCGACGCTGCTGAGAATGAACCAATCAGCAAGCAATCTGGGTCGCTCCGGGTTTTCTATTGGTGACAACACACGTTACTGATTGTTAATACATCATGATAAGTAGTACATTACCTCCTCTCTACAAACTAAATATATGAAGAGAGAACAATTCAGGATTTTAAATATACATTTTTTAGAAGTATTTTGCGGGTCTCTCAGAAATAAATTTAAAAAATGGGGTTATGGACTGGTAGCATTAAGGGTAAGGAACCAGCTAGCCTTATTGTCAAGTCACCCACAAACCTCACTGACAGCTAAGCAACAGATAATCAACAGCATCTTCATGCCTACTTTCTGTTGCCAGAACCAAACATGGACAATGAGCAAAGCACAGCTACAAAAACATAACTAGATGTGAGTGCGCTGCCTGCGAAAAGTTACCAACAACATCAGAAAAGTCAGAGTCACCAACATCAGGATAAGAAAGAAAGTTGGCACAGCACCTTGCTTGGATTACATTGAGAAACAAAGAATGAAGTGGTTTGGCCACATAATAAGAATACAACTAAACTCCACTGTATACAGTGTCTTCTACAACAGAACATCAGAAAAGAATGCTTGAGGAAGACCCCACAAGATAGATGGATAGGTGGCATAGCAGAATCCTGTCATAAAGCAAAAATAACTATCACCCAGACCACTAGAGCATGGTAAGATAAAAACAGAAAATCCCGACACTGGACAACAACAACCCAGTAGCAGTGTGACGACACTGGGCAACAACCTGGTGGCGGTGTGACGACACTGGGCAACAACCTGGTAGCAGCGTGATGACAAAAGAAAAAGAAAAACATTAAGAATTGTTCAGGAAAGAACTTTTCCACAATCTCGTCCGTCTCGCAGAGGAAATTGATCTTTGATAAGACTCGCATGTTGGCGATTTCATTCTAGCACCTTTACGACAATATTGGCTTATGTCCGTTATTGCTACATTACTGTTATATATAATTACAGGGTAGGAACCCATGATGACTCAGGTCAGGAGGGTATAGCGAGGATGGGTGGGACATATCATGAAGGAAGACACAATAGAGTGTCACTGGACAGGCACTTGAAGGGGACCCGCAAGGGAAACGGAAAAGTTTACGTCTTAGACCTGGAGACGGAGTCTCTTTGAGAAACTATCGGATGATGGACTATCCTGGGAAGCCATAAAGAAGACGACCTGATACCGAGAAAGATGGAGGACAGCTGTTAAGGCCCTGTAATCCACGAGTAAAAACGACGTTTTAGTGTGCGTATGCTAAGAGTTACAGAGAAGGACAAAAACAGCTGGATCAGAAATATATCTCTTATCTCCGGTATCTACCGTTATGGTAATGAACATACTAACCAGTTTCACCGATATAGGTGATACCACATATCACCTCTTCTGCTCTCTTATTAGTCTGTGCAATTATTGCAATTTTACTTGTCTTGTTTGACTGTTACCCGAAGGGACACTAGTTGATAAGCTTATTGTTTTTAATTTGTACAATGTCTTTACTAAATGACGTCAGTTCTTTGTGTTTCTGTGTTCATCTCATCACCATCATCAACCTTATCATCATCATCGTTATTATTACCATCATCATCATCACCATCATCATCATCATCACCATACAATCATCATCATCATGATCCTCTCCATCAGCATGATCCTCCCCATTATCACCACTATCATCCCCATCATCATCATCATCATGATCATCACCACTATCATCTCCATAATTACCATCATAATCATCATCATTCTCATCATGTGTGTGTCATGTCGACTCGTGTAGGCGATCACGAATCTTTGCAGAAGTCTATCAAATCGGAAATTGTCAGTTGTTTATGCTATCAAGTTTCAACTGCCAACAATTTTGTCACTGCTCATTGGGGCCTTCTACTGTTGTCAGCTGTCTTCTTACTTGTTGTCAGCTGTCTTCAACCTGCTTGTCAGCGTCTGTTTCTTCAAATGTTGTCAGCTGTTTTCTTCAGGCTGTTGTCAGCTGTCTCTCCGCTGTTGTCAGCTGTCTTAGTGTAGCTGTTGTCAGCTGTCTTCACTGTTGTCAGCCTGTCTTCACCACTGATATGCATTTCATAGCAACATCTGAACAAAGTAATGACTGCTTTATTTTTGTCTTACATTGTAAGTTTGTTGACAATATTCGCCTCTGTTTGAAATGTTGATTACAAGAAGATTGTTGATGAAACAAAACATACCTCAAGAACTGAACTCAAATATTTCAGATCTATCAGTCCATTCTTTGTCTGTGGTACATTAATTATCTGTGGGAGAAGGAAGAAAAGAAACTGTAAGAGGAAGTAAGTAATGTATGTCTGTGACATTATAACAATCGCATCTTGAATACATTACCATACATGCTTTCATTGTCTACACACATATTGTTTACGTCACAAACACACTGTCGTCAGACATACGTCCCAAAACCTACCATTGACATATGTTATAAACACACTACACAAACAGGTAAATAGTAGTGCTAACAGGTAAAATGTTACACTAACAGGTAATATCGAACACAAGCAGGTATACCGTCGCAATAAAGGTATATTTCTGCACTGACCACAGGTATGTTGCCAGAACTTCAGACATGTATACTGTCACATTTATGTTGTGGTCTGTCTCATCCTAGCAAGACGTCAACTATGTCTAGTATCAAATACTCACCCTTGCATGCATTTCTCTCCAAGGTAGGATGTTGGAGTGATGCTCGTACGGTCCTATAAATACAATCTGTGAGCAAAAATATGGTCAGTTGTCCGGGTGGTTCCAGTCATCGTATTGTTGGCAGCAGGGAATAAAGGGTTGAATAAAATATTGTTTAATATCATGTGAACTGTGACCTCAGTAAATAACAAGCTTATGTTATGTAACGATGCCTAATTTAACACAATATGGTATCTGTAGATTGCAGCAGGATGATAGGAGAAGAGTATGAAGCGAATAAAGGAACTAACGGGTGTTACAGCTGTTTAGTTACCAGGTTTGTTCTTTCTTGTGTGACAAAGTTAAGGTCTTCCACTTATTCATGGATCAATTGTTGATATATGCAAGTCGTTTCTTCTATACAACATGGTGACAGTTGGTATAACTTCTATACACCATGGTGACAGTTGGTATAACTTCTATACAACATGGTGTCAGTTGGGATAACTTCTATACAACATGGTGTCAGTTGGGATAATTTAGGTGCAACATTGTGAATCTGTTATAGTGAAATAACTGTTCTAAAGGGGAAATAGATGACTAGATATTTGACAGATGGTGTAGCAGCTGTCTATGTAACTGGACAGAAGGTAGACCAGACGACTAGACAATTTGGCACAAAGTAGACCACACGTCTAGGCAACTGGACAGACGGTAGAACAGATGACTAGACAATTTAGTACAAAGTAGACATATGGACAACTGGACAGAAGATAGTATGGTGGAATAACTTGGGAGAAAATATTATATAAAGCTGGACAGTATCCACATACATATATGACCACAGTGCGGCGCCCACGTTGGTGTTTTGTCCCTTTAAGTTCCCGTTCAGAAAGTGTCACCAACAATGTAATTATACCTATCTACAATTATAATTACGACAGCACCTAATATTATTACCCGTTGTGTGCAATGTTAAACTATCGATATCTATATCAGAGCCGAAGGATAAGTACCAGAGCTTCAAATGGCGCTGAATGATGTGACGTAATAAAACGTTCTTGGCAAAGGTTGTTTATATAGCACAATAGGAATGATCAAAATGGCCAAAAAGAACGATCGACAAGAAGAAGAAGAAGAAGATGCCTGGAAGAACAGATAAGAAAAATTAGCTAGAAAGTGAAGAAGACCCAGTCATTGACTTACGACTTTCGTGTTTTCCAACAGAGGATCAAGGTGCATGGCGTGTATCAGTTTATGAACTGCTGCTGTGGCGCCGCTGCCGGTGAATATCACTGCATCATTATGTGAAGCGTTGACACACTCCCTGATGATGGCCCTTTGATCGATCAATAAATCAATGAGTCAGTCAGTAAGTCAGTCAGTAAGTCAGTGATGTTTATACATTCAAGACATGTTAACATTTATGAGTGTTTTCGGTTCGATCCTCAGTTGAAATGTTATTTTTGTGACAGAAAACTGGCTATTAAGTCGAGCCAACTTCAAGTGAATACCATAAACACACTGGACGGCTGGTGTCATGATGTCCACATTATCCGTTGTGTACTCTTGGTTTAAGAAAATGAGCTTTGACAGAATCCCATATGACTCATCCGATCTGACATCATGCTACAGTATAACTCAGTAAAAATGGTACTATAAAGTGGGGTTTTATGTTTGCAAAATCATATCATGTTAGTGAAAAATGCATTATGTTTATACATTCTTTTTCTTTACCAACATCAGCATAAGAAAGAAAGTTGGCACAAAACCGTGCTTGAATTATATAAATAAACAAAGAATGAAGTGGTTTGGCCACTTAATAAGAATGCATCCAAACTCCACAGTATACAGAGTCTTCTACAACAGAACATCGGAAAGAAGGCAAGAGGAAGACCACGGAAAAGATGGTTAGATGGCGTAGCAGCATCCTGTGAAAGAGCAAAGATAACAATCACACAAGCCACCAGAACAGCGCAAGACAAAAACAGAAAACCACGACACTGGGCAACAACCCGGTAGCAGTGTGACGACAAAAGAAGAAGAAGAAGAAGAAAAATGCAACAAATTCAGGAGAAGTGATGAAATCCGACAAAATGTCTGGTCAACCACTAGTAACAACTTGTATAAGAAGGAGAAGATGGAGATATCTTGGATACAACTCGAGAAGAAATTATCAAAGAATATCAAAGATTTGAAGTGGGATGCAAAAGGGTTCAAGAAAGAGAAGGCGAAATAGGGACACCCTGAAACTAACTTTGTTGAGAGAGGCAAGAAATATGTATCTCAGTTCCATGGAGGAGATTGAGCGTGTTGCCCAGGATAGAGCGGTAGGGAGAAATTGCTTGCAGGTCCTATGTAATGTATAACGGTACGAGAGGAATTATTATTAAAATCATATCAGTAACCTAGTTGTACAAATGTGTGTCCTTTGGAGAATTTGTATGCATCCGCTGATGATATAGTGTAGTTTGGAGAATTTGTATGCATCCGCTGATGATATAGTGTAGTTTGGAGAATTTGTATGCATCCGCTGATGATATAGTGTAGTTTGGAGAATTTGTATGCATCCGCTGATGATATAGTGTAGTTTGGAGAATTTGTATGCATCCGCTGATGATATAGTGTAGTTTGGAGAATTTGTATGCATCCGCTGATGATATAGTGTAGTTTGGAGAATTTGTATGCATCCGCTGATGATATAGTGTAGTTTGGAGAATTTGTATGCATCCGCTGATGATATAGTGTAGTTTGGAGAATTTGTATGCATCCGCTGATGATTGATATAGAAGAAGATTGAGAGAATTGAAGTACTTTGAACACACAAAATGATTTCTGTTGTGGGAGAAGATAATTATGAAGGAAGGTGTCCGACATGGAGGAGAAGAGGCAGGTCAAGGCGGAGATGGGAGGAGAAGAAAAGATCACAGTAAGGTGGGAGGAGAAGAGGAAGGTCAGGGTGGAGATGGGAGGAGAAGAAAAAGATCACAGTAAAGGTGGGAGGAGAAGAGAAGGTCAAAGTGAAGGTGGTAGGAGAAGAGGAAGGTCACAGTGAAGGTGGGAGGAGAAGAGGAAGGTCACAGTAAAGGTGGGAGGAGAAGAGGAAGGTCACAGTGAAGGTGGGAGGAGAAGAGGAAGGTCACAGTGAAGGTGGGAGGAGAAGAGGAAGGTCAAAGTGAAGGTGGGATGAGAAGAGGAAGGTCACAGTGAAGGTGGGAGGAGAAGAGGAAGGTCAAAGTGAAGGTGGGAGGAGAAGAGGAAGGTCAGGGTGGAGATGGGAGGAGAAGAAAAAGATCACAGTAAAGGTGGGAGGAAAAGAGGAAGGTCAGGGTGGAGATGGGAGGAGAAGAAAAAGATCACAGTAAAGGTGGGAGGAGAAGAGGAAGGTCAAAGTGAAGGTGGGAGGAGAAGAAAAAGATCACAGTAAAGGTGGGAGGAGAAGAGGAAGGTCAAAGTGAAGGTGGTAGGAGAAGAGGAAGGTCACAGTGAAGGTGGGAGGAGAAGAGGAAGGTCACAGTAAAAGTGGGAGGAGAAGAGGAAGGTCACAGTGAAGGTGGGAGGAGAAGAGGAAGGTCACAGTGAAGGTGGGAGGAGAGAGGAAGGTCAAAGTGAAGGTGGGATGAGAAGAGGAAGGTCACAGTGAAGGTGGGAGGAGAAGAGGAAGGTCAAAGTGAAGGTGGGAGGAGAAGAGGAAGGTCAGGGTGGAGATGGGAGGAGAAGAAAAAGATCACAGTAAAGGTGGGAGGAGAAGAGGAAGGTCAAAGTGAAGGTGGGAGGAGAAGAGGAAGGTCACAGTGAAGGTGGGAGGAGAAGAGGAAGGTCACAGTGAAGGTGGGAGGAGAAGACGAAGGTCACAGTGAAGGTGGGAGGAGAAGAGGAAGGTCACAGTGAAGGTGGGAGTAGAAGAGGAAGGTCACAGTGAAGGTGGGAGGAGAAGAGGAAGGTCACAGTGAAGGTGGGAGGAGAAGACGAAGGTCACAGTAAAGGTGGGAGGAGAAGAGGAAGGTCACAGTGAAGGTGGGAGGAGAAGGAAGGTCACAGTGAAGGTGGGAGGAGAAGAGGAAGGTCAAAGTGAAGTGGAGAGGAAGAAGGAGAAGAGGAAGGTCACAGTGAAGGTGGAGAGAGAGGAGGTCACAGTGAAGGTGGAGGAGGAAGAGGAAGGTCACAGTAAAGGTGGGAGGAGAAGAGGAAGGTCACAGTGAAGGTGGGAGAAGAGAAGGTCACAGTGAAGGTGTGGAGGAGAGAGGAAGGCCAGTGAAGGTGGGAGAGAAGAGAGTCACAGTGAAGGTGGGAGGAGGAGAGGAAGGTCACAGTGAAGGTGGGAGGAGAAGAGGAAGGTCACAGTGAAGGTGTGAGGAGAAGAGGAAGGTCAGGGTGAAAGTGGAGGAGAAGAGGAAGGTCGCAGTGAAGGTGGGAGGAGAAGGAGAAGGTCAGTGAAGGTGGAGGAGAAGAGGAAGGTCACAGTGAAGGTGGGGGGAGAAGAGGAAGGTCACAGGAAGGTGGGAGGAGGAGGAAGGTCCAGTGAAGTGGGAGGAGAAGAAAGGTCACAGTGAAGGTGGGAGGAGAAGAGGAAGGTCACAGTGAAGGTGGGAGGAGAAGAGGAAGGTCACAGTGAAGGTGGCAGGAGAAGAGGAAGGTCAAGTAAGGTGGGAGGAGAAGAGGAAGGTCACAGTGAAGGTGGGAGGAGAAGAGGAAGGTCACAGTGAAGGTGGGAGGAAAGAGGAAGGTCACAGTGAAGGTGGGAGGAGAAGAGGAAGGTCACAGTGAAGGTGGGAGGAGAAGAGGAAGGTCACAGTGAAGGTGGGAGGAGAAGAGGAAGGTCACAGTGAAGGTGGGAGGAGAAGAGGAAGGTCACAGTGAAGGTGGGAGGAGAAGAGGAAGGTCACAGTGAAGGTGGGAGGAGAAGAGGAAGGTCACAGTGAAGGTGGGAGGAGAAGAGGAAGGTCACAGTGAAGATGGATTCAGGATGTGCTAGAAGATTCTAAGATAACTGCAGCAGTGGTTGGACACCTGGTCTTTGAGAGAGCAAAATTCAGAAGGACTGTTAGGGTGGCAAAATTCTGCTCAAGACACTCCATTGGATGATGATGGGTCTTGTATTCCATTGTGTAGCTGCCTTGTACTCAATTATTTGTTTTATATTTCCCTGTCTGTCTTTTCATTTCATTGCGTACATGTTCTGCATTTCATTGTCTGTCTGTCTTGCATTTCATTGTCTGTCTGTCTTGCATTTCATTGTCTGTCTGTCATCTATTCTATTGAATATACACTCATTCTTTCTATCTATCGTGTATTCTATTCTCTATTTCTCCATCTTCTTGTATCCTGGCTTCTGTGTCAAATATGATTAACTGATTGAATGATTGATTGATTAAATGATTGATTGAGTCATAAATGTGACAACTAAACAGTTTTGTTTCTTCACAAACATGTACTACATTTTACTGTTGACGCAATGTCTGATCAAATGAAAATCATAAATTGCAGTCCCTAATAAGCATGTCTGCTGACAACCACAGTTGTCGGTCAGTTATTGGTACATTACTAGCAATGTTTCTGGTGTGCTATGTACTATTGTCAGAACTACATTAGCAGAAACACTATTGCTACTACTACTACTACTACTACTACTACTACTGCTACTACTACTACTGCTGTTACTGTTGTTGCTAGTACTACTGCTGCTGTTGCTACTACTACTGCTACTACTACTACTACTGCTGCTGCTACTACTGCTGCTGCTACTACTACTACTGCTGCTACTACTACTACTGTTACTACTACTACTACTACTACTACTACTACTGCTACTACTACTACAACGACTACTACTACTGCCGCTACTACTAATATTACAGCTGCTACTACTACTACTACTAATACTGCCTACTACAACTACTACTCCCTACATGCTACTACTACTACTACTACTACTACAACGACTACTATTACTGCTGGTACTACTAATATTACAGCTGCTACTACTACTACTGCTACTACTACTACTACTGCTACTACTACTGCTGTTGCTACTGCTGTTGCTAGTACTACTACTGCTGTTGCTACTACTACTGCTGCTGCTGCTACTACTGCTGCTGCTACTCCCTACTACTACTACTCTGCTTATTACTACTACTACTACTGCTGCTACTACTACTCTGCTATTACTACTACTACTACTGCTCTCTACTACTGCTGCTGCTGCTACTCTACTGCTGCTACTACTACTACGCTGCTACTACTACTACTACTACTACTACTACAACGACTACTATTACTGCTGGTACTACTAATATTACAGCTGCTACTACTACTACAACAACAACTAGCACTACTACAACTAGCACTACTACAACTACAATGACTACTACTTACCTAGCTTCATCTCTAAAGTGAGAAGTTTGCTGTGAGTGATAGTTGTTCTCCGTGTGAGTGTTAGAGTATGTTGGCAGGACGTGTTGTGTGATAAACTTCTCAAAAGATTTCAAGGGCCTACACAACAAGATACCATACACAAATAATCAACAATACTTCACTCAACATAAACATATAAATACTATCAAACATAAACATATAAATACTATCAAACATAAACATATAAATACTATCAAACATAAACATATAAATACTATCAAACATAAACATATAAATACTATCAAACATAAACAATAAACAACAGAATGTAAACAATAAGAAATAAACAAAAAATAAAACAAAAATAAACATGAATAAATACCATACAAACATCAATAATCAATAAATACCATACAAACATCATTAATCACAACCAATCATAAATAATCAATAAATACCATACAAACATCATTAATCACAACCAATCATCAATAATCAAGCAATCAAGTGTCATGCCTGCGGCGTAGGTGATCATGTCTCTCTACAACTCTCTCTCCTTGTTACAGTTAATTAGTTCTGATGTCGATCTTTTGTCGAGCCACATGTAAATTTCTTCCTACCGCTCTATCCTGAGCAACTCGCTCAATCTCCTCCATGGAACTGAGATCGATATTTATTGCCTCTCTCATCTTTTACCTCTGTCGTCCCCGATCTCTCGTTCCCCGAATGTTACCTATTGTCACCAAATGTTATAAACCTCCTGTTTGCATTATATGCACAAAGAACCTTGATTGTATGATTCGTATTCTTGTGATAAGATTTCTTTGAGTGTAGGCATTTTTTAAAACGTTATTGGTTTTCTTTGTTGTCCATGGAATCTCCAGCATTCTTTTGTAAAATTACATCTCTGTGGCCTGTAATAATCCATTACTTCTAATCCATAATCCATCAATTGTAATCCATACATCTAATATATATAGTAGTAATCTGGTATCACGAAATAAGTGCACATGAAACAAATATCAAACACGACATGGCAATCTGTTAGCAGAAATCCATAGCACACACACATTCAAATTATTCTATTCGAAACATATGGAGCACTGGCAGAGAGAGAGAGAGAGAGAGAGAGAGAGAGAGAGAAGAGAGAGAAAGAGAGAGACAGAGAGAGTGACAGATAGAGAGAAGTAAAAGTAACCCTTTTATATCACGATGTATATGGAGTAATGGTGGTGTCTGCGGCTTAGGGGATAGTGACTCGGTTTATTAACTCTGAGTTCAAATCACGCTGCGGACAGTTTGGTTGCAAATTGTTTCGCGTGCAATTTTACAAATAGTACGATAGCACCACCCGTTCAGAAAGCAATGGCAAACTACTCAACGTAATAATGCCTAGAAAAATCATAAACAGCGTTAAAAAGCTGGGTTGATTCGCTGGGGTTGATTCGCTGAAAAGATGGGAAGTTCTGTAAAGGACATGCAATTGACTTTTATGGAATAATACGGTGTTAGGCCAGTATTTTTTCATAGATCGTCTGCACACGATATGGGATGTGGTCAACATCACGCCGACCGTCTTTACTTTTCATTGCTTTTCCTGGTACACAATTGAAGCTTCCTGGACAAATATTCTACACCAATGTGGAAGTGAACGCGGACCACTAACCTAAGAAGAGAGTTCACTAACAACTATGCTACTGCGGCTCTCAGAGAGAAAGAGAGAGACAGAGAAAGAAGAGAGAAAGAGAGAGAGAGAAGAAATATAAAACAATGAAGATATAGAGGGATAAATATAATTATATACGTAGTTGGTGTTGGGGTGGGAGGGAAGGGAGAGGATTGTAAACTGTTAGCTCAGAAGCTGATGTGATGAGAGCATTTATCTGGAGCTAGGACAAAAGGTATATACTCGGCTCATCTGGAGCGAAAGACAAGGATAGATAAGAAAGACACAGAAAATCTCATATATATTTTTGAACTAAAATTTAATTATTAAAAGTTGCAGAAGATTATTTTCTGATTTTTATTTGTTCACCGTGCTAAAAAAAAAAAGTTTCTTCGAAAAATTAAGCTAAAAAAAACCGCTATATGCATATCTTTTGTGTTGTACTGTATATGTTAAGATCACATTCAATGAACATACAAGTGTACAAATGAAAGACACCATTCAGAAAATCCATCAAGAAGTCGATGAATCATTATACATTATTGATGGTTTAAGCTCTTGATATTCATTATAATGGATTACTCGATCTTCTCAATAGAGTCTATTCTTACCCAGAAGAAACAACAGCTCATTCTAAGCTCAAGTGCCATCTTCTCCTGTAATTTAACTATTATCTGATCATTAAATCAGGTATTCGAGCAGACATTATTTTGTTCATGCAACTTTAGTCGAAGCTGTTCATGCAACTTTAGTCGAAGCTGTTCATGCAACTTTAGTCGAAGCTGTTCATGCGACTTTAGTCGAAGCTGTTCATGCAACTTTAGTAGAAGCTGTTCATGCAACTTTAGTAGAAGCTGTGCATGCGACACATTTGAAATTGAAAGATGAAAGAAGTTATACTTCAAAAAACTTAAATATCAAATACTTTATGTGTTTCAAACGATATGATTAAAGGATAATGCCATTTATCTTCACGCATGCATACATCTTATAATATAACATTCATTGTCAGCTTCTGATTTTGTGTGTTCTAAAAATAACTTTCAGACGCTCAATTCTGAAATCATTAAATTTGAACATCTTATTCGTGCAGAAATGTGCAAGTCAACTCGATTATTTTCAACTTTTTACGTGGTTTCTTTACCGAGTTATCAACTAGTTAAGTTGGTAGCAACATGTATACATTTTATATAGTTTTATGTGGGTTATTATACTAGGTTATTCAGTGCCAGATTAGGCCAGCGCGGGGCCTGTAGCAAATTTTAGCGCGGGGCCCTAGGTTTTGTATGATAATAAATAATAAAACACAACTTTACAAACAAACTTTTCTTGATTTAATGTGAGCAAATTTAGAGATAACACTAGACAAATCAATTTCTCTAGGTAAATTACATCCAATGTTCATTAAGGTGAGGTTGTTTAAAATATATTGTCCCATCATGTTCCTTAACTCACTTTTTGTACGCTTTAATGTTGAAAAAGAACGTTCTCCACTGCAGTTAGTAATCAATAAAGACAAGTAAATTCGCAAGACTATTTCTACATTTGGGAAACACGACTCTAATGAGTTTTCCATTATAAGTTTATAAAATTGCAGTTCAAGGGCCTCATGCTTTTCGTTGCTAATATCAGCAGCTACATTAGTTTTAAGAAGTTCAACGAACTGCACAAGTTCGTCGCCTAGGCTTTCTTCCAAATCCTCTTGGTAAGAGCTGACAATATTTGGAGTTCTTTTCAAGATCTCTTCTGCTGTAAGAGATTTTAACTGCCGAAGTATTCCAAATACAATAATCACTCTATGGTACGCTCCCATGCGTTTAGCTAAGGCAGAGAGTACATTATCAATTATGACAATAAAAACACCTGACTTTCAAATTTTTGTTTGTTTGTTTGATTTTCTACAACTTCATCGAGCGTACTAGAGCCGCTGAAATCGTCGTACTTAGTACTTCGCTTGCGTCGTCTTGAAGTTTGTTGCTGATATTCTTGTCAGTCAGGCTTTTGGCTTTGGCCTCAATATCTGAAAATGTAGGCCGCATTGCTTGAACGTACCGTGTAACGATTCATAAAAGGCATATCCCGTGTTAAGGTCTTGATCAGGTGACTGTAATGAAACGCTAGACGCTTGCAAGCGTTCTAGAATTTCGTTCCATAAAATGGTCAATATTCCTGTTTCCAACTTACTCATCCCCAAAACTAGCCAATATGCCTGATTATGACACTCTACCTTTTGATCCATGTTATTTGAGATGTCATCCAAAACTTGTTTGATAGTGGTAAAACCACATAAAAGTGCCTTTGTCGCATCAGCTCGGGCAGACCACCTGGTGTCCGACAGTCTCTTCAAAGTCGGAGTTTTGAACCTGTATCTTCCAGTGCTTTTGTAAGAATGCTGCATCGATAGGTAGAAACGGAAAAGAATGTATAGAGGCTTTCAACAAAATCGAAAAAATAGATGCTTCTATACATCATTCTGCAGCACACTTCGCAACCAAATTCAGTGAATGTGCAAAGCAGGGAATGTATTCTGCGTACTTATTTATCTCCTTAATGAGTTCTTGTAAGCCGTGACATTTCCGACTCATGTTGCTGCCATTTTCATAGCTTTGACCACGACAGTCTTTGATATCAATGCCATTTTTCTTTAAAAATCAAGTAAACTTTGGTCGAGTTGTTCAGCAGTATGACCTTCCATATCCAAGAACTTCACATACCTTTCCACTGGTCCAGATGGTAAGACATAGCGCACTATTAGAGTGAGTTGGTCCACATGCGAAATGTCTGGAGTAGAGTCCAGTGATACGGAATAGTACTTGCATTTCTTAATTTCGCAACTTATATGATCCAGTAAGTTTGATGCAATTAGATGATAAATTCTCATATGTTGTTTTTATAAGTATGGTGTATGTCCCTTCCTTTATTTCATAAGTATTTATATGCTGAGCCAGAAAATGTCCAATTTGGCTATTAATTCCAACAAACCAAATAATTTCATTATAGTGAACCAATGTTCATCACTACCGAAATGCAAAACTCGTTCTGTTAAATTGATTACTGGAATTGCCAAAGTGTCCGCCAATATGTTTGTTCGGTCTCAATTTGGCTTAACAAGTTAAGAATCGACACCCGCATCCTTCGTTTTGCAAACTAACAGCGAAATTATCGCTTGTCTAGGGGAGGGTGTTTATTCATGTCTTTTCAACAAATTATTTGCGTTTTTCCAGTCGTGAAATCCTTCTTTCGTAAACCGACCACTTGCATTTATTTTAAACTAAGTTTCGCGCGCAAAAACTGATGAAGAAACAGAGACTGGGTTATGAGTAAAATTGAATGGTCCTTTTGTTCAAGCTTTCAAGTTTTCGTTTATTAGAAGCGTGTGCAAAAGGGAACATTCCTACTCAAAAAACTAAAAAAACTGTAACGTTGTTAGTGAGCTCAATGCGACCGCCCGTACCTAGCTAAGTCTGAAATTGTGTAAACATGATCTTGGCCCTAACCTAAATAAGAAAATAATGAAAGAGGGATATTATTACCCACCTCCCAACCTTGGTTCCATGTTTATTACTATAATAACACATTTTTTGGTCACTGGAAAAATTAAGAGATAAAAATAAAAACCCGATCAGTTCTTACCTGCCTGAGGCTATGTAATCCAGGTATGTAACTGTAAATATTTCAAACAAAATACAAAATGAAAATAATATTATCTAGTTCATAAAACAAAGACAAAAAAAAAACTAGGATAACCTGAGCGAATAATAATAATTAAAATACATTGTTGTACCTGACTCTCAGTCGATTCTTCACAATGCACAAAAGGGCAAGTTTCGGTATGAGTGGATGCGGTCTATAGACGTTTCTAACCCACAGAAGCATACTTGGATCTACTGTCCTGGGCTTGCGGGTGTTTGCGGTAATGAGGGAGCGGACAGGCTTGCATCAACAGCATCGATTGTTGGAGAGTTGAAGATGGATAAGGGGGATGTTCTTCGGTCTCTTCGCGACTGCCTGTTAGATACAGACATTAAAATAGATGTTGAATCGATCCACCGATTTAAGCAGCTTGAGGTTACCCGTTGTACAAGTAGAACTGGATGGGTGAAGGCAGAATGAGGAGTGTGTTTAACCAACGAGCCACTGGATCAAGCAGTATTCCTACTCCTCGATATCTGTTGGGGAGACTGCGCACCTATGGGTCTGCAAGGAGTGCAATAACGTCAGTTTAGTAACCAATACCCAATTAAAATACAGTGGATAATATTTCAGGATTCTCATAGCTTGTCTTGTCTTATCCACATGATCCGAAGCGTCGGGGAGTTTCAGTTTCTATCCTGTGCCATGTGTGTCGCATCTGTAGCTGTTAGTCGTTGATGTCGCAGAATATCTGTGATATTATCTTTCCATCGAATTCTTGGTCTTCATCGGGTTCTGCGTCTTCATCGGGTTCTTGGTCTTCATCGGGTTCTTGGTCTTCATCGGGTTCTGCTTCCGAGTTGCCAGTTGTTATATACAGTGGATAAATTCAGATCATAGCTTGTCTTGTCTTATCCACATGGTCGTGAAGCGTCGTGGGAGTTTCGTTTCTATCCCGTGCCATGTGTCGCATCTGTAGCTGTTAGTCGTTGATGTCGCAGAATATCTGTGATATTATCTTTCCATCGAATTCTTGGTCTTCATCGGGTTCTGCGTCTTCATCGGGTTCTTGGTCTTCATCGGTTCTTTGGGCTTCATCGGTTCTGCTTCGAGTTGCCAGTTGTTATATGCGTGATAGAAGTAGATCTGGTTTATTCTCATTCTTATCGAACCATTTTATTTGTTGTCTTCTAGTTCTAGTATGTTGTATGTCTAATGTGATTCTAGTATGTTGTATGTCTAATGTGATTCTAGTATGTTGTATGTCTAATGTGATTCTAGTATGTTGTATGTCTAATGTGATTCTAGTATGTTGTATGTCTAATGTGATTCTAGTATGTTGTATGTCTAATGTGATTCTAGTACCATCATCGCTGCACTTCGATGACTAATCATGTGTGATCCGAACTCTTTCTTACCCATGAATATCTCAGAAGCAGTGCACGATCTCCTTAGCACCGGAGAGGGTCCAGAATGTAGCATTGAAGATGGTGAAAATATTTTGTAGGAATTGTGTGTTTTTTTTTACTCATTCCAATAAATTATGCTTTCCAGCCGGTACTTCTGGACATTTAAACTACCAAGAGTTCTTTTACTTGCTTAAATTAAACACAGCATTTACATTTTATCGTCCATCTCCTTTAGTAGTAGGAACTCGATACACTGATATCATGGGATTTTTGTAAACATATTGCGATCGCTCCACGAAGGAACAAATAAGGTACTTTTGAAACTAGAGACAAGCACCTAACTTCTACGTCACAAAGAACATCTGGTCATCTTTATCTAATGATATCCTGTTTCTAAAACTGTTGTTTGACCACTTCTACATCTAATTAAGATCAACAAATGAAGACAAACACCTAGCCTACGTACAAGAGAACATCTGGTCATCTTATCTAACGATATCCTGTTTCTAAAACTGTTGTTTGATCACTTCTACATCTAATTAAGATCAACAAACGAGAGACAAGCACCTAACTTCTACGTCACAAAGAACACCTGGTCATCTTTATCTAACGATATCCTGTTTCTAAAACTGTTGTTTGATCACTTCTACATCTAATTAAGATCAACGAAATATTTATATACCTAAATTCCTTGCCTAAAAAAGTCGGTTAGGAAGACGTATAATTGACAAAGAGAGCTTGAAAGAAAAAAGTGTGCTAGAGAGGAAGTATTTAAATTAAATTAGGAAGAAACTCATGATATTTTTAAACAAAAAACGTAAGTAGCAAAATTTAAAACTGAAGGTATGTATAATAGGAGAAAAAATGTTTACTTGAAGAATTGGATAACGTCAAACAAGTCATCCGTTCATGCATGATATTCTTCATGTTTATACACATGATTTGTTCATTTTGGCGTCTTCGTGACTGTAAAGTGTGTAAACTGTGCTATACAGAGTTAAATACTGTGAAAAAGAAGTTTGTCATTAGCATGACCAACCTGCGCCTGAATAACCTTTCCACAATTGTTGCATTGAATTCCAAGAGTATTGTTGTCACTTTATCTCCTGCTGTGTCGATTCAGTCGTTAAACTCTTAACCTATCTGTAATAAGTGTTTCCATTTTTTCTAATACAATTCTTGAAGTTTTCCCCTTCATGCTTTGTGATCCATAGCTTCATGTTCTCAGGAATCAACGGTTGTATTAGGAATATTCGTCTTGAATATATCCTTATAAGGAAGTAGAGGGCTTGCCCAAAGATCTTCTACCCGTCTACAAACCCGCATAAAGATGGTATTTTTGTCATGTTACCATCCTCTTATAACGGTCTATTTATTTACTGGGATTCTTCGAAAGGAATTAATTCTTATTTTTCATGTTTATTGGCCCATACGCTTTGATATAACCAAAACAAGGTTCGTCCTTAGGTTGAGAGGGCGTGCCTCGGATGAATGAGACTGTGAAACGAAACGGGATGCAAGAAAATGGGGAGAGGGTGGAGATTCCTATAAAATATGATCTGGAATATGAAAGCTTGGAATGTACTGGTTGCGGACCTATGCTTCCCTTGGAGCCAAGAGTGAAGAAGAAGAAGAAGAAGAAGAAGAAGAAGAAGAAAAGAAGAAGATGTCCAAAATCGCAACAGGCATATGCGAATGAACATACTCGGTTTCTGCAGTTATTTCTCTCAGAGGATCGCAATTGCAGTGCCTTCCGTATACATGAACTTTCTGATTATTATCTTCATAATCTATGTCAGTTTTTGGGGGGAAATTGCAGAGATCATCATCTATGCAGAATGGATGAAAATGATACAACCCTGATCCATAAATGACCATCTAACTAGTACGGTCAGTCGGTGAACGCTGTTGGAGATATTACGAAGGAGATCAGAGCACATATGGACATGTCCGGTGTGAAATGAAGATATTCCAAACTCAAACTGAAACACAATCCTGATTTCGAAATGACAAATAGGAAACTAAAGAAAACTTGAGAGCAGTTATAAAAGCTTGCTTGACTCTACTCTGATTATAAGTTTCTCATTAACATTTATGATGTCTCTAATATCTACATGGAAGCACTTAATGATGCCACTGAAGTTCTCGTGTGTGCAGTTAATATCTTTGAGAACATTGAACGAATTCTTCTGATAAACCAATTCGAATATTTTTGTTACAACCACAACAACATACACTAATTGATTCTACTTTTTATTTAAATGGTCTATGTGACTCTAAAAGGTTAAGCACGTTGTCTAGCTATCCGAATGTCGTGAGTTCGAATTCGGACTATGCCTAGTTAATTTTTTTTCCGGAGAATCCTAGAATTGTTGCTGGATCTACGGAGTTCGCACTTTGTACAATACTCCTGGCAGGTGGCTTGCTGCATCTCCGGAGAGGAACCGAGTCAAATGAGACAAAACTCGGTGCAATAAAGACAATGCTTCGTCTTTAGCCCTTACACTCTTTGATTCTTTCTTCTGGGAATCGCGAGAGAGAGAGAGAGAGAAAGAGAGAGAGAAAGAGATTCTTTCTTCTGGGGATCATGAGAGAGATAGATAGATAGAGAGATAGAGAGCTTCTTTCTTCTGGGGATCGCGAGAGAGAGAGAGAGAGAGAGTAGAGGATAGCGAGAGAAAGATATTCTTTCTTCTGTGTTAATACAAATATAGTTGACGAAAATTACGAGTACCATGTGTCATCTCGCCATCCCTTTCCTTACTTTTCATACAAATTTTATTACGTATAAATACTCGTACTAAACCAGAAATTTGCTGCAAGACCGTAAAGAATTTTTCAGCAGAAAAAGTTCCTGATAGAGTACGGTGTGCAGGTGGATCTTAGGATGACTGCTACAGTGGAGGATGGAGCATGCATGAGAAGGATCAATGTACTGTGACGACGAATGCATCGTGACAATCAGGTTTACGGATCCAACTCAAATTCTCACCAATGTCGTACCATAATGTAGAATCCAATGGTTGGAACAGATCTGTATGTTGACCGTGCGTTACCTTTCATCTGAATGTGTTCCCTGTCTGTTGACGGCGCGCTACCTTTGATGTGAAGGTGTTCCCTGTCTGCTTACCGTACGTTACCTTTGATGTGAAGGTGTTCCCTGTCTGTTACCGTAAGTTACCTTTGATGTGAAGGTGTTCCCTGTCTGTTACCGTACGTTACCTTTGATGTGAAGGTGTTCCCTGTCTGTTGACCGAGTTCTACCTTTGATGTAAAGGTGTTCCCTATCTGTTGACCGTACGTTACCTTTGATGTGAAGGTGTTCCCTGTCTGTTGACCGTACGTTACCTTGAGGGAAGGTGTTCCGTCTGTTTATCTACGTTACCTGTGATGTGGAGTGTCCTGTCTGTTGACCGCGCTCTACCTTTGATGTGAAGGTGTCCACTAACACAGGTGAAACACGGAAGTCATAAGGTATTTTTCGACATTTTGTTGTGTGTTTTTTGTGTTACATTTATTTCGTTATTCGTTTTTATTCCCAGATTTTCATTAGGAACATTTAAATGTCTCCGTATGTAGTCGTCCATATGTAGTGTTTTTTTAAAATTCGTCACTCCTGTTGTTCGTTTGCTTGATAAAGGCCTTTTGGTCAAAACGTTGCTGTATATTGTCATTGTTATTGTAATTTGTAAAACTACAGTACTTTATTATTACATGTTTCGTTATATCAAAGTAACAACTTGTTTTCTCAAGTATTCATATACAAACAGTTACTCAATGCTTCAGGAAGCATTTGTTAACATTAATGATGAGGTATTATTTCTTCGATAAATCGTGGCCCTCGGCTACATAAGGCCGACTAGCTTAGACGGAAAAACCAAAATTCCTGTTTGATGGGGGTTGTTTTTTAATACGTGTTTGATATAAAAAATGTAAGACTTTCTGCAATTTGACACAATTCTACGAGTCTATGGTTATTTATTGATGACAAATGTTAATAATATTGATATCCTTTAGTGTTAAATTTTAATTTTTCACATAATATAACCTTGATTTAGCATGTTGTATATTTGTAACGTAATATAACCTTGATTTAGCATGTTGTATATTTGTAACGTAATATAACCTTGATTTAGCATGTTGTATATTTGTAACGTAATATAACCTTGATTTAGCATGTTGTATATTTGTAAGATGAATTTGTCTTTAACAATACTCTAATACGAGATCACGCGACTGTTGCGGTCTCATTTCCTAGAATTTTACCTGAGCTCGCCGGCCTTATGTTTATCGGAGACCACGGATAAATATACAAGAAAACCCACTTCAATGAAGTATAAAGGAGACTACCGAGCATACAAAAAGGGCAATCATCTACTCAAACATATAACGGAAACCACCTGCCATAGCATAGGAAGGTCGTCTGATATATACATTACTATAAAGATAGGAAGATTTGGAGAAGATGATTATAGAATGAAGCATCACGGTAAATATGAGAAGAGAAATATCACTACCAAGAAGGATTAGGATGAGACTGATGGTTTGAGAATGACGGCTTGACAGGTGAAATATCTGGCATATGGAGATAGACATTCCGAAGAACTGTTAGGGGTGGCAAAGTTCTGCTCAGGATAAACTGATGACGATATACGTATATAAGACAACTTTTCAAATACAGAAAACATCTTGTCAATAAACATTAAGGTAACCCCCAAACAGAGAGCCGCGGTAGCGTAGTTGTTAGTGAACTCGCTTCTCAAGGCTGGTAGTCCGAGTTCAGCTCCCATATTGGGCGTGGAACTTTTCCCGGACCGCGACGGCTATCAGGTCGACCCAGCCTCAACTGGGTACCAGACATTCTCTGGGAAGTAAAGGCGGCCGGTGTGATGCTGACCACATCACCCATTGCGTGCCGACGGTCAATGAAAAATACAGGCCTAACATTATATTGCCCTATATACCCCAAGGTATGAAAGGGTTCCTTTACTTTTTAAATACTTTTTAACCACCAAACACCTGCACAGACATACATATATAGAAATAGAAGCCAGCTGTCCAGGTATATTCTTCTTCTGCATTCTCACTAGATTGGGATTTCAGATTCTCTAATAAAGGCAGTCGTTTGCCTCAAATTATCAGACACGCCATACAGTTTGTATTGGACGCTAGTGTAAGTGGGCCACCTCTTTCTTCTCAAGTCTGCACACTGGGGGCAGTTCTGTAGGATATAATTCCTATGATTTCTGCTTCCCCGTTTGTGCCAACCTCTTCCGCAGTAAGTTTTGGCCACCCTCGTTATAGTAGGTCTGACATTCTGCGGGCTAAATCTCCAAGGCAGATTTGCGACCGTAGAATCCGTTATCCCATTCCTCATTGTGAGTGGTCGTTGCACCAGGTTATGCGCCTTACGGCCTGGTGCATCCGTTTTCTGCAAGCATTTGTTTCGGGTTAGCATTTCCTAGTGGAGACGTGCATCCGATTTCAGCCAAACCTCCTTAGTCGACTCTTACGACATGCGTGGCAGGTAACAGTGGTTCTATTCTTTACACCCCAAATTTGGGCCCCGGTAACTACTCGGGCATTCCAGGTATATAAGGAAATACCCTGTCCAGACATACAAAGGGAAACAATCTGCTCATGGACAAAACAACACATTATCTTCCCCTGTGCTGTAAATGTAAAAAAAAGAATGCATTATGACCAAAAAATATAGTGTGTGTTTATACAAAGAAAAGTTAACTCACTTTTTGTCAAGCCAAAACAGGTAGTTACAACATTGTTGGCACCAAGAATATCATTCTCCACAAATCGACACAATTCTTGTTTATTCTCTGTAACAGGACAAAGCAATGCATCTCTTTTTATTCCATCGTCCATGTATACTGTCATGTTATCTTTTTGTGAAACATCTTCCTTCTTCAACTTTGACACTTTTTGAAGCGGTATATCACTCTGCTTCAATTGTTGACCTCTGTGAGGTTGAGGGGCTAGTTTTCCATTCGTCAAACTAGATTTTGGTTCGAATGTTCTTGTATCTGTAGTATGCATGCTAGTGCGCAAGAGAGTGGTCTTAGTAGGGCGCAAGAGATGATTCATGCTAATGTCAGCATTTAATGAGGTACCATTTCTGTGATGGACGCCGTTAGATTTGCTGACCATCTTTCTGGAAGGTTCATATTTCTTAAGATGAGCTTGCTTTGTAGTCTCTGAATCTCTTAATATTCTATTTTGAAGAGATGTCACGTGACTGTTGTAGTTTCTGCTTGTGGTTGCAATACTGTTTACATGGTAGCTGCTGTTGTTAGAGCTGTGTCCGTTGCTGAGTCGAGTTATCACATGACCTGGCCTGGTACGTATGTTTGGTAATATCTGTTCTGTGTTTGATGCCCTTATTGTTAATAGTGTTAAATCTGCATTCTGTGATGTTATTCCGTCATCTGATTCAGAGTCTGTGTAAGTTTCGCTAGTTTCAGCGCCACTGTTTGACCCTGAGATACCCATTTCCCCATTATCATTGACTTGGTCAAATTTTGACCTGCTGCCAACAGTACCATTATACTCCTTTCTGGTGACGGCAACACCTCTGTTCTGCCCTGACAGATGCATGGTGTTGGTTTGAACTCCTAGATAATCCATGTGAGCCACTATATAGTCATCACGTGCTGAAAGTAAGGCAGATTTCTTATACATCAATTGTGAGTGTTTTTTTAAATCTTAGTTTTGTGTTTAGAAATCTGAACTTTCAACTCAAACGTATCCTGACCGTGGTGGAGTACAGTCAGCTCGTCAAGTTGATCCAGCAGTCATTATGTCTCTGACGTGATGTGCTAAGAAAATATGTTCACATTATACTGATATACGCAGAACGTGCTCTGTCGTCTGCACTTTGAGTATCAATATGCTGACGTGAATTTAACCTAGATTTTTATAACTGACATCTGTGATATCAAATATCGTGACGTGATCTTTTTGAACTAAATGTTGGGATATCAAATATGGTGGCTTGATTTATTTGAACTGAATGCTGGTACATCAGACATGTTTGCTTTCAATCTTTGACTTTGAACACTGTGAACAAAACCAACTATTACAGCAATATGTTCAAAATTGTACATATAGAATCTTGACTTATCAATATGATATTTCATTTATGATCAACAACATCGCACGTGTTCCTAATAACACTAAATAATACATATATTCACATACTATCTTTTGGGCATGCATAAGCATTGCATTCACACATAACTTTACTAATAAACAGTTTTTGAACATAGCTCATGCATTCCGCATAACTAATAAACAGTTTTGGGTCAAGCTGCTTCCAGCTGACGTCAGTAATTGAAAAAAATTACATGTTCATTAATGTATTTAATCCTATAGCATGGACATTTAATAGAACAGTGGAAAACATATATGTGCTTTTGAATATAAGTGTTACAGAAGAGTCCTTCGTAAATCTTGGACAGAGAAGAGAACAAATAGATCTATCAGAAAGAACTCAAAATCAAAGAAAACTGACTGATGCTACAAATAAGAAAGAGAAAATTGAGATATTTTGGACATATAAAAAGACATGAAGGGCTGGAGAAGACCATCATGGAAAGAGGCATACCGGCAAAGAGAAGAAGAGGAAGACCACGGAGAAGATGGATTCAGGATGTAACTGATGGTTTGAACATGACGGTTGCAGAGGCAGGACATCTGGCCTATGAGTGAGAGAAATTCCGGACTGTTGGGGTGGAAAAGTTCTGCTCAGGACAAACTATTTGATAATGATGAGTTATTAACTCTAGATGATATTAATGAGCGATTAAAAAATTTATATCGACAACCTCAGTTGCAAATTAGTAGGAAAATGTCAGCAGAACTTTCAGTTCGCTAATAGATAATTTATCATAAATCATCATGGAGAATAGATAATTTATCATACATCATCATGGCTAATAAATACTAATGATATGGATGTTTTAGTTCTAATTACGGGATGTATCCACATCGAATGTTCCTTGTATTGTCTTTCCAACACGTTCTGTCTCTTGTCCTGATGTTGCACTGTGTCTGTCCACTCCCTGATGTTGCACTGTGTCTGTCCACTCCCTGATGTTACAGTTCGCCTGTTCACTCCCTGATGTTGCACTGTGTCTGTCCACTCCCTGATGTTGCACTGTGTCTGTCCACTCCCTGATGTTGCACTGTGTCTGTCCACTCCCTGATGTTACAGTTCGCCTGTTCACTCCCTGATGTTATACTTTGTCTGTCCACTCCCTGATGTTACAGTTCACCTGTTCACTCCATGATGTTATACTTTGTCTGTTCACTCCCTGATGTTATACTTTGTCTGTTCACTCCATGATGTTATACTTTGTCTGTTCACTCCATGATGTTATACTTTGTCTGTTCATCCTGATGTTATACTTTGTCTGTTCACTCCATGATGTTATACTTTGTCTGTTCATTCCATGATGTTATACTTTGTCTGTTCATTCCATGATGTTATACTTTGTCTGTTCACTCCATGATGTTATACTTTGTCTGTCCATCCTGATGTTATACTTTGTCTGTTCACTCCCTGATGTTATACTTTGTCTGTTCACTCCATGATGTTATACTTTGTCTGTCCACTCCCTGATGTTATACTTTGTCTGTTCACTCCCTGATGTTATACTTTGTCTGTTCATTCCATGATGTTATACTTTGTCTGTTCACTCCATGATGTTATACTTTGTCTGTTCACTCCATGATGTTATACTTTGTCTGTTCATTCCATGATGTTATACTTTGTCTGTTCACTCCATGATGTTATACTTTGTCTGTCCACTCCCTGATGTTAAACTTTGTCTGTCTACTCCCTGATGTTATACTTTGTCTGTCAACTCCCTGATGTTAAACTTTGCCTGTCTCACTCCTGATGTTATACTTTGTCTGTTCACTCCTGATGTTATACTTTGTCTATTACTCCCTGATGTCCACTCCCTGATGTTAAACTTTGCATGTCACTAACTGATGTTATACTTTGTCTGTTCATCCCTGATGTTATACTTTGTCTGTCCACTCCTGATGTTATACTTTGTCTGTTCACTCCCTGATGTTATACTTTGTCTTTCCTCCCTGATGTCCTCCTGATGTTATACTTTGTCTGTTTACTCCCTGATGTTATACTTTGTCTGTTCACTCCCTGATGTTAAACTTTGTCTGTCCACTCCCTGATGTTATACTTTGTCTGTCCACTCCCTGATGTTATACTTTGTCTGTCAACTCCCTGATGTTATACTTTGTCTGTCTACTCCCTGATGTTATACTTTGTCTGTCAACTCCCTGATGTTATACTTTGTCTGTCTACTCCCTGATGTTATACTTTGTCTGTCCACTCCCTGATGTTATACTTTGTCTGTCTACTCCCTGATGTTATACTTTGTCTGTCCACTCCCTGATGTTATACTTTGTCTGTCTACTCCCTGATGTTATACTTTGTCTGTCTACTCCCTGATGTTATACTTTGCTTTCACTCCTGATGTTATACTTTGTCTGTTCACTCCTGATGTTACAGTTGCCTGTTCACTCCTGATGTTAACTTTGCCTGTCAAATCCTTGATGTTATACTTTGTCTGTCAACTCCTTGATGTTAAACTTGCCTGTCACTCCATGATGTTATACTTGTCTGTTCACTCCATGATGTTAACTTTGTCTGTCACTCCTGATGTTATACTTCTGTCTATTCCTCCCTGTGTCACTCCTGATGTTAAACTTTGTCTGTTCACTAACTGATGTTATACTTTGTCTGTCCACTCCCTGATGTTATACTTTGTCTGTCTACTCCCTGATGTTATACTTTGTCTGTCCACTCCCTGATGTTATACTTTGTCTGTCCACTCTCTGATGTTATACTTTGTCAGTCTACTCCCTGATGTTATACTTTGTCTGTCTACTCCCTGATGTTATACTTTGTCTGTTCACTCCATGATGTTATACTTTGTCTGTTCACTCCCTGATGTTACAGTTTGCCTGCCAACTCCTTGATGTTACAGTCTGCCTATTAACTCATTGATGTTACAGGCTGCCTGTCAACTCCTTGATGTTACAGGCTGCCTATCAACTCCTTGATGTTACAGGCTGCCTGTCAACTCCTTTGATGTTATTTTTTCTGCCTGTCAACTCCCAGACCACACTGTCTAAAAAGTTTACTGCAGCAGAACATCAGGGGGAAAGACGACGGAAAGACCGAAGAAAAGATCTGATGATGAAGGGTATACATGCTGATTGTTCCAGTGGCACGCTTGTTATACATGCACATAAACTGTTATACAGGGTGTTCAAGGGTGTTCATTTGTCTGTCGGGCTACTTTTATCTTGAACACCCTGTATTTTGTGCTTCTCTCTGCTAGTCCCATCCTTTATTCCGAACTCTTTCCTTCTTATTTCCCGCTTACGCAACAGTCGAGTGCTCTAATCTCACACTATTTATTGACCTCAACCCTTCCGTTCTTCTGAGTCGATATATTGGCTCATTGTAATTTTGTAAGATGCCACAAAGTTAGTTTACTGGCTAGTACAGTTATACATTGCAAATATGCCACAAAGTTAGTTTACTGGCTAGTACAGTTATACTTTGCAAATATGCCACAAAGTTAGTTTACTAGCTAGTACAGTTATACTTTGCAAATATAAATGCGTCCGTCGGTAAAATTAATTACGAAGAGAAAGGGTTAATTTATGCATTAATTACTGCATTAAGAAGCAAGCTAGGGTCGAATTAATTGTTTTCTTCACTTTTTTTCCCACTCCACAGTTGTATGTTAAGATTAAAATATAGCTTTCTCAACTTTCAATGTATTTTGATGAATGACAATTAATTTTCTTAAACATATTATTATACTTTTAACACAAGTTAACAGAATATAGTAAAATAAATATGAAACCTGCAGCGATTAGAATGTTTTGAAGTAAATTTTGAACTAATTTAATTTTGTATAGTCTGCAGCATTTTGCCAAACTGGATAGAGAAACTGGCACTGGCTGCGACTTTGGTAGTTTTCCGATTGGCATGACTTATGAACACGTTAACTCATTACTACGACAAGCCATCTGATAAACCACTCTGGCAGTATTAATTTTCCGACAAGTCACCTCACAAACCAATACGTTAAATTGATGCAAAATTATTCCCAAAATGTATTTGTTTATAATTCTTTGTAGAGTAGCCTACAGCATGTGAATCTATAATATACTACTTTCAACTCTGTACGTTCTTATGTATGAAATGTTGCACTGATACTGAACATTAGAAAGTATAATCATAAATGTTACTAGGAAACCATCTGCTAAAAAATGTATCATACAAAACATCACGTGAAAACGTGGTTTCAGTGTGCGTATATAAAGAGTTAAATGATGCATTTATTTAACTTGGATGTCTATTAGTCTCTAAACTTAATCTGACAACCCAGTCACATACAATAACACAAGAAACATTTGTTCTATAATGCCCTGGCTAACAAAGAGACAGTATTTACATAAGGAAAATCCTCGCCTTTAAGAAATACACAGACAGCAAAATAAATACCCGGAGTTTAGAGTCACGTAGTTTTACAGAAGAATACTGATTACCCAATGAACTACTAAACAGACACATATTGATGGGATGAAAGAAATTAATGAACAGTTGAAATGATCATATTTCAAGTATCGTTTATTGTTGCAACTGAAAAGTCGCAACAACTGTTGGAACTAGAATGTCGTAATGACTATTGGTACTAGAAAGTCGCACAACTGTTGGAATTACAATGTTGCAATGACTATTGGACAAGAAAGTCGCAACAAATGTTGGAACTAGAATGTCGTAATGACTATTGGTACAAGAAAGTCGTAACAACTGTTGAAATAATACGTTTTCCTTGACGGTTGGAGCTCAAAATATTCAATGTCTGCTGGTACTAACATGAAAGCCTTATAAATGACGATTTAAACTAAAACGACTTATGTTTATCTTGGAATCAGTATGTTCCAATATTATGATTGAACTATATAACTAAGATGTCGAGAAATGAAACACATACTATCAGTAACATATACATATATGAACATTGTTATCACAAATGAATTCTCTCAACAAGACATGAACTTTCCTGTGTCATACATGAACATTATTTCTAGATTGTATCCGTATCTTATAGTCAGTTGAACATAGTCATACGCTTAAATAGGCTTTATATAGCATGGACAAGCACATTGACACGTGATATGCGCCATTTCTGTCAAGTTATTCTTGTCAGTCTTGCTTGATATGACATAACCTACAAGGTGACTGTTTCGAAAACATTCAGTACTTCATTGACAAAGAGCTATGACCGAATTCACTCTTTACATACCGTGAACGATACCGTGTTCTGAGCACAATTTCTTAACTATACCATAATTTTCCCACACACGTTTGTGTTGACATCGTTTGTAGTAGATATCGCACAAATATATACCATTCAATGTACTAGCTAGCTATAGTAGATATCACAAAAAATATATATCATTCAATATACTAGCTATAGTAGATATCACACAAATATATATCATTCAATATACTAGCTATAGTGCGTTTCAAAACGTTCGGTCAACGATTGACCTCAAATATCTCCATATTCATTGCATGGATGAACGTGATTTTTGCATGTGGTGTTGTATTTCCGATGTCCCAACGATTTTCTAAAATTCAATGTTGCAGGTAGTGTACTTTTCTTCAACGGCGAATTCCTTTGATCTTTTCAAACCTAGTAATTATTTCGTGCTGGAAGAAAATAATTTACCGTAAATTTAAAAAATCACATATTTTCGGCATAGGCGTATATACAATTCGAATTTTGGAGGGTGAGATAACTCATATTATATAAATCATTTAAAGTGTTTACTCACTTATTCTGAGTCCGATGAGTCTAACATATTGATGACTATTCTTGGCTGCACGAACGACAGTCCATCTTTGTCCCAGTAGTCATTTTCCTCCTTTAAGACATGGTCTTCGCATTTACACCAATAATTTCTGTCTATCTTCGACAGGGCGGCATATGTTAGTTCTTTCATATTGCTTAGCTTGAAAGTTTTATTTTCAGCTGCTACCAGTCCTTTAACTTTGGCCCAAATGAGTTCAATTGGGTTTAAGTGCGAATGATAAGGTGGTAGTCTCAAACACACATGACCATGCTGTTGAATCAACTTGTCTGTTTGGAATATCCTAGTCTTCTGTGATGTTTTAACAATAGATAGTAATTCAAGCTTCAAAAACCCCTCGTTAAATGGAATGTTCTCCTTTCTGAGCTAAAGTTTTATAGCATCTTTTGTACTCGAAGATGTCGGGATTTTGTCTTCTTCTGACACAGTGTTGTGGTATGATGCGTTGTCCATTATCACACAGGATGGTCTGTCTAGGGACGGAAGAAGAGTATGTTCAATCCAATCTCTAAATATGTTACCGTTCATCTCGGTATGATAGTCCCTGTTGTCTGTATAATTGGAAGTGAAAATAAGTTCAGCATCTTTAACCAGCCCATTTTGTCTGCTGCCTGCATGTGCCATTATCAGACGTTATCCTTTTCCACTAGGTACATATCGTTTAATTGTTCCATCGGATAACTGCCACTACTTTTCATTAGTGTGGTGAGCATTGATCCAGGTTTCATCCACATACACAATATCGTAACCTTGATTACGCATTTCCCGCACTTCACGTAAATATTTACTTCTCAGACGTACTAAATGCGGCTTCTCGCAGATGACATTTCTCACATTAGCGTACTTCCTAAAAGTAAAGCCGATGCTTCTAACAGTTCTCCATAACGTTGATTTCGATACATCAATGTCATTGTGTATTCTTAACCTAATCTTCAGCTTTCTTAGTGTCACAGTTTCTTTGGAATCGAGAACATTCTGCAAATTTCTCTTCTAATCACATCCCTGTCAAAATTGTCTACTACTTTCTTTCTGCCTTGAGTCAATGTATTGACTGTACTGACAACTCCATTAACATTGAGTAATTTATGTAGATATCTTTTACTTAAGCCCAAAGCATGCATAGTTCTCTGTTCAGGATTTGATATACTCGATACAGTTTTCCACGATTAGATTCTCTGATAAAATATTTATACATTTTCACAGCCACTGTATGCAGTGTAAGAAACTTGATTTTCATACCCATTGTATAACAAATCTATAGTCTGTCCATTAATTCGTGAGCACGTTTGAAATTGATTTTCTCGAAAACTACCTGTTGGATCTCAGTGATTTTTGCAAGCAGCCTTAGAATATCCATGACGCTAGAGAATATTTTTTTTCCAAGAAAATTTGATGTAGTTTGAAATATTTCTTCTTCAGGTTATATTAAAATCAACCTCACCGGATTGTACACAATAGTAACAGATCTACGTACACAGACGCGTTGTTCTAAAAATACATTATGGTAACATAGAAATATCGTGAGTAAACAACAATTTCACGAAATCCCGTGCACCTAACTCAGTCGACTTTGAAAGCGGAAAGCATATGAGGTTATAATTGGGATACCGTTGTATAGTTATAGGCGTATCTCGCTATTTGTATGAAGCTATTGTATCATATTTGTTGGCTTATCAAAACTGACATTGATATCACATTCATAATGAGTCTGAAGTGCACATTTATAACAATGCAGAAGGTTACAGTTTTACTATACCAACACTTCCGTAGGAATCTATATTGCGATATTCATAACCCTGAGAAACGAACGCAACTGGTGCTTGGTCTGAATAGAGAATCCTTTTCCCGATGAATTAAACAGGACACAAAGTGCACTAATGTCAAGCAAGGAAGGAAAGAACAATTGACGACTTTGACATAGATGTCATAAGACGGGAGCTCTTGAAAATGTTTGCGACAAATCAACTTGTTACTCTCAGGAAACTGAAATTAAAACTGCAATCAGATTGCAGCATAGACATTTCTAAAAGTACTCTATGGAAAATTGTAAGAGCCGCCGGCTTCACCTTCAGAAAAACTATAGGCGGCAGGAATATTATTTGTGAAAAGCCACATTTAATTGCTGCCGAAGTAAATACCTGAGGCAGATCCGTGAGTGGCGGAGGCAAGGCTATGATATTGTATATTTGGACGAATCCTGGGTCAATGCTCACCACACCAATGCTAAAGAATGGCAATCAGTAGACGGTGAACAGAAAAGAAAAATACCAAGCAGCAAAGGCCAGCGTATTATACTAACACATGCAGGAAGCAGTGAAGAAGGTCTTGTCCATGACGCTGGACTTATTTTCCAATCAAAAGTACCGACGGTAGGGACTACCACACAGAAATGAATGGACATATTTTCAGGCACTGGATGGAGAAAGATCTACTTCCAATTCTAAACAGACCATCATGCTTGGTAATGGATAATGCATCCTACCACAACGCAGTATCAGCGGAAGACAAAGTACCAACTGCATCAAATACAAAAGATCAAATTAGGACTTGGCTTGCTAAGGAAAATGTCAGCTTCGATGATACATATTTGAAACCCGAGTTGTTGCACCTGGTGAGGATGACAAATAAGACAAAGGTGTTTCATATTGACAAAATCATTGCGGAATACGGCCACACGTCTTTGCGACTACCTCCATATCATGCTCAATCCGATAGAGCTTGTCTGGGCTAAAGTAAAAGGGCAAGTTGCCGAACAGAACAGGACGTTCAAAATGTGTGATGTTGAAGTTCTGACACGTGAGTCCTTCTCAATGATAGACATGCAGTTCTGGAAGAAGTGTGTTGAACATGTGCTCCGAGAGGAAGACGAGTACTGGCACCGAGATGGATTACAATTTGTCCAGCCAGTAACAATTATCAACCTCATGGAATCGTCAGATTCGGGATGATACAAATCATATTTTATTACAGACTGAGAAATAACAACGTATACATTTCCATATCCAAATGCGTCTACCATCATACAATTTGTGGTGAAGTTAAGACACCCTGGGGTCTAATGGTGACCGAAGGGAGGACTAACTGTTGCATATTGTATCCAAGTTCACGATTGCACATAAAGGGCAACACACTTAATTACTTGACCTATCAAGTTAATATGGAGATACACCTATGAATAGAATTGACATGGACAAATTCTAGGGATACTGTAAAATCTAAAATTTGAGCCACCGTATTTGCAATTGTCATAAAAGATCAAAGGAATTCGCCGATGTGCAAAATCCGTAGCATCTATGGACTACTGGTTAGCTTTATTTTAGCGTCATGGATATTCTAAGGCTGCATGCAAAAAATCACTGAGATCCAACAGGTAGTTTTCGAGAAAATCAATTTCAAACGTGCTCACGAATTAATGGACAGACTATAGAATACTAAACGTTTTGTAATACACCTTATATATATATGGAACTGCAGTAAAACTATTTGATTGGCAAAACACGTAATTACAAAGTACTGTAGTTTTAAAATTACAAAAACAATGACAAAATACAGCAACGTTTCGACCAACAAGGCCTTTATCAAGCAAACGAACAAACAGGAGTGACAAATTAAAATGAAACACAAATGGACGACCAAATACAAACGTATCTAAGGAAAATCTGGAATAAAAACGAATAACGAAATAAATGTAACACAAAAACACACATAAAAACTAGAAATAGAAAGGAAAAGAAACAATGAAACATCTAGTAAATATATAACTTGAATACATTTCAACATATACCCATATAGATTACAAAGCATGGGAAGAGAAAGTACTAAGAAGCAGAAGAATGGAATATAACATGAATACATGCAACATATACCCATATAGATTACAAAGCATGGGAAGAGAAAGTACTAAGAAGCATAAGAATGTAATACGTTGAGCCCGCGTGGTCGCAAGGTACCATACAAAGAAATCAACCGATTCTCCAGAGCAAATCGACTGCGATCATCCGAGGAACATGATCGGATGGCTGTGACCTGGACATCGTGAGCACCTAAATGGCCAGTATCATTGAAATGGGTGGCTACAGGGTCACAGAGCATTGGCGTATGTCGCGTAAGTGTTGGGCGAATCGGTCACTGAGCTCTTGCCTGTCTCGCCGATATAAGCCTTGTTACACCGCTTACAGATAATGGCATAGATAAGATTACGGGACTCGCATGTGAACCCATCGTCAATAAGAAACGTGCCTAAAGGAAAGATACAGTACGCGTCTGTATCACATAAGCACACGTGTTGCAACGCCGATGACCACACTGGACAGTGCCAAAATGAGTCTGGATATTGGACTTAAGGCGACTGTGTACCAACATATCCTTAAGACTTCTGTCCGTCTGTAAGCCACCAAAGGATAGTTGGGGAAGACAGAACGGGTCTCAGGATCTGATCTAAGGAGAGACAGATGACGGAATAAAACATTTTCACCAGGGAACTATGGGGGTGGTAAGTTAAGATAAGTTTTACTCTGTCAGAGTTAGTAGTCCTATGCTGACTGGTAAGGGCCTGCTGGCGAGTGATTTTCTGAACTCGATGCATAGCCGAGACAAGCACCCTCTCCGGGTATAGGCGCCTACGAAAGAAATCAAGCATCTCGCGAGCTCTCTAAAGAAAATCATCGTCCTCACTACAAAGGCGACGAAGGCGTAAGAGCTGCGAGAATGGCAAAGAGTCACGACAAGCCGGGGATGGGAAGAAGTATAGAGGAGAAACTATGTGCATCAGTAGGCTTGTAATATACTGATGTAGTGATAGCGGACTGGCGTAAGGTGATAGTAATGTCAAGAAAGTTGACACAAGTAGTGGAGATGTGAGAAGTAAAACGAATAGAAGGGTTGAAAACATTAATGAAATTAATGAAGCGTGATAAATCGGCTTCAGGCATATCAGTGATGCCAATACAGTCATCAATGTATCTGTGATAGACAGACGGAAGGGGGCCATCATATGTAGTCCATACTAGGTGTTCAAGATAACCCATGAAAAGACAAGCATAACTAGGTCCCATTTTAGTACCAGTCAGCATAGGACTACTAACTCTGACAGAGTAAAACTTATCTTAACTTACCACCCCCATAGTTCCCTGGTGAAAAATGTTTTATTCCGTCATCTGTCTCCCCTTAGATCAGATCCTGAGACCCGTTCTGTCTTCCCCAACTATCCTTTGGTGTCTTACAGACGGGACAGAAGTCTTAAGGATATGTTGGTACACAGTCGCCTTAAGTCCAATATCCAGACTCATTTGGCACTGTCCAGTGTGGTCGTCGGCGTTGCAACAGTGTGCTTATGGTGATACAGACGCGTACTGTATCTTTCCTTTAGGCACGTTTCTTATTGACGATGGGTTCAGCGCGAGTCCGTAATCTTATCTATGCCATTATCTGTAAGCGGTGTAACAAGGCTTATATCGGCGAGACAGGCAAGAGGCTCAGTGACCGATTCGCCCAACACTTACGCGACATACTCCAATGCTCTGTGACCCTGTAGCCACCCATTTCAATGATACTGGCCATTTAGGTGCTCACGATGTCAAGGTCACAGCCATCCGATCATGTTCCTCGGATGATCGCAGTCGATTTGCTCTGGAGAATCGGTTGATTTCTTTGTATGGTACCTTGCGACCACGCGGCTCAACGTATTACATTCTTATGCTTCTTAGTACTTTCTCTTCCCATGCTTTGTAATCTATATGGGTATATGTTGCATGTATTCATGTTATATTCCATTCTTCTGCTTCTTAGTACTTTCTCTTCCCATGCTTTGTAATCTATATGGGTATATGTTGAAATGTATTCAAGTTATATATTTACTAGATGTTTCATTGTTTCTTTTCCTTTCTATTTCTAGTTTTTATGTGTGTTTTTGTGTTACATTTATTTCGTTATTCGTTTTTATTCAGATTTTCCTTAGATACGTTTGTATTTGGTCGTCATTTGTGTTTCATTTTAATTTGTCACTCCTGTTTGTTCGTTTGCTTGATAAAGGCCTTGTTGGTCGAAACGTTGCTGTATTTTGTCATTGTTTTTGTAATTTTAAAACTACAGTACTTTGTAATTACGTGTTTTGTAATACACCTATGCTCTGAAAACACAAACAGTAAATTGTAACTAAACACACCGGAAGGATCATTATACATTTTTTAAAGTGCGATAAAGCGATTAAAATCGGGAAAATCACGTGAAAAACGTGCAAGTCATGGAACTTGCAACATCTCACAAATATGAAGGGTAATACTTCTCATTATATGGTTGGCTAAGGAGATGGTCACTTTATATATTTTACATAAAGAAAATTTTAAACCATACGTTTGTTATTGAGTAAAAAATATCAACCTCAGGACATTACGATTATTAGATCATATGCAAAGTTACAACAATTACGGTCAAGCGGTTGCAGAGATATTAAATTTTCCCGCGGAAAATCATTTTGAAACCACTATAGTTGTAGCAGATATCCCACAAATATATCATCATTGGCCTCTTTGTCTCAGGAGACAATAGGTGTTTCGTCACGTAGTATGTTCTGTGCTGAATCACAACGTTTCTTGTGACTGTAATGGCCTATTCTGGAGTGGCAATCCTTGCCACAATTGCTGCAGGTAAAACTGGAGACTAGAGCCGATACATGGGATGTTATCTCTGCTCTCTGTGCTCTCTTTTGCCTCCACATGTGATGTTGGTTTTCTTCTTTTCTTTTTGAGCCGCCCTCACTGCCGCTCGCCATGCTTGCCTGTCTTTGGCCAGCCGCTCCCAGTGTTCTTTGTCTATGCCGCTTGAAGTTAGATCACTCTTGCAGGTGTCAATGAAGCGTAATAATGGGCGCCCATGCTGTCTAGCACCAGATGCGAGTTGACCATATAGAATGTTCTTTGGGATTCTATCTTCGCTCATACGGCACACGTGTCCCAGCCATCTGAGACGTCGCTGACTCAGTAAGGTGTGCATGCTTGGAATGCCAGCACTGTCCAGGACTTCTATATTGGAGATGTGATCTTGCCATCGGATGTTGTATATTCACCTGAGACAGCGCATGTGGAAGGAAGGTGTTGAGGCCATGCTCTTGTCTAGCATATGTGGTCCATGTCTCACTACCATACAGCAGAGTGCTGAGAACACAGCTTTATATACTTGTGTCTTGGTGTTTCTTGTGAGTGCCCTGTTTTCCCTACACCCTTTGCTAATTTAAACATAGCATTGGAGGCCTTCCCAATGCGACAACTAATTCATCATCGAGGAGAGGTTGCTGCTGATGACAGAGCCAAGGTATGTAAAGGTGTTGACTACTTCAAGCGTATGACTGCCAATGTTGATAGATGGGGCTCTGCTAATATCCTGGAACATTATATTTGTTTTCTTCAGGCTGATGGTCAAGCCGAATTCATTTGATGCTGCAGCAAATCTGTCCATGAGGTGTTGTAGCCCTTCTTCTGTGTGTGATGTTAATGCTGCATCATCGGCAAACAGAAGTTCCCTGATGGTGACTCTTTGGACTTTGGTCTTTGCTTTGAGTCGCGCCATGTTGAACAATTTTCCATCTGATCTTGTGTGGAGAAATATTCCTTCTTCGGCGGATTCAAAAGCATGTGAAGAAGTAGGAGAAAATATCCCAAAGAGTGTGGGTGCAAGTACGCACCTGCTTGACGCCGCTGTTTATAGGAAAAGCGCTGGAGGAGGCCCCATCAAACATTACTGTACCCTTCATATTGTTATGGAATGATGTTATGATTTTAAGCAATGTAGGAGGGCAGCCGATTTTTTTTCCAAAAGCTTGAAGAGGCCATCTCTACTCACTAGATCAAATGCCTTTGTTAGATCTATAAAGGCAATGTACAATGGCATTCGTTGTTCGCGACATTTCTCCTGCAGTTGTCTCAAGGAAAATAACATGTCAATAGTGGATCTGTTGGATCTAAATCCACATTGTGACTCAGGGTATATTTGGTTTGCTAGCTTTTGTAACCTATTTAGTACTACGCGTGCGAAGACCTTCCCCACGATGCTGAGCAACGAGATACCACGGTAGTTGTTACAGTCACCACGATCACCTTTTTTAATACAAGGTGATGATGCTTGCATCTCTCATGTCCTGAGGTACTTCTCCCTCCTCCCAGGATAGGCACAATAATTCATGCAGACTGGTCAGGAGAGTTTGTTTAGCACATTTGATTACTTCAGGGGGGATGCCGTCCCTTCCAATTGCTTTCCCGTTTGCCAGGGTGTCAATCGCAATACTGATTTCTGCCTCTGAGGGCATCTGGTCTAATGTGCTCAAGGTCGAAAGAGCTTTAATTGCATCGAACGCAATATCAGTTACAATATTTTGGGTGGAATATAACTCTAGATGAGAGCCGCGGTAGAGTTATTAGTTGTTAGTGAACTCCCTTCTCGAGGCTGGTGGTCTGGGTTCAACTCCTGCAGCGAGCGTGGAATTTTTCCCCACCGCGACAGCTCTCAGGTCGACCCAGTCTCAACTGGGTACCAGACATGCTCTGGAAAAGTAAAGACGGCCGGCGTGATGCTGACCACATCACCCATCGTGTGCCGACGGTCAATGAAAATACAGGCCTAACACTGTATTGCCTATATACCACGAGGTATGAAAGGGTTCCTTTACTTTTTACTTTTATAACTCTAGATAATGTTCCACCCAACGTTCCATCTGTTTTTTGCGATCGATTAGAACTTTCCTGGTTTTTTTAAAGAGGTGCAGTCTTTTGATAGTTGGGCCGAAGGCCTTCCTAATGCCCTCATGAACACCCCTTATGTTTCCTGTATCAAAGGAGAGCTGGATATTTCTACATAACTCCTGCCAGTAGTCGTTTGTGCATCGCCTGGCTGTTTTTTGTGCGACACTTCTTGCAGATCTAAGAGCAAGCAATGACTTGACACTTGGATTGTTTTTATGGTTCAGAAGGGCAGTTCTTTTTCTGCTATGACAGGCTCCAACTCTAATATGTTTGCAGCAAACCAATCAGGATTTGGCTTATCTCGGGTGCCAAAGGTGGTTTTGGCCGAATTATATATGGCGTCCCGGATGTAGGACCATTTTGTTTCCGCATTTCCTTTTGGTGTGCTTTGGAGAATGCTTCCTAATGCATTGCAAAACGATTGTACCATTTCTGGTTTGGTGGTATTTTCGGTGTTAATGTGTGGACACCCTTTCCTCTTCGAACGGTGGAGTGTTTTTATTTTCAGCCTAACTTTGCTACATATCAGTGAATGGTCAGTGTCACAGTCAGCACTATGGTAGCTACGAGTACTGAGCACACTGTTTATCGCATTTCGCCTCGTTATAACTAGATCTATTTGATGCCATTTATGTGAACGCGGGTGTTTCCAGGACACATTGAGGCAGGGTTTGGTATTAAATAAAGTGTTTGTCATGCAAAGGTTGTTGTAGCTGCATATCTCCAGTAGCCGTTGTCCATTTTCATTAATTTTTCCAATACAATGTTTTCCAAGGTACGATGGCCAAGAGTTGTGATCGGCTCCAGCTCTGGCATTGAAGTCCCCCATTAGGAATAGGTGTTCGTTTTGGGGAATTCTAGTGAATATACTAGCTAGTTAAAGTAGATATCGCACAAATGTATACCATTCAATATATCAGCTAGTTATAGTAGACATCACACAAATATATACCATTCAATATATCAGCTAGTTATAGTAGACATCACACAAATATATACCATACACTATACCAGCTAGCTATAGTAGATAATGCACAAATATATATCATTCACTATACCAGCTAGCTATTAGTAGATATCACACAAATATATATCATTCACTATACCAGCTAGCTATTAGTAGATATCACACAAATATATATCATTCACTATACCAGCTAGTTAAATATATGTTTTACTATTTAGAGCTACTATAAAAACTTAGATGGTTTAGTACACAGAGAGAAAAAAGCAAACTATGCTAAAAACTACTCTAGAGGCTGATGGTCTGATTGGTGCACGTTTGTACTCCTCTATAGCGATCAGTGATATGAAGTGAGTTAACTTTCGTAAACTATTTTTATCCCATATATTTATGCACAAAATTAAACTCCAGTTGTTATATCTTACAACAACATTTGTGAAATAGTTTCTTGTGTTGTAGATAAATGAATTTATTTCTATCACAGGCTGACACATTCGGAAAGAATAATTGAAGTGTTGGTGTCGATTCAGGGTCGTGCCGTGCTATAAAACAGAGAGGTGGCCGCATCAGGCGGAACCGTAAGGGGGCGGCATAAGCAGCGAAATCAAAATCACAATTGATGATTATTTAAAAAAAACATTTAAAGGGCGGTATTTCGAAGACTTGTGTAGCGGTGAATTGGGATACCAGATATATTAGCAAGAGGGGTTGTTAGGTCAAGAGAAGTGAACTTTTGCCCTGTTTTCTTTCCCATGCAGCCAGTTTATTATATTCTTTTTTTTAGAAACGCTTAGGTGATTTTTCGGTCAGAAAAACCAATTAGACTGGGGTTTTTCCAACATTCAACTAGATGTGACCGTGGGAATGTACTAAGAGGACAATGACCAATTTGGAAACAAAGAAAAATGCCATATGTTAAATAGGATGGATTTGGATCATAGGCACACATACTTCACATAGACAGGGATTGATTCAGATAGAGCAGAGAGGGAGGTACCCAGGGACAGTCAGTGTAGATAGTCTGAGTCTGAGACAGTTAAGTTACGGACAGAAAGGAATCGACAAGTCAAGGAGTGTAGTCTAGAATAAGAGACACACACATTTAATATTCTCCAACAGACAGAGTAGAAGAGATACACAGAATAGCTAGAGAACAGAGCATTCAGTGATTCAGAGTCCTGAGACAGTATTAGACTTCAACAGTCAATATTCGCTAGTCTAGGATAAGAGTTTCGTGATGACTACAAGATATCTACGTATCCCACCCCTAGAACAAAACATTTGACATTCTATTCTAACAGGAGGAAATATTTAGGAAACGCAGAATATTTGTAATATTTTACTAGAGAACAAGGTGTGGTAATGTGAAAAAATGTATGTTATTGATTAATTTTGATGTTGTATTGATAAATGATATGTTTATAATTTTCTTGTAGTTTCTATTTGTGAAAAATAAACAAAATTTAATCTCGTATGAGATATATCCTTCGGTATGATAGTTGAATGTTCAGATTGATAGATATGAACGCTGAGATAATAGGATAGAAATAATCTATTACAGTTTTGTGTTGCCAGTGATCAAATGATAGTATAAGTGTAGTAGCAAAATAATCTATTACACTTGCATCTTACTGAGAAAATATATCGCTCGGCCCTGTGTCAATTGGAATGCGTTAAAGTAATTTTCAGAGTTAATTTAAGAATGAAACAAATCGTAACATATTCTGCAGCACATGGCCAAAGATACAGACAAACTGACGCGGGCTGCAATATTTGATAACTAATGTGTTAAAGTTTTATTGTTCAGTTTTGGAAGACGCTTTTTTATTATTCATTCGAGTGTAACATTCATGACTCTGACTTACCCGCTTGTCTCGAGATTTCTAGGACAAAATGGTTCAGATGTAACATTCATGACTCTGACTTACCGCTTGTCTCGAGTTTCTAGGACAAATGGTTCAGATGTACATTCATGACTCTGACTTACCCTTGTCTCAATTTCTAGGACAAAATGGTTCAGATGTAACATTCATGACTCTGACTTACCCGCTTGTCTCGAGATCTCTAGGACAAAATGGTTCAGATGTAACATTCATGACTCTGACTTACCAGCTTGTCTCGAGATCTCTAGGACAAAATGGTTCAGATGTAACATTCATGACTCTGACTTACCAGCTTGTCTCGAGATCTCTAGGACAAAATGGTTCAGATGTAACATTCATGACTCTGACTTACCCGCTTGTCTCGAGATCTCTAGGACAAAATGGTTCAGATGTAACATTCATGACTCTGACTTACCCGCTTGTCTCGAGATCTCTAGGACAAAATGGTTCAGATGTAACATTCATGACTCTGACTTACCCGCTTGTCTCGAGATCTCTAGGACAAAATGGTTCAGATGTAACATTCATGACTCTGACTTACCCGCTTGTCTCGAGATCTCTAGGACAAAATGGTTCAGATGTAACATTCATGACTCTGACTTACCCGCTTGTCTCGAGATCTCTAGGACAAAATGGTTCAGATGTAACATTCATGACTCTGACTTACCCGCTTGTCTCGAGATCTCTAGGACAAAATGGTTCAGATGTAACATTCATGACTCTGACTTACCAGCTTGTCTCGAGATCTCTAGGACAAAATGGTTCAGATGTAACATTCATGACTCTGACTTACCCGCTTGTCTCGAGATTTCTAGGACAAAATGGTTCAGATGTAACATTCATGACTCTGACTTACCCGCTTGTCTCGAGATCTCTAGGACAAAATGGTTCAGATATAACATTCATGACTCTGACTTACCCGCTTGTCTCGAGATCTCTAGGACAAAATGGTTCAGATGTAACATTCATGACTCTGACTTACCAGCTTGTCTCGAGATCTCTAGGACAAAATGGTTCAGATGTAACATTCATGACTCTGACTTCTTGTCTCAGATCTCTAGGACAAATGGTTCAGATGTAACATTCATGACTCTGACTTACGCTGTCTCAGATCTCTAGGACAAAATGGTTCAGATGTAACATTCATGACTCTGACTTACCAGCTTGTCTCGAGATCTCTAGGACAAAATGGTTCAGATGTAACATTCATGACTCTGACTTACCAGCTTGTCTCGAGATCTCTAGGACAAAATGGTTCAGATGTAACATTCATGACTCTGACTTACCCGCTTGTCTCGAGATCTCTAGGACAAAATGGTTCAGATGTAACATTCATGACTCTGACTTACCCGCTTGTCTCGAGATCTCTAGGACAAAATGGTTCAGATGTTTGCTTGTCTTTCTGATGGTTATGTGTTCAAATCTGGGCCTAGTCACATGTGCAACATTTTCATGAGATCACAAAGAATGTTGCTGGAGCTACGGAGCTCATGCTTTTGCAACACTCACGGGAGATGACATGTCATTTATGCGGTGTTATACGGGAACTCGGTGCAATGAAAACAATCCTTCTCCTCTAGACGGTTAAAATATCCTTGTCTCCCTTCACAGTGTAATAACTTCTCAATGATATGAAGGATATTATTTTATAAAAACTATAAATAAATGTGACATATTCAAATGAATGCAAAGTAACTGTTACAGCAATGACTGACATCTGTGGCCATCCTGCGCAGATAATATTATGACATCATTAAAAAATAAATAGGGCACAAGGAACTCTCTAATGTCAAAAAATACGATGTTTTTAATTCAACCAACGAACAGACGGAAACAATCTTTTCTTTTCTCTATGCTTGTCTTGTCTCACAGCGTCAGGATAAGAAGAGATTTCTAGAACAGGTTTTTGTGTACGCTTCATAAACAGTGTTTTCCCTGCCTCTGTTATTTATGAAGTTCACCTTTTGCGTGCACGGCCTTTTGCTTTGTATCTACTGAATCTGAGTAACATTTCTCGTTGAGGTGCACTGTCTGGTGGTAATTTGCTTATGTGGCTGAACCATTTAATTTGTTGTTTCTTGATGAAGTTCAGTATTGACATTGTAGCGACTTCCACATCCCCCTTCCCTGATGTCTTCATTTCTAAACCGGTCTTTTCTTGATATTCCCAACATTCTACGCAGACACTTCATCTCTGCCATGAATAGTCTTCTTGATACTCCCAACATTCTACGCAGACACTTCATCTCTGCCATGAATAGTCTTCTTGATACTGCTAACATTCTGTGTAGACACTTCATCTCTGCCGTGAATAGTCTTCTTGATACTGCCAACATTCTGCGTAGATACTTCATCTCTGTCGTGAATAGTCTTCTTGATACTGCCAACATTCTGCGTAGACACTTCATCTCTGTCGTGACTAGTCTTCTTGATACTGCCAACATTCTGTATAGACATTTCATCTCTGTCGTGACTAGTCTTCTTGATACTGCTAACATTCTGCGTAGACATTTCATCTCTGCCGTGAATAGTCTTCTTGATACTGCTAACATTCTGCGTAGACATTTCATCTCTGCCGTGAATAGTCTTCTTGATACTGCCAACATTCTGCGTAGACACTTCATCTCTGTCGTGAATAGTCTTCTTGATACTGCCAACATTCTGCGTAGACACTTCATCTCTGTCGTGACAAGTCTTCTTGATACTGCTAACATTCTGTATAGACATTTCATCTCTGTCGTAACTGAAACAATGAGTGGACGAAATGGAGTTCATTTTCAAAAACACTTGAAGAATGTTAAAATAATGGACAACGATTGTTTTGAGAGTTAAGTAAAACACAAAGACAAGCAATAGCAGCATAATTAAGGACTAACTAAAACACAAAGACAAGCAATAGCAGCATAATTAAGGACTAACTAAAACACAAAGACAAGCAATAGCAGCATAATTAAGGACTAACTAAAACACAAAGACTGGCAATAGCAGCATAATTATTAGTTATTGGTTACTCAGCTGACCTTATTACCCTCCTGGCAGACCCATAGGTGCTCAGTCGTCCCCAACAGATGCCAAAGGATATGCATACTGATGATTCCTGTGGCTTGCTGGTTAAACATACTCCTCACTCTGCCCATCAGGAATCCAGTTCTACTTGTGTAACGAGTAGCTTCAAACTTCGCTGCATAGATTCAACATAAATTTTAATGTCTTGGTCCAATAGGCAGACGGGAACAGACCCCAAACAAATTCTCCCTATCCATCTTCAACTCCCCGACAATCAATGCTGTTGATGCAAGCCTGTCCGATCTCTCATTGCACAAACTCCGGTATGCCACTGTAGGTTTAGAAACCTCTATAGAGAACATCCACTTATATCGCAATCTGCCTCTTTGGATTATCCGAAGCATCGACTGAGAGTCAAATACAATAACGGCACCGAAAAACAGAGACACAGAAAGCCAATTTATGGCAGCAGTAACGACCTCAATCTTCATCCTCTTACTGGAAATAGTAATCGTGTTCTATGTAGCACTGTATAACTCTCACACTCGACGTCCGTATGTCAGTATTTGTTCTATGTAGCAATGTATAACTCTCACACTCGACGTCCGTATGTCAGTATTTGTTCTATGTAGCACTGTATAACTCTCACACTCGACGTCCGTATGTCAGTATTTGTTCTATGTGGCACTGTATAACTCTCACACTCGACGTCCGTATGTCAGTATTTGTTCTATGTGGCACTGTATAACTCTCACACTCGACGTCCGTATGTCAGTATTTGTTTTATGTAGCACTGTATAACTCTCACACTCGACGTCCGTATGTCAGTATTTGTTCTACGTAGCACTGTATAACTCTCACACTCGACGTCCGTATGTCAGTATTTGTTTTATGTAGCACTGTATAACTCTCACACTCGACGTCCGTATGTCAGTATTTGTTCTATGTAGCACTGTATAACTCTCACACTCGACGTCCGTATGTCAGTATTTGTTCTATGTAGCACTGTATAACTCTCACACTCGACGTCCGTATGTCAGTATTTGTTCTATGTAGCACTGTAGAACTCTCACACTCGACGTCCGTATGTCAGTATTTGTTCTATGTAGCACTGTATAACTCTCACACTCGACTTCCGTATATCAGTATTTGTTCTATGTAGCACTGTATAACTCTCACACTCGACGTCCGTATGTCAGTATTTGTTCTATGTAGCAAATACTAACTAGCAAGCCACAGGAACTATCATTATGCATACCCTTTGAAATCTGTTGGGGAAGACTGAGCACCTATGGGTGTGCCCGGAGTGCTGTTACGTCAGTTCAGTAACCAATAACCGTTACAAACAGCAACACCAATAAGGAATAAGATAAATAGCAATATAAAAAACTGTACAAGAGAAATACCATGTATTCACATCAACTTGTTCAAGCATGAAAATATAGAGTTTGTAGCTGACATAACTATAAACTGGGACAAGGACAATGATAGTAGTAATATTTCAAAGTTATGTTTAGAAGAATTAATACGGACAAGCATAACATGGAATTGGTAAACCACTTGCAACAAGTCTTGAATCGAAACTGTTTTTGGTTTGGTACAGCTGGGCATACAGGGGTGAAGGTCAGTGAATGAACAGAACACTATTTCTGGAACATCATCTGTCCAAGGTCAATAAATACACAGTAAACAAATATTAAACCTCTGGGAAAAATAATTTAATAAATACAGAATTCGAACTACAACCTTACTATTTACAGCACCCATTGCCTAGCCCCGCAGACAAACGTTCTTACAGAACCCATTGCCTAGCCCCGCAGAGAAGCATGTTTTTTTTAAGAGCACAACCAACTAGGTCTCCAAGACAGGAGCTTCGCTTCGTCCTGTCTTTTTCAAACAACGTCGACTACAGAACACATAAATATCAGATTCCATAAAACAGTGCATGCACAAACACATGCGATGACATAAAATGAGTATCGCATGTGTTTGTGCAAACACTGTTCGATCGAATCTGGCCTGATTGTTTTGTGTTCTATAGTCGACGCTGTTTATAAATGACACGACTTAGTGAAGCTCTTTTTTTTAATTATAGCTAGCTGTTTGTGTTCTAAAAAACGTTAGACAATGAGTGCCGTCAGGAATAAGGTTGCGGTTCGAATCCTGAGTTTGGTAATTTTTCTTTTTTTCTCTAGAGACATACTTATTTACTGTCTAATTTATTTACCATATTCATTAGCTTCTGTGCTTCCCCTGACGTTCTTAAAACTGTCTTAAAGATGAGAAGTACAAACAGGGTAGAGATCACAAATGTATTTTGCTTGACATATTTGTAACCAGAATAAGAGACACTGAATCCTTTTCTTCTTTTTCTTCTTTCTTAAATTCAGTTTTATATAACATTCTCAGAATAAGAAGAGATTTCTATTATAGAACAGGCTTATGTGTGTGCTTAGTATTTTGTGTCTCTTACTGTCTGCCATATCTATGGTACACCTTTTGCATGGGCGACCTTTTGTCTTGTATCCCTTGTATATGAGTAGTGCTAGCTGGTTCATACGATCTCTTCATGATTTTTTGAGAATACTGTATTAAACACAATTAAAGCACAGTCTGCCTGCTAGATATGTCATAGTGTCAGACATTAAACCGTTTGACTAAATTGAAGGTTAAATGCGGACAAGCATACCTGTACTATGTGCAGGATAGAGTGAGATGGTATGGCAATTAATATGACATGGGTGCAGTGAGTATGGAAACAATTGAAATAGCTGCTAGTTTGTAGGACGAAGCATGCATGGTATGCCCAACTTGTGACGATGTCGATAGAAAGAACTTAACTGAATAATTCTCCGTATCATTGTTAGGCCTTAGGATAGGAAGGGCATGTTCATTTCCATTTCTAGACCCAAGTGTGTAGGAAGGGCATGTTCCTTTCCATTTCTATACCCAAATGTGTAGGAAGGGCATATTCCTTCCCATTTCTAGACCCAAGTGTGTAGGAAGGGCATGTTCATTTCCATTTCTATACCCAAATGTGTAGGAAGGGCATGTTCATTTCCATTTCTAGACCCAAGTGTGTAGGACGTAGGTTGGATAATTTTTTCTCCGCATATGTGAGATTGAACCCACAAGCCTGTTATGTCCGATTGGATAAGTGAATGCCCTATGCCTTATGTTAATCCGTCAGACAATTAAACCATAAATGTACATATTATTGACAGTCAATCTTGATAGTTAAAAGTTAATCGCATATGTTTACAGGACTTTGCGAATCAACCCCAGCTTTTTAACGATGTTTGTGATTTTTCTAGGCATTTTTACGTTCAGTAGTTTGCCATTGCTTTCTGAACGTGGTGCCATCGTCCTTTTGTAAAAATCCACGCGAAACAATTTGCAACCAGACTGTCCGCAGCGTGATTCGAACTCAGAACGTCGGGGTTAGTAGACCGAGTCACTATCGCCTAAACCACAGACGCCACCTAATCTTGATAGTACAGAGAAATATTAACATACGAACAGACGTAAGTATTCAGAACAAAATTGTGTGAATATCCACGATCCTATGGCCCAGCCGGTAAGCCACATGCTAATTGTGGTTTATATTTTAAAATATGGATTCCGATAAGCATACAACAGGTTATGACCTCCATTTGAGACAGCAAATGTTCTGCTCTATTGCTACATATTTACAGACTAAGCTGGGATGTGTGGTTACACTCTAGAACACAAGTACTGTACTTCGCAGTCATGACGGTAACCAGGCGTGACGGTAACCATTGGTGGTTTCCAACTTATTTGAAGAAATTTGTCACAAGCAAACACACGATGAAATAGGAAATAAAACATCAGGGCTACTAGACAAACAATCCATATTTTTGTTATCTCAAAAACAAGTTGTCATGTTCATTCTTTTGCACAACAGCATTTCAACAAGCTAGAGAGATATATATACTTCTGACGAGTATGGGACTGTGGTACTAACAACATGACTTTGGTGGAACATATTTGACAAAACTGTCGATAGTAGGAGAAACAGAGCCAACTGATAGGAATATCCACAGATCCATTGCGTGACAAACTCTATGGAGATCTCAAGAACCTGAGGAGGGCCACTGCTTTCTTTGACTATATTCAAATTTCCATGATGAAATTAACAACCGCCTCGGGAAGACATTCACAGCTATGTTCAAATTAGCAACCGCTTCAGGAAAGCATTCACAACTATGTTCAAATTAGCAACCGCTTCGGGAAGACACCCACAGCTATGTTCAAATTAGCAACCGTTTCGGGAAAGCATTCACAACTATTTTCAAATTAGCAACCACCTCGGGAAGACATCCACAGCTATGTTCAAATTAACAACCGCCTCGGGAAGCATTCACAGCTATGTTCAAATTAACAACCGCCTCGGGAACGCATTCACAGCTATGTTCAAATTAGTAACCGCTTCGGGAAAACATCCACAGCTATGTTCAAATTAGTAAAGCGAGTATGTGAAAATAGGGCGCTTACATAAAACATTAAGACATAAATGTATAAGGTTTGTGTTCTCAAACCTCTACTGTATAGTAGTGAGACGTGGACCACATACAGACCTCTACTGTATAGTAGTGAGACGTGAACCACATACAAACCTCTACTGTATAGTAGTGAGACGTGGACCACATACAAACCTCTACTGTATAGTAGTGAGACGTGAACCACATACAAACCTCTACTGTATAGTAGTGAGACGTGGACCACATACAAACCTCTACTGTATAGTAGTGAGACGTGGACCACATACAAACTTCTACTGTATAGTAGTGAGAAGTGGACCACATACAAACCTCTACTGTATAGTAGTGAGACGTGGACCACATACAGACCTCTACTGTATAGTAGTGAGACGTGGACCACATACAAACCTCTACTGTATAGTAGTGAGACGTGGACCACATACAAACCTCTACTGTATAGTAGTGAGACGTGGACCACATACAAACCTCTACTGTATAGTAGTGAGACGTGGACCACATACAAACCTCTACTGTATAGTAGTGAGAAGTGGACCACATACAAACCTCTACTGTATAGTAGTGAGACGTGGACCACATACAAACCTCTACTGTATAGTAGTGAGAAGTGGACCACATACAAACCTCTACTGTATAGTAGTGAGACGTGGACCACATACAAACCTCTACTGTATAGTAGTGAGACGTGGACCACATACAAACTTCTACTGTATAGTAGTGAGACGTGGATCACATACAAACCTCTACTGTATGGTAGTGAGACGTGGACCACATACAAACCTCTACTGTATGGTAGTGAGACGTGGACCACATACAAACCTCTACTGTATAGTAGTGAGAAGTGGACCACATACAAACCTCTACTGTATAGTAGTGAGACGTGGACCACATACAAACCTCTACTGTATGGTAGTGAGACGTGGACCACATATGATAGACAAGAACATCGCCGTAACTCCTTCTAAACATCTATCCAGAATGAACTAAACATCAACGACAACTCTCTGATGCTACAAATAAGAATGAGAAAATTGAAATATCTTGAACATATTAAAACACATAAAGGATTAGAATAGAATATTATGAAAAAAGACATATTAAAACACATAAAGAATTAGAATAGAATATTATGAAAAAAAGACATATTAAAACACATAAAGGATTAGAATAGAATATTATGGAAAAAGACATATTAAAACACATAAAGAATTAGAATAGAATATTATGAAAAAAAGACATATTAAAACACATAAAGGATTAGAATAGAATATTATGGAAAAAGACATATTAAAACACATAAAGAATTAGAATAGAATATTATGAAAAAAAGACATATTAAAACACATAAAGGATTAGAATAGAATATTATGAAAAAAGACATCCCGCAAAGAGAAGAGGAAAACCACGGAGAAGATGAAGAAGGCGGCTGGGACTGCTGGGACTGATGATTTGAGCATGACGGCTGCAGAGTCGAGACATCTGGTCTATTAATTGAGAGAAATTCCTAAGAAATGTTAGGGTGACAATGTTCTGCTCATCACAAGCTATCGAATGATGATGATGATGATAATACTCAACTATAACGAACGTATTGGTTATAAAAGCTATCGGCACGGAGAGTGTTTAACTTTACTTAATCATACTACTTACCCATTCTAATTCTTCATGATTGACACTCATAAGTTAAGTTTGACAAAACTCCAGAAAAGAACATTTAGCGACCCACCAGGAGGTAGTAAACAAACTTTGAGAAACCACTTATTAGAAGGTAATATTTATTTGCAGATAATAGCTGCTGGATTTGTGAAACTCCCCCATGGCGTGACGCCATTGAAACATATAGACCAATCCCGTTTGATTTGTTGTTGCTGTCGTTTTCCCGCTCTAAATCCTAGTCATGAGGCCTAATATTGTTTAGTTGATTGGTTTTTTTTTGCGTGAAGCCTTATTTTCGGTATTACTAATGTTCCTCACCATTCAGACGAACCTTACTCTGACTTCAGAGGTATTTGTAACTTAGATCCCCCAAGTAAACGATCAATGCAGAGTAATTTGTGACAATGTATTTTGCTCGACACAATGGTCAGAGAAGAATGTATACTATCACATTTTTTCTGTAATTTGACCATTGATTGACTTATGAAGACATTCACACAGTGAAGAAATACAGACATTAGATTAACAAGGGAATCTAGACTAAGTCCAGAAAATACAATAAATGATGAGATGGGTAAGAAAACTAATTGTACATCATTCGTAACCACGATCAGAAGATGAAGAAGATGAAGAATAGCTTAGTCATGTTTGTAGAAAGATAGCCATATGGCTCTTAAACAAACACAGCTCTACAACGATCAACAAACAGAAGAAGACGATCAAGAAGCATACCACATGCAACATGACGAACAATAAAAGGTGAATGAGTGTAGACTGACATACGACACCACGAGCAGAAAGACATCAGACTGTCAGTAATGGGTATCACTTTTGAATATATTATGTGACCCATATCACGTGAAGTGGTTACTTATGTCTGCGTTCGGAGAAGAAAACGTCAGGGAACATTCATCTTAGTTTATAGAGCATACAAATATAACTATTTCACAGACTTCTACTCGAAACAAGCCTTAGTCCTTGCTTGATCCTCCAGTAATACTTGATGAATATAAACAGCATGCAAGTCATTCTTGTCCTATAATTAATGCAAACAGAAAAATGTAGAAACATCTATGACGTATGAGCTAGCAATCCGTGAAAGAGTTTATTTCTGACATGATAAACAGATGTGGAAAGTCTTACTTGCATTAGCGCCATTGACGTTACTTAAAACCTCTTCTAAATAATGTTTTAAAATAAAATTGGGTGTATATATATATATATATATATATATATAGATATATATAGAGAGAGATGTGTATATGTATATACATGTATAGCGTTTTAAGTCTTTACATACAGTTATTTGGACAAGTTTGTTATTGTGACTACTTGTGAGTTTGCGTTAGTTTCTCTTGCCTTCATGTTCATCCCTAAAGTTGTCTTCAAAAGATACTGCCACTTTGCGTAATGTTGTTTTCCACTGAACTTGATCAAAAACCTAGCTTTTCCCAATTGTTGGAACCGATAGAAAAGTTCTTCATTGAAGCCTTACATACATCCTTATATCTGAGCAGTAGTCTGCTTCATTGAAGACTTACATACATCCTTATATCTGAGCAGTTGTCTGCTTCATTGAAGCCTTACATACATCCTTATATCTGAGCAGTAGTCTGCTTCATTGAAGACTTACATACATCCTTATATCGGGGCAGTTGTCTGCTTCATTGAAGCCTTACATACATCCTTATATCTGAGCAGTAGTCTGCTTCATTGAAGCCTTACATACATCCTTATATCTGAGCAGTAGTCTGCTTCATTGAAGACTTACATACATCCTTATATCTGAGCAGTAGTCTGCTTCATTGAAGACTTACATACATCCTTATATCTGAGCAGTAGTCTGCTTCATTGAAGCCTTACATACATCCTTATATCTGAGCAGTAGTCTGCTTCATTGAAGACTTACATACATCCTTATATCTGAGCAGTTGTCTGCTTCATTGAAGACTTACATACATCCTTATATCTGAGCAGTAGTATGCTTCATTGAAGACTTACATACATCCTTATATCTGAGCAGTAGTCTGCTTCATTGAAGACTTACATACATCCTTATATCTGAGCAGTTGTCTGCTTCATTGAAGACTTACATACATCCTTATATCTGAGCAGTAGTCTGCTTCATTGAAGACTTACATACATCCTTATATCTGAGCAGTAGTCTGCTTCATTGAAGACTTACATACATCCTTATATCTGAGCAGTTGTCTGCTTCATTGAAGACTTACATACATCCTTATATCTGAGCAGTTGTCTGCTTCATTGAAGACTTACATACATCCTTATATCTGAGCAGTTGTCTGCTTCATTGAAGACTTACATACATCCTTATATCTGAGCAGTTGTCTGCTTCATTGAAGACTTACATACATCCTTATATCTGAGCAGTTGTCTGCTTCATTGAAGACTTACATACATCCTTATATCTGAGCAGTAGTCTGCTTCATTGAAGCCTTACATACATCCTTATATCTGAGCAGTTGTCTGCTTCATTGAAGACTTACATACATCTTTATATCTGAGCAGTTGTCTGCTTCATTGAAGCCTTACATACATCCTTATATCTGAGCAGTTGTCTGCTTCATTGAAGACTTACATACATCCTTATATCTGAGCAGTAGTCTGCTTCATTGAAGACTTACATACATCCTTATATCTGAGCAGTAGTCTGCTTCATTGAAGACTTACATACATCCTTATATCTGAGCAGTAGTCTGCTTCATTGTAGACTTACATACATCCTTATATCTGAGCAGTTGTCTGCTTCATTGAAGACTTACATACATCCTTATATCTGAGCAGTGGTCTGCTTTGAAGTATTCTTCCCTTCTGAAAGTTCACACAACATCTGTTTGGGTATGCGGCTATTGTCTATTCTTCTGACATATCTCAACCATCTTACTCTTCTACACAGAGCACGACAATATAAATACACTAAACAGAAAAGCACATGCCACGGTCTTCAGACTTAGAACGGGACACTGCAGTCTCAGAGCACACCTTCACAGAATGGGTCTCAGGGACTCGGCAGCCTGCACCTGTGGAGCACCAAAGCAGTCCCGAGAGCACATTCTGAAAGACTGCCCTAGTCTGAGTAGTGAGAGATTGGAGATCTGGCCAACAGAAACAACACTACAAGACAAACTATGGGGAACCAGTGAAGACCTCAAGCGCACCGCCCTGTTTATGACACATACCGGAGTAGTCGCATAGCAAAGTTGATCGCAGAAGAAGAAGAAGTCTTCTACTGCTGAGTATAACAATGATAGATGGCAAGTGTGCACGTTGCAGTAATTCAAAGTTGGTTGTCTGTCGTCGTACCTCCTGGTGTTCATGATCTTGCGAAGAAATCAAAGGTGAAGGGTCATCTCCTTTCATGTTTTGAATAAGCTGTCCATGTTTCCAAGCCATTTAGTGAAAAGCTAATTACACACAGGCTAGACTGATCGGAATCTTCTTCTGCGATGTTAATTTTGTGTTGTCCCACCCTTTTCTTGGTGACTTGTTGAATTCTGCACTAATATATATATATATATATATATTTACATTTACATTTATATATATGGGATAGACAAGCTCCACCCAGAAGAAATCAAGGGATGGTGTGAGCCGTCTTGTAGTAGATGCAAGACAAACGCAACACATAACAAGATAGAAGAGGAACCATGCATAACTGTACTGCTTGGAGGCTACACCCATATAGAAACGCCAACAACACGTGACGAAAGAGAATGTTCGGAATCACTAAAGAGAAATACTCTGTTTTGAGTGGGGCCTACGCAACAACCACAAGTAGCTTGACAATGGAGGTTCGGGCGGTTACGGAGGCGGTGAACTGGTTGGCATCTCACAATTACTCTCGTGTTTTCATACTCAGTGACTCCATGAGCATGATTCGTAAAGTCGAATCAGGTATGGTGAGACGCAACTGGGTGGAGGTACTAGTACAGACAATGATCAGAGAAATCACCTTTATTTTTGTCCCTGGGCATGCAGGAGTTAGGGTAATGAACGAGCTGATAGATTGGCTGGCTTAGCTACAATATCAGAGGAGCTGCAATGGATCGAAATTACATTCTTCACGCATTGAGAGAGTCTTTCCGAACAGAGGAGTTTCAGGGCTGTGAATCCCACTCGCTGACCAGATTGAAAGAGATGGGTGTCAATATTGGTGCAGCCCGAAAAGAACGACATACTAAATATGCAAAGAGATATGCAACATCGAACTGGCGTGTTGGGTCGCTGGACGCTGCTGGATTTGCTGAGGCGGAGATCGGAGCACCTATGGACATGTCCGGAGTGCTATGATGATAGTCCTCATATAATTGATAACTGATAACTCTGTTTTGAATAATGATCAAAGTAAAAAAAATAAGATGGTAGTTTACAGAGGCCAGCATTGATGACAATAACAATATTCTATACCAAGAAGTAACATATTTAAGAACAATGGTTTCTGCATACTGATCACATAGTAATGTATAAATAGAGAAAATAACATTTACAATAACATAGATTATGATTATACGGGTCTGTCTATTTGCCAATCTCAGCGCAATAGAGTGCATCGTGTACTATTATTCCTCGAATGCCCAACCTACCTGGGGTCAACGATTCAACCTAATTATCAGGTAATGTCCTCTACGTTCCGAAATGTTATCATGATCTATTTATCAAATAAAGTATTTTATTATTTTAGACGCAATGCCTCATTGAAATTATTGCAGAATTGCAAACTTTAAGAATGATACAACTAATTGTTGTTGAGGATAAATAAAGCAAGGAGTTGCAGTTTGTTAAATGTATGTCGTCTGCTTAACTCTAATACATTCGTATGTCCTGATTAGTTGTTCAGTTCAGTAAAAACAAGCAGGTTGTCGAACCACGAACTCCACGTCATATTGTTTTAAAACTATATAAATCTATATTAAACCTGTTCTGTTTTGGTTAATGAAATGTCTCGGGCCTCTAACAAAGTGTTCCTGTCTGGCAGTTCCCATTTCACTCCCATCTCCTTAACTCTAATCTCCTCACTCTCATCTCCTCACTCCCATCTCCTCACTCACATCTCCTCACTGTAATAACATAAGAGGTAATCGCATAGTTGAAAATCGTTGTGCCGTTGAGGAGCAGAGAAAACGAGCTGCGCGAAAAGACAAAACGCACAACACCTACATGTCTAACCTTGATCATGTATGCAACATCCTGTGGAGTGGGATTGTGTTCTAGGATTGGACTCTACAATCACCTCCGCACACACCAGAGATGTGCAGTAGCACACGACTGAGGCAGTTGTCATCATTGCTTGCGATATATGTTTATTATTATTGTTATTATTATTGTTATTATTATTATTAACTCAATCATACCATTCATCACTTCAGCGGCATAGGAATCTGGGCAAATCGTGCCATTAACAACTACAGTGGCCTTTCACATAGAACACTTTCTTTCACTTTGTACTAGATATTCTGGGCTCTCTGTGGCCTTTCACATAGAACACTTTCTTTTACTTTGTACTAGATATTCTGGGCTCTCTGTGGCCTTTCACATAGAACACTTTCTTTCACTTTGTACTAGATATTCTGGGCTCTCTGTGGCCTTTCACATAGAACACGTTCTTTCACTTTGTACTAGATATTCTGGGCTCTCTGTGGCCTTTCACATAGAACACGTTCTTTTACTTTGTACTAGATATTCTGGGCTCTCTGTGGCATTTCACATAGAACACTTTCTTTTACTTTGTACTAGATATTCTGGGCTCTCTGTGGCCTTTCACATAGAACACTTTCTTACACTTTGTACTAGATATTCTGGGCTCTCTGTGGCCTTTCACATAGAACACTTTCTTTTACTTTGTACTAGATATTCTGGGCTCTCTGTGGCCTTTCACATAGAACACTTTATTTTACTTTGTACTAGATATTCTGGGCTCTCTGTGGCCTTTCACATAGAACACGTTCTTTCACTTTGTACTAGATATTCTGGGCTCTCTGTGGCCTTTCACATAACTTTCTTTCACTTTGTACTAGATATTCTGGGCTCTCTGTGGCCTTTCACATAGAACACGTTCTTTTACTTTGTACTAGATATTCTGGGCTCTCTGTGGCCTTTCACATAGAACACTTTCTTTCACTTTGTACTAGATATTCTGGGCTCTCTGTGGCCTTTCACATAGAACACTTTCTTTTACTTTGTACTAGATATTCTGGGCTCTCTGTGGCCTTTCACATAGAACACGTTCTTTCACTTTGTACTAGATATTCTGGGCTCTCTGTGGCCTTTCACATGGAACACTTTCTTTTACTTTGTACTAGATATTCTGGGCTCTCTGTGGCCTTTCACATAGAACACTTTCTTTTACTTTGTACTAGATATTCTGGGCTCTCTGTGGCCTTTCACGTGGAACACGTTCTTTCACTTTGTACTAGATATTCTGGGCTCTCTGTGGCCTTTCACATAGAACACTTTCTTTCACTTTGTACTAGATATTCTGGGCTCTCTGTGGCCTTTCACATAGAACACTTTCTTTAACTTTGTACTAGATATTCTGGGCTCTCTGTGGCCTTTCACATAGAACACGTTCTTTCACTTTGTACTAGATATTCTGGGCTCTCTGTGGCCTTTCACATAGAACACTTTCTTTTACTTTGTACTAGATATTCTGGGCTCTCTGTGGCCTTTCACATAGAACACTTTCTTTTACTTTGTACTAGATATTCTGGGCACTCTGTGGCCTTTCACATAGAACACTTTCTTTCACTTTGTACTAGATATTCTGGGCTCTCTGTGGCCTTTCACATAACTTTCTTTCACTTTGTACTAGATATTCTGGGCTCTCTGTGGCCTTTCACATAGAACACTTTCTTTTACTTTGTACTAGATATTCTGGGCTCTCTGTGGCCTTTCACATAGAGTACTTTCTTTCACTTTGTACTAGATATTCTGGGCTCTCTGTGGCCTTTCACATAGAACACTTTCTTTTACTTTGTACTAGATATTCTGGGCTCTCTGTGGCCTTTCACATAGAACACGTTCTTTCACTTTGTACTAGATATTCTGGGCTCTCTGTGGCCTTTCACATAGAACACTTTCTTTAACTTTGTACTAGATATTCTGGGCTCTCTGTGGCCTTTCACATAGAACACGTTCTTTCACGTTGTACTAGATATTCTGGGCTCTCTGTGGCCTTTCACATAGAACACTTTCTTTTACTTTGTACTAGATATTCTGGGCTCTCTGTGGCCTTTCACATAGAACACGTTCTTTCACTTTGTACTAGATATTCTGGGCTCTCTGTGGCCTTTCACATAGAACACTTTCTTTTACTTTGTACTAGATATTCTGGGCTCTCTGTGGCCTTTCACATAGAACACTTTCTTTCACTTTGTACTAGATATTCTGGGCTCTCTGTGGCCTTTCACATAGAACACTTTCTTTCACTTTGTACTAGATATTCTGGGCTCTCTGTGGCCTTTCACATAGAACACGTTCTTTCACTTTGTACTAGATATTCTGGGCTCTCTGTGGCCTTTCACATAGAACACTTTCTTTTACTTTGTACTAGATATTCTGGGCTCTCTGTGGCCTTTCACATAGAACACTTTCTTTCACTTTGTACTAGATATTCTGGGCTCTCTGTGGCCTTTCACATAGAACACTTTCTTTCACTTTGTACTAGATATTCTGGGCTCTCTGTGGCCTTTCACATAGAACACTTTCTTTCACTTTGTACTAGATATTCTGGGCTCTCTGTGGCCTTTCACATAGAACACTTTCTTTCACTTTGTACTAGATATTCTGGGCTCTCTGTGGCCTTTCACATAGAACACGTTCTTTCACTTTGTACTAGATATTCTGGGCTCTCTGTGGCCTTTCACATAGAACACTTTCTTTCACTTTGTACTAGATATTCTGGGCTCTCTGTGGCCTTTCACATAGAACACTTTCTTTTACTTTGTACTAGATATTCTGGGCTCTCTGTGGCAAAGTGTTAGCCTTTTGTCTTGCGTTTCGAAGGTGCTGGGTTCAAATCCGGACAGCGCTGTTCTGTTCATGGGTGAATTTTTTCCAGAGCCTCTTAAGATTGTTGCCGGAGCTGCAGAGTTCGTGCTTTGTGCAATACTCTCGGAAGCTGGTTTTCCATTTCTGCGGAAAGGAACCGAGCCATATGGAGTAAAACCCGGTGCAAGGAAGTCAATCCTTCGGCTTAAAAAGCTCTTTATATGGTCTGCAAGCTATTGTTCCATACTGCTCTATCCTGGGCATCTCATCAATGAGAGTCAGTCCGATATTTCTTGAATCACTGAGAATAGTTCGTGTCAGGATTACCCTAGTTTGTTCATTCTGTTTCCAAGTATTTACCTCCCACTTCAATACCTACTTTGTGATCATTGGATCATTTCTTCTAAGAGTATGCCAAACATATCTACATCTTCTCCTTCTTATAAGTCAATCCTTTGTCTTGATACCCCTGAGACTCGATCATCCAAGTTTTTAGAGTTAACTAACAGAAATAACGTACATATTTCAATGCATAGATTATTTGATGTTATATGTTAATATGATATCGACTATATACGGAAGTTGTATGTGTGATAATAAAACGTATGTTTGGATACAACAGTTGCCGTCATATCTCTGTGATAGTTGCCGTCATATCTCTGTGATAGTTGCCGTCATATCTCTGTGATATTTGCCGTCATATCTCTGTGATAGTTGCCGTCATATCTCTGTGATAGTTGCCGTCATATCTCTGTGATAGTTGCCGTCATATCTCTGTGATAGTTGCCGTCATATCTCTGTGATAGTTGCCGTCATATCTCTGTGATAGTTGCCGTCATATCTCTGTGATAGTTGCCGTCATATCTCTGTGATAGTTGCCGTCATATCTCTGTGATAGTTGCCGTCATATCTCTGTGATAGTTGCCGTCATATCTCTGTGATAGTTGCGATATAGATAGAGTTTATGACCACCTTTCAATTTGTTTGAGAATGTTGGTTTTTTTTACTGCGTATGTGAAATTGGCACGATGACAGAACAGAATCTTGTCTGAACCATATTTTTGATATCAATATCTGATGAATATTTATTGCCATTTTCTACTGCTGCTACTTTTTCGGAGTATCGATTACTGAATATTAAATGTCCTTTCCTACCGTTGTTACTTGTTCCCAGAATCGATTACTTAATAATAAATAGACTCAGTAATAATTAATTTACCATAAAATTTCTACTTTATGCATGTGCTCATTGTGTATCAACTACAGTCTCGTAAAATTTCATGTGTTTCATGCAGACTGGAGAGAATGTAACATTCATTCCTCGTGCAGACTGGAGAATGTTACATTCATTCCTCGTGCAGACTGGAGAGAATGTAACATTAATTCCCCGTGCAGACTGGAGAGAATGTATCATTCCCGTGCAGACTGGAGAGAATGTAACATTTTTCGCGCAGATTAGAATTGAACGTGCAGCATCTAACCACACAATAACCATACAATTGCTTGTACATATACGTAACACAGACACACACACACACCTGCTTGTACAAGGGCAGGCGATTGAAGAGAGGTCGATCCTGGATGGCCGAGGATGTTGTTAAATAGGTCTGTACTCTAGATGAGCTGAGGCATGGTGAAGAATGGATGCCTATATCAGAGGATATGACTGCTTACGCCAAGGTTGTCAGAACACTTGGACGCCGCTGTAGAGAATGGGCCCCGGGCGTTGTCAATGCGGAAATTCTTGCACTCGTGGATCAGCACTCCCATCCAGGTGATATCATTATCTACACCGATGGCTCTGTTAAACGTGGCACTAGATCATCGTGGGCTTACTCAGCACAACGAAACGGTCGCACACTTCATGAGGACTGCGAGATTACCGCTGCCTTCAGGTCTCTGTCATGGGTGGCTGAGCAACAGGTTACCCATACGATCATCATATCAGACTCGATGAATATGCTTCAACTGATTGAATCTAGAAGTATGCGTGTGGAATGGGTGGACATCATTCGGAGATCACATCTCAAGAAAATGACTTGGCTGTACACGCCTGGACATGCAGGAGTGCGGGGTAACGAGCGTGCTGACTCTCTTGCAAACAATGCCCCGACTCAAGTGGGCAGAAGTATGGGCAGAGCCGATATTATCAATGCGGTACGCTCTCAATTGTGTGACATGGGCGGGTCTTAGACACTGGAACGAGTTCGAGAATTAGGCGTTAAGTTTGGACATGCCAGACAGTGTCGTCTTCGTGGTAGAGAGAGAAGATATAGTAATCAACTTCTCATGGGTACTGTGAGCAAATGGACTTTGGGATGGCTACTGCAACGGAGGACAGAGCACGAATGGGAGTGCCCAATGTGCCATGACGTCGATTGCATAACATAACATAACCTGCTTGTACATATAAATAACACACACACCTGCTTGTACATATAAATAACACACACACCTGCTTGTACATATAATAAACACACACACCTGCTTGTACATATAAATAACACACACACACACTTGTACATATAAAACACACAACACCAAATGCTTGTACACATATAAGTACACACACAAACACACACAAACACCTGCTTGTACACATATAAGTAACACACACAAACACACACAAACACCTGCTTGTACATATATAAGTAACACACACACAAACACCTGCTTGTACACATATAAGTAACACACACAAACACACACCTGCTTGTACACATATAAGTAAACACACACAACAACACCTGCTTGTACACATATAGTAACACACACAAAACACTGCTTGTACACATATAAGTAACACACACAAAACACCTGCTTGTACACATATAAGTAAACACACACACACCTGCTTGTACATATAAGTAACACACACACACACACACCTGCTTGTACACATATAAGTAACACACACACACACAAACACCTGCTTGTACACATATAAGTAACACACACACACACACACACCTGCTTGTACACATATAAGTAACACACACACACAAACACCTGCTTGTACACATATAAGTAACACACACACACAAACACCTGCTTGTACACATATAAGTAACAACACACAACAAACACCTGTTGTACACATATAAGTAACACACACACACAAACACCTGCTTGTACATATATAAGTAACACACACACACACACAAACACCTGCTTGTACATATATAAGTAACACACACACACACACAAACACCTGCTTGTACATATATAAGTAACACACACACACACACACAAACACCTGCTTGTACACATATAAGTAACACACACACACACACACAAACACCTGCTTGTACACATATAAGTAACACACACACACACACACAAACACCTGCTTGTACACATATAGTAAACACACACAAACACCTGCTTGCACATATAAGTAACACACACACACACAAACACCTGCGTTGTACACATATAAGTACACACACACACACACAAACACCTGCTTGTACACACATAACGTAAATACACACACACACACACACAAACACCTGCTTGTACACATATAAGTAACACACACACACACACAACACCTGCTTGTACACATATATGTAAACACACACACACAAACACCTGCGTGTACACATATAAGTAACACACACACACACAAACACCTGCTTGTACACATATAAGTAACACACACACACACACACACAAACACCTGCTTGTACACATATACGTAACACACACACACACACACAAACACCTGCTTGTACACATATATGTAACACACACACACACAAACACCTGCGTGTACACATATAAGTAACACACACACACACAAACACCTGCTTGTACACATATAAGTAACACACACACACACACACAAACACCTGCTTGTACACATATAAGTAACACACACACACACACACAAACACCTGCTTGTACACATATATGTAACACACACACACACAAACACCTGCATGTACATATATATGTGAAATCACACATCAAACAAATACAAACAAGAAAAAAGTAACACCCAGAAATAGTTGCTAAGATAATAAATTTGATATCAAGGAAATTCTAAGTCCTGTATCATATGACATGAAATCTTGGTCTCACCCAAAAATAAACAGTAACAGACTGAAAAGCTACATGGTTGTCAAATGAACAAATGATCAAAAGAAATAAAAACTGAAAAAAGTCTAACAATAGATAAACCACTAAATCTTAGAATCAACACAAGATTTGACAAAAATATAGCCATAAAATTTGACATAAAATGTGACAAATGTTGATAAGCTGGAACAACAATTTCTTTGGTAAGAAACTGAACATTGTTGTTTATTATCTAAGAACTGCTAACCTTAACTCCCTTTAACAGACAATGTCAAGTGTTATGTGCTATTGCTGTTGAGTGGTGTTATAGCTGTTGAGTGGTGGTATAGCTGTTGAGTGGTGTTATTGCTTTGGAGTGGTGGTATAGCTGTTGAGTGGTGTTATAGCTGTTGAGTGGTGTTATTGCTTTGGAGTGGTGGTATTGCTGTTGAGTGGTGTTATAGCTGTTGAGTGGTGTTATAGCTGTAGAATAATGGTTATAGCTGAATTGAATGTTTGATTGCTTTTGAATATTGCTGTTGAGTGGTGGATAGCTGTTTTTGGTGATAAATTGCTGTTATTAGTGAACTTATTTTGCTGTTAGTGTGTGTATTGCTGTTGAGTGGTGTTATAGCTGTTGAGTGGTGTTATAGCTGTTGAGTGGTGTTATAGCTGTTGAGTGGTGTTATAGCTGTTGAGTGGTGTTATAGCTGTTGAGTGGTGTTATAGCTGTTGAGTGGTGTTATAGCTGTTGAGTGGTGTTATAGCTGTTGAGTGGTGTTATAGCTGTTGAGTGGTGTTATAGCTGTTGAGTGGTGTTAAAGCTGTTGAGTGGTGTTATAGCTGTTGAGTGGTGTTATGCTGTTAGTGGTGTTATAGCTGTTAGTGGTGTATTGTGTTGAGTGAGTCTTATAGCTGTTGAGTGGTGCTATATATGTTGAGTGGTGCTATAGCTGTTGAGTGGTGCTATAGCTGTTGAGTGGTGTTATATGTGTACGGTGGTGTTATGGCTGTTGCGTGGTGTTATTGCTGTGAGTGGTGTTTAGCTGTGGAGTGGTGCTGTAGAGTGAGTGGTATTGCTGTTGAGTGGTGTTATAGCTGTTGAGTGGTGGTATTGCTGTTGAGTGGTGTTATAGCTGTTGAGTGGTGGTATTGCTGTTGAGTGGTGTTATAGCTGTACGGTGGTGTTATGACTGTTAAGTGGTGTTATAGTTGTTGAGTGGTATTATTGTTGTTGAGTGGTGGTATTGCTGTTGTGGTATTATAGCTGTTGAGTGGTGGTATTACTGTTGAGTGGTGTTATATCTGTTGAGTGGTGGTATTGCTGTTGAGTGGTGGTATAGCTGTTGAGTGGTGGTATTGCTGTTGAGTGGTGTTACTGTTGAGTGGTGTTATAGCTGTTGAGTGGTGGTATTGCTGTTGAGTGGTGGTATAGCTGTTGAGTGGTGTTATAGCTGTTGAGTGGTGGTATTGCTGTTGAGTGATGTTATAGCTGTTGAGTGGTTGTATTTCTCTGTACATGGAGCATCCAGTAATTTTGTTTAGCTATTAATATTTGAAGATGCTTTTTCATATTTATTTTTCCAGCCTATGAACTGGATGGGGTGTTGGTTTACTTGAACCATGGTAATGCTTTGTTTAGCAAACATGTCTGCTCTGTCATTGGATGGTATTTCTGTGTACTCTGCTCTTTCATTGGCTAGTATCTCTGTGTATTCTGCTCTTTCATCAGCTGGTATCTCTATCTATTCTGCCCATTCATTGGCTGATATCTCTGTGTATTCTGCTCTTTCTCTTGCGTTCCCGTATTCTGCTCTTTCAGTGGCTGATATCTCTATCTATTCTTTTCCAACCCTGGGAGGCATCAGAAGAGGCAGTATAACGAGAGGCAGTATAACGAGAGCCAGTATAACGAGAGGCAAAATCATGAGCGGCATGATATATTAATGAAAATGTTGTTAATTTTGTGTCTTCATACTGACTTGTTTTTCCAGTTAATATACATTTTTAAAAAATGTTAATGAAAGTTAAAAATTTCCGTAAAAATATAACCAAGAACATCATTGATATTGACTCTTGTTGACATTTTAATTCAAATTTCTTGTCAAAATTGTTTTTAAAAATGTTGACATATCTCACTGTCAATGTTATTGTATTTAGAGGACAGTTCTGTTATAAAGCTTAGAGATACAAAGAAATTGCCCACTGCACTTTGGGAATTACAGTTAATTTGACAGGAAAAATTAGGGTCAAAAGGATAGGGTTGAGCATGGGAGTTTTGTCTCATCTTTAGGGAAGGGAGGGGAGCTGAAAATGGTTGAGAATCACTTTTCTACATGGTTGACATATTTTACTTATCTCCCTTTGATTGGATACTTCATGCAGACTAAGACTGAACTGGCATATTTTCACAATCTAGGACATACATTAATCTAACTGGGACATATTTTCATAAACTGGGACTGGTCTACATTAACTGGGACATATTTTCCTAATCTGGGACAAGCCTTCATTAACTGGGACATATTTCATAATCTGGGACTGGTCTACATTAACTGGGACATATTTCATAATATGAGACAGGTCTACATTAACTGGGACATATTTCATAATCTGGAACAGGTCTACATTAACTGGGACATATTTCATAATATGGGACAGGTCTACATTAACTGGGACATATTTCATAATATGGGACAGGTCTACATTAACTGGGACATATTTTCATAATCTGGGACAAGTCTCATAAACTGGGACATATTTCATAATACGGGACAGGTCTAAATTAACTGGGACAAATTACTAACATAAAACAATATCAATATTGTCACAAGAAGAAATTCTAATCTAGATATATATATATATATATATATATATATACATAGTTATAAATTTGCAATGAAAACATTTTTATTCAGTGTAAACTACTAAATAGTCAACTTTACGTGCTGAATTAGACACTTCTGTTACACAGAAGTTTAAACATTGGTCAATGGTTACATTATGGACTCTATTCTTCTCTTGTGAACGTGACATCTTTGGCAACTATTAGGATTGTGCAAAGATATGTGTGTATTTACTAGCATAATTCTCTGCACACATCACAGACGCTGGAGTCCCCTAGTTTATTGGACTGCCAGAAGATAGTCGACTGATATCACACTGAAAGGTTATATTATAAACCAGCAGATGATATCGCACAGAAAGTTATATTATAACCAGCAGATGATATCACACAGAAAGTTATATTATAACCAGCAGATGATATCACACAGAAAGTTATATTATAACCAGCAGATGATATCCACAAAAGGTTATATTATAACCAGCAGATGATATCACACAGAAAGTTATATTATAACCAGCAGATGATATCACACAGAAAGTTATATTATAACCAGCAGATGATATCACACAGAAGGTTATATTATAACCAGCAGATGATATCACACAGAAAGTTATATTATAACCAGCAGATGATATCACACAGAAAGTTATATTATAACCAGCAGATGATATCACACAGAAAGTTATATTATAACCAGCAGATGATATCACACAGAAGGTTATATTATAACCAGCAGATGATATCACACAGAAAGTTATATTATAACCAGCAGATGATATCACACAGAAAGTTATATTATAACCAGCAGATGATATCACACAGAAGGTTATATTATAACCAGCAGATGATATCACACAGAAGGTTATATTATAACCAGCAGATGATATCACACAGAAGGTTATATTATAACCAGCAGATGATATCACACAGAAAGTTATATAGAGAAAACAATGAAAGATTGGTTATTGATTACTGAGCTGACGTCACAACACTCCAAGCATACCAGTGTATACTTGTATAGGCTCAGTCTCTTCCAACAAGTGTCGAAGAAGTATGCATACTGATGGTTCCTGTGGCTTGTGGGTTAAACACACTCCTCTCTCTACCCCTCAAGCATCCAGTTCTACTTGTACAACGTGTAATTCCAAACATCTTAAATCGCTGGTTTGATTCAACATCAATTTTAGTGTGCCCATCCAACCGTAGATCGCCAGAGACCAAAAACATCCCCCTTATCTATCCTAAACTCGCTGACAATCGATGCTTTTAATGAAAGATTAATAAATCACAGATGAATCTGACTTTTGAGCTAGTGTCAGATCACTGTGACAATTATTTACAAATATAATAATATTTTGTAATATCTTTCTTTGCCTATCTCATTCTCTCTCTCTTTCTTTGTGTCTTTCTCTTTATTTCTCAGTCTTTGTCCTTTTCTCTCTTTATTTCTCATTCTGTCATTCTCTTTTTCTCTATCTTTTGTCTCTCTTCTTTCCTCTCTCTCTTTTTTTTCTCTCTCTCTCTTTGCCCATCTCTCTCTCTCTTTTCTGTCATTCACATTTGTCTTCATTTTCTCTCTCTCTGTGTCTCTCTCTCTCTCTCTCTCTCTCTCTCTCTCTCTCTCTCTCTCTCTCTCTGCAAAAGCTGTAAAATTGAATAACTTTCTATATGGTATGATCTTAAAATGGGTAGAAAAAAGATATGAAAAAAGAAGAAGAAAGAAAAAGGCGAAGAAAAAGTAAAATTATAATCCTTATGAGAGATATAAATTATTATTGATGAACAAATCATAAGAGATATAATAATAATAATGATAGCTGTCTACCATAGCGATGATGACAACAGTCTCAAATGTGTGTTGTTGCACCTCTCTGATGTGTGTGGAGGTGACTGTAGAGGTAAATCCTGGAGTGCAAATCATCTACCACAGATGGGGCATACATGATCAGGGCTCAACATGTGGGTGTTTTTAGAATTAAAAAACGCCCTTTAGTGTGGCTCCTGGCAAAATGGTGTCCCACCCAAAGCCATGTAATGTGGCGTTTGGCCCACAAGGTATTGAGTTCACAATAAATCAGTTGTTTTAGAATGCGTTTATCAGGCATCCTCGCAATGTGACTGGTCCTTCTAACCCAGTCTTCTGCAATAGTGTGGATAGCTGTTTTAGAATGCGTTTATCAGGCATCCTCTTCACTTGACTGGCCCATCTCACCCAGCCTTCTGCAACAGTGTGGATATTTGGAATCTTGTTTCTCTTAAGAACTATGATAACTGGGATTTTTTCCTGCCATTTTATTTGTAGCAATCTCTGGAGACAACTTATGAGGAAGTCATTTAACTTTCTTGTGTGTCTGCTATACACTGTCCATGTTTCACTGGTGTACAACATGGTAGTGAGCAACTATGGCCTGGTAAACTTTCAAATTTGGGCAATGCTTATCCTCTTCTGCTCACACATAGTGATGTGGTCTTCCGCTCACACATAGTGACTCAGTCTTCCGCTCACACATAGTGACTCAGTCTTCCGCTCACACATAGTGACTCAGTCTTCCGCTCACACATAGTGACTTGGTCTTCCAAATGCAAAAAATAACAGATAACATACACTAATGAAGCAACCATGAAAAAAACAACATATTGATTAATCAAAGATGAGAAAGAAAAACATATTATATAGAACTCACCAGGGTTGTAGTAATCGAAAGTGTAAACATAATTCTCTTGAATCCTGGCAACTTTGTGAGTGCGTGTCATTCTGATGCTGTAGCACACAGAGGTTTTGCTCATCTGTTGAGAAGATTTATACAAAAACATTGCAATGGCTTTTTTAACAATTTAGTCTTTAACTTAAACATCAGCTTCAGCAGAAACAATTAGATAAAAGGATGCTGGCACTACAACACAACACTACATTCAAAACTACATGGCACCAGAGATGAGCCCCAGACAACATTCGATTTCATCATGAGAACTTGTCTGACGGTATAATCATCAAAATAGCGATCGCAAAGAAGAGGATATGAGAATTGATAATATAAGTTCATTCTGGCAAGTCACTGTGTGGATTTGATTGGTCTGAATAAATTATATTTTTGGATTCTGTAATGTTAGTGTCAATGATTCGCTTGCATGACAATTATGTTTGTGTAGAATTATACTAGATACTTTGGCCACATCAAGCGTTACGATGGCCTGGAGAGAACAGTATTGGAGGGCAGGGTCTCAAGACGCAGAGGCAGACCAAGAAGAGATGGCTACAAGATATTAAAGAAATGAATATGATCATCAGCGAAGTGGGTGAACTGGCTAGATAGAATAAACTGATAACTGAGAGTGAATTTCAGATGTGCTGCAAAGAGAGCAATGTCTTATAAAGGATACGCACCTTGATAATGATGAGACTTATACATTTATATTATTTACATGTTTGATTAATTATATATTTGTCTACAGTTATCAGTTATATGAGCACCATCTTCAGAGCACTCTGGACATGTACATAGGTGCTTCGATTCCCACCTCAACAAATCCAGCAGCGTCCAGCGACCCAACACACCAGTATGATGTTGATTAATCAATGCTTTTGAATATTTGATATGTCATTCTTTTTGGGCTGTGCCAATATCGACACCCATTTCTCTCAACCTGGTCAGCAACTGGGATTCACAATACTGAAACTCATCTGTTCGGAAAGACTTTCTCAATGCATTCAGAATGTCATTTCGGTCCATTGCAGTGCCCTTTGATATTTGTGCCAGCCAATCTATCAACTAATTCTTTACACCTGACTCCAGTGTGCCCAGGAAATAAAAAGGAAAGTGATTTCTCTGTTCCCTGTCTGCACCAGTACTTCCCCCCCAATGTTGTCTCACCAATCCTGTTTCGACAGTATGAATCATACTTATGGAGTCATATGAAGCTCCCACAATTGTATGTTCGAGAAATCTCTTCTTATCCTGACAATGTCAAGCAAAACAGGATTAGAGACAAGAAAAAAGAATTTATATAATCTTTGCTATGTGACCAAAAATATGATAAAATTTTATATTTTTACAGCAATGGTCTAATTTTATGTTTTCTTTATTATGGGATGAATAATGATGATGAGATTTGTATCTTTTCTTGCCATACGACAAGAATAATCATCTAATTTTATCTGTCCCTAGCCATGCAACAAGAATAATCATCTAATTTTATCTATCCCTAGCCATGCGACAAGAATAATCATCTAATTTTATCTGTCCCTAGCCATGCGACAAGAATAATCAACTAATTTTATCTTTCCCTTACAATGTGATAATAATAATCTTCTAATTTTATCTTTCCCTTACAATGTGATAATATCAATCATCTAATTTTATCTTTCCCTTACAATGTGATAATAATAATCATCTAATTTTATCTTTCCCTTACAATGTGGTAATAATAATCTTCTCATTTTATCTTTCCCTTACAATGTGATAATAATAACCTTCTAATTTTATCTTTCCCTAGCAATGTGATAATAATAATCTTCTAATTTTATTTTTCCCTTACAATGCGATAATATCAATCATCTAATTTTATCTTTCCCTTACAATGTGATAATAATAATCTTCTAATTTTATCTTTCCCTTACAATGTGGTAATAATAATCTTCTCATTTTATCTTTCCCTTACAATGTGATAATAATAATCTTCTAATTTTATCTTTCCCTAGCAATGTGATAATAATAATCTTCTAATTTTATTTTTCCCTTACAATGTGATAATATCAATCATCTAATTTTATCTTTCCCTTACAATGTGATAATAATAATCTTCTAATTTTATCTTTCCCTTACAATGTGATAATAATAATCTTCTAATTTTATCTTTCCCTAGCAATGTGATAATAATAATCTTCTAATTTTATCTTTCCCTTACAATGTGATAATAATAATCTTCTAATTTTATTTTTCTCTTACAATGTGATAATATCAATCATCTAATTTTATCTTTCCCTTACAATGTGATAATAATAATCTTCTAATTTTATCTTTCCCTAGCAATGTGATAATATCAATCTTCTAATTTTATCTTTCCCTAGCAATGTGATAAGAATAATCTTCTAATTTTATCTTTCCCTAGCAATGTGATAATAATAATCTTCTAATTTTATCTTTCCCTTACAATGTGATAATAATAATCTTGACCTAACAGCACTGTTAGTGTATATCAGAAAACATTGTCAATCTTCTTCTCTTCCACCATTTACTTCTTTATGGAAGTGTTGGGGGTGAAACGTAGTGATCTTGTGTGTGCTTTTTTAAGGCACTTTGTAAGCTGATATTCATGTTCGTAATTCTGTTCTTGATGCTGTTGCTCCATCTTTTGCATGGTCTTCCTCTTGCCTTGTACTCATTATACTTTTATGTGTTGCTCTCTGTGGTAGGCGATACCAGGGCATTCTGGTCAGGTGTCCAAACCATTTAATCTGTTGTTCTTTTATGAATTGCATGACTGGTTTCACATCCAGTCTTCTTCTGATTTCTTCATTTCTAATTTTGTCTCTTATTGTCACACCTGCAGCTCTTCTAAGACACCTCATCTCTGTCGTTATGATTTTTCACTCATTAGCTGCTGTTATTGGCCATGAACATAATGTCTCAATAAGCTTTATTGTCTCACTTTAATCTTCACATTTCTTGTCTTCTCATACACAAATTGATATTTGCTATTACCTTTACTAACACATAAATTTCACTGACATCTCCAACAATCACTTTTGTATCCATGCAACATTTCATCAATTCTTGATCTAAGACACATATTAGAAATACGAGACAGTCTCTATTTTAAGAGTTTTAGACATTGATCTACCTTGTCAAAGTAGACATCAACAGTGCTGCCACTCCTCTCGGATTTCATAAGTCCAGCCACATTGCCAATGCTATTAACATCAGGGTTGAACCCAGATGGAATGCTTATTTTTTGGACAACCATGCCAGTAGGTCTGTCCCACAACCACCTAAGGATTGAATAAGGTACGATTGATCATAAGTTTACAACATACTTATGTCATATTATAAGTGTTCACACTTGTCACATTACAGGCTATATTACATGAGTCATTATACGCTCTATTACATGAGCCATTATGCACCCTATTACATGAGCCATTGTGTGCTATATTACATGAGCCATTGTATGCTATATTACATGAGTCATTATGTGCTATATTACATGAGTTAGTATGTGCTATATTATGCAAGTTAGTATGTGCTATATTATACACGTTAGTATGTGCTATATTACATGCATCATTATGTGCTATATCACATGAGTCATTATGTGCTATATTACATGAGTCATTATGTTATATTACATGAGCCATTATATGTTATATTACATGAGTCACTATGTGCTATATTACATGATCCATTATATGCTATATTGCATGAGTCACTATGTGCTATATTACATGAGTCATTATGTACTCTATTACATGAGTCAGTATGTGCTATATTATGAGTCATTATGTGCTATATTATATGAGTCATTATGTGCTATATTGCATGGGCCATTATGTGCTATATTACATGAGTTATTATGTGCTATATTACATGAGTCATTATGTGCTATATTACATGAGCCATTATGTGCTATATTGCATGAGTCATTATATGTTATATTACATGAGTCATTGTATGCTATATTACATGAGCCATTGTGTGCTATATTACATGAGTCATTATGTGCTATATTACATGAGTCATTATGTGCTATATTACATGAGTCATTATATGCTCTATTACATGAGTCATTATGTGCTATATGATATAAGACATTGTGTACTATTGTCTATTCCCAGGTGGAAGATGGAATTGGTTGTCCACTCTTGCCGTTAAGCGTAGGGATTGGAGCTTAAATTTGCATTCCAGGGCCAGATGAGTCGCACTTGTTGTGTTATGTCTGTGTTTATGTTGTGTGTTCTTGATATTGTCTATCCATCTTTTCTTGGTCTTCCCTTAGCTCTAGTACCCGATCTCTTTTTATTGTATGCTGTTATTGGTGGTTGGTTGTATTCCAATCTCATTAAATGTCAAACCACTGCATTTGTTGTCTTTCAATGTATATCGGTGCATGAAGTTATGCCCACTCTGCTTCTGATGTCCTCTTTTCATAGCCTATCTTTTCTGGTGATCCCCCACTGCCTTCCTCAAGCAATTGTGTACTATATGAATGCTATATATAGTTTTAGCTTATTATGTGCTATATGCTATAAAATACTGTGTGCTATATGATATAAGATATTGCATGATATAAGATATTATGTGCCATACTACACAAAACACAGTGTGCTATATTGCCTGAAACAGTATGTGCCATATTGCTTGTAGCATTATGCAATATATTGCCTGTAGCATTATGTGTTATATTGCCTGTAGCATTGTGTGATATATTGCCTGAAAAATGTGCTGTATTACCTGAAACAGTATGTGCTATATTGTCTGTAACATTATATGTCAACATAACACAAGCTGGGTTTAGACGGAAGAGAGGTACACGTAACCATATATTTAACATGAGAACAATCACAGAACAATCTAGAGAGTATAATGTAGATCTATACTCATGCTTTATTGACTACTCAAAGGCATTTGATTGTGCAGAGCATCAGGAATTGTGGAAAATAATGGAAGAAATGGGATTTCCATTACATTTGATACAGATCATAAGAGAACTTTATAGTGATCAAATGGCGGCTGTAAGAACATGTGATAATACATCAGATTGATTTGACATAGAGCAGGGAGTCAGACAAGGCTGCATTTTGCCGTCTTGTCTGTTTAACATATATGCATAAAACATCATGAGGAATGTTACAGAAGATAGTGGAAAAGAACAATATGATCCTTTTATAATCGGAGGAAGAGAAATACATGAACTACGATACGCTGATGATACAGTGTTACTGTCAACATCACAAAAAGGGATTCAGAAATTATTAGGGGAAATGAAAGATTAAAGCGAAACACAAAATCTATATCTCAATGTGGCAAAAACAAAAATATTGACAACAGATAAAACGAACATGACAACAGATAAAACGAACATGACAACTGATAAAACGAACATGACAACAGATAAAACGAACATGACAACAGATAAACGAAATGACAACAGATAAAACGAACATGACAACAGATAAAACAAACATGACAAATGATATTTTTATCAATGGAAAGTAGAAAATGTGAACAGTTTTGAATATCTTGGTTCACTGCTAACAACAGATGAAAATGTGAACAGTTTTGAATATCTTGATTCACTACTAACAACAGATGGAAATGTGAACAGTTTTGAATATCTTGGTTCACTGCTAACAAAAGATGGAAATGTGAACAGTTTTGAATATCTTGGTTCCCTACTAACAACAGATAGAAATGTGAACAGTTTTGAATATCTTGGTTCCCTCTAACAACAGATGGAAATGTGAACAGTTTTGAATATCTTGTTCACTACTAACAACAGATAGAAATGTAACAGTTTTGAATATCTTGGTTCCCTACTAACAACAGATGGAAATGTGAACAGTTTTGAATATCTTGGTTCCCTACTAACAACAGATGGAAATGTGAACAGTTTTGAATATCTTGTTTCACTGCTAACAACATCAGATGAAAATGTGAACAGTTTTGAATATCTTGGTTCCCTACTAACAACAGATAGAAATGTGAACAGTTTTGAATATCTTGGTTCCCTACTAACAACAGATGAAAATGTGAACAGTTTTGAATATCTTGGTTCCCTACTAACAACAGATGAAAATGTGAACAGTTTTGAATATCTTGGTTCCCTACTAACAACAGATGGAAATGGGATGAAGGAAATTAAAAGAAGAACAAATATGGATTTGCAAAAAAATTAACTCAAAACAGTATGAAACGGAACTGATAAGAAAACCAAGATCAGAATACTAAGAGCATGCATATTCCCAGTGGCAAAGTATGCGTGTTAAGCATGGACATTTAATAAAGCAGTGGAAAAACATATATGTGCTTTTGAATATAAGTGTTACAAAAGAGTCCTCTGTATATCTTGGACAGAGAAGAGAACAAATAGATCTATCCAGAAAACTCAAAATCAAAGAAAACTGGCTGATGCTACAAATAAGAAAGAGAAAATTGAGATATTTTGGACATATAAAAAGACATGAAGGGCTGGAGAAGACCATCATGGAAGGAGGCATGCTGGCAAAGAGAAGAAGAGGAAGACCACGGAGAAGATGGATTCAGAATGTAACTGGTAGGTTGAACATGACAGCTGCAGAGGCATGACATCTGGCCTATGAGAGAGAGAAATTCTGGAGGGCTGTTGGGATGGCAAAGTTCTGCTCATGACAAGTACACTGTGTGCTACCTTTCATGATACACTGTGTGCTACCTTTCATGATAGTTTGTCTACCTTTCATGATTGATTGTGTGCTACCTTTCATGATAGATTGTGTGCTACCTTTCATGATATATTGTGTGCTACCTTTCATGATAGATTGTGTGCTACCTTTCATGATAGATTGTGTGCTACATTCCATGATACACTGTGTGCTACCTCATGATACATGTGCACTCATGATACACTGTGTGTTACCTTCATGATACACTGTGTGCTACCTTTCAATGATACACTGTGTGCTACCTTCCATGATACAATGTGTGCTACCTTCCATGATACAATGTGCTACGTCATATCCCTGTGTCTACCTTCAATGATACACTGTGTGCTACCTTTCAATGATACACTATGTGCTATATTACAATACAGCTTTGCTGTAGATAAATGCCATAAATTTGATCAGAATGCATTCATGCAAATTTAGAACTAATTTCTAATGAAACAATGCTTGGCGCAGTGTGCGGCAGTTAGGTTATTTTAATAGATAATCTTGGCACACACTGCGGGAGTTAGTACGAAGTGTGTTAAAGTCGAATTTTTTTATTTGTCAAATGTTACAGTTATCCATCGGTACAAATTCATGTCCTGTTGGATAATATGCATACACACTGGTCAAAATGTGCATGTCCTACATGTCACAGAGATCTAATGGGACACAGCTTAATATTTTATGTTGAAGCCACAAGGAGAGTGGTTAACTTGTTTGATAAGAATGAACTCAAACAAACAATATCACAATATTTTCTCTATTTCTTTGTGTCATTTTCACAATCTTTTCTTTTCTTAATCTTCTGATTTTTCTCTGATTTTGACCATTGACTTAACAGCCCTCCCCACAAAAATTGTCAATTTTATTGCACAGACAATTGTAACTAGTCACTCACTTGCTGCAAATGAGCAGGTTAAAGGAGTTGAGTTCATCATCCAGAAGAACAGTGCTAACATCAAACGATGGTGTAGTCAACTCCTTGTCGATATGGAAATTGGTGTCAATCTGAAAATGCATTGAGAGAATGGTCTACACTAAGGTAAAAATTGAATAACATGGAAAAGTGATCAAACACAAGAGAATCACAACTAGGAAAAACTGAATAACTATGGAAAAGTGATCAAACACAAGAGAATCACAAACTAAGGGAAAAACTGACCAAACAAGAGAGAAAACCACCAACAGAGGGACTATTATGTCAAGATATGTTTGAACCATTATGTTATTATATGTGCTTGCAATGTGTTGATATATGTGAAGACCATTATGTCAATGTATGTGTGGGGCACTTTGTTAATGTATGTGTGGGGCACTATGTTAATTATATGTATGGATAATTATGCCAATGTATGTGTGGGGGCCTATGTCAATGTATGTGTGAAGAATTATATGGAAACAAATGGAGTATTGCTGACAGAAATATCAGAGTACGAGAAACAGCTGAGAAATTTAGCCTTCACTGTTAAAGTTTTAGCAACAGCAGACATATCTGGACAAATCCGATTCACATGACATCTCTCCTCCACCATGATTGACCTTGTACTAACAATTTTCCCACCTATTGCACATTGAAATGTAAACGTTTCTGAAATCACAGATGCAAGCAGTTTATGGTGATCAATATGTGAATGCAAATACAGTAAGGAGCTGGGTAAAACAATTCCAAGATGGAGAAGTTGGACAAACAGATGAGCAATCAACCTCAGCCAACAAAATTCAAAACTCAGACCTCGACTGGGAAGGTCAAGTTGACTGTTTTTTTGGAATTCTCAATGTGATTTTCTTGCAGACTTTCTTGAAAAAAGGAACAACAATAAACTCTGAAAGTTACGCTGAAACTCTCACTGCATGAAAAAGATGAATCAGATGGAATAGAATAAGAAATAAAACACTTCTTCAACATAGCAACACCAGATCTCACACAAGTAAAGAAACAAGGGGTACAATTCTACACTTGGACTTTTAAGTGTTGCCACATTCAACATATAGCCCAGACCTGGCTCCTAGTGATTTCCACCTGTTCCTAAAACTACCGAAACAAATCAAGGGTCAGCAACTCAGTTGTGATGAAGAAGTAAAGTGTGAAGTAAGAAAATAAGTTCAAAAACAAAAAAATTACTTCTTTATGGACAGGTTTAAAAAATTAGTGCAAAGTTGGTCAAAATGTACTGACCTGCATGGTGACTGGTATAAAAATATTTGTACAGCTTTGATACTAAATCTATCTATAGATATCCTCTTTGTGTCCCGATTGACACATAAGGCTTCCACCCACAAGAGACTTCCACTGTTGCCGTTCTGCTGCCTTTCTATCAACCGCCTCCCACATCAAGCCACACTCCTTCAACTCTCTCTCTGCAGTTCTTCTCCATGTTTCCTTTAGACGTCCAGGCCATCTCTTCCCATCCACTGTCCATCTGAGAGCTGTCCTAGCCAATGCCCCTACTGGCATACAACATCCATGTTCAATCCACCTCCATCTTCATCTCTTAATGATGGTCTCCAAAGATGCAAAGTCTGTTCGTTTCAAAAGCTTCTCATTTGTTATGGTATTTGGCCAGAAAATTTACATGATTTTGATACTAAATGGTGAAGGTATATTTCTTTTTTCCATTAAAATATCTTTTCCCTTTTATTTTTGATTTAAGTGGAGACAAAACATTTCAACACATCCTCGTATGTTAAGAACATTCAGATAAACTATTAAACTATTCATTGACAATGTGGATAGGTAGTTCAGAAATGGACATCACAAACATTGTAGAGATGGAAACGTCAACATGAGATATGATATCAAGAACATCGAAGAACATATGGAGACAGTGTTTATGACAAATTTTACAGTTTAGAAAACTCAGAAAATCATGCAAGGAGTACAAACATACTCTATATCATCATCATCATCAGATACTGTGCCGCTGGCGAGACGATGTGGATCTCCACAAATCTCTGTCTTGCTGTTTGCTATCAACTCAGATGTTGATGCTCTGCGTGCCATGAAGTCAGGCTATCCAAAATTTTCTCTCTCTGTCTTCCTCTGTCACGTTTACCCTTGATTTTACCAGTTGTTACAATGTGTTCTAAACCTCCCTCCTCATCACATGCCCCAAAAATGATGACTGCCTCTTACTTTTCCACTTTATATAAGGAATATTCCAGCTGTGTCTTTTCAAACAATATTTACAGAATCTGACCTCTAAAACTGTCAGACTTGTAAACAGGTACCACATTTCTAGAATTATGAGAAAAACTGTGTTATGTTATATTGGTTATTGAACGGACATTAATACACTCTGCGCAGACCCATAGATGCTCAGTCTCCCCCAACAGATGTTGAAAGGTATGCATACTGATGGTTCCAGTAGCTCACTGGTTAAAGACACTCCTCACTCTGCTTCTCAGGCATCCAGTTCTATGTGTACAATGGGTAACTCCAAGCTGCTTAAATTGCTGGATTGATTCAACATCTATTTTAGTATCTTCATCCAATTAACAGACCTAAGAACATCCCCCTTATCCATCTTCAACTCCCCGACAATCAATGTTGTTGATGCAAGCCTGTACGTTCTCTCATTGCCGCAAACACCCGCATGCCTAGGACATTAGCTCCAGAAAAGCCACTGGAAGTTAGAAACTTTAATAGACAACATTCACTAATATCGAAACCTGCCATTTTGGAACATCTGAAGCATCGACTGAGAGTCAGATACAACAACGGCCACAGTAAATTGAGTCCCAGAGAGCAAATGGAGGGCAGCAGTAACTGCCTCAACTTCCATCCTTATACAGGAAGTAGTATGTTATATACCAAAGTATGACTACCCTCAAATATTCAAACTAATAACTATTTTGATTTTACTATACCTCAATAAGTCCCAATCCAGTTCCAGTAATGGTTACCGTTGCTTTCGATGGGGCACTGGATAACTGAAATCATGTCAGATGAAAATAAATAACAGATTGTTTCACGATGACTTTTGTGTAAATGACTAGTTGTACAAGAATGTCTAAACATGATGACAGTGATTGACATGCTTCTTATAGTGTAATTGCTTTCAAAAAATACTTGGGAATACCTGGGAGGATAAGATTATCAACATCAGACTTCAAGAAATAAATGGTCTGAAAGAAATGAATAAAGATATACAATGAAAAACGATGGCGATGGATTGGACAAGTCTTCAGGGTGAGAAAATAAAGGTAGCCAAGACATCCAGTGGACACCACAGTGAGGATATAAATGATGAATTTTGGTAGTAATGACATGTAGATATAAATGACGATAAATTTTGCTAGTGAATGCTGTGTGGTAATTCTTTTAGTGTGACAATTTCCTGAATTTTCAGCACATCAATTAATTCTGAAATTGTTTAGAATTTCCTTATCAACACAAAAAATTGTCACACACCAGAGTCTGCCATCTCCTTAGACCAACTAGTAACATATGGGCTGTGTTTGACATCAAATTTGTACACAGTTTATCTTCGATCACCGACAAATATGATGGAGTCTTGTGAGATCAAAATATCGGAATGGCAGGATTGGAGATGTTTACCTTCCAGAGCTATATATCAGGATCTCGGAATCTAAGGGTTAAGAGCCACTGAGCATGAGAAACTGATAACTTAACCCTTAGAACCTGTGATCCCGATATTTTTGTATGTAGTGTAAACCTCGCATATCTGAACGTCCTGAAATATCGGTTTGAGAAGACTCCATTGTTATTTGTCCGTGATCTAAGATAAATTGTGTACAAATGTGTGGTCAAGCACAGCCCATGTGCTCTACATGGTTTAGCAAGATGGCAGACGATGTTGTGTTATTTTTCTCTGTGCTGATATGGTAATTAGTTAAGTATTTTCATAATGAAAAGATGTGCTGAAAATTTCGGAAATGGTCACTGTAAAAGTATAACAACAGAGCAAGCTGTTGAAATTGTTTTTAATGAATCTGAAGATGATTAATTACACTTAAAATGTAATTATTCTGATAAGGATATCAAAAGTTATTGAGACGATCATTTAGACGACGAAGAATTATTTTAATTGATTTATATTTAACCAATATATGTTTAACTAGGAGAACAAGCTATATTACCTGGGAGTATTCGGGAAGTGACCCAAAAATATCAAGAAATTTAAAACAGTTTTGTATTCTGCAAATATTTAATAAACAGAAATAACGGAGTTGATGGGGTAAGTTAGTAACAAATTATAGAGCACTTTATTGTGAAAAATTAGCATGTTTTTAATATGACTCTGATATGTGCTGTTTGTGTTCAGGAGCTCAGAGGAAGGGATTTTTAGGATACAGGTGGCCAGGGTTCAAAGAGTTAACACAAATTTGTAAATATAATCTATTCATGGACAATCTTACCTCTTTGATTTGAAGAGTCAGAGCATTTTGTTGATCAATATGAAACTCTGCTAGAGTTGTGGTATCCTTGGATACCTTGATGTTCAGATTAGTGTCAGGTGTGATAGATTGGCTAGTATAAGCAGCAATAGCCTGGATCCCAACAGCTGTGTCCTGTATACAAGTAATATGTGTTATGAGACTGAACATGAAACAAACATTGTACAAATGAAAGATGATGTTGCTAGACATACCTGTATACAAGTAATATGTGTTATGAGACTGAACATGAAACAAACATTGTACAAATGAAAGATGATGTTGCTAGACATACCTGTATACAAGTAATATGTGTTATGAGACTGAACATGAAACAAACATTGTACAAATGAAAGATGATGTTGCTAGACATACCTGTATACAAGTAATATGTGTTATGAGACTGAACATGAAACAAACATTGTACAAATGAAAGATGATGTTGCTAGACATACTTTTCTACTGCTACTTAACTCTTAGTGGACCAGGGCAAAAGTCACGTTTTACAAGCGCTTTCACGTTTTGATAACCAAACGCCACTTAGCGTGGCGGAATGTAAACACGCGTCCACTTCAAACGCCACTTAGCGTGGCGCTTGGTCCACTAAGAGTTAATCTTCTTTTTTTTCCCTAGAGGAACACATATTGTAACTGTAACTGTTGCTTTACACTAAACTCTATTATTTCTTCTTCAGCTTTGATTGCATCATCTTTATTTGATTCTGTCTGTCTTCTTCAGCTCTGAATCTATCTTATTCAGCCCTGATTCTATCTTCTTCAGCTCTGACTATCTCTGACTATCTTCTTCAGCTCTGACTATCTTCTTCAGCTCTGACTATCTTCTTCAGCTCTGACTATCTTCTTCAGCTCTGACTATCTTCTTCAGCTGTGACTATCTTCTTCAGCTCTGATTCTATCTTCTTCAGCTCTGACTATCTTCTTCAGCTCTAACTATCTTCTTCAGCTCTGATTCTATCTTCTTCAGCTCTGAATCTATCTTCTTCAGCTGTGACTATCTTCTTCAGCTCTGAATCTATCTTCTTCAGCTCTGAATCTATCTTCTTCAGCTGTGACTCTGTCTTCTTCATCACTGTCTTCCTAAGTTCTGGTCATCTTCATCAACTCTTGACTATGTCTTCTTCAGCTGTGAGACTGTCTTCATAAATTCTGATTTTTGTCTTCCTCAACTCTGATTATCTTCTTTAGCTCTGATTCTGTCCTCCTCAGTTCTGTTCATAAGAGCTTGATCATTCTGTCCTCCTCAGTTCTGTACATAAGAGCTTGATCATTCTGTCCTCCTCAGTTCTGTACATAAGAGCTTGATCATTCTGTCCTCCTCAGTTCTGTACATAAGAGCTTGATCATTCTGTCCTCCTCAGTTCTGTACATAAGAGCTTGATCATTCTGTCCTCCTCAGTTCTGTACATAAGAGCTTGATCATTCTGACCTTCTACTCAACATTTCACCAAATTTATGCTTTGAACTTCATCAACAGAATTGTTAGTGATACAACTTCCATTAACTGTCTTTCATCGTCTCATCATAAGTCTTAATTGTTACAACATTTTAATTGTCTTTCATCGTCTCATCATAAGTCTTAATTGTTACGACATTTTAAGATGCTGGCAAGTTCAAATTTTAGTTGCAGTTTCTGTAAGTCATTTCTGTCTAGGTTTGAAATGTTACCATTAACACAATCACCTAAACATGGTGGATGGTAGGCTATATTTGACTTTTCACCCCTTCCATCTGTTCAATATGGTTGAACCCACCATGAGAATATCGCTCTGGCCTAAATAGCTCTAGGGATCATAGAAGTATTTAAGTTGTTCCATCTCATCAAGGTGGAACACAAGGAACAAATACACTTCTATTATAATCATTTTTAACATGCTCTCCTGGTAAAATCGAGAGCCGCTGTAGCGTAGTTGTTAGTGAACTCGCTTCGCAAGGCTGGTGGTCTGGGTTCAGCTCCGCAATGCGCGTGGAATTTTTCCCGACCGCGACGGCTCTCAGGTCGACCAGCCTCAACTGGGTACCAGACATGCTCTGGGAAAGTAAAGGCCAGGCGTGATGCTGACCACATCACCCATTGTGTGCCGACGGTCAATGAAAAATACAGGCCTAACACTGTATTGACCTATATACCACGAGGTATGAAAGGGTTCCTTTACTTTTTTTTTTACCTGGTAAAGTCTGCCTACAAAACAGCTGTTAAACTACCTGTGAAGATGCAAAACTAATCTGTTTACAAAACAGAGTGTTAAGTTACCTGTGAAGATGCAAAACCTCCAAGTGCATTCCTTTGTTTGATCAACCAGCGGAAAGCAGGGATAGCTTCTTGCACTCGATTCTGAGCAGTCAAGTACAAAATGACATAGGATGTGATCAGATTATCAATTGGTCTAGCCTTAATCTGAGGTGGTTGCCAGATCCTGTAGTTTGAACGCTGACTAGCACTAACAGTTGAATTGTCTGACCAGTAAAGTAGGCCACCTGATTAGATAAAAATTACAGTAATTGAATATAGCATGAAATGCATTTATTAACTGCATTGTGTGTATAGTTACATTTTAAATACATAGGCATAGATGTCGACAGCTGGGAGAATGTTGCTCAAGACAGATCAGCCTGGTGCACACTTTTTCGACATGGTTCTTCTAAAATAGTTCTTCTAAAATAGTAACATGGTTCTTAAAAAATGTCAAAATAGAAAGGCAGTAAAACTCCCCACAAGTGCAAGTATACCTTGCCCACACTGTACAAGAACATTTCAAGCCCGCATCGGGCTCACTAGTCATCTACGCACACACAGACAAACATAATGCAACTACAATCCTTTGGATGAAAATTGTGTGGTCATCATCACCCGTGATGGACGAGCATCATCATTTTGAATACAACTATCGTGAAAAAAACCACTGTGATGAAAGCCATAATATATTTTATTTTGTATTTTATATATTTTGAATTCTTCTTTTCCTTCACCATTTACTTCTTTATAGAGTGTTGGGGAAGGGAGGGTGGCGGCAGAATGTAGGGAAGCTGTTATTTATTTTCTTAAGGCTGTTCTTGATGCATTATTTTGAATCATTATCACGAGTCAAGAAGAATGTTTGCTTAAAGAAAGGTGCTGTTCTAGCGATTTAATAAACATATATAAATCACTAATATGGAAACAAATGTATTTTTTGTTCTCCGCTATGAATTCAAGAATAGACATGGAGCCTAATATAATAGCCGTCCATCGCAAGCGATGATGACAAAAATCTCAGACGTGTGCTGTTGCACCTCTCTGGTGTGTGTGGAGGTGACTGTAGAGTCCAATCCTAGAACAGAATCCCGACCACAGGTGGGGCATACATGATCAAGGTTAGACATGTGCGTGTTGTGTGCTCTGTCTTTTCGAGCTGCTCGTTTTCTCTGTGACTCAACAATACAATGATTCTCAGCTATTCGGGTTCCTCTTTGTTGTTACAGCGCCACATTTGGCGATCTTGCGCAAGGTATTCCCAGCACGTATTGTCTATATCGAAGCATTTCAGAGACACTTTAAGAGTGTCTTTAAAGCGTTTTTCTATCCACCAGCTAAATGTCTGCCCCCTTCAAGCTCGCCATACATCAACTGTTTTGGGATGCGTTTATCAGGCATTCGAGCAACGTGACCGACCCATCTCACTTGGGCCTTCTGCAACAGGGTGTTGACGCTTGGGATCTTTGCTCTTGTGAGGACTTCACTGTCTGGAATTTTCCTGCCAGTTTATTTTTAGTATTCTGCGTAGACAGCTTGTGTGGAAATGGTTTAATTTTCTTGCGTGTCTTCTATACACTGTCCATGTCTCGCTTGCGTACAGCAGCGTGGTTAGCACTATGGCCTGGTAAACTTTCAGCTTTGTGACTATGTTTATCCCCTTCCGTTCCCACACAGTGACACGTAACCTTCCGAACACAGCACTGGCTTTGGATATCCTATTGTTGACCTCAGAATCTATATTTGCCGATCTGGATAGGAGGCTGCCAAGATAAGCAAAGTTGTCCGTTGACTGGAGATGCTGGTGTTTAATGTTGATGACTGGAACGTAATACTGTTCTCTAGGGGCAGGCTGGAACATGACCTCTGTTTTTTTGGTGTTAATGGTGAGGCCAAACCTATCACAGGCCATTGAGAACTTGTCCATGTGAGTCTGCATTTCTTCCGCAGAGTTGGTAGCGAGGGCGCAGTCATCAGCAAACAACAGGTTTGAGAAATACAGCATTTGTGAATAGTTTTTGTGTCACTGCTTGCTTTCTTTATTATCAGTGTCCCCATTCAGGCGAGACTTACTTCAACTTCAGAGATACTTGTAATTTAGATCCCCAAGTAAAGTATTCTTCAGACTTCTGATGTCTTGTAGCCGGTGCTAGAACATGCAAGAACATGGACAGGAAGACTTCCTGATGTCTTGTAGTGTGCTAGAACATGCAAGAACATGGACAGGAAGACTTCTGATGTCTGAGCTGGTGCTAGAACATGCAAGAACATGGATAGGAAGACTCCTGATGTCTTGTGCGTGCTAGAACATGCAGAACATGGACAGGAAGACTTGATGTCTTGCAGCGGTGCTAGAACATGCAAGAACATGGACAGGAAGACTTCCTGATGTCTTGGCGGTGCTAGAACATGCAAGAACATGGACAGGAAGACTCCCTGATGTCTTGCAGCCGGTGCTAGAACATGCAAGAACATGGACAGGAAGACTCCCTGATGTCTTGCAGCTGGTGCTAGAACATGCAAGAACATGGACAGGAAGACTCCTGATGTCTTGCACTGCTAGAATATGCAAGAACATGGACGGGAAGACTTCATAAATTCTACCACTGAAAACAGATCATATCAGCCCCTAATAGGTGTGGATACCCATCAATGGAAATGGGTCATGTATGCTACATAACGTTAATGAGTATGCTCAGATATATCTTACATGGAATGGGGCTGCCCCTGCAGATGACCACTGGATTCATGGAGGCAACTCATCTCTTTGTTTAAGCTTCAGAGCATGAGAAACTGAAGATAGAAGACAAGGAAAGATGGATAGAAGACAAGGAAAGATGGATAGAAGACAGTTATAACTTTATGATAAATTTCAGACATTAAACAGTTTTTACTTCTGCAAGAACTTTCATGAATCTAAATTGTCCATCTTCTTCATTTGCTATACACTAACCACTTGTCACACCACTCTTTATCCTCTCTATTTGATTTATGCTTTAGAGCGTGAGTTCGTTGTGCCAGTTAGCAGCTAACAGACATGTAGGTCATCACATCTGATTTCTGCATGACATTTGATTCTGGTTTACCTCCTACCTAGGACACCCCCTCCCCAAAATAACCTAGGAGTCCACCCATTAAGCAAGTCAGAATCTTGTTCGTTTTTATCTTCTGTTCAAAGTTTCACAATCTGCATCACTGGGAGGAGGGGTTGGCTTACGTGTTCTAAGGATTATCAGCAGGTTAATAATTTTCACTTTTTGTCTTTTCTTAAGAGAGACTAGCCAACCCCAACTCTGCTGGATGCATAGCCAAGTACAGAACACACATTGTAGAACTAAAGAGCGACTAGCTAACCCCAACTCTGCTGGATGCCTAGCGCCAGGTACAGAACACACATTGTAGAACTAAAGAGGACTAGCTAACCCCAATCTTCTGTTCAAAGCCAATCGCATCACTGGAGAGGGTTGCTTACTGTTCTAGGATTTCAGCAGGTTTAAAAATTTCACATTGTCACTAAGAGAGACTAGCCAACCTAACTCTACTGGATGCCTAGCCAAGTACAGAACACATTGTGAACTAAAGAGAGACTAACCAACCCAACTCTGCTGGATGCCTAGCGCCAAGTACAGAACACACATTGTAAAACTAAAGAGAGACTAACCAACCCCAACTCTGCGGGATGCCTAGCGCCAGGTACAGAACACACATTGTAGAACTAAAGAGAGACTAACCAACCCCAACTCTGCTGGATGCCTAGCGCCAAGTACAGAACACACATTGTAGAACTAAAGAGAGACTAACCAACCCTAACTCTGCTGGATGCCTAGCGCCAGGTACAGAACACACATTGTAAAACTAAAGAGAGACTAACCAACCCCAACTCTGCTGGATGCCTAGCGCCAAGTACAGAACACACATTGTAGAAATAAAGAGAGACTAACCAACCCCAACTCTGCTGGATGCCTAGCCAAGTACAGAACACACATTGTAGAACTAAAGAGAGACTAACCAACCCCAACTCTGCTGGATGCCTAGCGCCAGGTACAGAACACACATTGTAGAAATAAAGAGAGACTAACCAACCCCAACTCTGCTGGATGCATAGCCAAGTACAGAACACACATTGTGGAACTAAAGAGAGACTAACCAACCCCAACTCTGCTGGATGCATAGCCAAGTACAGAACACACATTGTGGAACTAAAGAGAGACTAACCAACCCCAACTCTGCTGGATGCCTAGCCAAGTACAGAACACACATTGTAGAAATAAAGAGAGACTAACCAACCTCAACTCTGCTGGATGCATAGCCAAGTACAGAACACATATTGTAGAATTAAAGTCTCCATATATACATGGTATTGCATATGTTTAACATTTCTTAACGTTTTCACTTATTTAACTATTAACCTACCATCTCTGTGTGCAAATCTTTCAAGTTTTTGATATGCAACATCAGCTTTGCTACTATTTGCAACTGTAAGAGCATAACTGATCAATGCAAGTGAAAACTGGTCATTGGTTGCATTAGCATCCAGCAATCCTTCAAGATATCTGACTGCGTTGACTGTAGCATTTCCCCATGAGTAGGCTCTGTTACAGTCAGTATCCTTGGTACACTAGCAGAAATAAAAATAGGATAGGTAGAATAATGAAACCTTCTGATATCAAAATTAACTTTTGAAACACTAGTACTTCTGACAACACTTAATACTTTAAGTTATAGATTTGTTATGATGCTGCTTGTGAAGGAATCATCATTAATCCTCTCCGCTCCTCGTGGAGCATAGGGCCTCAACAGTTGTTCGCCACTCTTCTCGGTCTCTGGCTGTTCTTTTATGTTCTCCCAGGTCAATTGAGCACTCTTCAGCTCCTCAGTAAGACCTCGTCTCCAAGTCTGTTTAGGGCGTCCTCTTTTCGTTTTCCCTGGGGTTCCCTCGAGCACCTGTCTAGTGACACTCGACTGTGTCTTCCATGGCCTATCCATCGCCATCTTCTCCTCTTGACCTGTGTCATCATAGGTTCCTGCCCTGTTCTTATCCACAGATCTGTGTTTGTAACTCTATCATACCATCTCAATCTGAGAATCCGCCGCAAACATCCGTTGACAAAGGTCTGGATCTTATTTGTATTTGCCTAGTGACTCGCCAAGTTTCCAAGCCATACAGCAACACCGACTTCACATTTGAGCTGAAAATCCTGAGCTTTTGTGAAGGAATGCTTTTATTTATTATTTGTTATTGTGAATGTTATTTGTGAATGTTATTGTGAATGTTATTATGAATGTTATTTGTGAATGTTATGTGTGAATGTTATGTGTGAATGTTATGTGTGAATGTTATTTGTGAATGTTATTGTGAATGTTATTATGAATGTTATTGTGGATGTTATTTGTGCCTGTTATTATGAATGTTATTGTGAATGTTAGAGGAAGAAAAAGGTAAAACTATAAGGTAAACTGATGACAAAAATCTGTAAAAGAAAATAGATAGAAAAATATAAAATAGTTTTAAAATGAAGAAACAACAGTATAATTTAAGTGCACTAAAGCTATCAATATGTAATGTACAAAACAATTAAGTGCACTAAAGCTATCAATATGTAATGTACAAAACAATTAACCCTTTGACCGCCATATATGGAAATATACGGGTTTACCATAGGCGCTGTATAGAAATATACGGGTTTTTATATTGTTTGGAAGAATTCGCTAAATAAAACGAAGTCCAAATTTTATATATCTTGAACTGTGACCTATAAGTAGGACAGACGTGAAATCTTCCTTATTTCACGCCAAACTGATTGGAGCTAGTATTTCTTGTGAATTTTATAAATTGTGCTTCGTAGTTTGAAATATTTTGGAAATGGATTCTAATTTCAATACCGATAGTTAAAGTGAGGACTTTGAGTTTGAGGAACATTTCATGCAGCTAGGTGAGATAGGGATTACATTAGATCTTGTGATTCTGAGAGTGATGTTGAATTGTCCAGTGAGCACTGAAGCTGAACCTGTCGACCACGATGTTCAATTAGATTTAGAGGATTTTTCTTCCGACATCGAGGAGCCGACCCTGTGCCCGTTGTTGACAGGGATGGTTGGAGTGATACCACTTCCCTATTAGTTGTGGAGCCATTTATGGAAGAGAGTGGGCCTTCTCATACACTAGAGGAGGGTGCAGAACCATTCGATTATTTCAGCTTAATTTTTGAGGAGCAGTATTTTGAATTTGTACGCTGATCAACGTCAGAAAAGAGCTGGGAAAATTGATTCAAAGTGGGACGCAGTAACTGCTGCCGAAATCAAGGTTTATCTGCAGAACTACATCTTTATGGGTATAATTTCTTGTGAAACTTTATCCAGTTCACAGTATTGTTGCTCATTATTTGAATGTTCTACAAGCAATAGTTTTATTATTATTAATTTTTTAGAAAGACATGTTGCGTTTTTGAGGAGTTATTCCCCTTTTAGTGTTTTTTATGAGGTAATTTTTTTTTGATGTGCTGGGGACCAAAGGGTTAAGGTCCAAATCGGTAATGTAAGTAAGACATAATAAAACCTGATCAAAAGAATAAGAATCGGACAATCAATGTTCTTCAGACAATGTGAAGAGGATGCTTGCAACATTTGGTGACAAGATGTCAAATACAGGGAAGGAAAGATCGTGGGAGGCAGAGGGAAAAGATATTGGATGGTCTGACATTGTGGTTTGACATAAGATTGGCATCAGAACTGATTAAACTGCACCAAGTAGAGAGCGGTGTAGACAGACATGATCGCCTATGCCAACAGGTATGGCACTTGATTAAAGTAAGGTAAACATATGTACTACACATAAAATCAATGTTATCAGTTATCAGTTATATGAAAACTATCATCATAGCAGTCCAGACATGTCCATAGGTGCTCCGATCTCTGCCTCAGCAAATCCAGCAGCGTCCAGCGGCCCAACATGTCAGTTCGATGTTGATAAATCAATCTCTTTGCATATTTAGTATGTTGTTCTTTTCAGGCTGCACCAATATTGACACCCATCTCTCTAAGTCTGGTCAGCGAGTGAGATTCACAGCCCTGAAACTCCTCTGTTCGGAAAGACTCAATTCGAGAAGAATGTCATTTCGATCCATGGCAACTCCCTCTGATATTGTAGCCAAGCCAGCCAATCTATCAGCTCATTCATTACCCCTAACTCCTGCATGCCCAGGGACAAAAATGAAGGTGATTTCTCTGATCATTGTCTGTGTCAGTACCTCCACCCAGTTGCATCTCACCATTCCTGATTCGACTTTACAAATCATGCTCATGGAGTCATGGATGCACATGAAGAAAATGAAGGTAAACATAGGTAATGAAGTAAAATAATGAAGATAAAATTGTGTAACTAAATTAAAATGATAAAGATATATAATGTGTAATCTAAAAAAAATGATGAAAATGTATAATGAAAAAAAAGCGATATGGTTAGAAATGTGTGCGATATGGTTAGAAATGATGCGATATGGTTAGAAATGTGCGATATGGTTAGAAATGTATGGATATGGTTAGAAATGTGTGCGATATGGTTAGAAATGTGTGATGTAGGTTTCAAAAATAACATAGGTAGAAATGTGTAACAGAAGTAAAATGATGTAAAAAGAAAAAAGTTTGTGTTTTGAATCACCCAAGCTACTAGAGTAGAGCAAGACAAAAACAAATAATCACGACACTGGGCAACAATCTGTAACAGTGTGACGACAAAAGAAGAACAGTTGATGTTTCTTTGATAATTAAAAAAAATGAATTGACAAAATCAAATTCCTTAAATACAATAAAACTGATTGATTATACAGCCGTAAGAAATTAGCTATTGCTACAAAACTTAGAACTGAAAATGTGCTCACATCTGTTTGAGCCAGGGGACTGTTCTTGACCAAGCTGAGTAGAACAAATGCTGTCAGTGCTGGTCCTGTACCTGTGCCCTGAAAACAGTTATGATTGCTATTTAAGTCACAGAGATAAGGATCATAGGAATGACTAACAATTCTGTGACTGTCACAGCAGAATAAGTGCCATCTCCCCATCAAGGGTTGACTGCAATGGATCTCGAATGCCACTTGCTGCTTGTAATGCAGAGACATTCTGATAGACTGATGCTTCTTATCCTCCCAATTGTTTTTTTTAGACTTCACTGTCAGTATGGAGCACATTTAGGGTGTATCTCTGGCCTAGAGGTTAGGTGCTTTCCTCTTGTTTCAAAGGTACTCGGTTCGCTCCCTCATGGAGTCCTCTGGATATTCTTCCAGAGATCCCTGATCTCAGTGTAGGTGAGATCGAGCTCCTAGTCCTATCGGAGACTGATGATAAAACATAGATCTCAGTGTAGGTGAGATCGAGCTCCTAGTCCTATCGGAGACTGATGATAAAACATAGATCTCAGTGTAGGTGAGATCGAGTTCCTAGTCCTATCGGAGACGGATGATAAAACATAGGTCCTGAGTTAAAGTTGAGCATGTAAAAGAAGCCTTGGCAGTTCCAAATCAAGAAGAGCAGACTGGAAAGCCGATGCCTGCGCAAAATTCATTAGAAAACTTAAAATAATAAAACTTCCTACAAAATATTTTCACCATCTTATCTTCTAAGTTACATCGAGGAACTTTGCCGATACTACAGAGTTTGTGCACTGTCACTAAGATCTTCCTGTGCAAGAAAAAGATTGAAGCACACGTGGTTACTCACAGAAGTGCAATGATGTTGAATCAATTAATTGTAACATAGATCAAGAGTTATTTAGCAGAATCAAAGATGTGGTCCCAGGCAATAAGCCATTTTCATTGGGGAAAGTTTTCCAAGTATGGTGTCACCATTACAGTAATTATGGACAACTATTGTTTCTAGTATTGGTTTCTACTCCTTTTCATTTCAGGACATGGACTTGGCAGCAGTTGTGGGGACCTGTCAACCTCAGCAATGCCACTAGAACAAACTCAACATCTGTCACAGGCATGTCGTTTTGATATTGTCCCGACTTCCGCATCTGGTCCCACAGACTGTGACTCACTGAGCAGTCCCATTATCCTTCTGATAGGTACAGCTGCTTTTCTCAGACCCCATTCACTTTGTAAGACTTGTAACATTGCAGTATGTTTCTAGGGTCACCATTTGAAGTCTGGGTAGGATATTGGTCAGATAAGCGATCTTGATGCTGCATGCATCTAAGACCAAAAAAAAAAGATTTGATTCTCCGACAAATAATGTTCCATCTGTGCATCTTAAATGTAATATTTGCTACTAATATAATTATTTTTTAAAAATTACCTGTGTACTACTGTCCAAAACTTTGCCAAATTCATTGAAGGAGCCATCTTTGTTCTGCCTTTGAACTAACCAATCAGTACCCGAGATCAGAACTTGTTCATCCAGATAGATTAAATATTTAACATCATAAAGAACTCTGATAATATATGCAGTCAACCTGTAAGCATAAACATCTAATATAAGATGCAGTCAACCTGTTAGCATAAACATCGAATATAAGATGCAGTCAACCTGTAAGCATAAACATCTAATATAAGATGCAGTCAAGTTGTCTTGTCTACTATCATTGCACATCTTCAATAAAAATAAAACTTCTTCAGCAATCAATCAACTACGCAATCAACTACTCAATCAACTACTCAATCAACTTGTCAATCAACTAGTCAATCAACTAGTCAATAAACTAGTCAATCAACTAATCAATCAACTACTCAATCAACTTGTCAATCAACTTGTCAATCAACTAGTCAATCAACTAGTCAATCAACTACTCAATCAACTACACAGATTTTTAAAACTATCTTTACACTTTGCTTCTCTGTGCTATAATCAGCTGACTTTTTCCAATCCATATCTTCCTACATCACACAAGCCCATGTATGCTTCATTCTCCCAAAACAGTAGCTATCTCAATGTTCCCACACACATATATCCAGGTGACACTGATTGACTTTTCTCTCTCTACCTTGCAAACAACACATGTGTGCTTGTCCTAATTTAACCACATTTAAAACATGCAATTACTTGCTTCTGATTCTGTGTTCACACATGTGGAGCACAAGGCACTTATCATGTTCACCCTGTTCATACATTTCCCACTTACAATGCTTGTTGCTTCAACCAATTTATCTGTCCTTTCATTTCCCTTCACATATGCATGCCCAGATGTATAAAGCCAAAAGACAAGAATGTTGAATGTTGCTTACCCATTCAGAGCAAATCTTTCTTCTTCTCGCGATTATTCTTAGGCCGTTTTATCATTCTAATGTGATATATAAACAGCCAAATATCAAGAATGGGTGTACGTGCACAACCTTCAGTACTTATTGAAGCTCAGGTGCTTATCCTTCGGTGGTGTGTTCGGTTTCAACCAACGTTTACTGGGTTTGCTCTCCATTAGCCCATTGCTGTCCCCAGCCAAAATTGCAAGGCAGCAGGTTGCTATTTTCTTTTAAGGCAGCGACCCTTAGATGGCCTACCCTCCTGGGTTTATGAGCGTCATCTGCCCAGCGAGCCGGTCATTTTGTGGACACCTTGGTTTGCCACCCATCCAGTTTTGTGTATAGTTTGCTCCGCTAGACTTTGATTGTCCCCAATCAAACTACAAGGTGGCAGTAGTTCCATGAGAGCGGAAACGCGCACTGGCTTCACATCTGCTGGGTTTTCCAACTTTTTTTTTTTTTGGCACATTCGGTTGGTCTGCACACCCTCTTGCCTGCCATGTCTGTCGTGCTTGCCGCGCCTGCCGTGCATACCGTGCCTTGCGTGCCATGCTCTTCTGCCCACCGGTGGGCCCACTCATGCATCACCCGCATTTGTGCTCGTTCTGCCCCGGTGCCTGCCTTATCGTCACCATTAGTTTTCGCCGTGCTCACATTTTTTTGGGGTTGTCCGACCCTGGGGCTTAAATCGTACTTATGTGGACCCACATGCAACTCAACCCGGGGCCCAGCATATCGGGCTCTATGGGGACAAGAGAAAAAGAGCTAGAGCTATACTGGTTCCGAGTTTCGTGGGTCCATTTCTCTTTGGGGATGCACCTCTCATCTCTTTAGTTTTGGTGCGGTCATTTACTCTGGGGGAGTTTGCATTCGTTCACGGACGACTCGTACACTGCTGTTTCTTACTTTTTAGCTACTTGGGCATGTTTTATCGGACCCCGGCCAGGAGATGTGTGCATTTTGTTCTTATTTGTGAACCTGCCTTGCCTTTCCGTGCTTGCACTGCTACCACTACCTGTGGCTCTCTTTCGATCCCTGTTACCCCCTTAGCCAGACCGGAACCAAAGTCTGTTTCCAGGGTAACCACGTGGTGGGGGACAGGGTCTTGATTAGTGCGGGCTCACTAATCCTGGCACACCCCCTCATGCACCTTTGACCCCGGATCGTGTCATCTAAGGAACCTCGACTGATTTAATGAACCATTCATGGTTTCACCGTGAGACAGTGTGAACTTAGACATGCATGGCTTAATCTTTGAGACAAGCATATGACTACTGGCAGGATCAACCAGATAGCTATCATGGATGTGACTGGGCCGACAATGCTCAGGGCAGGGAGACAGCGCTCTTTTTTCAGAGCAGATCCCGCAAAAATGCGAAATTAAGGAAACGACCGACGCTCGCTTCCCACCATTTTGCCAGCAAGACTGCGCCTCGCCAGACAAAGAACAACACCATATTTCTACCTGCCAACCCATAAGCTCGTTGCAAGAGCCGGGCCTTTCAACGAGACCACCTGCAGAGCTTTTAAAATTTCAGACTGATTGCCTCACATCACAACCGGGCGACTTTGATATATATGGACACACACACACAAGACCATGCGAGCGAGTCTTAATTGCAGACACTACCTTGTCGCTTATTCGCTGGCAGCCTGGCCCGCTTTGTCGCGTGAAGAAGCGGAGAGGCATGCTCAGCCGTTAGAGACTATGCACGCAATTGGTTATCGACACTGGGAAACCGCGCTCGCTTACTGGCTCACTCGTCCGTTTGTTTTCAAAACCAGGAGGCGCAGCTTGCAGACAACCCAGATAGAGCAAATCTGATCTGCATCAATTCTCCTAAGCAAAGTCATTGAGTCTGTTACTATTATTGTATGCATCACATTTTGTTCTGCCAGCATTGAAATTGTTCCAGAGACAGAAGATGTCACCATTATCATGACTGCAGTGGTTGAAATGATTGGTTATTGGTTACTAAACTGACGTCATTGCACTCCGGGCAGACCCATAGGTGCTCAGTCTCCCCAACAGATATCGAAGAGTATGCATACTGATGGTTCCTGTGACTAGCTGATTAAACACACCTCTCACTCTGCCTCTCAGGCATCCAGTTCGACTTGAACAAAGGGTAACTCCAAAGTGCCTAAATCGCTTGATTGATTCAGCATCGATTTTAGTGTCCTCATCCAACAGAGAGTCTCGAAGAGACCGAAGAATATCCCCTTATCCATCTTCAACTTCCCAACAATCGATGCTGTTGATGCAAGCCTGTCCGCTCTCTCATAACCGTAAACACCCGCATGCCCAGGACAGTATATCCACGTAAGCCTCTGAAGGTTAGAAACTTCTATAGATGACATCCACTCATACCGAAACCTGCCCTTCTGGATCTTGTGAAGCATCGACTGAGAGTCAGATACAACAACTGCCCCAGTAAATGAAGTCACAGAAATCCAATGGAGGGCAGCAGTAACGGCCTCAACCTCCATCCTCATACTAGAAGTAGTTGTCCTGTATGCTCCACTTTGCTCTGCAACAACACTACCATGCGCATTAGCCAAGAAACCCCAGCCGGATTTCTCACCACATTGAACCGACCCATCGGTATATACAACAACATCATCATCCCTTGCATTATCTTCTATCAGCTGCTTAACTGTGAGATCAGCTTTCATGTTGCCCCAATCTCTACATTCTCTTCCAAGAGTAATGAGAATGTTGAGATAGTTGATCATGCTACCATCTGTTGGGATCCATTCTTCCCTTTTGGTAGGGTCACAACCGTAGTCACCTTGCCAATTGTTCTCTCAGCCTGGGCCATCCACGACATGCCACACTTGATTCTCGTGCCCTTAACATCATTAGTGTTCTTGTGCAGTGGATGTCTCTTATCCGCAGTAACCCGCATATATGCCTTGGTTTGGGTGATTGCATGACGGGAGCGTAGTGACAGAAGGCGAAGCATATATCTCATCTTCACAATGAGGGTATCTCTAGTGCAGCCCAGAACTGTACGCATACCTTCATTCTGAACCCGTTCGAGTCGTTAACATTGTGATCTTGATATCGTTAGAATTCCGAGTCCGTAATCTACCACTGACATAACCAGTCGATCGAAAAAAAGGGCAAGTAGTCTCTGCTCAAGGTGTGCGGCACCATAACTTTGAGAGCCGCAGGACCACGCTTGCAACGTTGTATCGTCTGTTCAATATGGTGTTTGAAAGATAGACAACGATCAAAGGTTATTCCAAGATGAAATGAATGTATGGCTTTCCTTGGATATTTTCTTCTCATTCCTCTGTACTGTATAAGCTCATTCAGAACCCACTCTACAAATCACCAAACCATCTGAATAGATGATAAAGTCACCTGGATGGGTGTGGCAATCAATTAGGTTCCTTCTATTTCTTCTTCGAATGCTCCATATCGACCACTTGTTAACCACTCTGTGTGATTTGTATGTGATCTGAGCCTAAGAGCGACTGTACGTTGTGCCAGTTATGTGCCTACAAGTAGACCACTACATCCGATTTATGCGATGCTTTTTATTTACTAGGGTTTCTTCCCTATGCCCCTACATCAGTCGCCTCTTACGTCATGATTGTAGGTCACAGTGCTACTATTCTTTGCTTCCTTGTGGGTCCGGCAACACAAGGGCAAATTAGTTTCCTGTTATCTGCAACCACCTGGGGCAATTCCCAGATGGGTTCACTCCCACACTCAACATTCCACACGTAAGGAAAGAAATTGACCCACCTACCTACTGCACACTAGAGTCTAGAAATATGAAGTGAAGTGACTTCATAACCTAAATTCTGAAAAGGCTACAAGAAATTTTAAAAGCAAAGCAATCAGACTTGACTCACCATGTGCTGCCAGTTTGGTCACTGTTACCAAAAGCACTGAAACCTTTATCAGTTCTCTGATATGTAAGCTGTCTCTGGTAGCCTGTATGAAAGTAATGTATGATATGTAAGCTGTCTCTGGTAGCCTGAATGAAAGTAATGTATGATATGTAAGCTGTCTCTGGTAGCCTGAATGAAAGTAATGTATGGTATGTAAGCTGTCTCTGGTAGCCTGTATGAAAGTAATGTATGATATGTAAACTGTCTCTGGTAGCCTGTATGAAAGTAATGTATGATATGTAAACTGTCTCTGGTAGCCTGTATGAAAGTAATGTATGATATGTAAACTGTCTCTGGTAGCCTGTATGAAAGTAATGTATGGTCACTCTAAAACTGACATATGGTCACTAGAATGAACATACAATCTACAAGTGAGATCAGCCTTACACACACAATATGGATGTCATGATTAATGGACAAGTCACAAAACAAATATAAGCATTGATTGATTGATTGATTGATTGATTGATTGATATGGCCATCATCATTGCACTTTGGTGAGTAACCATGTGTGATTTGATCTATTTCTTACATAGGACGATCTCAGTAGCAGTGCACAAACTCTGTAGCACCGGCAAGGGTCGCGATGTAATTTAGAAGATGGTAAAAATATTTTGTAGGAATATTTTTATATTTTATTATGGATTAATTGACAAATCACAATATAGATGTAAGAATTAATTGACAAATCACAATATGAATGTAAGGATTAATGCACAGCACTGGCATGAGTCAGCTCTGATGTGTACATATGACCAATCAGAACTGATACCATGCTACAGTATAACTCCAGATGGGGTATTTTAAAGTGTGATTTTTCTTGTTTGTAAAATGTTAAGAGTTACCAGTCTGTACAAATTTGAATAGTATGCATAGCTGGATAATATGCATAGACTTTGACCCAAAATTGGGATGTGCCTGTCATATTTGCCGTAGGGGCCTAACAGAGGTGAAATATACTCATGTTCTCTATGCAAACCACACAGATCACAAAGAGTGGTTATCATGGTTGGTAAGAACAAACCGCACAGATCACAAAGAGTGGTTAACTTGGTTGTTAAGGGCCTAACAGAGGTGAAATATACTCATGTTCTCTATGCAAACCACACAGATCACAAAGAGTGGTTAACATGGTTGATAAGAACAAACCACACAGATCACAAAGAGTGGTTAACATGGTTGGTAAGAACAAACGCAAACAAACAAACATGCTCAAGAATGAGCATGTCACTTGCGGAACGTCACTTCATCTCAGCCCTCCTGAAAAACTCTCTGTTTCTAGCAAATTCTCCCACCTCCTGCAGCGTCATGTTCAATGTTTCTATGCAGTCCTGCTGTCACCTTCATCTTGGTTGTTCTCTGCCTCGTACTTCATGAACCAAGCCTTCCATTACCGTTCTCTTCATATCACTGTGAAGTTTAACATAGCCAAAATATTTCATCTTCCGGGACATGAAGCTATTTATGAGCCAATGCTCCTTGGTGTGCAGGTCTTGTAAGTTTGTGTTACGGTCAACAATTCACATCTATATGATGCCACAGGGAACACAAACATACACAAATCTTAACACAGAGGCAAAGGTTTAATGGACAAGTCCAAATACAAATGTAATATATTTGGTTGTAAGTAGTGCACAGAAAAAGATGACATACGTTTCAATGATAAACAAATAAATATGACAGTGCCTGTTGAAGGTTTTATTCTTATTGAACTAACTATTGTAGGGAATAAATTATTTAATTTATGAACAGAACCATGCCATGCAAGTCGAAGGTCAAGGGTTCGAATCTGGACCATGCCACTCTGTTCCCGAGTGAATTCTTTCCAGAGAGCCCTAGGATTGTTGTCGGAGTTACGAAGTTTGTGTTTTGTGCAATACTATTAGCAGATTGCATGCCATTTCTGCATAAAGAGGCTGAGCCATATGGGGTAAAACCCGGTGTAATGAAGTCTGGACTTTGACTTTAAAACCCATTTTAAAATAGAACACAACATTCAAACAACTCAAAATATACAAAAATAGGAGTTGAGAGAATTTAGAATTCGCAAACCTCACAATTCAGAGACCTCTTTCTTCTTCTCCTCAGTCACCCGCTATGAATTCAGATGTAGTCAGGAAGACTAGTATAATGTCGCTGACTAATTTTTGTGTGAAGGTTTGCTTTCCTTATCATGAGTGTCCCTAGTCATTTAGGTGAGCCTTACTCTGACTTCAAAAGTACTTGTACATTAGATCACTGAGTAAAGGATCAAAGAAATTGTAGTATAACCATGCACAGTGTACAAACCACACTTTTTGGGTCCATGCTGGTCTCAAACCTGGAATTTCTATAGCATGTGGTCACTAACAAAGCATGTTATCAACTTCAGCGACCCCTCATATTTCACAGATCTCCCAATTCAAAGACCTCACCACCCGTGTGTTGCCAGGGCCAACAAAAAGTGCAAAAAATAGTAACCTACAAGGCATGTTGTAAGATGCGACCTAGGCAAGCTACTCTAGTAAATAAAAATGTCGCAGAAATCGGATGTGCTGGCCTACTTGTAGGCGCATAGCTGACACAAAGTACAATCGCTCTTAGGCTCAGATCACATACAAATCAGAAAGAGTGGTTTAGCAAGTGGTTGATATGGATTGTTCGAAGAAGAAGAAGAAGTGGAAGAAGAAAGACCTCAGATTTCATAGGTTGATGTTAATAAAAATACACCAGGAATAAGTTAGGCTTACCTGCGTTCAAATTAGCTTACCTGCATTCAAATTGTCAGTTATATCATTCTCAAGAGCTGGTGTCATCTGACTTGAAGCCTTGAGATATTGAGCGACATATAGGTTTGCAGAAATATGTGCCATGCTCTGCTCTCCACAACCAGTTGGTTGGACTAGCAGAGAAGTTAGATCCTTCAAGCTTGGTCCAATTGGATCACCTGGAGTGAATAAACATCAACATAAATTTTAGAGCAATCCACTGTATACAAAGTCTTCTACAACAGAACATCAGAAACGAAGGAAGAGGAGGACTACAAAAAAGATGATTAGATGACATAGAAGAATCCTGTTGAAAAACAAGAATAACTACCACCCAAGCCACTAGAGCATCGCAAGATAAAAACAGAAAACCATGACACTGGGCAACAACTTGGTGACGAAAACAAAAGAAATATGAGTAATTTTTAGAGATTCTATCTTAAAATGTTTACAGAACAATTTGACATATTAGAAATGGAAGGTAGAATGTTATTGGAAGATACCGAAACCAATCAAATATTGGCAGGTCTGGAAGTTAAACCCCTGCTGGAAAGTATGAAAGACAGACAAAGGCTAGAAGCAAGGAGTCAAACAGAGGTAAGAAGGTATTAATATTCATAGAAAAGTTGGAATATTCTTGTGCTGTGCAACTCAGAGAGTGCACATCTATGAGAGGATGCACATCTATGAGAGGATGCATGTGCACATCTGGAGTGAAATCTAGAAAGGTAGAAGAGGAATCCCAGGAAAGGGGGCACATCTTGTGAGGTGCACATTCTATGTGATGTGCACTCAGAGAGTGCACATCTATGAAAGGGTGCACATCTATGAGAGGTGATATGATGTGCGCATCTATGGAGGGTGAACATCTATGAGAAGGTGCACATCTATGAGAGGTGCACATCTATGAGAGGTGCACATCTATGATCTACAGATTTGTTAAAAATAATAATAATTCCTCTCGTTATACGTTACATAGGACCTGCAAGTAATTTCTCCATACCGTTCTATCCTTGGCAACTCGCTCAATCTCATCCATGGAACTGAGACCGATATTTCTTGCCTCTCTCAGCAAAGTTCGTTTCAGGGTCTCCTTAGGTCGACCTCTCTTTCTTGAACCCTTTGCAACCAAAAAAAATTTGCCTGCTTTGTTATTCGTTGATAATTTCTCCTCAAGGTGCGCCCAACATATCTCCATCTTCTCTTTCTCATAACAGTTGTCACTAGTGGTTGACCAGACATGTCTCTGATTTCATCACTTCTCCTGAATTCGTTCCATTTTATATTCATTATTTTTCGTAGACATCTATTTTCAAATGCATTCAACTTGCTTTTTTATATCTTTAGTCATTTTCCAACTCTCGCTGGCATATGTTAGGATTGATACAACATTTGAATTGAAAATTCGTAATTTAGTTTTAATACTACATGTATATAACTTGCAGTTCCATATTTTATTTAAACTTTGAAAAGCTGATGTTGCTTTGCCAATTCATATCATAATTTCTTTTTAACATTTCCTGTGCAATCAAAATTGCTACCTAAATAGATGAACTGCTCTGTTATTTTGATCATTTTTGATTCCAGGGTGATATCTGCATTACTTGCCATAGGTGTCTTCATTATATTTGTTGCTTGACCATTAAATTGTGTACATATCTTTTTGTCCTTTTCTTGTCTCCATGGTTACCATCCAACAATGCAGTCAGCCAAAGTCATATTTTGTGGTATTTTATAGAGCATCAATAAACTCTCTCTCCACTTGGTCTAAGACAATTTTTTGTAGGGTACTCCAGGAATGTTCAGGATTCCAATCACTGTCCCCACTGTTGGCTGCTACATTTTATTTAGTCTGTCTTTCCTTTTCCTTCCCTATAGTGTCCATAGTGGCATCTATAGCTTAACTATTTCTGTACTCAGTTATTTCTTCAGTTTTATATAGTTAATTCAAGGGAGGCAAATAAAGCAATTTAAAAAACAAAAATATATACTCATCAATAAATAAACATATATATCTATCTTATTATATACTTATTTGAAGACAACTGGACAACCTATTAGAATAACAAAGTTAACAAGTTGTAGAAGTAAAGTAGTAGAAGTAAAACTAGAAAGACTTCTTATAAAGGAAACAAGTCGAATGGCACAGTGTACAGCAGATGGCGTTCAATGGAATACGCTGGGGCGTAGTGTGCGGTGATTGCCGTGGATAGAGTTAAGCGATAGTGAGCTTGATCACAACCCAAGTGTATCTGGTTCAAACTGCGAGAAGTTTGGAAGCAAATTTGTTGGCATGGAATTTTATGATGGTAAAAATATACCTCACCTTTCAGAAAGCAATGACAAACTACTGAATGTATAACTGGTGCCTAGAAAATTGATGACTGGTTTAATGTGATTGATGGCAAAGTCCTGTAAAGGATATGTCACGATTTTCATTTTCCATAGTGTCCATAGCATGATTGTTGTGGTGATGCTCTTGGGAGGATTTCTGAATTCTTGGTCAATGCTATTCCAAAGTTGAATAACTGAAGATCATCATTAAAATACCTCTGGACATGTTCATATGTGCTCTGAAATCTGATCCCCAATATCTTTGCCAGTGTACAAAATCTAATCACATCTGTTCTGTGTTGATTAATCAAAAATATTGTGCCTTGAAGAATGTGTTCACGTCTGACAGTTTCTGGTTTCAATCCCATCTACTTCATACTGGATAGGGTTGCAGATTTATAAATGTTTCCAAAATCATCTATATTATAAGTTGCTCACATGGCATTGATGATGCATCTACTGACTGTCCTTCCTTGATCACTGCTGTATCAGCCAGATGACCTGCTCACCCATGCCTCATACTCCTGCATAATAATAAAGGTTAAGTGGGCCAATCGGGATGTTCTCAACGTGTTAAGTCATTCCTGCCTTTTTTTTTCAAGTCTAAATGTTTGTATTGTATCTTCCTGTTGCTTCAAGAGAGTAGTTCTTGGTTGCAGAATTTGTTAAGTAAGGTAAGAAAATGCTGATAATTTTCCGTAAGCAGGTTGTTTGTTGGCAGATGTTTCACTCAATAATAAGTTTATGTCTGCATTAAATGGTTGTTGTTTTTGATGGTGAAGTTGTAAATTCTGCTGTTTTTGATGGTGAAGTTGTAAATTCTGCTGTTTTTGATGGTGAAGTAGTAATTATTGCTATTAGTGTTGAGGTAGTAATTGTTACTGTTATTGGATGAACACATTCGAAAGTCTCTATTTGACACTGTTAGTTAGTTAGTCTTTCCTCTTGGGCCTGTGGGCGTCGCATAGGGCAGAGGTCATAGCTCTCCATGTCTCGCGGTCGTTGCTATTTGTTTTAAGTCTTTAATGTTAACTAGGCCCATCGTTGAGCCTTCTCTGGTGATGGTTCTACGCAGAGTCTCTCTTGGTCTTCCTCGTTTTCTTTTTCCCTCTGGTGTCCATATGAGGGATTGGTAAGGAGTCTTCTCTCATCCATTCTAAGTGTGTGGCCGATGTAGTTCCAGCGGCGCTTTCAAGTCTAAATGTTTGACACTGACAATGAACTAAATCTCACCTGTGACCTTGATACGAGCGCTATCTGATCCATTTACAACAGATACTGGCAGAGGAAATCATATGAACCCACAAAGCTACCGTTGTTTTCAAGATTGACAAAAACAGGGACGTTATAACTGAAAGGAGCACCCCCAGACTGTGGAGAAAAAACTAAAACAAGTTAGCTATTTCATGCTTTATTTTATAAAGTCATTCTGACTTTGCAAATGTGATGTTGGTTCACATTTCTAGTAATAAGTATGCAGAAGGTAGGAGGGCAAATTTCTTACCTCACTTGAGGATCATCGGGTGCGGAAAATTAACAAGCAATCCTTTAGTGTGAGTAAAGTTTACCTTTCATGATAGTATGTTAGTTAGTTTTTTCCTTTCGTGTCAAAGGTAGCACATAGGGCAGAGGTTTTAGATCTCGATGTAATACGGTTCGTTGCTAGCAGTTGGAGATCTTGTATTTTTTTACATCCCAATAGTTTACTTTCTTGTAGGATTGTTCTTCAAAAGTAGTCTTAGGTCTTCCACGTTTTCTTTTCCCAACTGGTGACCACATAAAGACTTGTTGATTTAGTCTCTTTTCGTCTGATCAAAGAACATGACCTAAATATTTCCACCTTCGTTTCCTTATAATATTTGATACGGGTTGTTGGTGTGTTCTATCTCTCACTGTGTTGTTCGAAATGAAATCACTCCATTTTACTTTTAATAATTTTCGAGACATTTATTCTCAAAGTTGTCCAGTTTCTTATCAATTTTCTTTGTTGATTTCCAACTTTTGCAACCGTAGGTCAGTATAGGATCACACATGACCTAAACAATTTAACTTTTGTATATATACTCAGGTCTTGAGATTGCCAGATATTTGTTAACTTAGTGAAGGATACATGATACATAACCAAAAATGTTTGCATTTAATTACTTATCACTGTTTCAAACTATCTATAAATAATATTACTGCTATGACTTTGATGTCTACAAATAATGTTCATTTGAGGATCATCTTCATCGCACAGCGGACATTTGCATAATTGCTCCAATCTTCAAAATACTATCATTTGTAATACTCTTCTTTTCTCTAATCCTGTTTTTGCCTCCCAGCATCAGGATAAATATAGATTTCAAGAATGGAGTTTTGTGTAAGCTTCAAACATGGTGTCTTTCACTGACTCTGTTATTTCTGTGGTCCAGTCAAGATGGTGCAGAATTCTGAAGGTGTATTTCAGCCAGCTACTAACCGGAATCAATTTCAGTTTTCGTTGGATTAAATGTATGATTTCTAGCCTGAATGTGATAGACTAGTACCCAGTGTGACCCATCTAGGAGATTCTGAATGTGATTAGACTAGTACACAGTGTGACCCATCTAGGAGATTATAGACTGGTACACAGTGTGACCCATCTAGGAGGTTCTGAATGTAATAGACTGGTACACAGTGTGACCCATCTAGGAGATTCTGAAGCCAATATGACAGGCCTAACAAACCAACATTGATTTAATTTAATTTATGCTCATAGAATTATGAAGTTCGATACTGAATAAAATAAAAGTCTACACAGAAGATATCTTAGGTTTCTTTAAAAACAGGTTTATGACAGAACAGATCAATCTTCATCTTTCTTTCTGCACTTGCCCGTTACACTGCTACTGGCTTGTTGTCTTCACACTGCTACTGGCTTGTTGTTTTCACACTGCTACAGGCTTGTTGTCTTCACACTGCTACTGGCTTGTTGTCTTCACACTGCTACTGGCTTGTTGTCTTCACACTGCTACCGGTTTGTTTTCACACTGCTACCGGCTTGTTGTCATCCCACTGCTACCGGCTTGTTGTTTTCACACTGCTACCGGCTTGTTGTCTTCACACTGCTACCGGCTTGTTGTCTTCACACTGCTACCGGCTTGTTGTCTTCACACTGCTACTGGCTTGTTGTTTTCACACTGCTACCGGCTTGTTGTCATCCCACTGCTACTGGCTTGTTGTCATCCCTGCTACGGCTTGTTGTCTTCACACTGCTCCCGGCTTGTTTCACACTGCTACCGGCTTGTTGTCATCCACTGCTACCGGCTTGTTGTCATCCACTGCTACCGGCTTGTTGTCTTCACCTGCTACCGGCTTGTTGTCTTCACACTGCTACCGGCTTGTTGTCTTCACACTGCTACCGGCTTGTTGTCATCCCACTGCTACCGGCTTGTTGTCATCCCACTGCTGATAATAGCCGTCCATCATAGCGATGATGACAACAATCTCAGGCGTGTACTGTTGCACCTCTCTGGTGTGTGCGGAGGTGACTGTAGAGTCAATCCTAGAACAGAATCCCGACCACAGGTGGGGCATACATGATCAAGGTTAGACATGTGCGTGTTGTGTGCTCTGTCTTTTCAAGCTGCTCGTTTTCTCTGTGACTCAACAATACGATGATTCTCAGCTATTGGGTTCCTCTTTTGTTGTTACAGCGCCACATTTGGCGATCTTGCGCAAGGATTCCCAGCACGTATTGTCTATATCGAAGCATTTCAGAGACACTTTAAGAGTGTCTTTAAAGCGTTTTCTGTCCACCAGCTAACGTCTGCCCCCTTCAAGCTCGCCATACATCAACTGTTTTGGGATCGTTTATCAGGCATTCGAGCAAGCGTGACCGACCCATCTCAGTTGGGCCTTCTGCAACAGGGTGTTGGCGCTTGGGATCTTTGCTCTTGTGAGGACTTCGCTGTCTGGAATTTTGTCCTGCCAGTTTATTTTTAGTATTCTGCGTAGACAGCTTGTGTGGAAATGGTTTAATTTTCTTGCGTGTCTGCTATACACTGTCCATGTCTCGCTTCGTACAGCAGCGTGGTTAGCACTATGGCCTGGTAAACTTTCAGCTTTGTGACTATGCTTATCCCCTTCCGTTCCCACACAGTGACACGTAACCTTCGAGCAGCACTGGCTTTGGATATCCTATTGTGGACCTCAGAATCTATGTTTGCCGATCTGGATAGGAGGCTGCCAAGATAAGCAAAGTTGTCCGTTGACTGGACGCTGGTGTTTAATGTTGATGACTGGATCGTAGTACTGTTCTCTAGGGCCGGGCTGGAACATGACCTCTGTTTTTGGTGTTAATGGTGAGGCCAAACCTATCACAGGCCATTGAGAACTTGTCCATGTAAGTCTGCATTTCTTCCTCAGAGTTGGTAGCGAGGCCACAGTCATCAGCAAACAACAGGTTTGAGATAGTTGATTCTTTTACCTTGGTGGAGGATTTTAACCTCCGAAGATTGAATAGGTTACCGTCTGTCCTGTATCTAATCTTTACCCCATGTTCGTCGCCTTCCCAAAAGACATCCGTGAGCATGGCAGCAAACATCATGCTGAAGAGTGTTGGGGCCAGTACACAGCCCTGTTTAGCGCCGTTGGTGACATGGAAGGCTTCCGACAGCTCCCCTTCGTCAAGTACCCGTGCCATCATGCCCTCGTGAAACTGTTGGACGATCTTGATGAATTTCCTTGGGCATCCAAATTTTTCCATGATCTTCCATAGACCCTCCCTGTTAACCGTGTCGAAAGCCTTTGTCAGATCGACAAAGACCATATAGAGGTTCGGTGCTGCTCTTAGCATTTCTCCTGTAGTTGGCGAGCAGCAAATATCATGTCTGCTGTTCCACGACCTGCTCTGAAGCCACATTGGGTCTCAGGAGTAAGTCCTGTTCCAGGTGATCGATTAATCGATTGAGGAGGACTCTGGCCAGTATTTTGCCAGCGATTGACAGGAGGAGATCCCCTGTGGTTTCGCAGGCCTGGCGGTTTCCTTTCGCTTGTACAGGTGGACAATAGTGGCATCCTTTAATTCCTGTGGCACACGTTCGTTGCACCAAATGGATGTAAATAACTCTGTCAATTTTAGCATCAACGTGGGCCCTCCTTCTTTGTAGACTTCGGTTGGTATTGAGTCCGCACCGGTGCCTTCCCGCTGGACATCTGGCTTGTTGCCTTCTTGACCTCTGCTAGGTAGCATCCACTGCTACCGGCTTGTTGTCTTCACACTGCTACCCGGCTTGTTGTCTTCACACTGCTACCGGCTTGTTGTCTTCACACTGCTACCGGCTTGTTGTTTTCACACTGCTACCGGCTTGTTGTCTTCACACTGCTACCGGCTTGTTGTCTTCACACTGCTACCGCTTGTGGTCCAGAGTTGTGGTTTTCAATTTTTGTCTTGCACTGCTCTAGCGGCTTGGGTGATAGTTATTTTGCTTTTGACACAGGATTCTGCGTCCTCTCACCTTTTTCCAGATATTCTTTTGTAGAAGACTCTGTATACAGTGGAGTTTGGTTGCAATTTTATTAAGTAGCCAAACCACTTCATTCTTTGTTTCTCAATGTAATTCAAGCAAGGTTCTGTCCCAAAATATTTGTTTTATACTTATATTGGTGACTGTTTTTCTGATGTTTTTGGTAATTTTTTCGTAGACATCTCATTTCACATGTAATTTTTTACAGACATTTCAATGTAATTTTTTACAGACATTTCACATGTAATTTATTTACAGACATTTCATGTAATTTTTTACAGACATTTCACATGTAATTTTTTAAACTGTGATTTGCTCATTGCCTATGTTTGGCTATGGTAAGACAAAGTAAGCATGAAAATGCTGTCGATCATCTGTTGTTTAGCTATCATTGAGATGTTTGGATACCTTAACAATGGAGTTAGCTGGTAGGTTACTGCGATCACTTTTGCACTCTTTCTGTCTAATAAGATCAATCATAGCCCAGATATTTACTCTGAGATAAATTGAGAGTATAACAGGAAAATACATAATATTTATGTATCAAACGGTGATTCATTGCAAGCGGACAGCATTAACAAAGAGAGAGAGATTTTAATTATAATTCTATAAGCATAAATTATATTAGATTATCAGATTAGATTATTAGGTCGTCCACGCAAAAAATGGACCTCAGAGATAACATACGTGACCAAAAAAAATTGTTTAGGAAGCACTCCCAAAAACCTGTTCTAGAAATCTCTTCTTATCCTGACATTGTGAAGCAAAACAGGATTAGAGACAAGAAAGAATAAAAGAGATGTTACTTAACTAGAGAAAAGCTATTAATGTTACCTTCACTGTAATCTGTTTGCGAATTCCATCTGCTGCAGTTGCTGTCTGGGCAGTAATCTCAATGTCAATTACACCAATGTTAGAGGCCAGAATAGGGAAATAGACCACACCCTGCTTCCCTGAATCAATCTGTAAATTTAAATTTCATGTGTGGGTGATGAGAGAGATTCGTGAAAGTGGTAATGAGTAAATCAGAGATATGTCTAGTCAACCACCAGTAACAACTGTTATAAGAAGGAGAAGATGGAGATATATTGAGCATACCCTGAGAAGAAATGTCTGGTCCACCACTAGTAACAACTGTTATAAAAGGGAGAAGATGGAGATATGTTGGGCATACCTTGAGAAGAAATGATCAAAGAATACCAAAACAGACAATGAAGTGGAAGGCAAAGGGTTTAAGAAAGAGAGGATGCCCAAGGGAAATCCAGAAATGTACTTTCCTGAAAGAGGCAAGAAATATCGGATTCAATTCCATGGAAAAGATTGAGTGAGGTGATGAGTAACCACTTACGGCAACCAGAATACATGAGGAGAGAGAGAGAGAGAGAGAGAAAGAGAGAAACAAATATATAAATATAAAATAAAAATCGATATAAAGGAAGACTGCAGTAAAACTATGTAGGTAACAAAGGCAAAACATGTTAAAAATGATGTAATGCAGTTTTACAAAGTACAAAAATATAAATTAACAAAATAGTATAAAAATATAAAATAAGAAAGAATAATAGATAATTCACATTCTCGATATCTCAATAAATGAGGGAAAAAATGTTTTCAGTGAAATAAACACAAGAAAAAAGAGTGAAAAGATCAGCAAGAACATGAAGATGTCAAATAAACCAGTATTTCATGGACAGAAATCAAGTAGGTGGTATAGAATAGAAATTGGTTGAGAATGACAGTTGTTCTATATTCCACAGAAAGCTAGGAGTACTGTATAATGAGAGACGACTACAAACTGCAGATAATTAATTATACATGAACTATAAAAGATTATTTGTGTTAGTCAACAATAGAAGTACAAAATTTTGTTAACTGACCTCAATTGTCTTGACCTGGGGACCAGATTCTAGAGTTTCCAAGCTCTTTTCTCTAAGTATAACGCTCTGAAACTTGATGGATCCTAACATCGTCACGGTTACCTACAACAAGTTACACATCAGATGATAACATGCACAAATTTAAACTGCTGATATATTTCATAATACATTTCTCTACAAATTTGTTGTTAAAGACTCCTCAGCTGATGTGTATTTTTATGTACTAGATATGGTGGCTGTTCAAACTCTCCACTTTCCATACAACTTTTCTGTGAAAGATCTCATGTGTGTTCTGGCCAAATACTATCTATAACCAAAAACTGCTTGCACAGTGGCAGCAAGAGAACATGAGCACCATCATTTAAAAAACTGCTGGAGATGGATCGGACATATGATACGCATGAAACTACATTGACATGAAGACTAACTCTGTCACGAAAACTCCGCTGAGATGGACACCAGAGGGTAAATGAAATTTTAAAAGACCCAAAAACGACATGAAGGAAAATAGTAGAACAAGAACAGAAATAAATTAGTTACATCTGGAACACAATACAGAGGAAGGCCAAGAATAGAGAAGCAAGTGTTTATTTGTTCCTGCCCTAAGTACCAGGGGCATCACAGGCTAGAGAGAGAGAGAGAGAGAGAGAGAGGGATATATATCTGGAACACAATACAGATGAAGGCCAAGAATAGAGAAGCAAGTGTTTATTTATTGCTGCCCTAAAACCAGGGGCATCACAGGCTAGAGAGAGAGAGAGGATATATATCTGGAACACAATACAGATGAAGGCCAAGAATAGAGAAGCAAGTGTTTATTTGTTCCTGCCCTAAGTACCAGGGGCATCACAGGCTAGAGAGAGAGAGAGGGATATATATCTGGAACACAATACAGATGAAGGCCAAGAATAGAGAAGCAAGTGTTTATTTGTTCTTGCCCTAAGTACCAGGGGCATCACAGGCTAGAGAGAGAGAGAGGGATATATATCTGGAACACAATACAGATGAAGGCCAAGAATAGAGAAGCAAGTGTTTATTTGTTCCTGCCCTAAGTACCAGGGGCATCACAGGCTAGAGAGAGAGAGAGGGATATATATCTGGAACACAATACAGATGAAGGACAAGAATAGAGGAGCAGGTGTTTATTTGTTCCTGCCCTAAGTACCAGGGGCATCCCAGGCTAGAGAGAGAGAGATATGTTGACAAAGTTTGTCAGATGAAAGTAGACTCTGAACTCTAGTCTCAGAAGTTTTAAAGGTTGTAAACACAAAGGATTGACTTCACTGCACTGGGTTTTCTACATGGCTTAGTCCCTCTTCACAGAAACGACATGTCACCTGCTGATGAAAACATTGCACAAAACATGAACTTTATAGCTCCAGCAACAATTCTGGGGATCTCATGGCAAAAGTGAACCAACAATTTTGCAGGTATTCACAGCAATGAGAGAGAGGACAGGCATGCATCAACAGCGCTAATCATCAGGGACATGAATAAGGGGGATGTTCTTCCATCTCTTGGTGATTGTATATTGGATGAGGACACTCAAATTGATGTTGAATCTATTCAGTAGTTTAAGGATTTTTCAATTACATGTTGCACAAGAGAAACTGCATGCAGGAACAGTTTTGCTTCTCAAGCTTGCAGTAAATGCCCAAGAACTATGCTTGCCACAAATCACTGAGCCATCTGTATATACCACAGTATCCCCATACATTCTGTATGTATTCATCTCCCAACACCTTGACCTCTATATTTACACTTGTCTTTCTTTCTTTTTTTCAATCCTGTTTGCCTCACAGCGTCAGGTCAAGAAGAGATTTCTAAAACTGTTTGTCTCACAGCGTCAGGTCAAGAAGAGATTTCTAAAACTGTTTGCCTCACAGCGTCAGGTCAAGAAGAGATTTCTAAAACTGTTTGTCTCACAGCGTCAGGTCAAGAAGAGATTTCTAAAACTGTTTGTCTCACAGCGTCAGGTCAAGAAGAGATTTCTAAAACTGTTTGTCTCACAGCGTCAGGTCAAGAAGAGATTTCTAAAACTGTTTGTCTCACAGCGTCAGGTCAAGAAGAGATTTCTAAAACTGTTTGCCTCACAGCGTCAGGTCAAGAAGAGATTTCTAAAACTGTTTGTCTCACAGCGTCAGGTCAAGAAGAGATTTCTAAAACTGTTTGCCTCACAGCGTCAGGTCAAGAAGAGATTTCTAAAACTGTTTGCCTCACAGCGTCAGGTCAAGAAGAGATTTCTAAAACTGTATGCCTCACAGCGTCAGGTCAAGAAGAGATTTCTAAAACGGGACCTTGTGTGCGCTTTGTAGATAGTGTCTTTGTTGCCTCTGTTATCTCTGAGGTCCATCTTTCGCGTGGCAGGCCTTTTGCTTTGTACCCATTATATCGGAGAAGCATTGCACTTTGAGGTGCACTGTGTGTCGGTAATCTGCTTACGTGGCTGAAACATTTAATTTGTTGTTTCTTGATGAAGTCTAGTACTGATGTTGTACCCACTTTTTTCTGATGTCTTCATTTCTCAACCGGTCTCTTCTTGTTACACCCAGCATTCTGTGTAGACACTTCATCTCTGTCGTGACTAGTTTTCTTCTATTATTTTTTGCCAGTGACCAGGTTTGGCACTGGTAGCATAATGTGGGGAGAAAGCTTTGTTGAACATTGCTCTTTTTGTGTTCATGGTGACATGTTTGCATTTTAAAATTGGCGCCATTTGTTCTATCATTTCTTTTTCTTCGAACGCACCACATCGACCACTTGTCAACCACTCTGTGTGATCTGTATGTGATCTGAGCCTAAAAGCGATTGTACATTGTGCCAGTTATGCGCCTACAAGTAGGCCAGCACATTCGATTTCTGTGCTGCTTTTATTTACTAGGGTAGCATCCCTAGGGCCTACATCAGTCGCCTCTTACGACATGCATTGTAGGTTGCAGTGGTACTATTCTTTGCTTCCTATGGGCCCCGACACCACACAGGCGGTACTATCATTTGATTTGCTTTGTTGCATCTGTGCTGAATTTCATTAGTTATTCTTCCATTTGATTTGTTTTGTTGCATCTGTGCTGAATTTCATTAGTTATTCTTCCATTTGATTTGCTTTGTTGCATCTGTGCTGAATTTCATTAGTTATTCTTCCATTTTATTTGCTTTGTTGCATCTGTGCTGAATTTCATTAGTTATTCTTCCGTTTGCTGAAAAAATATCAATAAATAAACGTATATATATATTATTATATACTAAATTGAGAAAACTGGATAACCCAATAGAATAACAAGGTTGAAAAGTAGTATAAGTAAAACAGTAGAAGTAAAACTAGAAAGACTTCTTATAAGGAAAGCAACTCTATGGCGTAGTGTGCGGCTTAAAGTGTGGAAAGAGTTAAACTTATGTAAATTGTTCTGCATATTTTTTTCCTTCTTATTATGTCAGATCTTACAAAACTTTAAAAAGAAAAAAAAGAAAATATATTTTAAAAACTGTTTTTATTGTTTATTTTTGTCATCAAGTAGCTTGTTCTGAGTAGAATTTTGCTTTCCTAATAGTCCTTAAAAATTTCTTTCTCTCACAGACCTAAGCAGCCATCATGTTCCAATCATCAGTCACACCCTGAATTCATCTTTCCTTTGATTTTCCGCATCTTCTCTTTCCCTGATGCCTTGTTCCATAATGGTCTTCTCCAATCCTTTGTGTCTCTTTATATGTCTAAATACATCAAATTTCTCATTTTTGTCGGTAGCATCAGCCAGTTTTCTTTGATTTTGAATTCCTTCTGGATAGATCTATTTGCTCACTTCTCTGTCCATGGTATACAGAGGAATCTGTATACACTTTTTGTCACGTTTACCATATTTTAAAGTGCTTTGTTGAATTAATTTTCTCACTTTTGTTCATTTTACTACATAAGTGCTTTACATAAGTGCTTTACATAAATGCTTTACATAAGTGCTTTCCAACATTTGTTTAATCCTTAATTATTAAAACATGACTACATAATTAAATATTTCCTAAAATAATTATATTTTGTTTCTCATAATGTAAACTAAAACTGGTAGGTGCCAATTACAATTTGACAAGAAAATTCACTATGTTAGTTGAATCTGAACTTACAGTTGCTTTGTTTGGCAGGTAATTGAAGACCTCAGCAAGTATAACAACTTGTTCACCGCGTATGACTGAGTTTGGATGTGTTAGACTTACAAAGAATTGTCGGAACACCTTCAGCTGTAAAATTATTACATATTCATGAAAATTTCATATGGACTTATTCTGTACTATTATTAGAAATAATATACAGATATAATTATTAGAAAAAATAATGACACGCAAATTCGTGAAGCGTTCCTTATTTTTTTTTCCAAATGCGCTGTCTCAGGCGAATATACAACATCCGATGGCAAGATCACATCTCAAATATAGAAGTCCTGAACAGTGCTGGAATTCCAAGCATGCACACTTTACTAAGTCAGCGCGTCTCAGATGGCTGGGACACGTGTGCCGTATGAGCGATGATAGAATCCCAAAGAACATTCTATATGGTCAACTCGCATCTGGTGCTAGACAGCATGGGCGCCCATTATTCGCTTCATTGACACCTGCAAGCGTGATCTAACTTCATGAGGCATAGACAAAAAACAATGGGAGCGGCTGGCCAAAGACAGGCAAGCATGGCGAGCGGCAGTGAGGGACGGCTTAAAAAGAAAAGAAGAAAAACAACATCACATGTGGAGGCAAAGAGAGCACAGAGAGCAGAGAGAACATCCCATGCATCGGCTCTAGTCTCCAGTTTACCTGCAGCAACTGTGGCAAGGATTGCCACTCCAGAATAGGCCATTACAGCCACATGAAACGTTGTGATTCAGCACAGAACATACTATGTGACACAACACCTATTGTCTCCTGAGACAAAGAGGCCAATGATGATTAGAAATAACCATATTATTTTTAACTCTGACTGGTGAGGGTGGCACATTAGTTAGGGCACAGATCTCTCAATACTGAGTATGTAGGCACAACCCCTTGATAATGTTCAGGTTCTTTAATAATAAAAATTCAACCAGCAGATGGAGTGATGACCGTACAGACAAAAAACCTTAGTACTTAGCCAAACAGACCCAAAACAAACCTTATAATTCTAAATTGAAAGAAAGCCTGAAGACAACTATTGACTATAATCAGAGTCCCTGTGTCTGTTTAAAACAGAAAACGCCTGAGTGGTTACCAGGGCCCAAATTTGGGGTGTAAAGAATAGAACCACTGTTACCTACACGCATGTCGTAAGAGGCGACAAAGGAGGATTGGTTGAAATGGAAGGACATGTCCTAAACGTGTAGAAGTCTATGCGTTTAGGGGCATACAAAACCAATGTGCAACGTATACACATTCTTGGCAAAGATCAAACATGTCACAAAGAGTGATTAAAATTGGTCGTAAAAAAAACGAACGCAAAGAAGAAGAAGATAACAGAAAAAAAGATAAAAATAACATGTACAAATTTGTTTCAAACATAGTACTTACCAGTAGAATTCAAAATTAACAAGATTCAGATAATAAAAGGGATTATAGACTTATCAATAAAATAAAATAATCACAGACTGTCCATCTTTCAAGACTCACATCTGCAAAGAATTTCTTGTTCAAACCAATCAAACAAAGTATAAAATGATAGACTTCTCTAAGATATTAATTTAAACAGCAAGAAAAAATATTTTCCTTGAGAAAACAAGATGGAAATTGCTAGTATATGTTATATGAATGAACCCTAACACATCTGTGAGAACAGCCATCACACGAGCACTAGAGAGAAAGAAAAGAAACACTAAAAGAGCTTTTGGGGACATCAAAAGAGACACACACACAATGGAGGACAAAATCCATGGAGTATTTCTGATGCAAAGAGTCCTTCTAGAAGCCTGCTGTGTCACAGAGCATGACAAGTATTGCATAAGTCAAGAAAATAAGTGTAATCATAAAAGTATTTAATATTTTTTAAATGTGAACCGAAAAACAAAATAAAGACAGCAACCTAAAAAATACTTACAATGTAGATGATACTGCAGTAAAACTATTTGATTGGCGAAACACGTAGTCACAAAGTACTGTAGTTAAATTTGTAAAACTACAGTACTTTGTGATTACGTGTTTACCTAAAATACTTATAAATCTAGAAAAAATATGTGCAATATGTGTAATAAAAAACACTGCATAAACGTTGGATATATAAATGCAATTATTGCCATACGATCAAATACTATTATATATAGGCTGCTCATGTCAGTATTAGGCTACAGTTAGTAAAACATATTTAGTGTTAGATAAAAAGAAACACAATTTGATTGCTGCAAGATTTATGAAAAAGAAACATTCTAATATTTGTGAAGGAAAACGAAACTAAAAAATGACAAGGATTAATCAGTAAATCAAATTAAGATCATATTATTTATATACTCAGTATAAATCAGGAATCTAAAAAGTAGTAAAAAAGTTTTGTTTACATTAATCATGGTAGTTCAATAAAGATTTAAAAAACTTTGGTGTTAATTTTTACATCAGCAATTTTTAAGTTGATCTTACATAGTTAACATTTTATATTGTCATCAAGTTTTGTTGTTGTTTTTTTCGATCCAGAAGCATTTGAGCTTTCAGCTCTTCGCCTCGGTGCCATGAACATCGTAACCCTTCGGTTTGGTGCCACAAACACCGTAAATCTGGAGAACCTGTGGTTTTCTTCCAGCCCGCGGAATTGAACCACACTCACAGGGGGCTTGTCCCCGTCGTCCAACACGTTACGAACACGCTGGGCAGGCGGCAATACTCAAGTTAATGATAGTGCCCCAGTAGTAGTAGTATGCCTCTTTTAGTCTTGAGGAACCATAGAGCTGTATTGCTGGGTAGGTACTTCACAGATATGTTGGTGTCTGTGAAGTCTGATGTGGGTGTGACAGACTCAATTCTTGCAACAAAATAATGAGCCAGGTCTCTCAAGATGGGGTAGTCTTCTGAAGTAAAGCCTCTTTTACTCTGCTTGTTTAATCAGACTGTAATCAATATGCAAGAGCGCACTTCAAACTTCCTTCCTCTGGGTACATCTTTCTTTGGCAACTGTTTCCCAAGTATATGTATTTATGTCAAGGGTCTTAAAATCTTGCTTACAGATATCCTTATAAAGCATTTGAGGTCTTCCAGTCGGTCCCTTCCCAGAGATCAATTCTCCGTAAAGTAGACACTTTGGAACTCGACTATCCTCTCTCTACGAGATGAGGTCCAGACTACAGAGAAGTCCCAATAGCTATCATTAGTTTATTTACAAGTTCATGACCGTGTCATAGCAGCAGCCATTTATTCATCTATAATATTAATTTTCCAATTCAGCAGTAATCTGAGTATTTGCCCTTCAACTCAAGACCAAGGAAGTGAATTTACAGGTCTGTCTGAGTTATGGTATGTTAGCATATAGTTTTCAACTTCTGGATATGGGGGTAGCTGCTTGCAGCGCAGGGCACTAGAAAAGATGGTGTCGACAGTTTTTGTGAATAGTCACATATATAATATTGTGTGGCAATCTTTGGTTAGATGCAATGTAGGTCAGCATTCTATAAGCAAATCTATAATGTTAACTTGTTATGATCATAAATAACTTACTACAGCAGAGTTTGGCTCTATACCTAGACCAACTGTTGGATGGGCAGCATAGCCACTGATGATCCATGATGTTATTGTATCAGGTACCACGGCCGTGAAAGAAGTTGTGCCATTCTCACTGTAAATATGCAAATAATGTATAAGTCTTTCATTCTTAAATATATCCACAAAAGGCAAATGTATTGTAAACTACAATAGACTTACTAACAATTGCAAATGAACACTATAAACAAAACTGAAAAATTGAAAAGAATCAATGCCTATGCACTAAATGTGCCCATATAGGTTCTCAGTTTATTTTAACTAGTATACAATTTCAGCAGCAGACACTTGCACAGTAACCACAGCAATGATTCTGAAATTTTTCTTAACTCTAGAATTGTAAGTATCAACCTTCAGTTGTGTTGCTGAAGAATCAACTTTATTAAAACTGAACAGTGGCCACTCAACACACTGACATTGAGTTGTGTAGATTCAATGAGCGAGTAACTAACTAAACAGAAGCACAAAGTATTGCTGTCTGTTTTTATATTTTTCTAATAAAAGCGAACTTCATATTTAGTTAATTATTCAAAATCACTCTAAAAATGATTATAATAAACAAAAACTTTATATGTATAAATGCTCTCATTTTTAAAAATTAGCGCTGTTATTTAATGAAATCATAAAAATATGTTTTAATTTTTTGTTTCCACCTCACTGACTATCTGGAAGTTTAAATATGTAAGTAATTGTACAATCCATGCAAATTGTACATTTTACAAATAATGATTGGAGAATTTTTAAATATTAAGCTATAAGTAAGGTGTCCATACACCACTGCTACATTAATTATACAAATGGTAATATTATAAGCATGAAATATGGATTCAACAAATAACTATTTAAATGCAATCTGTAACTATTCAATATTTAAGTGTTTGCTTTGTTTATTTATTTTCTGAAGATTTAAAGCCTAGTTAAATACTGACAATTTCTAGAACAATCTACCTACACACAATTAATGTGTAATAACATTTTTCATTGCATTCTGGTGACGAACCATGTGTGCTTTGATCTCTTTTACTTACAGGAAGATCTCAGCTGCAGTGTACAAACTCCGTAGCGCACTGGCAAATTGTCCTTAATGTCATTTTGAAAATTATGAAAATTTGTGTAGGAATTTTACTTTAATCTTTTTAATGATTTTGCCCAGGCAGTGGCTCTGCAGCCTACTCTTCACAATTTTCAACTGCGGAGGGTTCTTTAGCGTGCTCAACTTGAACAATGGACCTAGATTTTATCGCCCGTCTCTGACAAAACTTGGAACTTGATCTCACCTATAATGAGATCAGGAATATTTTGATCACTCCATACAGGGAACTAATCAAGTACCTTTGGAGCAAGAGGTGTGTACCTTACCTCCCTTCACAGAGACTGCAATAATAAATTATGATTGTAAATGTACCAGTAGAGAAGATGGAGATATGTTGGACACACCTTGTGGAGAAATGATCAACGAATATCAAAGCAGGCATTGAAGTGGGATGCAAAGGGTTCAAGAACGAGAGGACGACCTAAGGAAACCCTGAAACGAACTTTGCAAGAGAGAGGCAAGAAATATCGGTCTCAGTTCCATGGAGGAGATTGACCGAGTTGTCCAGGATAGAGCGATATGGAGAAATTACTTGCAGACCCTATGTAACGTATAATGGTACGAGAGGAATTATTATTATTATTAAATGTACCAGTAGTATTAGCACTGTTCATTAAATTTATACTGATTGCATGCAAGGTAAGAAAACAAAAACACATACATGTGCTCCATCATGCAAACATTCAAGTAAATATAATATGCAATAAAAGCAAGACAGAAATTATGTGTACAAACATACAAATAAAGCACCCTGCCAACAATAAATTTTATAAAGCACTATACACATCAAAATACTGAATAATTAATACACTTATTAACAGTACTTACTACCCAAAAATGGTAAAGAGGTGGTAAGTTGTTATACCAGATTGACTTTTTTTTATTAGCTATTAACTTTTAAATATTTTCATTATACTTGACAAAGAATGAGTAGATATAACAATATAATTTAACAATGGGACATTATACTTTACAGAGAATGAGTAGATATAACAATTTAATTTAACAATGGGACAATTATATTTTACAGAGAATGAGTAGATGTAACAATTTAATTTAACAATGGGACAATTATTAAATGGGTTAAGGACATCTCATCGTGAAAATGTCCGAAGAACGAACTAGAGAGATCGTTTTACCTATATTTGAAGTAGCACTGACACATGTCTCATATTTAATGCGATGATACATACATGAGCTGCTATAGCTGCTAATTACATAGAGTGAGGCAGATAATGAAAAGTAAATAACAAATATATAGACAAGAGTACATAAAATGAGATCAAAATGATTTGAATCACTTTTACTATTTCCAATTCCTCATTATATATTTTCCCTGTCACCAATTATTTAAATATGAATCATTTTATGTATGTACTGATGTAACAGAATATAAGTGTTTGAAATGTTCATGGAATAGCATCTGACCGAATGGATTAGAGCGCAGGTTCCCATACGGGAGACTCAGGTTCAATCCCTGGTAAGTCCAATGAGTTTTTTTTCTGTCAGGGGCATAAAGAAAAATCCTAACCTTAACAGTTTTGCGACAACTGTGCTAGCAAATTAAATTGAACAGGCACATGTACTCCTTGTCCTACACTGTTTAAAAAGCAATATTACAGGCAGTAACTACAGTTTATTTTTAAATGTTCATAAAAAAACTTGAGTGTAGAGATCGTACATGTTAAATCAGTAGGTATTGGTACCAGTATCATCCTCACCAGTCCTCGTCACGGCACATATGGCAAGAGTAAAATAAAAAACTCTACTTAATCCAATCTTGTGCCTTTCTGTCCACCTCAAAGTTGTATGCATATCTTTTAGCTTTGTCTCACAAGTTCTTCTGTTTGTGCCCCTATACCTCTCTTTTTCCGCTGTCTCTCGGTGTCCACTGCAATGCATGTTGTGGCCATCTTTCTCTATTGATCCTTAGAATAGGTCCAATCTATTGCCATCGTCTCTTTTATATTTCTTTATTTATGTCTTCCAGATCGGTTAGTTCTAGAAGTCTGATATTGCTAATCTTATCCTCCCAGGTATACCCAAGTATGTTTTTCAGATCGGTTAGTTCTAGAAAGTCGTGATAGTTTCTAATCTTATCCCTCCCAGGTATACCCAAGTATGTCTTCCAGATCGTTATAGTTCTAGAAGTGCGATGATAGCTAATCTTATCCTCCCAGGTATACCCAAGTATGTCTTCCAGATCGGTTAGTTCTAGAAGTCGTGATATTGCTAATCTTATCCTCCCAGGTATACCCAAGTATGTCTTCTAGATCGGTTAGTTCTAGAAGTCGTGATATTGCTAATCTTATCCTCCCAGGTATACCCAAGTATGTCTTCCAGATCGGTTAGTTCTAGAAGTCGTGATATTGCTAATCTTATCCTCCCAGGTATACCCAAGTATGTCTTTCAGATCGGTTAGTTCTAGAAGTCGTGATATTGCTAATCTTATCCTCCCAGGTATACCCAAGTATTCTTCTAAGATTCTTCCCTCAAATTCTCTTAACACTCTTTCTATTTATTTTAATGTTTTCCAAGTCTCAGATCCATAAAGGAGGACTGTCCTAAACATGTTTTAAATTTTCCCGAAGCTTTGTCTTAGTGTCAAAAATGTTAGATCTTCAAATTAGCTTTGGCTAAGGCACATTCCTAATCTGCAAAGATGTTCCAGAAGATTCCACTGTAGTCCTGTTGGAGTGTTATTTGTTGCCTTGTTCATGATGTGTTTCAGTTTCAGTTTCAGTTTGGAATATCTTCATTGCACTCGGACATGTCCATAGGTGCTCCGATCTCCTTCGCAATATCTCCATCAGCGTCCAGCGACTGACCGTACCAGTTCTATTTTGATTGATGAGCCTACTCGTATACCTGTTGTACCGTTCTTTTCTTGCTACACCAATCTTCAAACCCAGTTCTCGCAATCTAGTAGTTGACGTGGATCGGTTTAGATGAAGGTCTTCTCTGCGGCCACGCTCTATGAGGGCGTTCACGATGTCAGCTCTGTCCATTGGCTGGCCGTCTGATATAGCAGCACAGCCAGCCAGCCTGTCTGCTCTCTCATTGCCAACGACACCCATGTGCCCGGAACAAAGACAAGTGTAATTCTGCAAATTGTTGACGCCTGCAGTGATTCAGTCCATTGCCTGCACACCGCACTGGCCTCCACCTTTCGGATCATACTCAAGGAGTCACTCAAAATGCACGCATGAGTGTAGTTTTGTGACTCTAACCAGAGTAGTGCATTGGTCACCGCCAGTACCTCCATGGTCATGCTGCTTGTTGTCATACTGAATGCACCACTGGCTTCCTTGACCATTCTGCCACATGAGCTTGCAGAGAATGCCCATGCAGACTTTTCGTGACGAACTACCGATCCATCCGTGTAGATCACAACGTCGTCTGCATTGCAATCGTCATGATGTGGTCCTGTTGGAGTGTTATTTGCTGCCTTGTTCATGATATAATCCTGTTGGTGTGTTATTTGTTGCCTTGTTCATGATGTAATCCTGTTGGTGTGTTATTTGTTGCCTTGTTCATGATGTAATCCTGTTGGTGTGTTATTTGTTGCCTTGTTCATGATGTGGTCCTGTTGGGGTGTTATTTGTTGCCTTGTTCATGATGTAATCCTGTTGGTGTGTTATTTGTTGCCTTGTTCATGATGTAATCCTGTTGGTGTGTTATTTGTTGCCTTGTTCATGATGTAATCCTGTTGGTGTGTTATTTGTTGCCTTGTTCATGATGTAGTCCTTCCCAATAAGAAATAGAAAGTGTGACAGGATGTAACCCAGGTGCACTACTGATGTTGCTTAGAAGCATTCATTTTCTATGGGTCGAGTTTTAACTTGACATTATATCCCTCATTGAATACATTGATTACTTTAGTTGGTATGTCATTTGCAGCTAAAATCGTCAATGTTGTGATCAAATGTAGACTGTCAAAGCACTTTCCAATATTCAGGAAACAAATGTGTAAAAGTAGCATTCAAAAGGGGTAAATTGCAAAGCTTGCTCAATGATATTCCTCACAGCGTTAGCAGTATAGTAACTGAATAGTTCAAATATCACTCCTAACATTGAGATAGAAAAGCTATGTGTCGGTGTGTGATCAAATGTGTTTATTTTTCAATGTATGTTTTAATACATTAAAAATTGAAAATCATGGATATCCTTAAAAGGATGTCGCCATCAACCAGAGTAAATGAGTCATTTATTTTATAGGAACAACATATATGTTCAGTAGTTTGCCATTGATCTGAATGGTGAGGTCAATTTTTACCGTTCATAAAAATCCATGGGAACAAATTTGCTTCAAACTGGCCACCACAGTGTTTGAAACTGGTACTCTTTGGGTTATCGAAAAAGGGGAAGACTGCAGTAAAACTTGGTAAAATAGCGAAACACGTAAAAACAAAGTACTATAGTTTTACAAAATACAGAAACAGTGACGATATACAGAAACGTTTCGACCCAAAGGCCTTTATCAAGCAAACGATACAACAAGAATGACGAATTTCGAGGAACACTACAAATGGACGATTACATATGGAAACATTCAAACCTATCTAATGGCTATCCTGACGGCCTTAAAGCTCCCCAGTTCTTTCTCAATAGGAGAACTAATCCACTTGTGTCAACTTCTGCTCTCCTTCGTCTTGTGGAACTAGTTCTCACTCTTAACTCCTTTCAGTTTAATGACCAATTCTTTGAGCAGATCAGTGGGGTTGCCATGGGTACTAAAATGGGACCTAGTTATGCTTGTCTATTCATGGGTTATCTTGAACACCAAGTATGGACTACATATGATGGCCCCCTTCCGTCTGTCTATCACAGGTACATTGATGACTGTATTGGCATTACTGATATGCCTGAAGCCGATTTGTCACGCTTCATTAATTTCATTAATGTTTTCAACCCTTCTATTCGTTTTACTTCTCACATCTCCACTACTTGTGTCAACTTTCTTGACATTACTATCTCCATACGCCTATCCACTATCACTACATCAGTATATTACAAGCCTACTGATGCACATAGTTTTCTCCTTTATACTTCTTCCCATCCCCGGGCTTGTCGTGACTCTTTGCCATTCTCGCAGCTCTTGCGCCTTCGTCGCCTTTGTAGCGAGGACGATGATTTTCTTGAGTGAGCTCGCAAGATGCTTGATTTCTTTCGCAGGCGCCTATACCCGGAGAGGGTGCTTGTCTGGGCTATACATCGAGTTCAGAAAATCACTCGCCAGCAGGCCCTCACCAGCCAGCATAGGACCACTAACTCTGACAGAGTAAAACTTATTTTAACTTACCACCCCCATAGTTCACTGGTAAAAAATGTTTTATTCCGTCATTTGTCTATCCTTAAGTCAGATCCTGAGACCCGTTCTGTCGTCCCCAACTATCCTTTGGTGGCTTACAGACGGGACATAAGTCTTAAGGATATGTTGGTACACAGTCACCTTAAGTCTAATATCCAGACTCATTTTGGCACTGTTCAGTGTGGCCTTCGGCGTTGCAACATGTGTGCTTATGTGATACAGACGCGTACTGTATCTTTTCCTTTAGCCACGTTTCTTATTGACGATGGTTTCACATGCGAGTCCCGTAATCTTATCTATGCCATTATCTGTAAGCGGTGTAACAAGGCTTATATCGGCGAGACAGGCAAGAGGCTCAGTGACCGATTGGCCCAACACTTGTGCGACATACGCCAATGCTCTGTGACCCTTGTAGCCACCCATTTCAATGATACTGGCCATTTAGGAGCTCACTGCATAGCCATCCGATCGTGTTCCTCGGATGATTGCAGTCGATTTGCACTGGAGAATCGGTTGATTTCTTTGTATGGTACCTTGTGACCACGTGATCTAAACGTATTACATTCCTAAGCTTCTTAGTACTTTCTCTTCCCATGCCTTGTAATCTATATGGGCATATGTTGCATGTATTCAAGTTATATATTTACTAGATTTTTCATTGTTTCTCTTCCTTTCTATTTCTAGTTTTTATGTGTGTTTTTGTGTTACATTTATTTCGTTATTCGTTTTTATTCCCAGATTTTCATTAGAAACATTCGTTTTTGGTCGTCCATTTGTTTTTTAAAATTTGTCACTCCTGTTGTTAGTTTGCTTGATAAAGGCCTTGTTGGTCGAAACGTTGCTGTATTTGTCATTGTTTTTGTAATTTGTAAAACTACAGTACTTTATGATTATGTGTTTTACTTTGTTTTTACGTGTTTCGCTACTCTTTGGGTTGTCATTAAGCTCACTCCTGCTAAGCCACAGATACCCACATACTTTAACATATTAGCTACGAATTTAAAATATTCTGGCCAATAATGAAGTTTCTTATTTTTAACAAAATTTGATGAATGATACAAAATTCTGTAGAGAAATGAAATGTACCATTATCATGAGCTAACTGAATGTGAAAAAAAAGATATATATAGTCTGGTCCCACAATGAGCTGTGTAGTCTGGGTGAACCTGCCATGAACATAAGTTTCTGCCTTACTAGCCTACTATATCATTGGAGAAGGCAAGCCTGTTCCCCACTACAAGGTAATAGCTTCACTGAGAGGTGTGCATGTGCGTTATATTTAGTAGACTTTCAGAGATTATTCATTGCAACATGTAAGCACAGCTAGAAATAAGATACATATAGTGAGAGCCTATATAATTGTTACCGAGTGCACACTTAGTGATCATATCATGAACTGCTGGTCACATCATACCATGTGACACACGACTCCCAAAACCAGGTCTCTGGAAAAATATTTCGAATGTGTTCCACTTGTTTGACTGCATTAGATTCTGAAGCAACTTGTTTAAATGCCATAATGTTACCACCTCCAAAACCAGCTGCATCAGCGGATGCGAGGGGTCCAACACCTCTGTAGAGTCCTCCAGAAACTGTTGTAAAGCGGTGGTTGTTGTTGTTATAGTGGTAATCTACGTCAGATAGGATTAGATTTTGGTTAACTTAAAATTTAATCTGAATTACTGGATACTGAATTATTTTCAGAAGGGTTGCGGGTCATCAATTATGGGGCAGATCAGACTTCATTGATATTGTTGAAATTCTGTAATATTGTAATATTCTGTTACAATAAATAACTGTAATCAGTGGGATAATCTGAAGACGCATGAAGAAATTATAAATATAATTGACAATTCAAACTGGAAGAAATTCTAAAACATTAATTAGATAACTTACAACTGAAGAAATTCTAAATATTATTTAGAACTTTACAACTGGAAGAAATTCTAAAATATTAATTACGCAACTTCACAATTGGAAGAAATTCTAAAATATTAATTAGACAACTTTACAACCGGAAGAAAGTCTTAAATATTAATTAGACAATTCAATGTCCTAAAGAAATTCTACAATATTGCATGACTATTATTACATCCCTCTGTCACTTGGTATTCATGTGTAATTAATTCTCATAAGATGTAATCTTGAAAAAATAACTTAAAGATACATAAAGTAAATTGAATGCACTTGGAAGTAGATGTCTGGGAACAATAATTACGATAACATGGGACAAATAAAGGAGAGATGATGAAATCAGAGAAATCTTTGATCAACCACTAGTAACAACTGTTATAAGAAAGTGAAGAAGAAGACATGTTGAATACTTACGAAGAAATGATCAAAGAATTACAAACAGAAATGAAGTGGAGAAAGATGATTCAACAAATTTATTAAAATATATTACAGGTAAATTATAGATAAGTGAAGAGTTGTGCTTCTTCAAATATAAAAACAAAAATGTGATTTGTATAATCAATTCTGCTTTGTTAATCTTCAGGACCATGACAATTGAAAGTTAAAACTATTTTGCTACTTCAATTTTTTCTGAGAATTAATTAGCAAACATTGAGCAGACGCCATTAATCATTACTGTGCTACAGCATAAAAACTATTATGAAGAAATAATGGTGGAAAAATGAACACAATGTCAAGATGAGATCAGTTGTGAAACAGCTGTAGCAAATGTTGACAAAATTATCAGCTTTATAAAATGGTGGTAAATCTATCAGCTTTATAAAATGTTGACAAAATTATCAGCTTTACAAGATGTTTTACAAATGTATTAACTTTATAAGATATTGGCAAAATTATCAGCTGTATAAAATGTTGACAAAATTATCAGATTTATAAGATGGTGGCAAAATTATCAGCTATATAAAATGTTGAAAAAACTATCAGCTTTATAAGCAAGCAAAGAAACAAAGTTAGACCAACCCATTATACTTTTAAACTAAGTAAAACAAGAAAATATTAGAACAAAAGTTAATTATAGAAACAATACTCTATTAACTAACTATAATAAAAGAGTTTTTAGTTTAGAAAAATATATTACTAATGATTAAGTTAGTATTTGCTTTAGACTTGGAAAAGAAAACGGAAAACCATCCCACACACACACATGCACGCACAGACATATAAATGAATATGTATATACCCGCTGACTGTGCCATTTGTCCAAAAAAAGGTTTCAGGAAAAATTGTGCGAATTCTTTCCACTGTTTGCAGTGGTGCTGACGCATCAGAAAGAGATATTTCTGCGCTGGCTAGTCTGAAATTTGCACCCGGTCTGCCAAAACTGGCCAATGGGACGGGTTCATATGCTAGGTTGTCATAAGAAAAATCTTTAGAATACAATAATAATTTCTGACAATTTCTCACATTGTTTTCAAAGATAAGAAAATGGTTTGTAACATAAGCAAAATATATCACAAACAGTCATCAAGAGTTTGAATGAAAAAATAGGAACAAATATAAAGTATCTTACGGCTACAGAACACAGAGATATATATTATACTTATATTAGTAGTGTTGCCAGGGCCCAAAGGGGGCAAAAGAATAGTGATACTGCAACCACATAAGAAGTGACTGAGGTAGGGGCCTAGGGAAGCTACCCTAGTAAATAAAAACGTTGCAGAAATCGGATGTACTGGTCTACTTGTAGGCGCATAACTGGCACAAGGTGCAATCACTCTTAGGCTCAGATCACATACAAATCACAAAGAGTGGTGTAACAAGTGGTCAATATTGAGCATTCAAAGAGGAAGGAGAAGACTGTAGTCGACTATATTATTGATCAACATCATAATTTAGAACAACAACAACAAAAAGTACAAGTGAGTATCATGTGACATGCTCTGTATCATGTGACATGGTCTGCATCATCTGATATGCTCTGTGTCATGCTGCACTGTGTCAGGATGTAACAATATATAACCATCAATCAGAAAAGGAGAGTTTGGAATAAGTCTGCATGCATATAACAACAGAAATATATTTCTGATTGCCCTTACTACAATTGCTGATCAAACACAAATTTTAGAAAGTCAGGTGTAAAATAAGGTGTTAATTAGTGTGCAGTAACCACAGGTGATGAATAGGAATCCTTTTTGTGTGTAGTAACCACAGGTGATGAATAGGAACCCTTTTCATACCATGAGGTATATTGTGGACTACAGTATTAGGCCTATATTTTTCATTGAACATCAGCGCACAATGGGCGATATGGGCAACAACACGCTAACCACCTTTACTTCCCAGCGCTTTTCTGGTACCCAATTGAGGCTGGGTCAACCTTGAGAGCCGTTACTGTCTGAATAAAATCGCTTCCTACTGTGGAATTGAACCCAGACAATGCATCTAAGAATCAAGTGCACTAATAACTACACTATCGCTGCTCTCCCAGGTGATGAATCAAACTCAAATTTTAGTTTGACCATTCTTCAAAGTGTTTGTCGGTTGCATGTTATTGGGATTGAGGCATTACAATAAACTTTCAAGTTCAACTACCAACATGATGTTTTTAACATACTGTATGTTTACATTGGTACAAGAAGAATTCACTACATATACATGCTTTTAAAATTATGCATGGGGATTTCTCTGTTTCTAAATAAAACAGAGACAACATGATAGTACCCTGTATTCACAAAATAGATGAGACTGCAGTAAAACTATTTGATTGGCAAAACACATAATCACAAAGTACTATATTTTGTCATTGTTTTTGTAATTTGTAAAACTACAGTACTTTGTGATTATGTGTTAGTACCCTGTAGGAGCGGTACTCCACATCCAGACTTCAGGAAAGAATTTACGCACATGATCAACTTCTTCTAACACTTTTTTGGATAAAGTTGGTCCAGCATAATTATGTGATGAATCATCATAAGCATACATTGCCATTGGTTCACCCATATCAAGTCTGTCATATCTTCGTTCTGTGATAACAGCAGGAGGAATAACCACATAATTACATATATATTTCACAACTAACCACTAATGAGTATAATTTATTACATAAGATGTAATGTGATATGCTCTGCATCATGTGATATGCTCTGTATCATGTGACATGGTCTGCATCATCTGATATGCTCTGTGTCATGCTGTACTTTGTCAGGATGTAACAATATATAACCATCAATCAGAAAATGAGAGTTTGGAATAAGTCTGCATGTATATAACAACAGAAATATATTTCTGGTTGCCCCTTACTCAGAATTGCTGATCAAACACACATTTTATAGTCAGGTGTAAATAAAGGTGTTAATTAGTGTGCAGTAACCACAGGTGATGAATAGGAATCCTTTTTGTGTGTAGTAACCACAGGTGATGAATAGGAACCCTTTTTTGTATACAGTAACCACAGGTGATGAATAGGAACCCTTTTCATACCATGAGGTATATTGTGGACTACAGTATTAGGCCTATATTTTTCATTGAACATCAGCGCACAATGGGCGATATGGGCAACAACACGCTAACCACCTTTACTTCCCAGCGCTTTTCTGGTACCCAATTGAGGCTGGGTCAACCTGAGAGCCGTTACTGTCTGAAAAAAATCCCTTCCTACTGTGGAATTGAACCCAGACAATGCATCTAAGAATCAAGTGCACTAATAACTACACTATCGCTGCTCTCCCAGGTAATGAATCAACCTCAAATTTTAGTTTGACCATTCTTAAAAGTGTTTGTCGGTTGCATGTTATTGGGATTGAGGCATTACAATAAACTTTCAAGTTCAACTACCAACATGATGTTTTTAACATACTGTATGTTTACATTGGTACAAGAAGAATTCACTACATATACATGCTTTTAAAATTATGCATGGGGATTTCTCTGTTTCTAAATAAAACAGAGACAACATGATAGTACCCTGTATTCACAAAATAGATGAGACTGCAGTAAAACTATTTGATTGGCAAAACACATAATCACAAAGTACTGTATTTTGTCATTGTTTTTGTAATTTGTAAAACTACAGTACTTTGTGATTATGTGTTAGTACCCTGTAGGAGCAGTACTCCACATCCAGACTTCAGGAAAGAATTTACGCACATGATCAACTTCTTCTAACACTTTTTTGGATAAAGTTGGTTCAACAATAGTATATGATGGTTCCTCAATAAAAGCATACATTTGCAATGGTCTATCCTCCTCATAATATCTTTGTTCTGTGATAACAGCAGGAGGAAGAACCACATAATTACATATATATTTCACAACTAACCACTAAGGAGTATAACTTTTTATATATTTTAAAGTATTGATGTATTTCATATACACTAACTCTTAACAGCTGTTGTCAGAGTGCTCATTGTATTAGCTGAACTCAGATCTATGACTGTTGCTTGTGTTGTTTATAATTCATAAACATCTCTGTTGTCACATAAAGAGATACAGCTAAAAACTAAAGCAAATCTTATAAGAATGATTTTGTAGCCAACACTATGCTACCAGTGTCAAACATGGCCAATAACAGCAGCTAATGACCGGAAAATCATAATGACAGAAATGGTGTGCCTTAGAAGAGCATCAGATGTAACAATAAGAGAAAAAATTTAAAAAATGAAGAAATCAGAGCAGACTGGATGTGAAATCAGTCATGCAATTCATAAAAGAACAACAGATTAAATGGTCTGAACACCTGACAAGAATGCCCTGGTATTGCCTACCACAGAGAGCCACACTGAAAAAGTGTAACGAGTACAGAGCAAAAGGAATACCACACAAAAGATGGATCAACAGCATCAAGAACAGTCTTAAGAAAATGAATAGCAGCTTACAAAGTGGATTAGAACAAGTACACACATAATTAGTACAGCCCCCCAACTTCTATAAAGAAGTAAATGATGGAAGAGAATAAGAAGATGCATGAGATAGAGTCAGAGCCAATCAACATTCAGACGAATAACTCCAAGAATATATTCATTAAATAATAAAAGAAAAACCAGACAACAAAAGAATCAATAAACATTCAGCCACATAGAAAACAACATGAAGAACTATGAAGCTTATATCTATCTATATTCTATTGCACCTTTCATCATTCAGGGTATTCTAAGAGTTCTGGAAAGTGATCCTGAATGCACGTTGTATATTTTCTCTGCGATTTCTCAGTTCCATTGTTTGCGTGGGTGACGTATGGTCCTGAAACCATTTATCTGAATAGTAGTTCTTGTTGCGGTGTACTGTTAGACGGTAACTGTGTTACATGATCGAACCATTTGATCTAATGCTTCTTAATATGGTCTAGCACTAGTGTTGTTCCTTCCAAGTCTCAAATAGTCTCGTTTTTGTATTGTATCTCTCCTTGTTGCTCCCAGTATAACATATTTAAAAGAGATGAGATGAAGGATTGCAGATACCTGTAGCCTAACCAACAATGATATCAACAATATACACTGATTCTAAAAGACTAGATATGATAACTCTGCAGACTGATTGAAGCATATCCATAGTGGATGATTGAATGCATAGAGATAAAGAACAAGTGGTTGGGGGGGTCTCTGTGGCTAAGTGGTTAAGCCCTAGCCTTCTGTTCTGAAGGTCGTGAGTTTGAATCTGAACTCCCAGCATTTTGTTCAAAGGTGCATTTTTTCCAGAGACCTATAGGATTGTTGCAGGAGCTACGGAGTTCATGCTTTGTACTATATTGTTGGCAGGTGGCATGCCATTTCTGTAGAGGAACCGAACCATATGGAATAAATTCCGGTGTAATGAAGTCAATCCTTCGACTTGAGACTATTTTTTAGACTTAAGTTAGAAAAATAATGCGAACAGACAAAAATAGTGGCTCACTAACTGAGTTACATAGGGTCTGCAAGGAATTTCTCTATATCACTCTATCCTGAGAAACTTGTTCAATCTCTTCTATGGAATTCAGTCTAATATTCCATGTCTCTCTCAGTATAGTTTCTTTCACAGTTTTTCTATAGCATCCTTTCTTTCTTGAACCCTTTGCCTCCTACTTTAATACCTGTGGTTTGTCATTCTTTGATCATTTTTTTCAGAATATGCCTAACATATCTCCATCATCTCTCTTATTAAAAGTTGTTGACCAGATATTTCTCTAAAATCCTCATGTCTCCTGAATCCGTCTCAGTTTAAATTCACTATTTTTCCTAGACAACTATTTTCAAGAGCATTCAACTCTCTATATTTTTCTTCATTTTCTAACTCTCGCTGGTGTATGTTAGGATTGATACAACATTGGAATTCAAAATTTGCAATTTAGTTTTAAAACTATATAACCTGGTGTTCCATATTTTATTTAGTCTTTTAAAAGCTGATATTTCTTGGACAGATCAAAGCATATACTATGACTTAATACTTCAACAAAAATGACCATCTAAGACATACATATGCTCATTGAGTAACTGGGTCTATTGGTGTAACCATTAAAAACAGAAGATGTATATAATAATATTGTTCCCTTTAACAAGAAGTGCATAATGCAATGAAATGTGTGATATTCTGTTACAAACTTTCATATAGTAATATTAGGACAAATGGCGCCAGTTTAAAAATGCAAACATGTCACCATGAATACTAAAAGAGCATTCTTCAACACAATCTTTCTCCCTACATTATGCTATCGGTGCCAAACCTGGAAGCTGACATTAAATGATAGAAGAAAACTAGTCACCACAGAGATGAAGTGTCTACACAGAATGCTGGGAGTAACAAGAAGAGACTAGTCACGACAGAGATGAAGTGTCTACACAGAATGCTGGGAGTATCAAGAAGAGGCAGGTTTAGAAATGAAGACATCGGGAAAAAAGTGGGTACAAATTCAGTACTGAACTTCATCAAGAAACAACAAATTAAATGGTTTGGCCACATAAGCAATTTACCAACAAACAGTGTGTATCAAAGAGAAATGTTACTCCGGTACAGTGGATACAAAGCAAAAGGCTATCCATGCAGAAGGTGGACCTCAGAGACAACAGAGGCGATGAAAAACACTGTTTATGAAGCGCATACAAAAGCATGATCAAAAAAATACTTTTGATCACCGTGATAAAAAAACATGTATAGAGTCACAGAACAGGTAGGTTCACGTAAGGCTAATCTTATGATATATTTCATAGTGTCTGGATGAGCAGTCCAGGTATACACGGCGTCAGTTTACATCCGAAATTCACAATTTTTTCTGCAAAATTATATCTTGAAAAGTTTACGTCAACTAAAGTAACAGTTTCGAAATCGGATCAATATTAGATTTAAAATTAAATTAAACTGAATTCTTGATGTCTGATCCTACATATTTAGACTACGCGGGTGAAGTAAAGGGATATAATCCACAAATTGTTAGATACAACATAGGCATGGATTGCGTCCCGTGATTTGTTGTTTCAAACTACGCTATAAAAATTGCGTTTTTTCGTTTGCTTTGGTTTGAGCAAACTGTATAATTTAGAATACTGACTCGAAATCGGGTCAATATCCATTTTTGGCTGAAATCGGATGCACATGTTCTAAATATGTAGAAGTCTAAGCGTTTAGGGGCCTACCAAACCAATGTGCAACGTATACACGTTCTTGGCAAAATCAAACATATCACAAAGAGTGATTAAAATTGGTCATAAAGAATGAACGCAAAGAAGAAGAAGAATATCCGTTTTAAAAATAAATAAAACCCAAACTGATGTCTTTTCCGACCCTGTCTTTTCAAGAGATCAAAACTCTTATACAGAGAAAATCGGCTGTAGACTGAAAGACAAATATTGGATATGATTATGGAAAAGACTCCCTCAAAGACCTAAGCAGAACAGATCAGGTCATTATATTTCAACTATGCACCGGACACTGCAGATTCAACAAACTTATATAGAGAAAAAAAACTGACTGCCCATTTTGTGGTCCACAGTTAATTAAGTGCATGACCAGAAATCACAGAAGAAGAAGATGACATCTCTTGGAACGGCTTCACCAATTCCTCATCAAGGATTACTAACAACTTTCATCCGTGCGGGTTCATCAGCTAGTATACATATATATTAAAGTTCTTTTCTGTGTCTTCAGTTCTTCAGTTTCTATGTGTAAATATAATTATGTATTTGATTTTGAAAAAAAACTCTTGTTTGCTACTGAAGTGACCATTTTTTAGACAAAGCACTGATTTCGTTTTGGCACAAAAGGAATGCAAGCAACAAGGCTCGGGATGGTGTCAACAAAAGAAATGCAAGGCTCACAAATGGAAATGCAAATTCAAGCATAATAACTTCATCTTATTTCATGCTTTCAAGTCCAGAAAAGTCCCAGCATGAGCAATAATAAAAAAAATGCATCGTACAGAAAGATAATACCCTGTGGTAGAGTGATCCCAAAACCAGACTTCTGGGAAAAATTGGCGTATTTTCTCAACAACTGCTAGTGTTGGCGCTTTGCCTTTATACATTAATAGCTGTGATTTTTTGCTAATTGCATTTTTTGGGGCTCCTAGTGGACCAGGACGTCCTCTAAAACGAATGGGCTTTCCTGTGAGAACATCAGGAATGTAATCAGAAATGATGATTTATTAGTAATTCTATTGAAAAGTACCTCAAAGAAGAGGGAAACAAGTGAGACAATGTGACCGTAGCATCACAGATTAACATCTAGTTATTGGTTTTGTTTATTCATTACTAACTGACATTATAGCTTTCTATCAGACCCACAGAAGCTCTCTCTCTCTTCCAGGAGATATCAAACGGTATGCATGCTGTTGGTTTCTGTCTCTTGCTGGAAATTAAGTATCAATATCAGTGTCCTCATCCGACAGGAAGTCGTTGAGCAAGTAAAAGACATCTACCTTATCCATCTTCAACTCTTGAAAAATTGATTGATTGATTGGACCATCATCATTGCACTTCAGTGTAACCATGTGTGTTCTCTGATCTCTTTTGTACACAGGAAGATCTCATTGGCAGTGCATGAACTCCGTAGCACACACGAGGGTCCCTGATGTTATTTAGCAGATGGTGACAATATTTTACAGGAATTTAATTTTTAAAATTTTTCTAATGAATTTATTTGGGCAGCGGCTTTCCTGTCTGCTCTTTTCGATTTTGAACTGCCAATGGTTCTTTGACGTGCTCAGCTAGAACCTACCTTTTCTTGTGCATCTCCAATTGGACTAAGAACTCGATGTCACCTACACTCAGATCAGGGATCTCTGGAAAAATATCTGCACGAGGGAGCAAACCAAGCACCTAACCTCTCTGCCACTGAGACCCTTATCCTCAACAATGAAGGGTGCAACAAGGACTGATGATAATGATACAACAGAAGAACTAGTGTGCTATGTTGGGACAGGCTGGCTGACTCTGCCACTGAGACCCTTATCCTCAACAATGAAGGGTGCAACAAGGACTGATGATAATGATACAACAGAAGAACTAGTGTGCTATGTTGGGACAGGCTGGCTGACTCTGCCACTGAGACCTTATCCTCAACAATGAAGGGTGCAACAAGGACTGATGATAATGATACAACAGAAGAACTAGTGTGCTATGTTGGGACAGGCTGGCTGCTCTGCCACTGAGACCACCTTATCCTCAACAATGAAGGTGCAACAAGGACTGATGAAATGATACAACAGAAGAACTAGTGTGCTATGTTGGGACAGGCTGGCTGACTCTGCCACTACTATTCAGCAAAGAGGTGCCAGCTGAATAGATAGAGCTAGTGTATTTGGGCAGCGGCCCTTTACTGAGACTGTCCTCCAGAAGGTGAAGATTTAATGATAAACCAAAGCAGCTAATGCTATGTTGGGACAGGCGAGCTGGCTCTATGAGATGATTGAAGGTGCAACAAGAAGAAATCATACAACAGGACTAGTGTGAGTTAAGGCTCATCTCCCCAAAATCTCAACTGAAGTGGTGCACAAGTGATGATAATGATACACAGAAAAATATGTGCTATGTTGGGACAGGCTGGCTCCTCACTGAGACATATCCTGAAGCAATGAAGATATCAAACTGTAAAACAGAAACTAGTCTTTGAGACAGGTTGGTTGCAGAGTGCTCATCCTATTACTGAATCAATCTATGACTTTCTGTGTTGTTTATAATTCAGAAAACTATGCTATGTTGGGACATAAGGATTACAGATTATCCCCAAAAGAATCTATAAGAATGATAATGTACAACAAACTACTATGCTAACAGTGTTCCAGAACTATTCAACAATAAGCAGCAACAAGGAGCGTGATAAATCAAAGAAGAAATGGTGTGCCTTGAGAAGAAATCAACAGGGTCAAAGGACGATGATAATGTACACAGGAAATAGTGTGCAGGGACACTGGCTAGACTCCCGCCCACCTACCTCAACAATGGGTGACCCAACAGACTTGTTGATCACAGAGTAGTGGCTAAAGTTGGGCAGGGATCGGAGAACTCAAAAATGAGTGCAAGGACTGATGAAATGATAAAAGAAAACAGTGTGCTATTTGAGACAAATGGCTGACTCTGCCCTGGACCTTATCCCAACAATGCAAGTCACAGACTAATAAGATACAGCAGAAAACATCTTTTTGGACAGCTAGACGCCCACCTTCCTCCGAGAAGGTGCAACAAGACTGAGATAATGATCAACAGAACAGGGACTATTGACAGGCTGCTGATCTGCACCAAGCAAAGGTCCAGCCAAAATAAACAATTTTCTGCCAATGGGGGAGATACATAGTAACATGAAGGATGAAGATTGTGCACAGAAGACGCATAACAGGCTACATGAGAGGCAAATCAATGAACTGAGGCAGGTGGCGTAGACATTGCCAGCTCGGAGGCAAGAATAAATCAAGCAGATTCAAACGAAGAAACAATCTTACGTTGTTGTCAGAGTGCATTGTATTAGCTGAATCAGATTATGACTGTTGCTCTGTGTGTTTATAATTCATAAACATCTCTGTTGTCACATAAAGAGATACAGATAAAAACTAAAGCAAATCTTATAAGAATGATTTTGTAGCCAACTCTATGCTACCAGTGTCAAACATGGCCAATAACAGCAGCTAATGAGCGGAAAATCATAATGACAGAAATGGTGTGCCTTAGAAGAGCATCAGGGGTCAAAGGCGCATGAGGTGGTGTGCCAGGATTAGTGAGCAGGCACTAATCAAGACCCTGTCCCCTACCTCCTCGTGGTGACCCTGGAAACAGACTTTGGTTTCGGTCTGGCTAATGGGGGCAGGGATCGGGGAGAACTACTGGTAGTGGTAGTAGTGCAAATACGAAAAAAGAAATACAAGTCCACACGAACAAAATGCACGAGTCTCCTGGCCAATGTCCAACAAAATATTGCCAAAGTTCCAGAACAAAAAGAAACAGCAGTAAAACATCTCTGACATAAGCCCCACTCCCCCGGAGTAAGGGCCGAAAACAAATCGCCATCCCCGGAGCAGGAGACTCCATACACAGGCTCTGCGTGTAAGTAAATGGTCCTGCCACAAACTACAAGTTTCTCTGCCAATGGGGAGACTAGTAAACATGGAAGGATGAGATGTGCATCCAGTGACGAAACGAGTGCCCACATAGGACGAAACTCGAAGACCTGAGGAGGTGGCAAACATTGCCAGCTCGGAGGCAAGAATAAATAAGTCAGATGCGCAACGGAGAAACATCTACCTTCGTGTCGTACGAGGAAGATTGCACCTGTCTCCGCACTGGTGGCCTAGTGCAGATACATGTTCTGGGCATCGTTTGCCGAGCGCAAAACAAAAAAGTTGTGTTTTAGTGCATAACGAAACTACCCTCCCCAGGAAAACCGAGCAAGGTACTGTTGCGATAACAATTTACATCCCCGGAAGAACTAAGGTGGGTGATGTCTAACGGAACTGCCAGCCTTGGGGCAACAGGGCAAGGTACTATTGCAGTCACAACTAACATCCTCGGTAGAACTGGGGCGGGTGATGGTGGCGAGCGCAAAATCCTCAGTTGCGCCGATTGAAATGACCCACTACATTATTTGTGCTTGGCCCCAAGCCGGTGTCTTCCGAGGCTAACTGCAAATTGCCACGTACCAACACGCGTCTAGAAAAGGCTGAGAATGTTCCTACTCCGGGAACAAACTCAAAAGTGAACGATAAAGTAAGGTCGACAATGTAAAGATCTGACAGGCTGTCCGAGTCCGAACATAGGCGAAGGCCGATACTTTACACAGTGTTTTTTATACGGGTAAGACGCCGTCCGAGGACAAGCTTATAAGCCCCGAGAAATATTTATAATCCGGAACGACCTCATAGTCAGAAAGGCCATAACAGCATAACTCACTGTCTTGGCGTAGATCACAAAGCTCAAATATACGGCAAAGCTGATCTGCAAATGGCAAGATCGGAAGCGACATAGTCGGCAGAAAGGATCGACCTAGGAAAGTTCACCCTAGTAAATCAATAGCTGGCTGAAACCAGACGGCGGGCCTAGTCACCATGGGCGCACAATCGACCCGACGAGATCACCCGTCTTGTCAGTTGACCAATTATACATCACCACAAAAATGATAAAATTGGCCGTGAAGAACAATCGCGAGAGAGAGAGAGAAGAGCAGCAGGTGTGACAATAAGAGATAAAATTGAAAATGAAGAAATCAGGAGCAGACTGGATGTGAAACCAGTTATGCAATTCATAAAAGAACAACAGATTAAATGGTCTGAACACCTGACAAGAATGCCCTGGTATTGCCTACCACAGAGAGCCACACTGAAAAAGTGTAACAAGTACAGAGCAAAAGGAATACCACACAAAAGATGGATCAACAGCATCAAGAAGTCTTAAGAAAATGAATAGCAGCTTACAAAGTGGATTAGAACAAGTACACAATTATTAATACAGCCCCCAACTTCTATAAAGAAGTAAATGATGGAAGAGAATAAGAAGATGCATGAGATAGAGTCAGAGCCAATCAACATTCAGACGAATAACTCCAAGAATATATTCATTAAATAATAAAAGAAAAACCAGACAACAAAAGAATCAATAAACATTCAGCCACATTGAAAACAACATGAAGAACTATGAAGCATATATCTATCTATATTCTATTGCACCTTTCATCATTCAGGGTATTCTAAGAGTTCTGGAAAGTGATCCTGAATGCACGTTGTATATTTTCTCTGCTATTTCTCAGTTCCATTGTTTGTGTGGGTGACCTATGGTCCTGAAACCATTTATCTGAATAGTAGTTCTTGTTGCGGTGTACTGTTAGACGGTAACTGTGTTACATGATCGAACCATTTGATCTAATGCTTCTTAATATGGTCTAGCACTAGTGTTGTTCCTTCCAAGTCTCAAATAGTCTCGTTTTTGTATTGTATCTCTCCTTGTTGCTCCCAGTATAACATATTTAAAAGAGATGAGATGAAGGGTTGCAGATACCTGTAGCCTAACCAACAATGATATCAACAATATACACTGATTCTAAAAGACTAGATATGATAACTTTGCAGACTGATTGAAGCATATCCATAGTGGATGATTGAATGCATAGAGATAAAGAACAAGTGGTTGGGGGGGTCTCTGTGGCTAAGTGGTTAAGCCCTAGCCTTCTGTTCTGAAGGTCGTGAGTTTGAATCTGAACTCCCAGCATTTTGTTCAAAGGTGCATTTTTTCCAGAGACCTATAGGATTGTTGCAGGAGCTACGGAGTTCATGCTTTGTACTATATTGTTGGCAGGTAGCATGCCATTTCTGTAGAGGAACCGAACCATATGGAATAAATTCCGGTGTAATGAAGTCAATCCTTCGACTTGAGACTATTTTTTAGACTTAAATTAGAAAAATAATGTGAACAGACAAAAATAGTGGCTCACTAACTGAGTTACATAGGGCCTGCAAGGAATTTCTCTACACCACTCTATCCTGAGAAACTTGTTCAATCTCTTCTATGGAATTCAGTCTAATATTCCATGTCATCTCTCTTATAAAATTTGTTACTAATGGTTGACCAGATATTTTTCTAAAATCCTCATGTCTACTGAATCCGTCTCAGTTTAAATTCACTATTTTTCCTAGACAACTATTTTCAAGAGCATTCAACTCTCTATATTTTTCTTCATTTTCTAACCCTCGCTGGTATATGTTAGGATTGATACAACATTGGAATTCAAAATTTGCAATTTAGTTTTAAAACTATATAACCTGGTGTTCCATATTTTATTTAGTCTTTTAAAAGCTGATATTTCTTGGACAGATCATAGCATATACTATGAATTAATACTTCAACAAAAATGACTCTCTAAGACATACATATGCTCATTGAGTAACTGGGTCTATTGGTGTAACCATTAAAAACAGAAGATGTATATAAAAATGTGTTCCTTTAACAAAAGTGCATAATGCAATGAAATGTGTGATATTCTGTTACAAACTTTCATATAGTAATATTAGGACAAATGGCGCCAGTTTAAAAATGCAAACATGTCACCATGAACACTAAAAGAGCATTCTTTAACACAATATTTCTCCCTACATTATGCTATCGGTGCCAAGCCTGGACGCTGACATTAAATGATAGACTAGTCACCACAGAGATGAAGTGTCTACACAGAATGCTGGGAGTAACAAAAAGAGACCGGTTTAGAAATGAAGACATCGGGAAAAAGTGGGTACAACATCAGTACTGAACTTCATCAAGAAACAACAAATTAAATGGTTTGGCCACATAAGCAGATTGCCAACAGACATTGTGTATCAAAGAGAAATGTTACTCCGGTACAGTGGATACAAAGCAAAAGGCTGTCAATGCAAAAGGTGAACCTCAGAGACAACAGAGGCGATAAGCGCATACAAAAGCATGATCACAAAAATACTTTTGATCACCTTGATAAAAAACATGTATAGAGTCACAGAACAGGTAGGTTCACGTAATATAATAAAAAAAAAATAATATATATATATATATATATATATATATATATTACAGTTCTTTTCTATGTCTTAAGTTTCTATGTGTAAATATAATTATGTATTTGATTTTGTAAAAAAAAACTCTTGTTTGTTTGCTACTGAAGTGACCATTTTTTAGACAAAGCACTGATTTCGTTTTGGCACAAAAGGAATGCAAGCAACAAGGCTCGGATGGTGCAAAGAATGCAACAAAAGAGGAATGCAAGCAACAAGTCTCGGATGGTGCCAACAAAAGGAATGCAAGCAACAAGGCTCGGGATGGTGTCAACAAAAGGAATGCAAGGCTCATGATGGTGCCAACAAATGGAAATGCAAATTCAAGCATAATAACTTCATCTTATTTCAAGCTTTCAAGTCCAGAAAAGTCCCAGCATGAGCAATAATAAAAAAAATGCATCGTACAGAAAGATAATACCCTGTGGTAGAGTGATCCCAAAACCAGACTTCTGGGAAAAATTGGCGTATTTTCTCAACAACTGCTAGTGTTGGCGCTTCGCCTTTATACATTAATAGTTCTGATTCTTTGTTAATTGCATATCTTGGGGCTCCTGGTGGACCAGGACCTCTAAAACGAATGGGCTTTCCTGTGAGAACATCAGGAATGTAATCAGAAATGATGATTTATTAGTAAGTCTATTGAAAAGTACCTCAAAGAAGAGGGAAGCAAGTGAGACAATGTGACCGTAGCATCACAGATTAACATCTAGTTATTGGTTTTGTTTATTCATTACTAACTGACATTATAGCTTTCTATCAGACCCACAGAAGCTCTCTCTCTCTCTTCCAGGAGATATCAAACGGTATGCATGCTGTTGGTTCCTGTCTCTTGCTGGAAATTAAGTATCAACATCAGTGTCCGCATCCAACAGGAAGTCACTGAGCAAGTAAAAGACATCTACCTTATCCATCTTCAACTCTTGAAAAATTGATTGATTGGACCATCATCATTGCACTTCAGTGTGTAACCATGTGTGTTCTCTGATCACTTTTGTACACAGGAAGATCTCATTGGCAGTGCATGAACTCCGTAGCACACACGAGGGTCCCTGATGTTATTTAGCAAATGGTGATAATATTTTACCGGAATTTAATTGTTTAAATTTTTCTAATGAATTTCTTTGGGCAGCGGCTTTCCTGTCTGCTCTTTTCGATTTTGAACTGCCAATGGTTCTTTAACGTGCTCAGCTAGAACCTACCTTTTCTTGTGCATCTCCAATTGGACTAAGAACTCGATGTCACCTACACTCAGATCAGGGATCTCTGGAAAAATATCTGCACGAGGGAGCAAACCAAGCACCTAACCTCTCTGCCACTGAGACCCTTATCCTCAACAATGAAGGGTGCAACAAGGACTGATGATAATGATACAACAGAAGAGCTAGTGTGCTATGTTGGGACAGGCTGGCTGACTCTGCCACTGAGACCCTATCCTCAACAATGAAGGGTGCAACAAGGACTGATGATAATGATACAACAGAAGAACTAGTGTGCTATGTTGGGACAGGCTGGCTGGCTCTGCCACTGAGACCCTTATCCTCAACAATGAAGGGTGCAACAAGGACTGATGATAATGATACAACAGAAGAACTAGTGTGCTATGTTGGGACAGGCTGGCTGACTCTGCCACTGAGACCCTTATCCTCAACAATGAAGGGTGCAACAAGGACTGATGATAATGATACAACAGAAGAACTAGTGTGCTATGTTGGGACAGGCTGGCTGACTCTGCCACTGAGACCCTTATCCTCAACAATGAAGGGTGCAACAAGGACTGATGATAATGATACAACAGAAGAACTAGTGTGCTATGTTGGGACAGGCTGGCTGACTCTGCCACTGAGACCCTTATCCTCAACAATGAAGGGTGCAACAAGGACTGATGATAATGATACAACAGAAGAACTAGTGTGCTATGTTGGGACAGGCTGGCTGACTCTGCCACTGAGACCCTTATCCTCAACAATGAAGGGTGCAACAAGGACTGATGATAATGATACAACAGAAGAACTAGTGTGCTATGTTGGGACAGGCTGGCTGACTCTGCCACTGAGACCCTTATCCTCAACAATGAAGGGTGCAACAAGGACTGATGATAATGATACAACAGAAGAACTAGTGTGCTATGTTGGGACAGGCTGGCTGACTCTGCCACTGAGACCCTTATCCTCAACAATGAAGGGTACAACAAGGACTGATGATAATGATACAACAGAAGAACTAGTGTGCTATGTTGGGACAGGCTGGCTGACTCTGCCACTGAGACCCTTATCCTCAACAATGAAGGGTGCAACAAGGACTGATGATAATGATACAACAGAAGAACTAGTGTGCTATGTTGGGACAGGCTGGCTGACTCTGCCACTGAGACCCTTATCCTCAACAATGAAGGGTGCAACAAGGACTGATGATAATGATACAACAGAAGAACTAGTGTGCTATGTTGGGACAGGCTGGCTGACTCTGCCACTGAGACCTTATCCTCAACAATGAAGGGTGCAACAAGGACTGATGATAATGATACAACAGAAGAACTAGTGTGCTATGTTGGGACAGGCTGGCTGACTCTGCCACTGAGACCTTATCTTCAACAATGAAGGGTGCAACAAGGACTGATGATAATGATACAACAGAAGAACTAGTGTGCTATGTTGGGACAGGCTGGCTGACTCTGCCACTGAGACCTTATCCTCAACAATGAAGGGTGCAACAAGGACTGATGATAATGATACAACAGAAGAACTAGTGTGCTATGTTGGGACAGGCTGGCTGGCTCTGCCACTGAGACCCTTATCCTCAACAATGAAGGGTGCAACAAGGACTGATGATAATGATACAACAGAAGAACTAGTCTGCTATGTTGGGACAGGCTGGCTGACTCTGCCACTGAGACCCTTATCCTCAACAATGAAGGGTGCAACAAGGACTGATGATAATGATACAACAGAAGAACTAGTGTGCTATGTTGGGACAGGCTGGCTGACTCTGCCACTGAGACCCTTATCCTCAACAATGAAGGGTGCAACAAGGATGATATAATGTATCAACAGAAGAACTAGTGTCATGTGGACAGGCGGCTGATCATGCCAGTGAGACCTCATCCAACAAGCAAGGATGCAAAATGACACAATAATAATGATACAAAAAAACTATGTATAAGTCTAGAAAACAGGTGGCTGACTTGCCAATAACATATATCTATATAATGACAGTTTTTTCTATGCAAGCAGGTAATATAATTAATGATGAAAAAAAACTTTTTTGTTGCTACTGGTGTTAGACAAGCTACTGATTTTCTGCACGGAATGCAGCAACAACTGGATGGTGCAACAAAGGACATGAGAAAATCGATCAACAGAAGAACAGGTGCTATGTTAGGACAGGCTGATGGTGAACAATATGCACACTAGACTTCATCTCATCAATTGAAGGTCAACAAGTCACATGAGAAATTAAAATGATCAACAGAAAGATAGTGCCCTTGTGAGGACAAACGGCTGATTTCTGGCATGAGACCTTATCTCTCAACAATGCTAGGGGTGCAACATAGACTGATCGATAATGATATCACAGAAGAACTAGATGGCTTTCTGTGGAAAAAGGATGACTGAAATGATGATTATGAGAAGTCATTGAATACCTCAAAAAGAGGGCAACAAGGACAATGTGATAAGATCACAGAAACATCTATTTAGTTTTTTTATTCTTGGACAGGCTGCTACTCTCAGCCACTGAACCTTATCCTCAAAAAGGAAACAAGTGACTGTTGGTACTGTCTCATGCTGAAGAAACTAGTGTCCTATCTTGACAGGTGCTGAGCTAGCCACTGACCTTATCTTCAACATTTGAAAAATGACTGATTGATTGAATCATCAGCATTCAGATGAACCCTAGTGTTGACTTTTGTAAGGACAGGCAGGCATGAACTCTGCCACTGAGTCCCTGATGTCTCATAATGAATGGTGAAATATTGACTGATGTAATGATTAAACTAAAGAATTTCTTTTGGGCAGCTGGCTTGTCTCCCACTGAGACTGCCATGTCTTAACGCTCAGCTGAAGATTGTGCATCAATGGACTAGATGTTTATATAGATCAGACTGAAAATATCTGCTAGAGGGACAGACAGGCTAACCCTCTCCACTGAGACCCTTATCCTCAACAATGAAGGGTGCAACAAGGACTGATGATAATGATACAACAGAAGAACTAGTGTGCTATGTTGGGACAGGCTGGCTGACTCTGCCACTGAGACCCTATCCTCAACAATGAAGGGTGCAACAAGGACTGATGATAATGATACAACAGAAGAACTAGTGTGCTATGTTGGGACAGGCTGGCTGACTCTGCCACTGAGACCCTTATCCTCAACAATGAAGGGTGCAACAAGGACTGATGATAATGATACAACAGAAGAACTAGTGTGCTATGTTGGGACAGGCTGGCTGACTCTGCCACTGAGACCTTATCCTCAACAATGAAGGGTGCAACAAGGACTGATGATAATGATACAACAGAAGAACTAGTGTGCTATGTTGGGACAGGCTGGCTGACTCTGCCACTGAGACCTTATCCTCAACAATGAAGGGTGCAACAAGGACTGATGATAATGATACAACAGAAGAACTAGTGTGCTATGTTGGGACAGGCTGGCTGACTCTGCCACTGAGACCTTATCTTCAACAATGAAGGGTGCAACAAGGACTGATGATAATGATACAACAGAAGAACTAGTGTGCTATGTTGGGACAGGCTGGCTGACTCTGCCACTGAGACCTTATCCTCAACAATGAAGGGTGCAACAAGGACTGATGATAATGATACAACAGAAGAACTAGTGTGCTATTTTGGGACAGGCTGGCTGACTCTGCCACTGAGACCTTATCCTCAACAATGAAGGGTGCAACAAGGACTGATGATAATGATACAACAGAAGAACTAGTGTGCTATGTTGGGACAGGCTGGCTGCTCTGCCACTGAGACCTTATCCTCAACAATGAAGGGTGCAACAAGGACTGATGATAATGATACAACAGAAGAACTAGTGTGCTATGTTGGGACAGGCTGGCTGACTCTGCCACTGAGACCCTTATCCTCAACAATGAAGGGTGCAACAAGGACTGATGATAATGATACAACAGAAGAACTAGTGTGCTATGTTGGGACAGGCTGGCTGACTCTGACACTGAGACCCTTATCCTCAACAATGAAGGGTGCAACAAGGACTGATGATAATGATACAACAGAAAAACCAGTGTGCTATGTTGGGTTTTCTTCCGATAGACACAAATGAATGTTGAATAAATTAATTTTAAAACCAAATTGTTATTGTCATTTTGTGAGTAGGGTCCTCCTGGTCACATAAAAAGTACTTGGACAACATTCTAGCAGGTCCTGGTGCGACTAAACCACTGTGTATGTTACCAATATTAACTTATTGTGCACTAGCAACTCCTCTGGTAAGCTACAACCATTCTAATGTGACAAACAAACAATTATAACAATTCTAATGTGACAAACAAACAAGAAAAACCCAATTACTAACAAATCTAGTTTCTGTTCTATATGACAGAGCTGATGTTCAAGATGAGTAAATTTTTATCTTCTCAGACAATCTGGTTTGAGAAAATTCATATTATTTTCTGGCCGTCAAAATTATTAAACAAGAATTGGTTTCTCGAAGTAACAAAGATAGCATACACATCACAATAATAAACAAAAGCTGCTATTAGATTCATTCTCGTAGTGACCTAGTACAATAACCAGACCTATCATGTCATGGATTACAGAAGGAAGACAAAAGAGAGGTTGAAGCAAAGACAACTTATCAAAGAACCGTGGAAACTTAAATGAGAACCATAAAAGATAAAGGTCTACCTAAAATAGGATTAATGGAGATCAAACTGGTTGGAAAGAGTTTGTTGCTGTGCTGTAAATTGTTACCAAACATGAAGGTCACATTTTGCATTATCAGTCTTTGATCAAAGATGAAGAAAACTGGTTGGAAAGAGTTTGTTGCTGTGCTGTAAATTGTTACCAAATGTGAAGGTCACATTTTGCATTATCAGTCTTTGATCAAAGATGAAGAAAATTTAGAAAGATTTTTTGGAGTTGTAAATTTTAAAAATAATATGGCCATTTGCTTTCTCTTTGATCAAGATGAAGAACTGTTAAAGATTGATTGTAGAGTTGTAAATTGTACAAACATGAAGGCCATGTCTGCATTATCAGTCTTTGATCAAACATGAATAAATTTAGATGAATGATAGAGTTGATAAATTAAAAATAATTACTGGGGCCATGTCTTCTTCTTGTTCTCTCGTACGCCGCTGTTAAATTTAGATGAATGATGAGTTGATAAATTAAAAATAATTACTGGGGCCATGTCTTCTTCTTCTTCTCTCATACGCCCACTGTTAATTTCAGGCAGAAAGTCATGATGCCTGGTATTGCACTTTGACTGATTTTTGCTGAGATATTACCATTTTACAGGCATCCCTGAACCATATGGACAGCCTCACCAACTTTAGAGGTACTTGAAGTTGAGATCCTTCAAGTGTGATCGTTGGCGCCATGTTTAAACACTGGACATGGGTAAAATCATAAACTGAATAGACATATTTATATATATATAGTTATACAAATGATATACTTGTTATCAGCGAGAGCTGGTAACTGGCAAAAGAGGAGTTGGATGTACCTTCCTTATTAAATAGACATTTGCAAGCATGACTTAAAATTACTTAGCATCAATACATGAGACTGGGAGGAGCTCACTATGGACAGATTCAGCTGGAGACAGGCCCTAACAACTTGCTGGCATAAAATGGGAAAAAAAAAAAGCAGAAATAAAATCTACTATTGGCGCTACACATCCATTGTTTCTCGAGACTAAGAGGATGCCATCATCATCACTTGTTTTCATTGTTGATTTGTCATGTTTTGTGTTGCTGTTCTTTTCTTCAGACATCAGACACAAATAAAGTTCTTTAAAGCTGTTTGGAAAGATGTACCTCCATTTTTATTTTTCAGATATGTATTTTCACAGCAACAAGTAGAATGTTGGGTTGCAGATTGGTTAAACGCGTTGGTGCTTCCTGATGGAAACATCCAGTGTTTGATCACTCAGTAAGGTCAAAACTTGTTTCTGTTGTGGAGAAATAAAACTAGTGGTCAGCACATCCATGGCAAGAGTGGTCAGCACATCCATGGCAAGAGTGGTCAGCACATCCATGGCAAGATTGGTCAGCACATCCATGACAAGAGCTTTGGGCAAGCAGCCTTACTTCCTTTGTTCTACAATAACCCCAGCGAACTCACAAAAATTAGAACAAAGCCATGTAAGAACAGTTTTATTTGAGTAGTGTGAAAGAGGTGGAACGGATTAGCGTAATGCTTAAGCATTCGCCTATCGACTCGGACACAAGAGGGTTGTAGGTTCAATCCCACTTGATGTTCCATACATGAGGAAAGGAATTGGCCCTCCTACCTCCTGCACACTGGCGCCTAGAAACGTTAGATGACAGGCACTTCATACCTTTAGATGTGTGAAAAGGCTATATGACTTTTTATTTAGTGTGAAAGAGAAGCCAACTAAAGATGTATATTTCAAGTATATATTCTAATAAGAAACTTACCATAACGGCTTGGAGGTGACGGAATTATGATATCTGTTATGATCTCTACTCCATTATCCTGAAAACAGACATCAATTTGTAGTGGTGAGGAATTTAGTTTAAATGTTTTCCAAAATTCATGAAAACAGACATCACGTTGTTATAGAAGATTATCGCCCGCGTGCCCAGCGTGTTCGTAGCATGTTGGACTACAGGTTCAACTCGCGCCTGGCAGAAAGCTACAGGTTCCCCAGATTTCGGTGTCCATGGCACCGAGCCGAAGGTTACAATGTCCATGACACCGAGCGAAGAGCTTTCAGCTCAAGTGCTTCTGGATCGAAAAAAAATTTAAAAAAATAGAAGGTTATTTATTTGTATAGACATGAGATAATGATGTATACATGTCTATAGAAGTTTCTAACCTCCAGCGCTTACGTGGATATACTGTCCTGGGCATGCGGTTGTTTACGGTTATGAGAGAGTGGACAGGCTTGCATCAACACCATCGATTGTTTGGGAGTTTAAGATGGATAAGGGGGATATTCTTCGGTCTCTTAGCGACTGTCTGTTAGATGAGGACACTAAAATCGATGTTGAATCGATCAAGCGATTTAGGCAATTTGCAGTTACCCGTTGTTCAAGTCGAACTGGATGCCTGAGAGGCAGAGTGAGAGGTGTGTTTAATCAGCGAGCCACAGGAACCATCAGTATGCATATGCTTTGATATCTGTTGGGGAGACTGAGCATCTATGGGTCTGCCGGAGTGCAATGACGTCAGTTTAGTAACCAATAACCAATAACCAATGATGTATACAAATATAGGAATAGTGAAGCCGAAAGCACATATTCTAGGAGTAATGAGATCTAGAAGAACATTCTTGAAGCTACTAATGGACATTACTGACTCATAAAGAACATTACTGAACTCAATAAAGAACATTACTGAGCTCACTAAAGAACATTACTGAACTCACTAAAGAACATTACTGAACTCACTAAAGAACTATTAGCATTACTGAGCTCACTAAAGAACATTACTGAGCTCACTAAAGAACATTACTGAACTCACTAAAGAACATTACTGACCACTAAAGAACATTACTGAGCTCACTAAAGAACATTACTGAGCTCACTAAAGAACATTACTGAACTCACTAAATAACATTACTGAACTCACTAAATAACATTACTGAACTCACTAAAGAACATTACTGAGCTCACTAAAGAACATTACTGAGCTCACTAAAGAACATTACTGAGCTCACTAAAGAACATTACTGAACTCACTAAAGAACAATACTGAACTCACTAAAGAACAATACTGAACTCACTAAAGAACAATACTGAACTCACTAAAGAACACTACTGAACTCAATAAAGAACACTACTGAACTCACTAAAGAACATTATATAGGTCTCTAGAACATATTATAGAATTCACTAAATCCACACACAGAATGTACTAAAACATATGAAATTCACTCAAACATATTATAGTAATCACAAAAAACATATTACAAAATTCACTAAAACAGAGAATTTACTAAAACCCCATTATAGACTCGTTAAAACAGAGAATTTACTAAAACCCCATTATAGACTTGTTAAAACAGAGAATTTACTAAAACCCCATTATAGACTCACTAAAACAGAGAATTTAAAACCCCATTTTTTAACTAAAACCCCATTATAGACTTACTAAAATATATTATAGAACCAATGAAAATGAAAACAATAGACAGATGTTGGTGCTGAAATGTATGAGCTTGTCCAATGTATGAGAATGTCAGTCTGGAGAGAATTGAGCATAACAGACTCTGAAACTGTTACAAGAACTGTCCTGATATGGACTCTGAATGGAAAGTGAAGGAGAGGTCAAACATAGACAACATGGTGGAAGATAGTGAAGAAGTAAATACACAATTTTGATCAGACTTGGGGTATCCTGTTAAGGATGACCATATACCAAGCAAGATGGATGGATTCAGTTGTAGCTCTACAAGACACCTCTAGGTAAGTTGGCTATGGACTACTTTGTCTGTCAATAAACCAAGACATCACAATGTTATGTTGACTACTGACTACTTTGTCTGTCAGTAAACCAAATAAGTTGGATGAATTCAGTTGCTGCTCTACAAGATGACACAAAACATTTTAACCAATGACTGCTTTGTCGAAACATAGTTAAGAAAAGAAAAAGAAGAGGAGAAGACTAAAGAAACATTATGGAAACTATGATGATGAAAACACATCATATTTTTACCACTCTGTCTTGTCAATGCTTATTTATTTTTTGTTTGTCTTTTAAGCAAAACAATTCATCTTGGTTAAGCAAGTATGTATTTTGTTGTTACTTTGTTGGACCCTGACAGCAGTACTAGCATGTAATACTTACATCAAATTTTGTTGTTACTTTTTTGGACCCTGATAGCAGTACTAGCATGTAATACTTACATCAAATTTTGTTGTTGTTACTTTGTTGGACCCTGACAGCAGTACTAGCATGTAATACTTACATCAAATTTTGTTGTTGTTACTTTGTTGGACCCTGATAGCAGTACTAGCATGTAATACTTACATCAAATTTTGTTGTTGTTACTTTGTTGGACCCTGATAGCAGTACTAGCATGTAATACTTACAAATTTTGTGTGTCTTTGTGGACCTGATAGCAGTAACATGTAATACTTACATCAAATTTTGTTGTTGTTACTTTGTTGGACCCTGACAGCAGTACTAGCATGTAATACTTACATCAAATTTTGTTGTTGTTACTTTGTTGGACCCTGATAGCAGTACTAGCATGTAATACTTCATCAAATTGTTGTGTCTACATTTGGACCCTGAAGCAGACTGCATGTAATACTTCCATTTGTTATTGATTTGTGCCCTGATAGCAGTACTAAGAATACTTACTCATTTGCTGGTACTTTCATGGAGAAGAGTATGATGTAATACTTACATCAAATTTTGTTGTTGTTACTTTGTTGGACCCTGATAGCAGTACTAGCATGTAATACTTACATCAAATTTTGTTGTTGTTACTTGTTGGACCTGATAGCAGTACTAGCATGTAATACTTACAATTTTGTGCCAGGGTTTGCAGGTGTAAGGAAATGATCGGCAATAGGCTTGCAGGTATGGATGCAGATAGGCTTGCAGGTATGGCTGCAGATAGGCTTGCAGGTATGGCTGCAGATAGGCTTGCAGGTATGGCTGCAGATAGGCTTGCAGGTATGGCTGCAGATAGGCTTGCAGGTATGGCTGCAGATAGGCTTGCAGGTATGGCTGCTGTAGAAAGCGGTAAGCAATGGACAGGGGATATCATAAATTCCCTAAGGGAGAGGGATGTGTACATGATTCAAGTAAAGTTGTGAATCTACAACACTAACCAGACTGCAAGAATTCCACGTCAAATGTGATGTAGCTAGTCAAGAACACTATGCTGGTAGCCAAAGAAGAATAGTAAACCAACACAGAACCGGTGTCATTAGCCACCACATGCTGAGAGATATACTGAGGAGGAGATCGGTACCCTTATGGATGTGATGTGAGTGATGTGCAGTGATGACGATCCGACAACTAAACTAGAACTAAAAACTTACAGAAAAGACTTCCTTGACTGTTGCAGAACTGGAAGACAGCGCAAATTCTGAATCTGTAGGTTTCTTCCCAGGGTCAAATTTTAACACATTTTCTGTCACCTGGAAATAAACAAGACATCAATTATCTGAGAAAAGCTTCCTTAGCAACCATGGCTTTTAATTCATGTCTGCCAGAATGATAAGCAATGCATGCAGGGATAGTAACAAACTTGCTGAAAATGTTTAACTGATTACGTGTACTAGATTGTCGTTTTAAAGATCCACATGGTTTATTGCAGGGGTGAAATGTCATTTTGAAGATTGAAAATATTTCGTTGCTTTTCCATTACTTTCTGTTCCTATTCAACTTTTGTATTAACTGCAAACTAATTGAAAGTGAAGTGTAAATGATAACTAATACATATCATCATGACATGCTAGAAATAGAAGTGAAATAGAGTTTACCATTCATTCTAGGATACTCTGTGTTAAAAAAAAACTTGAGATTTTCATGAATGGTCATGATGCTAATTTGTAAACAGTTAATAAACAATGTATTCGTTCAGAATTTTCTTAATGTTTATGCATTCATAAATGAGCTACCAATATAAAGAGAGCAGTTGGACGAGGTTATTCAACTGATTGTTCATCAAGGCCCTTCGTAAGATGGATTTTTGTTCTCACAATATCAATTTGCCTTCAATTTGATATATAATAATAAGTCAGATTTTAAATCATATTTAGAAACAATATTTTAGGTTTGCTACTACAAGTCATCAATACTATAAAAGCCTTCTATTCTGAAGCATCCTGCTGTGTAAGAACAGATGCAGGAAACTCAGACTGGTTCGCAGTCAATTCGGTGTGAAGCAGGGCTGCGTGATGTCACCTATGCTTTTGGGATAGCTATAGACTGGATCATGCGCAAATGCACCCAAGATGATCAACTAGGCATCAAATGGCTTAATAACAGCAGACTATTTGATCTTGACTTTGCCGATGACGTGGCCATATTGAATTCAACCACACAAGCAACCCACAAACTAACGAGCAATCTTTGCAGAACAGGTTGGTCTCCAGATTAATTCTGCCAAGACCAAAATTATGGACCTCACAAACTCGACAGACAACATCGTAATAAATGGCCAAACACTGGAGAAAGTTGAACATTTTACATATTTGGGTAGTAAAGTGTCAAACAACGGAGACACGATGAAAGAAATAAACTCTCGTATTGCTATAGCAGCTAGTGCCTTCACTAAATTAACGAATATCTGGCAATCTCAAGACCTTAGTATATGCACAAAAGTTAAATTATTTAGGTCATGTGTGATTCCTGTACTGACCTACGGTTGTGAAAGTTGAAATCAACAAAGAAAATTGATAAGAAACTGGACAGCTTTGAGAATAAATGTCTATGAAAATTATTAAAAGTAAAATGGAGTGATTTCGTTTCTAACAACACAGTGAGAGATAGAACACACCAACAACCCGTATCAAATATTACAAGGAAACGAAGGTGGAAATATTTAGGTCATGTTCTTAGAGCAGACGAAAAGAGACTAAATCGACAAGTCCTTATGTGGTCTCCAATTGGGAAAAGAAAACGTGGAAGACCAAAGACCACTCTTCAAAGAACCATCCAACAAGAAAGTAAACTATTGGGATGTAAAACCATACAAGATCTCCAACTGCTAGCAAAGAACCGTATCACATGGAGATCTAAAACCTCTGCTCTATGTGCCGCCTTTGGCTCGAAAGGAATAAACTAAACTAACTACAAGTCAAGTTTTTTAACTAAAAATAATTCAGCCAGAGGCCAAAAACCTGACAGACCGGAAGCTGACTGTCCAATTTGTGGTCCACTGTGAATTAAGTGCATGACCAGAGATATCTGAATAAGAAGATATTTGTTGTTTGATGTTGTTGTGTTTCCCTTTTGTCAGACTCACCTTTTCTACCGTAACATCATTGCCAGTCTTCACCAAGAGAACACTCTGATCAACTCCAGCTAAGAAAACTGCAGATCCTGGCTCTGCAGTCACTTGCAGTACTATGTCCTTGTTGGGTTCAGACTCATTTTTATTAAAGGAGATGTCCACCTGGAGGTTAACACAGAAATACAATAAAGTGGCTATATGAATGAAATTTCAGCGAAACACATAAAAACAAAATACTGTAGTTTTACAAAGTACAATAAAAATATACAGCAACGTTTGAACCAAAAGGCCTTCATCAAGAAAAGGATACAATAGAAGCAAAGAAATTCAGATTTCCTATACAGCAAACATAACATATACATTCAGACAATAAATCCCGAACTTAACAGAACTGGCTCTCGTTTTCTAACTCCTGACATCCTTAATACATCATTAACAGAACTGGCTCTCGTTTTCTAACTCCAGACATCTTTAATACATCATTAACAGAACTACCTCACGTTTTCTAACTCTCGACATTCTTAATAGTGAAACACGTACAAACAAAGTACTATAGTTTTACAAAATACATAAACAGTGACGATAAACAGCAACGCTTCGACCAACAAGGCCTTTATCAAGCAAACGAACAAACAGGAGTGACAAATTAAAATGAAACACAAATGGACGACCAAATACCAACGTATCTAAGGAAAATCTGGAATAAAAACGAATAACGAAATAAATGTAACACAAAAACACACATAAAAACTAGAAATAGAAAAGAAACAATGAAACATCTAGTAAATATATAACTTGAATACATGCAACATAAACCAATATAGATTATAAAGCATGGGAAGAGAAAGTACTAAGAAGCATAAGAATGTAATACATGCAACATATACCCATAGAGATTCTTTGTTTCTTTTCTATTTCTAGTTTTTATGTGTGTTTTTGTGTTACATTTATTTCGTATTCGTTATTCCAGATTTTCCTAGATACGTTGGTATTTGGTCGTCCATTTGTGTTTCATTTAATTTGTCACTCCTGTTTGTTCGTTTGCTTGATAAAGGCCTTGTTGGTCAAACGTTGCTGTATATCGTCACTGTTTATGTATTTTGTAAAACTATAGTACTTTGTTTGTACGTGTTTCACTATTTACCAAGTTTTACTGCAGTCTTCCCTATTTCGACATTCTTAATACATCATTAACAGAACTGCCTCACGTTTTCTAACTCCAGACATCTTTAATACATCATTAACAGAACTGCCTCTCGTTTTCTAACTCCAGACATCTTTAATACATCATTAACAGAACTGCCTCTCGTTTTCTAACTCCTGACATTCTTAATACATCATTAACAGAACTGCCTCGCTTTCTAACTCCAGACATTCTTAATACATCATTAACAGAACTGCCTCTCGTTTTCTAACTCCAGACATCTTTAATACATCATTAACAGAACTGCCTCTCGTTTTCTAACTCCAGACATCTTTAATACATCATTAACAGAACTGCCTCTCGTTTTCTAACTCCAGACATCTTTAATACATCATTAACAGAACTGCTCTCGTTTCTAACTCCAGACATCTTAATACATCATTAACAGAACTGCCTCTCGTTTCTAACTCCAGACATCTTTAATACATCATTAACAGAACTGCTCACGTTTTCTAACTCCTGACATTCTTAATACATCATTAACTCTTTCCACGCCCATTTATTTCCTCAATTTTTAAGCAGTTAAATCAAGGGAAGTAAAAAAAAAAAAAAAAAAATTACGATCCCAACTACTTATCAATAAATAAACATATATATATTATTATATACTAAATTGAAGTAAACTGAACAACCTAACAGAATAACAAGGTTAAAAGTACTATAAGTAAAACAGAAGAAGTAAAACTAGAAAGACTTCTTATAAGGGAAGCAACTCTATGGCGCAGTGTGCGGCTTAAAGCGTCAACGGACTTCCGCCATGGGCAGTGTGCGCTTAAAGCGTGGAAAGAGTTAACAGAACTGCCTCTCGCTTTCTAACTCCTGACATTCTTAATACATCATTAATCAAAACAAAATAAATGATCAACATGGGAAATTGTAGGAAAAGAATGACAATGAACTAATCATTTTACTGGATTGTTTAATTCTGTCATGCTTTATTCAAATTCCCACGTTGTCATATTGAAACCATTAATTATTATTTTGACCACTTCAATTGTGATATCAATCCCTGGCAGTCAGTCTCCAGATCTTATAAGATTACAGGATTAGGGAATTAGCAAAATATGTCAAGAAAGTTGTACAGAAAAATAACATAACAAATTTGTACAAATCAAAACAGACCCGCATAATGTGTTATGTCATTTTGATACAGTACACATATGCATCTGTCTAGTTATTGCTTACTGTACTGATGTCACATCACTCTGGGCAGAACCATAGGTGCTCAGTCTCCCCCAATAGATATTGAAGGTATGCATACTGATGGTTCCTGTGGCTCGCTAGTTAAACAGACTTCTCTCTCTGGGCCTCAAACATCTAGCTCTACTTGTACAGCCAATTTGTAGATACTTGAGGGCAAGTCAATCCGTCCTCCTTGCAAACCAACTCTGCCCAGCCCGCCTCTTGCATCCACTTCTCTTCTCTCCTCTACCTCTTCTTCTATATGCATATTTCCTTGCTTGATCTGCTGGAGAACCAGACGATGGTGCTCAAACTCCATAGTACCCACTTCATTTGAAATATTACAACTTACAAAACAATATAAACCTGTAAACAAAGAGCATTCAAACATTATATCTGTCTGGTCTCAATGTAAACACAGGTTTAGCAAGTTATCTTACTTTGTTCTTGAAGATGTTCTCCACCTTGAACGTCAGGCTGTCGGCAATAATCTCGTTGTTATCTCTTGTGTAATAGACAAGAAAATGAACATTGGGAGCAAATTCTGCAGTCACTAACAGGTCAAAGGTGAATGACTTCTGACCCTGTCCATCAAGTTTTCCTGAAGCAGCCACACTGCCTCTAGAAAGAATCTTCCAAACAAAATGTCTAAATTATATATATATTTATTTATATTCATGTTTACTTTTGTAAAAAAAATACAATATAGCCATGATCTATTATTTGTAAACAATCCTACAAGTACAAAGATTGACATCAATCAATGTGATATGCTTTGCTGGAAATATCAAGCTCAATTTCCCCACCACATACACAGCATAAGTAAACAGAAAAACCCCTATAAATATATGTCCAGAATTATGTGTGGTGTACAGATGGGGCAGCACTTACCTCATAATTAATTTTGTTCAGAGGCTCGGTTCCATCTATTTTAATGACAGCTGTGCTTCCAGACTGTTGAGAACAAACACAACAATATATTCAGAGCAGTACTTATTAAATTATCTCAAATGTATTGAAATTATCTACTCTTGTTTAGCCCCTTCACTCTTCTGAGTTGATATATTGACTCGCATAATTTTTTAACAGAACGCAAAACCAGTATACTGGTTAATTTGATATACATTGCTATACAAGTGCTTCTGGAGGTAAACATAAAATGTGAAGTAGAAGGATTAACTTCACAAATGTAGTGAAATTATCTACTTATGTTGAACTTGTCAAATTTGATGGCATCTGGCATGTACAGCATTCTTATACTTATGAAATCATTCAGTTGTGATCTCCTTATCGTATGATTGTTTATGAAATTATTCAGTTATGGTCTCCTTATCGTATGATTGCTTATGGCACCATTCACATTTTTATTTTCAACAGCATTCTTTTTTCTCAATCTCATTTTGCCTCACAGCATCAGAATAAGAAGAGATTTCTAGAATGAGCCCTTGTGTGTGCTTCATAAATAGTGTCTTTCGATGTCTCTGTTATCTCTGAGGTCCACCTTTCATTTACATATATAAGGGAAGACTGCAGTAAAACTATGTAGCAAAGGTGAAACATGTAATAAGAAAGTAAGGTTGTTTTACAAAGTATAAAAACAAGATCCAACAACATTACCACCAAAAAACATTTATCAAACAAAATACAAAATAGAATGGAGACTATAGTCTTATACACAAATGTGAAACATTTATTTTGTTTTTCGCTTTCAATTCCATATTTTCATTTTAGGGTAGCAAGGGATTTATTGTCTGAGTGTGTCTGTGATGTCTAGAGTGTAGGATCATAGTCTCTATGTTGTTTGTTTTGTATCTGCTGCTTGATAAAGACCGTTTGGTAGAAACATTGCTGTATCTTTTTTTTTTTAATTTGTACAACTAACTTACTTCATTTTTTACATGCTTTGCCTTTGGAATATTATAATAAATTAATCTCATCTGTAGAATGGATTAGAGCACGGACGCACATGAAGCAGATCCGGATTTAATTCATGGTAAGGCCAAGAAGTTTTTTCTGTCGGGGTCATAAAGAAAATAAATTGTAACCTGAACAGTTTCGCAGTGACTGCACTAGCCATGCGGCCATTAAATTCCACAGGTTCAAGTCCCCACTGTTCTACACCACCCTAAAAAGTGGTATTACAGGGCAATAATGACAGTTTTTTTATCCTTATCTGTTACAATTTTATATACAAAATATTTCTTATTAATAATGACAGTTTTTTTAATCCTTATCTGTTACAATTTTATATACAAAATATTTCTTATTAATAATGACAGTTTTTTTATCCTTATCTGTTACAATTTTATATACAAAATATTTCTTATTAATAATGACAGTTTTTTTATCCTTATCTGTTACAATTTTATATACAAAATATTTCTTATTAATAATGAGTTTTTTTATCCTTATCTGTTACAATTTTATATACAAAATATTTCTTATTAATAATGACAGTTTTTTTATCCTTATCTGTTACAATTTTATATACAAAATATTTCTTATTAATAATGACAGTTTTTTTATCCTTATCTGTTACAATTTTATATACAAAATATTTCTTATTAATAATGACAGTTTTTTTTTATCCTTATCTGTTACAATTTTATATACAAAATATTTCTTATTAATAATGACAGTTTTTTTTTATCCTTATCTGTTACAATTTTATATACAAAATATTTCTTATTAATAACACTTGATTCTAAAACTAATTTAGTATAATCCTCCGACCTACTATGACCTTCCCAATAAAATTAATTTGATATAATCCTCCTACCTACTGTTACATCTAGACAAAATATAATATGTCAATTAAAATGTTTTACCTTGACATTCTTGCTAAGCAAAGACAACTGTATGTAATTGTTACTTGTTGAAAACATTTTCTCAGCAGTCTTCGTAACTTGCACATTGTTCAGTGATGCCTGTATGATAAGTAACACAATTCATGTGACAATCAAATAATAACAAATATTTCAAGTGTGTGGAAAAATGATTTTGTTGTATATTGATGCCTTGTGGTGTTTGCAGAATCTAAGATCTGAAATGTCACGAAAGATAGAGATATAGAGGCTGTGTGTGCATCAGATAGTCATTGGTTATTCGTCACTTATTACTGAACTTATGTCACAGCACTCTGGGCATACCCATTGGTGCTCAGTCTCCCCCAACAGTTGTCATAGATAATGCATACTGATGGCTTCTGTGGCTCGTTGGTTAAACACACTTCTCTCTCTGCCCTTCAAGCATCCATCTCTACTTGTATAACATGTAATTCCAAACTCCATGGATTGATTCAACATCAATTTTAGTGTCCTCATCCAACAGTAGGTCGCCAAGAAACCACAGAACATCCCCCTTATCCATTCTAAATGTCCCAGCAATCAATGCATGAGATAGATGCAGAGAGAGAGAGAGAGTTGTTGATCAGAATATGTATTTGACAACTTCTTTTGGCACAATATTGCTCAAAAACAAATTACTGTGTTTCAATTTGGAATATCTTCATTGCACTCCAGACATGTCTATATGTGCTCTGATCTCCTTCACAATATCTCCAACAGTGTCCAGCAACTAACCGTACCAGTTCGATGTTGATAATGGGTCCACACTTGTTGTAATACTCTTTTCTGGCCCCTCAAATCTTCAATCCAAGCGCTTGCAATATAACTGTTGATGTGGATTGGCATGAAAGATGTCAGGGCTCAAACTTAGCTCACGTAAATAAAGCAGCTAGGGGCAGTAGAGACACATGATCAAAGGTCTTAAATATCAGTCTGTGGACTGTCTAACTTAAGGAATTGCAAAAAGGTCTGCCATAGGCAGTGTACAGCACAAATACATGAACAAACAAATTATCATTTTTTTTACTGCTTAACCTGATAATATAAATATAGCACAAAGAGCAAGTAATCAAGGTTAATATAAATATAAAATCATAGAGCAGGTGGCCAAAGAAACAGATTATCCTGCAGTAAAACAATCAAGTTATCTCTGAATCAAGAAAACATGTACTTACTTTGATCGTGATGCTTGTTGCATTTTTAGGAATATCAATATCAACAGTCACAAGTCCGTTGGATGGAACAGTCACATTTTTGCCAGGTAGGCCATAAGTACCAGTGAACTGTGACACACTGTACAGAGATTGGTCATCATAAGTTTGTTGGTAATTCACCGTCGTGTAGACCGAGATTGTAGTGTTTATTGTTGGTGGCTTGTTGTCAGGGGTTGTCACTAGAATCTAGAGAAGTCATAAAATTATAACAACTTATTGAAACAACTGCTATTCATTATCTCATAAGTGCTTGTCTCTAGTTCCAAAGGTATTCAGTTTGCTCCCTCATGGAGCCATCAGAGATCCCTGATCTCAGTAAAGATGATATTTGAGTTCCTAGTCCCATTGGAGACAAGATAATAAAACATAGGTCCTGTGTTAATTTGAGTACGCAAAACCCTTGACAGTTCAAAAACGTAAAGAGTAGGCTGGAAGGCCACTACCCAGGCAAAAATCATTAGAAAACATTAAATATAAAACTGCTGCAAAATATCTTCATCATTTTCAAAAATTACGTCAGGGACTGACGCCGGTGCTACAGAGTTTGTGCACTGCTGCTGAGATCTTCCTGTGTAAGAAAGAAATCAGAGCACACATTGTTACTCACCGAAGTGCAATGAAGATGGTCATATCAATCAATCATATATATATATATAATGTAATATAAAGACACCCAAAAGGAATGAATTTTAAAGACAAAATGACACATAGCCGATAGAAAACCTACAAATGCTGTGTAGGGCAAGCCAGCTTTGAAGACACCTGGTGTGTTGTCTGTAATTTTGATCTGATAATTGTTACTGTAAAAAGTAGCCACGCTGCTTCCATTGAGGCGAACACCTGCAGAAACAAAACAAACAATGATTGAATGATCATCTTTGTCAATGTTCACTGTTCATTAGAAGATCATCTTAAGCGCATATCGGACATGTCCATAATTTCCCCGATCTCCTCCCATGCGTGTATTTCAGTGTGTTTACACTAACAACTCCTGTTCTGTGTTGGTGGATGTATGTATCTACTGTGGTTTCTCTCATGGTTTTCCCGTCTTGCCGCACCTATCCGTATGCACAACTTGCACAACCAAGATAGAGAATACCCTTTATCTTCTTTGAAATCTTTAGAGCGTATATTTTCTCTTATAGCATTGAAGATGTCGCTTTTGTCCATAGAAGACCCATTCTCGATCGCAGCATAGCTCGCCAGTATATTCGCTCTTTCATTGTCCATCAGCCCAGAATGACTTGGGACAAAGATAATTTAATAACCGCATGAACTATGATTCTTGTTTCCTCTCTCTCTTTAGCCTGTTACGCCCTTGGCGTTTATGGCAGCAACAAACGCACACCACTCTTCTCTATTCATGACCTTCCTCTGTATTGTGTTCCAGCTATGATTCATTTCTTTCAGTTCTTGCTCTATCGTTCTCCTCCAGGTTGTGTTGGGTCTTCCACATTTTCTTTTACGCTCTGGAGTCCATCTCAGTACAGTTTTTGTGTCAGAGCTAGTCTCCATGCGCATCACATGCCCAATCTATCTCCAGCGTCGTCTTCGGATTATGGTGCTCATATTCTCTTGTTGACATCATGCGAGCCGTTCTTGGTTAGAGATAGTATTTGGCCAGAACACACGTAAGATTTTTCGCAGATAAGCTGTATGAAAGGTGGAGAGTTTGGACATATCTTGTTCTGTCATTCTCCAGCATTCCGATCTGTATAGCAAAGTTGATAGCATGCAGCTGAGGTATATATTATTCTTGATTCTTGTTTCCTTGTTCATATTTTGAGTTGAAGTTGTCAAGTTTCATGTTTGAATTACAGATTCTCAAACTCTCTCACAAGCCCAAAAGGTTTCAGCTCATAATGAGATGTGCAATGCCACAAGTTTGAAATCTTCTATTCCAAAGTAGAATCAACCAATAGAAGGCAGCTTACTGGAAAATGAAAATCATAATGTTTAATAAAAAGTTATCATTGGAAGTGGGAAAAAAAGAGTACTAGAGGGCTACGTAGAACTAATTCTGAAATATGGATGTTAATCTATCTCTATCTCTCTATTGTCTATTTCTGTTGTGCTTTTCTGTGTTCAGGGTATGCAAAGCGTTCTGGCAAGTGACCTTTAGTGCACTTCCTATATGGTGTTTTCTACCCCATCTGCTATTTCTGATGTCCATCATTTGCATGGGTGACCTTTGGCCCTGAAACCGTTGTATCTGAATAGTAGTATTCGTTGTGGTATACTGCTGGATGGTAATCATGTTACACGGTCGAACTATTTTGTTTGTTATTTCTTAATATGCTCTTAGCACTAGTGTTGTTCCTACCAAGTTTCTAATATTCTAGTTTTTTTTATCTTACCTCTCCTTGTTACTCCCGCTATTTTTCACAGACACTTCATCTCTGTTGTTGTAGTTTTCCTTTTTTCATTTGCTTTTAGTGACCAATGTTAATCATGGACAATAAATAAGAAAAAGAGTAAATTATAAAAGGCTATAGAGATGTGGTTTTACAGACGAATTATGAGAATATCATGGACAGAAAAAATGGCAAATAATAATGTTCTCACGAAAGCTGATGAGAACGAATCACTTATGAAAGTCCAACTTTTGATGCTATAAATGACAAGTTGCCTGCTTTTCTTTGTATATTACCTGTTGTTTCCTCTGTGACAAATGCTGTGAACTTCACCTCTTGCCGGTCATAAATTGATACAGCTCTCTCAATATCTTCCTTTGGAATTGAGAAACTTGCCTCTCCATCAATCTGAGATGAACAAGATTAATAAATTTAAAGAAGAAAATTTCACTGAGAGACAGTTATAGAGATCTGTGTATTATTCTGTAAGTTGATGTATCAGATGAGATGGCAAATAAAAGATGAAATAGAGTTGAACATTTCGGATTAATATGCATTTTATTCAACTAATTTGTTTTCCGTTGCCGCTATGAATTTAAGGTGCCTAATATGTCATCTCTGATTTTTTTTAGAAAGGGTAGCTTTCATTATCATCAGTGTCCGTCACCATTCAGGCAAGCCTTACTCCAACTTCTGAGGTACTTGTAATTTAGATCTTCAAGTAAAAGATCAGAAAACCTGTAGTCCAACCATGTACCAGAAGCATACCAAACAAATTTAGAACCCAAGGTGGCGTCCGACCCCGGAATTAGTACATCAAGTTGTTAATAGAGAAGTGAGTTATCAATTTCGTTATCGGCCTTACCGTTCAACTGATTAATTCATAATTTATCAGTCTATGCTTCTACTAGCATTAAGGCAATCTGACAACAGCTTCTGGGTGAGAATGCAGGAAAATTGAGCATCAATAGGCAACAGAATATTATTTAGCTTATAATATCAAGCAGTCACTCATTAATTTTTAAAAGTAATAGAAAACACGATTTGTTAACCTTTTCACCATGTCATTTTGGTTTGAACCTCCGGATGCATTAATATTGCAATATATAGTGAATTAACCAGTATACTGACTTGGTGTCATCTTAAAACATACCGTGAGCCAGTATATCGGCTCAGATGGAGGAATGTGTTAGTATATGAGTCTGTATTAGGATGGTTGACAAAAAATAGAATGAACAAGTTTATAATGACAGAGTAGTAAATAAATGATGAAAATGATGAAAAAACTGTTGATTACTCAGACTTTATGACAATTTTAAACATAAATGTCAGGCAGGCATAGAGCATATGCCAATGGAGACTTTAGTGTGGCACTAAACTTTGAAATCTTGGTAAGACTCAACACCAACTGATCAGTCTAGAGTTTAATTTAGTTGTCAAATCATCATCACCGCACATCGAACCAATTAATCCATAAGTGCTCCGATCTTAGTTTAGTTGAGTTGTCAGATCATCATCACTGCACATCGGACAAATATGTCCATAAGTGCTCCAATCTTAGTTTAGTTAAGTTGTCAGATCATCATCACTGCACATCGGACAAATATGTCCATAAGTGCGCAGATCTCCTCCTCAGTATGTCTCTCAGCGTGTGGCAACTAACGACACAGGTTTTATGTTGGTTTACTATTCTTCTTTGACTACCACTATAGTGCTCTTGTTTAGCTACATCACATTTGACTTGGTATTCTTGCAGTCAGGTTAGGGTTGTAGATTCACCACTATTACTTGAATCATTTACACATCATCTCTCCTTTAGGAATTTAGAATGTCTAGAGTGCTATGATGTTGATTCAACCCAAATAGGGAAAGTAAAAATACATGAAAGGAATACCTTAATTGTGTAGGTATAAATAAACACCTGTGCAGGTGTGAATAAACACCTTAACTGTGCAGGTATGAAAGGGACATTAGTGTTTAAACTTATGTTAACCTAATGTGAGTTACTGTGAACAGGTAACAGCAGAATGATTTAATGAAAGAATTGGTGTTCAGACTTAAAACAACAAATAAAAAAATACTATTAACCAGAATAGACAAGACTTATCAAGAACAGAAATAAAATTATCAAATATTTTAGAAAGACAAAATATACATAAAAATGTTTTTAACTCTTTCCACGCTTTAAGCCGCACACTGCGCCACGGAGGAAATCCGTTGCACGCTTTAAGCCGCACACTGCGCCATAGAGTTGCTTCCCTTATAAGAAGTCTTTCTAGTTTTACTTCTACTGTTTTACTTATACTACTTTTCAACCTTGCTATTCTATTGGGTTGTCCAGTTTTCTTTAATTTAGTATATAATAAGATATATATGTTTATTTATTGACGAGTAGTTGGGATCGTAATTTTTTTTATTTTTTTTTTACTTCCCTTGAATTAACTGCTTAAAAATTGAGAAAATAAATGGGCGTGGAAAGAGTTAAAATTTAAAAAAAAGAACATTTGTCAGTACATTAAAATAAATATTTGAAGGAAAGTTCTGGTAGGGTTGATGGCTGAATGACAAGCAACAAGCTGAAATCTGTGAAAATGTGTTATAAAAACAAAATGGAGTACATATGTCTGCAAAGTAATGAATAACAAATAGTTGTGAAGATATATCTTCGTCTTCTTATTGCTCTTCACATCTCAAGGAGCATTCAGCCTCAACAGTTGTCCTTCTTGTGCCCAGTCTAGGCGTTTACTTTGCAGCTTTCTAGGATAATCTGGCATCCTTAAGTTCCTCAAAAAGACTGAGTCTCCAGGTTGTTTAGGGTCTCATTTTCCGTTTCTCTTGCCGGTTTCACTCGAATTCCTGTCCAGTGACACTCGACTGTGTCTTACACAACACCATTTCCTACTCTTGACCTAGATCATTATGAATTCCTGCCCTTACCCACGATCTGTGTTTGCCAATCTGTCATATCATCTCAGTCAGAGAATCCACAGAAGATATTTGTTGATAAAGGTCCGGATCTTATTAGTATTAGATTTGGTGACACACCACTTTTCCGAGCCATACAGCCAAACAAACTTCACATTTGAGCTCAATATCCTGATCTTTGTTTAGTGGAAATGGTAAATGGTGTACTCTCTTCTTTTGTCATCACGCTGCTACCGGGTTGTTGCCCAGTGTTGTAATTTTCTGCTTTTGTCTTGCACTGCTCTAGTGCTACCAGGTTGTTGCCCAGTGTTGTAATTTTCTTCTTTTATCTTGTTCACTGCTCTAGTACTACTGGATTGTTGCCTAGTGTTGTAATTTTCTGCTTTTGTCTTGCACTGCTCTAGTGCTACTGGGTTGTTGCCCAGTGTTGTAATTTTCTGCTTTTGTTTTGCACTTCTCTAGTGGCCTGGGTGATAGTTATTTCTCCTTTTTGACTGGATTCTGCTATCTCTTTTTTATAGTGTATAAATGGTTGTAAAATTGAAGCTCACAAACTAAAGTCTGGTTGCTAATGTGATATAGAAACTTGATGTGGATATAACCTCTTACCGCAAAGCCAATATTTGTGGTTTTAGGCAACTCTCCGCAATAGTTTGGTCCCTGGTTAGGTCCGACGTGAAGTTCTACATAACCTATCACTGGCTGGCCAAAGGTGTACCTAAATTTTGATATGTTTATGTGCAAATATTAACATTGGAGAATATGTTTACTTGAAAGATGATTTTGTTTTTATGTATAAGTCATTCATTGAAATATCATTATCAACATTGAAATATTATTTTTAATTTGCAACGCGAGAGTCAAAACAAAATGTGAAATTACTGTACAAGTTGGGAGAGTGAGGAGTCATAGTAACAAAATAACAAAATGTGAAATTACTGTACAAGTTGGGAGAGTGAGGAGTCATAGTAACAAAATAACAAAATGTGAAATTACTGTACAAGTTGGGAGAGTGAGGAGTCATAGTAACAAAATAACAAAATGTGAAATTACTGTACAAGTTGGGAGAGTGAGGAGTCATAGTAACAAAAGAAAACAAAAATAAATAGAAGTTCTAGACAATACTAACAATTTAATGAAAAATACTGACAGAAGTAACATAATATTGGAGATATAAAAAAAACATCCAGGAAGATAGAACTACATCATAGGGTTAGGGTTAGCAGCAAGTAGATAGGAGGAAAACAATTTAACTCAATGGAAGAAAAATATAATGGGGAAAAACTAATGGGAAAACTAAGGGGAAAACTAAGGAAAAACTAATGATTTCACAATGTATCATCACAACAGTTCGAGAAAATGTTAGAAATTTATTAGTCTACTTTCAACTGGATATATTCTATGATCTGATCTAAGCTAGACAAAATGTAGGAAATGGGGAATTTAACAAGTAGGTATGCATAGATTTCAGACCCTCAATAGACTTTCATGGCCCTTGGGAAAACTATGACAAGAGAGACACAAATTTGTGCAGATGTTTGAAGATAGGATGATAGACCTTGTGGAAAGGGCATCTCATGGTCAAGAGAGTGACAGAGAAGAAACCAACAAACAAATAATGGTCATCATCATCGACGACTTATTGACTGACAGCATTAAGCTCCACCTACTGAGAACCAACCAATTAGCTCTGCGTAAGCTCTTAGAGTAATGGTGGAATCAGAAAACCTCAGGTAGAGATTTAGTCTCGTCTTTAGGTCAAGAACCACAACAGGAATAAGACAAATAAAGGACAGAACAACCTATAGAGGTAGACCATGCCAGGTTTCAAATGAATAAAAAAAACCAGGATAGTTCACAGAATAGGCAGTGGAAGGCTGTTCATACATTATAAGAAAGTTATTGCTATGCATGTACGGACACTGACATGCATGGTTAGTCATCGTCGTGGTGCAATAAATATGATCCTATCCATCATTAAATATATATCTATAATTCCCGGGTTGACTGATTGCTGCGGCTATGCAGATAATATTCAAGAGCTTTCCTAACAGCTTAGCCATACACCACAATGGTTACCATCTCCTTTACCAACTCTCAAAATAGCTACAACATAATCAACCACAATTATCAATACCAATCTATCTATCTATTCTCTATCCCTGTTTAGCCTTTCAGCATCAGGCCAAAAATAGGCACCTGAAGCGAGCCTCTTTATACGCTATGTGCAAGGTGGAATTTATTGCCTCGTACATTCCGTCGTTCAATCATTGACACCATCCTCTGGGACTGTTGCCGTTGTATTAGACTAATCAGAGTGCTAGTGATATTTGTGGGAGATTGTCTTGTGGTAACCTTGATGCATTTCCAAACCATTTGACATATTGTTTTTTAATTAAAGACTAAGAAAATCAATACCACTAGAACATTAACTGATTCAGTCCAGTGGAACACTGTAGTGCACATATTTCTTATCTCGTGGCCAAGCGTCGTTTAAAAGACGGCTACTATTTCGTTGAGTTTTATTAATTTTCACTCCGATTGTAGTTTTATATCAACCGGAAACTAAGTAGAAAGGAAGTACTAACGATAACCAAATCACAACATCGTGGTTTTGACTAGAATCAGAAGTGAAACCAAGTTTAATTTTCGTTTTCAAGTTACCCTGTGATTAAAAAATAATGTCTAACAATTCAGAGTCTAGAAATGGTTTGTTATCAGCTCGTTCTGCACGTTTACAGCTGCAGAAGCGCGAGATTGGTTGCATGAAGATGTGGATACTGATAGTGAAGATAGTGAAGCTTCTGATGACACAGAAGTTTGTGATTTAAATAGTCCGATTATTAATAATTTAAATAATACTAGTAGTGTTCCCAACCAGCTGCGAGAGGCGTTGCCCAGTCGGGTTTCCCAGTAGGATTGCAACAAAAGAAGAAGGATTCAGACAGAACCTACACAGTCTACTTGAAGAGAAGTTATATAGTTGCTATGTTAGGACTATTATTCATATACTTTAGTTCTTTATTCCTGTAAATATTGCTATAATTTCCACTGTATGTGATTATATATTATGAGACATGAATGTTTAGTATGTGAAATCTTCAATTTGACAATTTTTAATGGAAATTTCTTCAAAGATGGTCGTGTTGCTAATTTGCGAACAGTTATTAAACCATATATTCCGTCAATATTTTCTTAATTTTTGTGTATTCATAAATGGATTACTTATATAAAGAGAGCAGTTACACTGACTTATTCACCATATTGTTCCTCAAGGCCCTTGGTAAGTTGGATTTTTGTTCTCACAATTTCAATTAATTTTTTTTTTACATGCTAATATTTGTCATGCACAGTCAACACAACATTATATTTTCGCATACAATAAATATTTTATGAAAGTACAATCATTTATCTTTAATTTGATATATAATAAGTTCAACTTTAAATGATATTTAGAAACAATATTTTAATTTAACTAAAGTATGTGTGCAATATTTTGGAAGCTAAAAAATAATTCCGTCCAGAGGTGAAAAAACCTGGTACTGAATCAGTTAAATGATGACTAATTTTTTTTCATGAAAAGAGTTTCATTCTGTGATATAACATTTAGTATCATTGAAGTCATGATAGATTTACCTGGCCTTGACTTTGCCAGTGAGAGTAGTCTCTTCTATCAGACTGTAGGGTGGTAGCTCTACGGTTACCTCATATCTTGACAGCTCTATAGAAATGAAACAAATCATATTTTACTAGAAATCCTCAATAAAAATCACAATACAGTTGTATTTTAACATCAATTATTTTGGCGGGGGAGGGGAGGATTATATTCAGAATTTCCTTACATTGTGAACATGTCATACATGACATTTGACCAGATATTTCAAACATGACATTTGACCATATGTTAGACCATTCATGGGGAAAAAACAAAGATCATGAGAATAAATGCTAATTCCAGAGATCTAATCATACTGAGAGGATCACTATTAAAGGAGGTGGACACATTTACATATATGGGAAGTGTTACCAACATTCAAGGTGGCTCAGATGAAGATGGTCAGCCTTTGCCATTCTGAAGAACATATCTAGTTAAAGAATGATCAGGAATAAAACTAAGATAATGATATTTAACTCAAATGTCAAGGTTGTCCTTCTGTATGGAGCGGAGACATGGAGAACATTGGAACACCAAAAAGTTGCAGACATTTATCAATAGATGCCTGTGCAGAACACTCCATCTGCGATGGTATGACAAGACTACAAACAGGGAACTCTGGGAAAGAACAGGACAACGACAGGTGGAACAAGAGATATGGAGCAGAAGGTGGCGATGGATAGGACACACACTGAAGAAAACCCCTAACAGCATCACAAGACAAGCTCTCCGATGGAACACCCAGGGCAATAGAGGTAGGGGAAGACCCAGGAACACCTGGGAAGGAAGTTGGAGATGGAATGTGGGAGGGTGAGGAGAGGGTGGAGAGATCTGGAAAGGATGGCCTTGGATGGGCAGGCTTGGAAGGCCTTGGTTGTGGACCTATGCTTCCCTAGAGATGAAGGGTGAAGATTTGACCATACCTATGACACATGACATTTGACCACACCTATGACACATGACATTTGTCCACACATATCACACTTGACCAGATATGTTATGTTATGCCATCTATGTCATGGCACATTGGGCATTCCCATGCATGTTCTGTCCTCTGCTCCTGCAGCCACCCATAAAGTCTTATTTACTCACCATACTCATGAGAAGTTGATAAGTATACCTTCTCTCTTACCATAAAGACAACAATGTCTGGCATGTCCAAACTTAACTCCTAATTCTCACGCTTGTTCCAGTGTCTGAGGCTCGCCCAAATCACATAAATGAGTGTGTGCGCATTGATGACATCTGCTCTGTCCATACTTCTGCCCGCTTGAGTCATTGCACTGTCATCAAGAAAGTCAGCACGCCCGTTACCTTGCACTCCAGCATGTCCAGGTGTGTACAGTCAGTCATCTTCTTGAGATGTGATCTCCGAAAGCTGTCCACCCATTCCACATGCAGACTTGGAGATTCATTCCTTTGAAGCATATTTATCGAGTCTGATATGATAATTGCATGGGTTATCTGTTACTCAGCCACCCATGAGAGAGCCCCCATGATTTGACCAGATATATAAAACATGATTTGATAGTCAGCTACAATATTTCATCCAATCCTGCTTTCAAATTGGGGTCTCTTGGAATAGTGGATTTGTTGTTCTGAGGTTGTAGGTTCGAATCCGGACAAAGTCACGTGAGCAACTTTTTTCATGAAATCCCTAGGATTGTTTTTAGAGCTATGGAGCTTGTGCTTTGTGCAACACTCTTGGCAGATGATGTGCCATCTCTGCTGTTAGGGACAAAGCCATATGTGGAACTTGATGCAAGACTGTCAACCATTCATATTTAGACTTCCAGGCCATACTTTGGTCTCTTCGCGACTGTCTGTTGGATGAGGACACTAAAATCGATGTTGAATCGATCAAGCGATTTAGCAGTTTGGAGTTACCCGTTGTCAAGTCGAACTGGATGCCTGAGAGGCAGAGTGAGAGTGTGTTTAATCAGCGAGCCACAGGAACCATCAGTATGCATACTATTTGATATCTGTTGGGGAGACTGAGCACCTATGGGTCTGCCCGGAGTGCAATGACGTCAGTTTAGTAACCAATAACTTTCATATTAATATATGTGAGCTATTGTTAGTTTACAGTTCTTTCACATGGATTTATTTCAGTGTTGCATCATTTTATGCCCACACATAATGTACAAGTTGGAGACATTTCAGAATAAATGTTTAAGAAGAATCCTGCAAATTTTCTGACCAAATACCATAACAAATGAGGAGCTTTTGAAACGAACAGACTGCATCCTTGGAGACCATCATTAAGAGATGAAGATGGAGGTGGTTTGGATATATATGTCATATGCCAGTGGGGGCATTGGCTAGGACAGCTCTCAGATGGACAGTGGATGGAAAGAGAAGGCCTGGATGTCCAAGGAAACATGGAGAAGAACGGCGGAGAGAGCTGAAGGAGTGTAGCCTGGCATGGGAGACGGTTGGTAGAAAGGCAGCAGTGGAAGTCTCTTGTGGAATCCTTATGTCTCAATCAGGACACGAAGAGGATATAGATAGATCATTTTATGAATATTCAAAGCAATCATCACAAAGTTGTCTACAGTTGAACTTACCATATTCAGACACCTCAAATCCCTGTGAGTGAGTTGTTGTCAAATTCTAAGAGATATAAAAATAAGGGAACATACACATCAGCAAAAGAATCATTGATAAAGTCAGCAAACACATTCTCATAATTTCTAACAATGATTTCCGAGAAATTAGTAAATGAGAGAGAGAGAGATAAAATATAAATACTCTAATAACATGTCAAATAGACAACAACTGAACAGAAATTTGAAAGTAGAGGACACCAAAGTGAGGATCTTTTCTTAACCAATTCTGTACATAAGGTTTTTCAAAAGACTTTATCAGCGGCAACATATATACGAACCTATTTTTGTTTTTAGAAAAGACTGCTCAGCTGACATATCTAATTTAATGAAGAACATGGAGAACAAAGATGATAAAGGTCAAATACATAAAGAACAAAGATGATAAAGGTCAAAAAATATAGTGAACAAAGATGATAAAGGTCAAAGAACATAGAGAACAAAGAACATAGAGAACAAAGAACATAGAGAACAAAGAACATAGAGAACAAAGAACATAGAGAACAAAGAACATAGAGAACAAAGAACATAGAGAACAAAGAACACAGAGAACAAAGAACACAGAGAACAAAGAACATAGAGAACAAAGAACATAGAGAACAAAGAACATAGAGAACAAAGAACATAGAAAACAAAGAACATAGAGAACAAAGAACATAGAGAACAAAGAACATAGAGAACAAAGAACATAGAGAACAAAGAACATAGAGAACAAAGAACATAGAGAACATAGAGAACAAATAACATAAAGACAAAAGATAAACTTTCCACTTCTAGATATATGTTGACTTTAGAGTGACAAACTTGACACATCAGATCACATGACACATCAGATCACATGACATTAGATCACATGACACATTAGATAACTTGACACATCAAATCACATGACACATCAGATAACTTGACACATCAGATTATATATGACACATCAGATCACATGAAACATCAAATCACATGACACATCGAATTACATACCTGAAGATAGACAGAGATGGTCCATGTGCCATATGACAGCACATCACTCAGATTAAAACTATCTTCTACAACACCCGAGGGACTGGTGGCATTTTTTAGAACTTTTATTTTATTGTTGTTTGGATCCTGCAAAAGTCAAGTTCAACCTCATGTTAAGAAAAGTCAAGTTCAACCTCATGTTAAGAAAAGTCAAGTTCAACCTCATGTTATGAAAAGTCAAGTTCAACCTCATGTTGTGAAAAGTCAAGTTCAACCTCATTTTATGAAAAGTCAAGTTCAACCTCATGTTATGAAATATGTCACATTAATATTATATTCATTTTTCTTCACGAAATTTACTTGCTGTTATTATGGTCTATTTTGATTTTAATATGTTACAGATTATAAATAATAGACCACAAGCTTAATAATTAATAATGTATTACTAATGTCTATTGTCTTTCTCCAGGTGGATGATGGGATTGTTTGTTCACTCTTGACACGTTAAGTGCAGGGGTGGGAACTTTTAATTTGCATTCCAGGGCCAGATGAGTTGCCATTGTTGTGTTATATCCGTGTTTATTTAGTGTGGTTTTGATATTGTCTATCCATATTTTTCTTGGTCTTTCCTTGGCTCTAGTACCTGATCGACAACTGGGAGAATGTTGCTCAAGACAGATCAGCCTTGTGCACACTTCTTCGACATAGTTCTTCAACCTGTGAGACAGGTAGAACAGCACGGATGGAATAAAAATGTCAAAATAGAAAGGCAGTAAAACTCCCCACAAGTGGAAGTATACCTTGCCCACACTGTACAAGAACATTTCAAGCCTGCATCATGCTCACTAGTCATCTAAACACACACAAACAAACATAACGCAACTACATTTCCTTGGATGAAAATTGTATGGTCATCATCACCCATGATGGACGAGCATCATTAGTACCTGATCTCTTTTTATTGTATGCTGGTAGTTGGTTGTATTCCATTCTCATTAATTGTCCAAACAACTGCATTTGTTGTCTTTCAATATATTCGGTGCATGATGTATTACATCAGTCAGAAAATATATTTCTTATACAAACATAAATTTTCTGTTATGTAATATCATGATGTCTATACCAACTAAGAGATTTCAGGTATTACATCAGTCAGAAAATATATTTCTTATACAAACATAAATTTTCTGTTATGTAATATCATGATGTCTATACCAACTAAGAGATTTCAGGTATTACATCAGTCAGAAAATATATTTCTTATACAAACATAAATTTTCTGTTATGTAATATCATGATGTCTATACAAACTAAGAGATTTCAGGTATTACATCAGTCAGAAAATATATTTCTTATACAAACATAAATTTTCTGTTATGTAATATCATGATGTCTATACCAACTAAGAGATTTCAGGTATTACATCAGTCAGAAAATATATTTCTTATACAAACATAAATTTTCTGTTATGTAATATCATGATGTCTATACAAACTAAGAGATTTCAGGTATTACATCAGTCAGAAAATATATTTCTTATACAAACATAAATTTTCTGTTATGTAATATCATGATGTCTATACCAACTAAGAGATTTCAGGTATTACATCAGTCAGAAAATATATTTCTTATACAAACATAAATTTTCTGTTATGTAATATCATGATGTCTATACCAACTAAGAGATTTCAGGTATTACATCAGTCAGAAAATATATTTCTTATACAAACATAAATTTTCTGTTATGTAATATCATGATGTCTATACCAAACTAAGAGATTTCAGGTATTACATCAGTCAGAAAATATATTTCTTATACAAACATAAATTTTCTGTTATGTAATATCATGATGTCTATACAAACTAAGAGATTTCAGGTATTACATCAGTCAGAAAATATATTTCTTATACAAACATAAATTTTCTGTTATATAATATCATGATGTCTATACAAACATAAATTTTCTGTTATGTAATATCATGATGTCTATACAAACATAAATTGTCTGTTATGTAATATCATGATGTCTATACAAACATAAATTTTCTGTTATGTAATATCATGATGTCTATACCAACTAAGAGATTTCAGGTCAGCCATTAATGTTTATGGTTTGGGAGAAGGATGAGTATAGAAAAATAACAAAATAACAGGTTAGAAATGTATTGTTTCGTTGTGTCTATCATGTCTGTTGTATAGGACTCTCTCTCTCTCTAGCCTGTGACACCCCTGGAGCTCAGGGCAGCAGCAAATTCCCGTCGTTCTTTTCTATTCTTGGCCATCTTGAGTATTGTGTTCCAGCAGTGATTCTTTTCTTTCAGTTTCTGTTCTACTGTTCTTCTTCAGGTCATTCTGGGTTTTCCATGTTTTCATTTAACCTCTTGTGTCCATCTCAGTAGAGTTTTCATGACAGAGTTAGTCTCCTTATGTATCACATTTCCAATCCATCTTTAGCATTTCTTGTTGATGAGGGTATTCATATTCTCATGCTGGCACTGTGTAAGCAGTTATTGTATAGCACCATCATCTTATATACTTTTGTGCTTGTATCTTTTGCTTGATAAAAGTCATTTGATCAAAACATGGTAAACAAAGTCAGTAAACAAGTAATAAGCGTCTCCGGAAAAACAATTTACCAAACACAGGATTTGAACCACAACCTTACTTCTTACGGCACCCATAGCCTAGCCCTGCAGACGAGCATCTTTCAGAGCACAACCAGCCAGCTCTCCTGTACTCTGAAAGACGCTTGTCTGCAAGGCTAAGCAATGGGTGCCGTCAGAAGTAAGGTTGTGGTTAAAATCCTGTGTTTGGTAAATTGCTTTTCCGGAGACCCTAATCTTTTACAGTCTATTTGTTTACCATATTCATTGACTCCCGTGTGCTTCCCTGATGTTCTTAAAAAACTCTTTATTCACTTTGGTCAAAACATCATTGTATCTTGTTTTTGTAACTTTAGTAAAACTACATTACTTCATTTTTATATATTCCTTCATTGGTACTTAGTTTTACTGCAGTCTTCTCTTATGTCAATAATAAAACATTGACAATCTATATTAAGTGTCAACACTGTAACCCTAATTCTGTGGACACAAAGCACACTTCATGAAGCATGTTCTTTTCAGAATGTGGCTCTCATCACAGTCTGCCTGAAAGATTCTGTATCTCTAGCAAGTTCTCCAATCTCCTCGGTTGATAATGGGGGATTATCATGTTCAAGATTGTTTCAGTTTCAGTTTGGAATATCTTTATTTACTCTGGACATGGGTGCTCTGAATGCCTTTGCAATATCTTCAACAGTGCCCAGCCACTAATCGTACAAGTTCGATGTTGATTGAAGAGCTTACTCATTTACCTGTTGTGCTGTTCTTTTCTGGCCACTTTAATCTGCAATCCATGCTCTTGCAATCTAGCAGTTGATGGGACGTAAAATATTCTGAATTTCTTGTTACTACCATTGTCTTGATTATCCCTTGCCTTGTTCTCAAGAAGTCACGTCCTGCATTATTGTTCTTATAAACCACTTATGTTTAATGTAACCAAAATATTTCAATTTCTGAGACATAATATATTTTCAATGAGCTAATATTTCTCGATATTCCGGTCTTCCGGGTATGTAGTTTTCTTCTTCTTTATCTAGTGTTCAAAGAATTCTTATGAAGCAGTTTCATTCAAAAAAATAAATCACTTTTCACAAACAAAGAGAAAACAAAAGGTAATTAAAACATGCTTACTGTGATGTCAATGGAAATACCTCCGGTATAAAGTAGTAGATCAGGATATACAGCAAACACCCGGTAACGGACTGGACATAGGAAAAAAGTAGTTAGTTTTTCAATAAATTATTTGCACTGTAGAGTATATGTATGTAAAATTAAATTAACTCGTTTACTAACATGTGTCGCAACCAATTGTCAGTATCATTTGATCATGTGCAGCAGACTGTGCCATTAGTGTTTAGTGAGATTCACCATCATTGCACTCTAGTATCTCTTTCTCTATTTACACCAATGGTTCAGTCATTCGCCAACAATGCTATGCGTGGGCTTTTTCAGCATGTTCAGGAGGAAAAATAATAAGAGAGGCCAGTGGGGCCTACGCAAAAAACCACAAGTAATTTGACAATGGAGGTTGGAGCGGTTACGGAGGCGGTGAAATGGTTGGCATCTCACAACTACTCGTGTTTTCATACTCTGTGACTCCATGAGCATGATTCGTAAAGTCAAATCAGGAATGGTGAGACACAACTGGAGGTACTAGTAATGAGAATGAACAGAGAAATCACCTTCATTTTTGTCCTTGGGCATGCAGGAGTTAAGGGTAATGAACGAGCTGATAGATTGGCTGGCTTGGCTACAATATCAGAGAGCTCTGCAATAGATCGAAATGACATTCTTTACGCATTGAGATAGTCTTTCCGAACAGAGTAATTTCAGGGCTGTGAATCCCACTCGCTGACCAGATTAAGAGAGATGAGTGTCAATATTTGTTCAGCCCGAAAAGAACAACATACTAAATATGCAGAGAGTGAAACACGTACAAACAAAGTACTATAGTTTTACAAAAACAGAAACAGTGACGATAAACAGCAACGTTTCGACCAACAAGGTATTTGGTCGTCCATTTGTGTTTCATTTTAATTTGTCACTCCTATTTGTTCGTTTGCTTGATAAAGGCCTTGTTGGTCGAAACGTTGCTGTTTATCGTCACTGTTTCTGTTTTTGTAAAACTATAGTACTTTGTTTGTACGTGTTTCACTATTTACCAAGTTTTACTGCAGTCTTCCCCTATTTAAATATGCAGAGAGATTGATTAATCAACATCAAACTGGCGTGTTGGGCTGCTGGATGCTGCTGAATTTGCTGAGGCGGAGATCAGAGCACCTATGAACATGTCCGGAGTGCTATGATGATATTCCTCTTATAACTGATCTCTTTCTCAACATATCCATCAGCGTTAAGGGACTGAGAACTCCTGTTCTGTGTTGATTAACCAAACGACTTATATCCTTAGCAAAATGTTCATGTCTGGCAGTTCCTGGCTTCACTTTCATCTTCTTCGTTCTGGTTATAGATGCGTATTCATAAGAATTTCTTTAAAAAACTCATTTATTTAAACTGTTAAAACATTGATGATCTGCTGTATCAACTAGCTGATATGTTTGCTTGTTGCCTGTTACGCCCAATGTGACCCGGCACAAAAATAAAGCTTATATGGATTAGTTGTGATGTGTTCAGTGTGTAGAGTGCATTCAGTGTCTAGAGCGCGTTCAGTGTGTAGAGTGCGTTCAGTGTGTAGAGCACGTTCAGTGTGTAGAGCATGTTCAGTGTGTAGAGCGTGTTCAGTGTGTAGAGCATGTTCAGTGTGTAGAGCGTGTTCAGTGTGTAGAGCGTGTTCAGTGTGTAGAGCGTGTTCAGTGTGTAGAGCGTGTTCAGTGTGTAGAGTCATTCATATTGCATGTACAGTCACATGGCTAGATTTACTTGAGGATGTTAATTGAGTCACTCCTGTCTAAAGGGTCTGAAGCCAAAGAATTGCCTTCAATTGAAACGGGTTTTACCCCATATGGCTCAGCTCCTCTCCGCAGACATTGGTTGAGTAAGCAATATCAATAATGAACAAAAGTTAATTCAATCATAGAGTAATGTTTCTTTACATGATGTAATCAATGTGTTAATAGTTACAGTTTGTGAGTCATTATATATTATCGTCATCTATCACAAAGACATCTCCATGTTAACTTTACTTTTCTTTCTTGAATTATGTTTTGCCTCACAGCATCAGGATAAGAAGAGATTTCTAGGTTGGGCTTTTGTGTGCGCTTCATACATAGTGTCTTTCATGCCTCTGCTATTTCTGTGGTCTAAATTTTGCATTGAAGACTTTTTACCTTGTATCCACTGTATCGGAGTATCACTGCTCTGAGGTGCACTGTCTGTTGGTAATGTTCTTATCTGACTAAACCATTTAATTTGTTGTTTCTTGATGAAGTTCAGTACTGATGTTGCACACACTTTATTTCCTGATGTTTTAATTTCTAAACAGGTCCCTTGTTAATACTCCCAGAATTCTTCATAGACAATTCATCTCTGCCGTGACTAGTTTTCTTCTATCATTTGATGTCAGTGTCCATGTTTGGCCCTGATAGCATAATGTCAGGAGATAGATCATGTTGCACAATGCTCTTTTAGTGTTCATAGCGACATGCTTGCATTTCAAAATTGGTGCCAATTATCCTACGTTAAGGGGGGATTCTGGTCTTGAAACTTTTTTCGTTGCTTTGATATTAATATAAAATTTGTATAACAATTTTGAAAGATTATGACTTGGAATAGTAGAAAAAATTATAAAAAAAATGTCAATCGTTGCCATGGAAACAATAAAGATGGCCAAACACCAAATTTCAAAACCCTAAGGCTCTGAAGTTAATGAATATAAATGAATTCTGTTTTCACTCTAAGGTGAGCAATTGTAATATCTAAATAATTACACATGATTTTTAGGATATATTAAATATTACATTTTTAATGAATTTTTGGAAACACACCCCCAAAAACAGCTATTTTTGACCGAATTTTGAGGGAATTTTTACCAAAACATTTATAAAAAATTTAATATTTAATATATCCTAAAAATCATGTGTAATATTTTAGATATTACAACTGCGTACCTTAGAGTGAAAACAGAATTCATTTACATTCATTAGATTCAGAGCCTTAGGATTTGAAATTTTGTTTTTGGTGGCCGTTTGTATTGTTTCCATGGCAACGCTTTGACATTTAAAAAAAAAATTTCTACTATTCTAAGTCATAATCTTTCAAAATAGTTATACAAATTTTACATTAATGTGAAAACAACGAAAATAGCTTCATGATCCCCATACCCCGAATCCCCCCCACAGATGTGTAAACACAGACTTCACAAAAATTATAGAGAACAAAGGATATGTTAAATGAAGACATATATATATATATGCAGATATACCTGTCTGTCCAGGTTTGTAGATGGCTTTGTCTGTTTGAATGATGATAACAACAACTTGTTCACTGACAACTGCATATGTCACCTGCTCAAACTGTAGGTCTCCCTTACCTCGAATTCTAACTCTGCAGCTTTGACATTTAAAATCTGATCTGATCTGAGGGTGAAATATTGAAGACATCATGTATACACACTCGAGTGGTTACCGGGGCCCAAATTTGGGTATAAAGAATAGAACCACTGTTACCTGCCACGCATGTCGAAGAGGCGACTAAGGAGGTTTGGCTGAAATCGGATGCACATGTCCTAAACGTGTAAGTCTATGCATTTAGGAGCCTACTAAACCAATGTGCAACGTATACACGCTCTTAGCCTGCATAGGGTCTGCAAGTAATTTCTCCATACCGCTCTATCCTGGCAACTCGCTCAACCTCATCCATGGATTGAGACCAATATTTCTGACCTCTGTCAGCAAAGTTCGTTTCAGGGTCTCCCTAGAGCATTCTGTTTTTCTTGAACAATTTGCCTCCCACTTCAATGCCTGCTTTAGTATTATTTGATGATTTCTTCTCAAGGTATGTCAAACATATTAAATGTGCATGCTAGTTAGTAAAACTTTTTTATAGTGACATGACAATCTGTCTTTTAGTCAGTAAGGGTTGCTATAGGACTCATCGAAAAAAACAACCCATAATTTCTTGTGGTATTTCCTGTTTTAACAGACACGATTTTACTACATATAATTATATTCTTCTCGTACTGTTACACGTTACATAGTGCCTGCAAGCAATTTCTCCATACTTCTCTAACCTAGGCAACTCATTCAATCTTTTTTATGGAATTAAGTTTGATATTTCTCAACTCTCTCAGTAAAGCTTGTTTGATGGTTTCTCTAGGGTGTCCTTATTTTCTTGGAATTAAGTTTGATATTTCTCAACTCTCTCAGTAAAGCTTGTTTGATGGTTTCTCTAGGGTGTCCTTATTTTCTTGGAATTAAGTTTGATATTTCTCAACTCTCTCAGTAAAGCTTGTTTGATGGTTTCTCTAGGGTGTCCTTACTTTCTTGGAATTAAGTTTGATATTTCTCAACTCTCTCAGTAAAGCTTGTTTGATGGTTTCTCTAGGGTGTCCTTACTTTCTTGGAATTAAGTTTGATATTTCTCATCTCTCTCAGTAAAGCTTGTTTGATGGTTTCTCTAGGGTGTCCTTACTTTCTTGAACCCTTTGCCTTTCACTTCAATGCCTGTTTTGTTATTCTTTTATCATTTCTTAAACACAGCAAAAAATAGAGAGAATGCAATACAGATAATTGTTAAAATTAAGTAAAAGATAGAGAGAATGCAATACAGATAATTGTTAAAATTCAGTGAGAAATAGAGAGAATGCAATACAGATAATTGTTAAAATTCAGTAAGAAATGAAGAGAACAAGTTAGAATTGATCACAAGAAAGATTAGATGAGTGGAAGATACAAAATAAAAAGTTGAAAATACTCACTGGCAGAGAAATTGTTCCTGAGTTGTCTGCAATATACAACAGTACATGTATTTATCAGTATTAAACAACAGATAGTTTATATAATCATGTCAGTACTCTAGACTAGGCTAACGGTCAACTAAGGTCATATAGTACAATAGTGTTTTAAAGACTTTACAGTGGTAGACCTAATTTGAAGGTGAGATGACAAAGTCTCTTTCTTTTTATCCAAGTCAAGGAATATAACAGTACAACAGTAACTGATCTAGGCAACAATAACAGTTTAGTTGTCAGATCATCATCACTGCACATCAAACCAATTAGTCCATAAATGCTCCAATCTCCTCCTCAGTATGTCTCTCAGTTTAGTCATCAGATCATCATCACTGCACATCAAACCAATTAGTCCATAAGTGCTCCAATCTCCTCCTCAGTATGTCTCTCAGTTTAGTTGTCAGATCATCATCACTGCACATCAAACCAATTAGTCCATAAGTGCTCCAATCTCCTCCTCAGTATGTTTCTCAGTTTAGTTTAGTAGTTGGCTCATCATCCCTGCACATCAAACCAATTAGTCCATAAGTACTCCGATCTCCTTCTCAGAGTATGTTTCTCAGAGTGTGGTAGTTAATGACATATTTTCTTTATTGGTTTACTATTCATCTTTGGCTACCAGTATAGCTTCAGTTTCAGTTTGGAATATCTTCATTACACTCTGGACATGCTCATAGATGCTCAATCTCTTAGCAATATCTACAACAGTTTCCAGCGACTAACCATACCAGTTCGGTTTTGATTGATGAGTCTACTCATTTACCTGTTGGGCTGTTCTTTTCTTGCTACACCAATATCCAATCCTAGCTCTTGCAATCTAACAGTTGACATGGATTGGTTTAAATGAAAATCCTCTTTGTGGCACAGACATGAGAGCGTTCATAAAATCAGCTCTATCCATTGGCTGGTCCCCTGTTATGGTGGCAGAACTAGCCAGCATGTGTGCTCTCTCATTGCCAACAACACCCATGTGCCCGGACGCTGCAAATTGTTGACGCTTGTAGTACATTTGCAGTCGTGTTAGCTGTGAAGCGCTGTTGATAAACCATGAAGGATCAAGTATAATGTTCTTGTCTAGCTACATTACATTTGACTTGATATTCTTGCAGTCTAGTTAGGGTTGTAGATTCACCACTATTACTTGAATCATTTACACATTATTTCTCCCTTAGAAAATTTAGAATATCAGCCTGGCACTTGAAAATAAAGCAGATAGGTTTATGAGAAAAATAAGAAGGAAGAAATGAAAGTATTTTGGAAATGAAATTTGAAGGTTTAGAAAAGACAACTATGGAGTGATACATTTTGAGAAAGTGGAGAGGAGGAAGACCAAGAGAAAGAGAGATGCAGGATGTAATATATGACTTAAACATGGGAGACACAGAATCAGAACATCTGAACTATGATAGACAAAACTTCAGACATATTATTATGGTGACAAGTTCTGTACATGACAAGCTACTGGATGATGATGATGATAAATATAATAATGATGATAATGTAAATGATAATGATGATGATAATTATGACAGTGATAGTGATGATGATGATAGTGATGATGAGTTATAATAATGATGATGATAATGATGGGGATGATGATGGGGATGATGATAGTGATGATAATTATGACAGTGATAGTGATGATGATAGTGATGATGAGTGATAATAATGATGATGATAATGATGGGGATAATAATGAAGATAATGATGGGGATACTGATGGGGATAATGATGGGGAAGATGATGGGGATAATAATGAAGATAATGATGGGGATAATGATGGGGATAATGATGGGGATAATGATGGGGATAATGATGGGGATAATGATGGGGATAATGATGGGGATAATGATGGGGATAATAATGAAGATAATGATGGGGATAATGATGGGGATAATGATGGGGATACTGATGGGGATAATGATGGGGATAATGATGGGGATAATGATGGGGATAATGATGGGGATACTGATGGGGATGATGATGGGGATAATGATGGGGATAATGATGGGGATGATGATAATGATGATGATGTTTTTACAAGTTATAACAAAGAAATATATCTTGTACAACAAGCGTACACACCCTGAGCAACCATGTCAAACATTCAATAGTTCTTACCAACGCCGAAAGTTCCAGAACCATTTTGAATGGGAATGAACTCATTTCTGCCCGTTAAACCATTGTAGACCTGCTCCATAATGGTGGCCACAACTAGTACATTAGTTTTGTTCAGGATGTCAACATTGATCTGATAGTTTGAGCCAGGTTGGAAGATCTTGGGTGCAGTAATGACATATTCTCCCCTGCAAGATCAAACACAAACTTTATTATAGTTACAAAATTTATACAGTTTACATGTTGACCTGTTGCGTGTTTACTTGTTGCGTGTTTACCCGTTGTGTGTTTACCCGTTGCGTGTTTACCCTTTGCATGTTTACCTGTTGCAAGTTTACATGATGCATGTTTACCTGTTGTGTGTTTACCGGTAGCATGTTTACCCGTTGCATGTTTACTTATGTGTTTACCCATTGTGTGTTTACCCATTGTATGTGTACCTGTTGCATGTTTACCTGTTGCCCGTTGCATGTTTACCCACTGCATGTTTACCTGTGAAACAAAACAGTGTCGATAGACAGGCGACACACTTTGTAAGTTCCTTAACAATATAACAAGATATGCATTTGACTGAAACACACATAGTGGATAAGTAAACTGAGTAAATCGAAGAACACTTTTGAAAATAACAAACAAGAAGAACCATGGAAAACTAGAACCACGGGAGAGAAGAACTGATCTGATTAAAAACCAATAGAAATGATCAGTTGCATCCCTTTGTTGCAAGGGAGACAATACCGACTGAGTTAAGTCAAATACATCTTTGAATATCTCAATTATATGACCACGTTTAGCTGTACAGAGAGACCAAAGAATGTCAGTTCAATGAAAATAGTAATATCCAAAATTGCAATTTATAAATCGAACTTTATACATCCACAATGGCAACCTTACTTACCCGCTGGCACCAGCAATCAGCAGAGAGCCCAAAATAAGTATAGCCGTATTCAACATCATCATGCTGCAGAATGTCACAAATAATAAGTTATAACAGGATTGTTTATATGCAATTCATCTGTTTTAAACGACAAATTACACACACACAAAACATGTAATTGTCTGAGCTGCTAAACGTTAGCGGCAATTTGAGTTTTAAAACATGTAAAGACTTTCATAAGACTGTAATAGAAAGACTTTCATAAGAATGTAATGGAAAGACTTTCATAAGAATGTAATGGAAAGACTTTCATAATAATGTAATGGAAAGACTTTCATAAGACTGTAATGGAAAGACTTTCATAAGAATGTAATGGAAAGACTTTCATAAGAATGTAATGGAAAGACTTTCATAAGAATGTAATGGAAAGACTTTCATAAGAATGTTGTAATGAAGCTCATTTTTCGGAGAGTTAGTTGCCTGTGTTCTTAAATACACCGTTTTAGGAGCTAGGCCAGAGTCAACTATAAACTGATAAAGTTATCTAGAGTTGACTGTGGCTAGGCAATGAGAGCAGTAAGAAATAAAGGTGTGTGGTTCAAATCCTGTGTTTGGTAATTTGTTTTCTGGAAACACCTAATAATTGTTCACTATCTATTTATTGATCATATTCGTTTACTCCCGGGCATATTCGTTTACTCCGGTCATATTCGTTTACTCCGGTCATATTCGTTTGCTCCGGTCATATTCGTTTGCTCCTGTCATATTCGTTTGCTCCTGTCATATTCGTTTGCACCGGTCATATTCGTTTGCCCCGGTCATTTCCCCTGAGCTTCTTTAATCTAAAACAAAATGCATATTCTCTTATCATAAGACTATAAGTACGGACATAGATACAATTATCCTTGGAATCTAAGGCTTGCTGTCGTATTAGTTATAAAACCCCTTTCTCGACTTACAAACTTGTCAATTATGCTACCCCACTCTGTTTGATAGCCATCCTTCTCAAGCAATGATGACAACAGCTTCAGGCGTGTGCTGCTGCACCTCTCTGGTGTGTGCGGAGCTGACTGTAGAGTTCAATCCTGCAACACAAACCTCTACTACAGATGGGACATACATGATCAATGTTAGATATATGATCTTTTCGCGCAGCTCGTTTTCTCTGTGCCTTAACGGCACGACGATTCTCAGCTATGCGAGTTCCTCTTGTCCCTCTTGGCTTATTGTCGTATTAGTTATGATTCCATACGCTACTTCTATTGATGTCCAGTTCGAGTTAAAGTATCCTTTAACTAGCATCTCGAACTGAATAGTTCCCAAATATGACGCGGGTTCACATCACCGTGCGGATCTGAGCGGTTTGACCCACTACAAAAATACAACTGTGCCGCCTCAGATTCTCACTATCAAAGATGCAGAATCATTTCCATACTTTATCGGTGGGTAATGTCTTCAACAGCGTATAACAGTTCACGAACTGTTTGCGTCTTCGTTGCAAAGAGAGAAGATATACTAATCAACTTCTCATGAGTACAGTGAGCAAGTGGACTTTGGGGTGGCTGCTGCAGCGGAGGACAGAGCACGCATGGGAATGCCTAATGTGCCATGATGTCGATCGTATAACATAATAAAATTCACGAATTATGTTTATAGTTTATTTTTATATGTTACAGTAAACATGTGACATAATCTCCAACTGACACGAACTATGTTTATAGTTTATTTGTATATGTTACAGTAAACATGTGACATAATCTCCAACTGACATGAATTATGTTTATAGTTTATTTTTATATGTTACAGTAAACATGTGACATAGTCTCCAACTGACCCCATGAAAAGGTCAGAGGCCAAAGCTTATTGTTAGAGAGTATCTACGTTTATAAAACAAACTGCGTGAAACTTATAACGTAAAAACAATTACTTAAGAAACGTATATACAGTTCGTGATATATACTGTAGACGTTTAGACGTCTATATTCTGATAGGATAGACGTTTACAGGTCTATATTCTGGGTACGGTAATTTGACAACGTGTTTGGTGACGACGTTGGCAAACTTGGTTATTATGCGCTCATAAGTATAAGATGACTGTCTTACTAAAGCAAGTTCTTTGTTTGGTTTCTTAATATGAAGAGAATCATACATGTTTTCAAACAGCAATGTAGACAAAGAGGGAGGAACGGATAGAAATGTCAGAATAAGAATACATAATACAAGAGTAGCTTTCATTGCACATGGAAATTTATGGAAGTCTAAAGAAATCGATTCTGGAACCAAATTAGAAGATTAAACGCCTATGTTAAAGCAGTTCTGGTAACTGTGTCAAAATTTGGAGAACGACTAAAACAATAGCTAATAAATTGTCAACATTCATTAACTGGTGTCTGTGCAGAATAAAGGAACTGAGATGGTATAATAGGGTCACAAGTGAGGAGTGTATGGAGAGAACAAGACGGATCCAAGTGGAGCAGGTGGTGAAGAAAAGATGCTGGCACTGGACAGAACACATCTTGAGGAAAAAACGAAGCAGATATAACAAAAGGACCATTCCTTGGAATCCGCAGTGCTAGCGAAAGCATGGAAGGCCTAAATATATAAGAAAATAAAAATCGTGGCATTTTCTTTACAGGACTTAGCATCAACCACAGTAAACGAGTCCTTGATTTTCTAGGCACACCACTTATACGTTCAGTAGTTTACCGTTGCTTTTTGAACTGTGAGGTCTATTTTTACCGTTTGTAAAAATCCACGGTAACAAATTTGCTTCCATACTGCCTGCCGCGGAGTTTGAACCAGGTACTCTTGGGTTGGGATCGAGCTTACTACCAATATACCACAGACGCCCAGATATGGAAAATTTCATTTGGAGACAGAGATTAACAATACATCAAAGATATGGAAAATATAATTTGGAGACAGAGATTAACGTTACATCAAAGATATGGAAAATATAATTTGGAGACAGAGATTAACGTTACATCAAAGATATGGAAAATATAATTTGGAGACAGAGATTAACGTTACATCAAAGATATGGAAAATATAATTTGGAGACAGAGATTAATGATACATCAAAGATCTGGGTTGTGCGTCTGCAAACTGTGCCTCCCCGTTTTGAAAATAACCGGACGGGCGAGCCAGTCAGCGAACGCGGTTCCCCAGTGTCGATAACCAATTGCGTGCATAGTCTCTAACGGCTGCGCGTGCCTCCTCGCTTTTTCACGCGAACGAGGCTCCCAGCGAATAAGGGACAAGGTAGCGTCGGCTATTAAGACTCGCTCGCTCGCCGCGCGCGGTCTTATTGGTGGTGTGTGTGTGTCCGTATATCGGAGTTTCTCGGTCGCGGTGTGATGCAGTCAGTCTAAAATTGTAAACGCTCGACGGTGGTCTCGTTAAAAGGCCCGGCTCTCGCAACGAGCTTGTGGGTCCGCAGGTAGTAACATGGTGTCGTTTTTGCTTGGCGAGGCGCAAGTCTTGCCGGCAAAACTGTGGGAAGCGAGCGCTCGGTCGTTTCGCTTCAATTTCGCATTTTCGCCGGGGACGTCGGGATCCGCTCTGCACAGAGCGCTGTCTCCTACCCGAGCATTGTCGGTCCGGTCTCGTCCATGACAGCTATCTGGTTGATCCTGCCAGTAGTCATATGCTTGTCTCAAAGGTTAAGCCATGCATGTCTAAGTTCACACTGTCTCACGGTGAAACCGCGAATGGCTCATTAAATCAGTCGAGGTTCAATTAGTGCCCACTGAAACGACCCTCTACATTGCTTGTACTCGGCCCCATGCCAGTGCTTTCGAGGTAAATTGCAAATTGCCACGCACCGATACGCGTCTAGAAAAGGCTGAGAATGTTCCTTCCCGGATCAAACTCAAAATGTACGGTAAAGCAAGGCCGACAATGTACGGATCAAACAGGAAGACCGGGTCCTGAACACTGGCGAAGGCCGATACTTTACACGGTGTTTTATACGAGTAAGACGCCGTCCGAGGACAAGCTGACAAGCCCGAGAAATATTTCTCAGTCAGAACGGGTAAAGCAGCGTAACTCACTGTCTTGGCGTAGATCACAAAGCCCAAATATACGGCAAAGTTGATCGAAAAGGCGTAGATCCGAAAGGATCGTACCTAGGAAAGCTCACCTAGTAAATCAAAAGCTGGCTGAAAACGGACGGGCGGGCCTAGTCACCATGGGCGCACAATCGTCCCGACGTAGATCACTCCGTTCTTGCCAGTGGACCAATTATACATCACAATAAGAATGATCAAATTGGCCGTGAAGAATGTTAGCAGAAGAAGAAGAAAGATACATCAAAGATATGGAAAATATAATTTGGAGACAGAGATTAACGTTACATCAAAGATATGGAAAATATAATTTGGAGACAGAGATTAACGTTACATCAAAGATATGGAAAATATAATTTGGAGACAGAGATTAACGTTACATCAAAGATATGGAAAAGGCTGCAATATATAGCTAAAGATAGGAAGACTTGGCAGAGGTTGGTTGAAGCTGTAGGAAGACTTGGCAGGAGTTAGTTGAAGGTCGATAGCCAACCAGGGTTAAAAGGGCACAAGAGAAAGATAAATGAAGACCTTTTGGTTGATATGTTAGATTGTTTGTTGATAGTTATTGTGTCCTTACTTTATCACGACTACAATTATTGCTATTTCTTTTGTTTAGAGGGCACACAAGCACGTGAAATGTAATATCTGTTATCATATGAGGTTCAGACAATCGTAAGTATCGTATGTTAGAAGACACGACGTATCAGTGCGTTAGAAGACACGACGTATCAGTGTGTTAGAAGACACGACGTATCAGTGTGAGCATTGAGAGACAAACATTGAGAGAAATGTCTGACTAATCAGAATACAAGACCGAGTTTTTGTATTTATGTCAAGTTTCCAACCAGAAATGTGATGATCAGGATAAACTACTTCATACTTTCTATTTTACACTTTCTTTCTGCTAAATATTTTAGTTATTCCTCTCTTCATATTCGTCATATATGTTCTCTCTCTCTCTCTCTCTCTCTCTCTCTTTCATTATCACTATGGCAACTCTTAAACAAACTATTATCACTATGGCAACTCTTAAACAAACTATTATCACTATGGCAACTCTTAAACAAACTATCACATTACGGCAACTTCTAAATAAACTATCATCACTACGACAAGTCCTAAACAAGCTACCATCACTTTAGCAGCTTTTAAACAAACTATCATCACCTTGATAGCATTTAAGTGGAATACCATCAAAGTAACAACTTCTGAATGAACTACCACCACTTTGACAATTCACGAAAGACTACCACAACTGTGGCATCACCAGAAAGAACTACAACCATTATGACAATCACAAAATGAAGAAATAACACTTTGGCAATACCTGAAAGAACTACTATAACTATTACAGCTCCGAAATGAAATACAAACATTCCCTCAATAAACTAACAGGATCTTTATAGCCACTGAATTAAATACCAGAATCCACAATTATTTTATGTGACACTTTTTGTGTATTCACCGCGCATGAATGCATCGGTAGAAACAAACCAGGTACAGGTTGACCATGCAAATATTGACAAGTAATCCCAAACTTCTCTTTCTTATGTGTACGTGTGTGTGTGTACTCATGGGATGTTCTATGGGTGCATTCACATGCCTTTAAAGATTTATGACTGCGTTATGCTGGCATGGTTAGCACTACACTGGTATATTGATCTAGGACGCAGGAATCTCAAACATCGTTCAGAGATTAATTAAAATGGCTGACATGTTTTCGAAGGATGTATTTCCTTCCACGCTACCGAAGCTGTTTATACTTCTAATAAATATAAATATAACCTTGAGAGCTGCAAGACCACGTTTGCAACGTTGTATCGTTTGTTCAACATGGTGTTTGAAAGATAAACAACGATCAAAGGTTATTCCAAGATATCGTAGTCTATCACGGCGCTCGATGGTCTGTACATCAAAGGTGATTCCAAGATAGCGTAGTCTGTCACGGCGCTCGATGGTCTATACATCAAAGCTGATTCCAAGATAGCGTAGTCTGTCACGGCGCTCGATGGTCTGTACATCAAAGCTGATTCTGGATAGGTCAGCCCTGACTATGGAATTATTCAAAGAGCACCACAACATAACACCTTTTCAGAATTTACCTGAAAGCGAGACTCTCTACACCAACACCAGATGATATGCAATGTTTCCTGAATGTCTTGAAACATCTCTCGCCTGTCTGATCCAATTCTATATATTAAGATGTCATCTACAAACGTCAATGTCCGACCCAGCCCGGTTGGCTGAATTTTGGCTATATTTGCTGTGTAAATATTAAACACCACGGGTGATAGAGGAGAACCCTAGGGTAATCCAGGACATATACGTGCAGGATCTGAAGTCCATGTTCCTAAACGTAGTGTAACGGTTCTTCTCTCCACTAAAGAAGCAGCTATCCAGTTCACTAGCCAAGAATTAACCCCCCCATTTTAGCAAATTAAGTATCATGGTTAAAAAGTTTCTTTGTTATAAGTATCCTCCAAGTCAATGACCTCAGCAAGTCTCTTGCTTAGATTGGAAGCCCTCACAAACATCATAAGCAAACGTGCCAACATTGTCCCAAATCCCCTCAATTGACGGTAGTTACCCAAGTTCCAGAGAGCCGTGGGAGCGTAGTTGTTAGTGAACTCGCTTCTCAAGGCTGGTGGTCCGGGTTCAACTCCGCAGTGGGCGTGGAACTTTTCCCAACCGCGACGGCTCTCAGGTCGACCCAGCCTCAACTGGGTACCAGACACGCTCTGGGAAAGTAAAGGCGGCCGGTGTGATGCTGACCACATCACCCATCGTGTGCCGACGGTCAATGAAAATACAGGCCTAACACTGTATTGCCCTATATACCATAAGGTATGAAAGGGTTTCTTTACTCTTTTTTTTTACCCAACTGCCAGTGAGGATTTGTTGTGACACATTACCATTCTGGTCACTATCTTCTCTAGTAATTTGCAATATACATTGTCAAGGTGAGTATGCGGTAGCTGCTGAGCAGCCTAGGATCCTTCCCATGTTTATTAGTTAGTTAGTTAGTCTTTCCTCTTGGGCCTGTGGGCGGCATAGGGCAGAGGTCATAGCTCTCCATGTCTCGCGGTTCGTTGCTATTTGCTTTAAGTCTTTAATGTTTACTAGGCCCATCGTTGAGCCTTCTCTGGTGATGGTTCTACGCAGAGTCTCTCTTGGTCTTCCTCGTTTTCTTTTTCCCTCTGGTGTCCATATGAGGGATTGGTAAGGAGTCTTCTCTCATCCATTCTAAGTGTGTGGCCGATGTAGTTCCAGCGGCGCTTTCTTATAAAATTTGATACATTTTCTTGCTTGGTCTCTTGTCTTATTTGTGTATTGGGTCTGAAATCTGACCATTTGAGGTTCAGTATTCTTCTAAGACATTTATTCTCAAAGTTATCTAATTTTCTTTCTAGAGCTTTTGTTGCTTTCCAACTCTCGCATCCATAAGTTAATACTGGAATCACACAAGAGTTAAAGATCTTTAATTTTAAGTGCTTGCTGAGTGAATTGGACTTCCATATATTTGACAATTTGTTAAAAGCACTTGATGCCAATGCGATTCTGTGTGGAATTTCTGGCGCTGTATCCCCGTAGATGACATCATACTCCCTAGGTATGTAAAACTGTTGACTTTTTCAAGAGTGTAGTTTTTAGTTGAATATTTTCTGGACTGCTGGTAAGGTCAACAATTTTGTTTTTGTGATCGTATGTAACTATGGAGTCAAATCTTTATTTACCACGTCATTCTGTATACTGCTGCTGAAAACCATCACAACTGCATTAATAACCGTCTCATCAAGCTGTTTGGTGTGAAGATACTGGACACCAGGAAGCCCTGGAGCAGTGTTGTTGCTCGCTTTGAGTGCATTACATAATCTTCCTTTGTTACGAAATCGGAGTAAGGTCATAACGTGTTATTAATATCACAAAGAACATTCATAATATTATGGCGGTCATCCTTATCACTATTTTTGATCTGATCCACAAAACGCTGTAGGAGCCCCTGCCCCCTTTCTGCATCTGTTATCAATAGTGCTTCTGACGAGTCACGTAAAGTAGGAAAATACTGGCTGGTAGACATCCTGTTCATTTTACGATGAAACTGCCAGAATTGATGCAGTGAAAGTCTGCATAACTCACTTATTCCTTCAATATCACCTTCTTTGAAATCAATAGTGGCTTTGTGTCGAACATAGGGCTTCTCTGCCACATCACACATATTTCTAGATCACAATGTTATGGTATCAGCACACTTGAAGTAGAAACTACTTGTTTTTCTGTTCCATCAACTGGTAATGTCCGTTAAAGGTAATAGACTCGGCATTCTCACGATGTCAAGATCATAATGTGACGGAAATGCAATGCAGACGACGTTGTGATTTACACGGATGGATTGGTAGTTCGTCATGAAAAGTCTGCATGGGCCTTCTCTGCAAGCTCATGTGGCAGAATGGTCAAGGAAGCCAGTGGTGCATTTAGTATGACAACAAGCAGCATGACAACGGAGGTACTGGCTTTGACCAATGTACTACTCTGGCTAGAGTCACAAACGAAAGTATTCAGAATTTAGGCACGCATATAGTCCTTGGTTGCACTAAAGATATTCCCAATGTCGAAATTTCTCTCTCTCTCTCTCTCTCTCTCTCTCTCATATGCAGATGGCTCGCCTCTACAGTCGTCACGCTCAAATCATTAGTGGTCTACAAGGTGTGTCCTGAGTCTAGCCCTGCATTCAGCTGGGTTGGGATCGGCTAGTCTCTTAGGAGGGGCGAAAAGTGAAAATTAGTAACCTGCTGGTGACCCTCAGAACAAGCACATCAACCTCCCACCTCCTAGAGGTGTAGACCGGGAAACTTTGACCGTGAGGTCAAAAGCTAACGGGACAATGGCTCACCTAGTGAGATGGACTCCCCTAAGTCAGGATTTAAAAAAAAATATCCTTGGGGAGTTAGCCCGCCAAAAAGATCTCGGTGGAGGAAATTAGAAAGAAAGATTACAACATGTGAAATGAGATGTCTACTAAAATAAAGATTACAACATGTGAAATGAGATGTCTACTAAAAGCTGTCAACGTAACAAGGCGAGATAGTGAGAAACGAGAATATCAGAAGCATCGTTGGTACTATACCATGCATACAGCACATCGAGAAACAAAGAATCAAGTTTGTTCGGCCATCTAATGAGAATGGAACCACATTTACTACCTTCACGTGCCTACAATAAACGACACTCAGGGCGCAAAGCACGAGGCAGGCCAAGAACACGATGGATAGATAACATCTCAGAGTCCTGCGAAAGCATGAACTGACGTCAAGCGCAACACACCTGGCACAAGATAGAAAAAAAACTAACTCTCTCCACGACGCTTCACGGCAAATGTGGTTAAGATAAGATAAGTTAATTAATTGAATAAATAATGTTGCTTACAGTACAGTAACTTCGGTCAGTGATGCTGTTTGACGTGTAGACAACTGGATGACCTCGTGGTACAATATTTCTACAATTCTTGCAGCTCTATTTAACTGTTCCATATAATACTTGTGTATGCTACGTCGTAATACTTGTGTATGCTACGCCGTTGTCAAGACAACCGTCTACTTACCTCTCTCCCTACAATCACCTTGTTGTCTAACTTCTCAGTTATTAGTTGAATCTTGCAACATTCGTTCCTAATCCTCTCATCCCTCCACCCTTTGTATTGTCATGGCATGTTGCCGCATTGTCCCACATTTTGTCACAGTAGACGTACGAGAAATGTCCATCAGTAACACTCTACCACCGTTCCATCATTCCTTGTAAGAAGCTTTTCGGTGTCTAGTGACATTATTTAAACAGATTTGAGCCTGGTCTTAATGAGCCACGCCCTAGTTAATTCAGACATTAGAGACATTACTTTCATTAGCGAGCACGCATAGTTCTAATTAGTGTTGTTATTTTGTTGGAATAATGGCATTCGAGAGTTATGCACACATTTTAGTAGACGAATAACATTCGTGAGATATGCCCGCTCAGGTATAATTCGTTTTGTTAGAAAACTACTTTCGAGAGTTATGTACACTTTTTAGTTTACGCCACAGTGTCTCTTAATGAATGTTTGTTAATCGACATGGTACCTCTTACTGAACTGATAGGAAAACAAAGATGAGAACACTAAGAGCATGCATACTCACAGTGATAACGTATGGGTATCAGAATACTAAGAGCATGCATACTCACAGTGGTAACGTATGGGTATTACTAAGAGCATACATACTCATAGTGGTAACGTATGGGTGTGAAGCATGGCATTTAACAGGAAGTGGAAAACATATATGTGCTTGAAACATATATGTGCTTGAAACATATATGTGCTTGAAACATATATGTGCTTTGAAAACATATATGTCTTTGGAAACATATGCTTTTGGAAAAACATATATGTGCTTTTGGAAAACATATATGTGTTGAAAACATATATGTGCTTGAAAATATTGCTTTGGAAAACTATATGCTTGGAAACTATATGTGCTTTTGGAAAAACATATATGTGCTTTGAAACATATATGTGCATATAAATGTTACAGAAGAGTCCCTCGTATATCATGGACAGAAAAGGAAACAAATAGATCTTTCCAGAAAGAACTTAAAATCAAAGAAAACTGGCTAACACTACTAAAAATAAAGAGAAAATGGAGGTATTTTGGACATATAAAAAGACATGAAGGGCTGGAGAAGACCATCATGGAAGGAAGCATACAGGCAAAGAGAAGCAGAGGAAGACCACGGAGAAGATGGATTCAGGATGTAACCGATGGTTTGAACATGACGGTTGCAGAGGCGGGACCTCTATCTGGCCTATGAGAGAGAGAAATTCCGAAGGACTGTTGGGGTAGCAAAGTTCTGCTCAGGACAAGCTATTTGATGATGATGATCTCTTACTGGCTGGGACAGACTGGTTAAGTCGTTATAGTTCCTCATACTGGACACATCAATTAATTAAGTCGCCGATAGTGAAGTTGATAACACGCTGCGCTTGCGCCGTCTAAATTCTGGAGTTCGATTCCAGCTTTGGTCAACATCTTTCGGTGTGCACACTGTATGTGGGTGTGCACACAGTATGTGGGTGTGCACACTGTATGTGGGTGTGCACACGGTATGTGGGTGTGCACACTTGTGCATGTCGGTGTGCACACTGTGATGTCGATGTGCACACGGTATTACTACAGGAAACCATGATCCTTTATTTGGAGATCTAAATTACAACTACCTTTGAAGTCGGAGTAAAGCTCACCAGAATGGTGAGGGATACTCTTGATAAGGAAAGCAAGCCTTCACGCAAAAAAGTAAGAAGAGACAAATAAGACGTCAGGACTACGTCTGAGTTAACAGCGGACAAAAGAGAAATTAAGTCGACATAGTTTCTATTACTGAACACAATGGTCAAGTGACCATGGTTTCTATTACTGAACACAATGGTCAAGTCACCATGGTTTCTTCCCAATAAATTACCAACCAGTAATAACAAGCTGAAATGTTAGCGTTGAAGCACTTATACAGTAGTTTCGGCGACTACTTTGAAATGTTCATCAACTCATAAAGTCAGTGTACCCATTATCCACTTGGCATACTAGAGACAGCTTATCATCAATATAAGAAAGGGATTATCATTTTTGTTGGACATGTGATGAGAAATGAAGGTTGAGAACACATTGTAACAACCGGTAACATTGAGGAAGACAAGACAGAGGAAGACAAAGAGAGAAAATTATGTATAACCTGACTTCATGGATGGCACGGAAGAGTGTCAACATCTGAGATGATAGCAAACACCAGAGACGGAGATTTGTGGAGATCAATGATCGCCTACACTAGCCGGCACGAGACCTGATGATGATATTAGAGAGGCAACTGTATGGGTAATCAAACTCGTATATTTGTGAGTGAATCCAGCGACCAAATGTTAGCAGCAAAGTTGTGGAAACGTTGACATACATGATACAACTATCACATTTCAATTTTATTTTATTATCTGTATTGTGTTTTATTGTGATTGAATATCAGCTTGCATTATATTATTATTCATCTCGTAACGTTAGACGGTACACATGTGAAGAGAGCTGTGATAGAGTACACATGTGAACAGAGCTGTGATATAGTACACATGTGAAGAGCTGTGATATAGTACACATGTGAAGAGAGCTGTGATATAGTACACATGTGAAGAAACCGGTTTAGAAATGAAGACATTAGGAAAAAAAGTGTGTACAACATCAGTACTAAACTTCATCAATAAACAAAGAATCAAATATTTCAGCCACATACACAAAAAGTGTGATACAACATCAGTATGAACTTCATCAATAAACAAAGAATCAAATATTTCAGACATTTAACAAAAAAGTGTGTACAACATCAGTACTAACTTCATCAAAAACAACAAATAAACATTTCAGCCACATACATAAAAAGTGTGTACAACATCAGTACTGAACTTCATCACGAAACAACAAATAAAACATTTCAGCCACATACACAAATTACTATAAACAGTGCGCGTCAAATAGCAATAGTAATCCGATACAGTAGATACAAGGCAAAAGATCGACCACGTGACAGATGGACAAGAGAATTAACAAGGCAGTGAAAGACGAAATGTAGGAAGTGCACACAACAAGAGCCCGCTCTAGAACTCTCATCTTATCATATTTAGTTTAGGAAGTGCACACAACAAGAGCCCGCTCTAGAACTCTCATCTTAACATATTTAGTTTATGAAGTGCACACTACAAGAGCCCGCTCTAGAACTCTCATCTTATCATGTTTAGTTTAGGAAGTGCACACAACAAGAGCCCGCTCTAGAACTCTCATCTTATCATGTTTAGTTTAGTCATCAGATCATCATCACTGTACGTCGAACTAATTAGTCCATAAGTGATCTGATCTCCTCCTCAGTATGTCCTCTCAGCATGTGGCGACTAACAACACGGGTTCTGTGTTCGTTTACTATTCTTCTTTGTCTACCAGTATTGTGTTCTTGTCTAGCTACACCATACTGGACTTGGAATTCTTGCAGTCTGGTTAGTGTTGTAGATTCACCACTATTACGTGAATCATGTACACGTCCTGTCTCCCTTAAGGAATTTATAATATCAGCCTGGTCCATTGCTCGTCCGCTTTCTACAGCATGCCATACCTGCAAGCCTATCAGCAGACATACCTGCAAGCCTATCAGCAGACATACCTGCAAGCCTATCAGCAGACATACCTGCAAGCCTATCAGCAGACATACCTGCAAGCCTATCAGCAGACATACCTGCTAAGCCTATCACGCAGACATACCTGTAAAGCCTATCCAGACAAGACACTACCTGCAAGCCTATCAGCAGACATACCTGAAAGTAGCCTATCATGCAGACATACCTGCAAGCCTATCCAGAACAGCATACCTGCTAAAGCCTATCAGCAGACATACCTAAGCCTATCTGCAGACATACCTGTAAGCCCTATCAGCAGACATACCTGTAAGCCTATCCGCTACTCAAGCCATGCAGACATACCTGTAAGCCTATCTGCAGACATACCTGCAAGCCTATCTGCAGACATACCTGCAAGCCTATCAGCAGACATACCTGTAAGCCTATCAGCAGACATACCTGTAAGCCTATCAGCAGACATACCTGTAAGCCTATCAGCAGACATACCTGTAAGCCTATCAGCAGACATACCTGCAAGCCTATCCGCACGTTCATTTCCCCTTACATCTGCATGCCCTGGCACAAAAATAAAACTGATCTTTGTCAGCTTAGACCTCCTCAGCGACTCCATCCAATGTCTCCTAGCCCATCCTGCTATTTAAATCTTCATGAGCATACTCATTGAGTCACTGAGAAAACATGCATGGATAAGTCTGTGATTCCAGCCAAATCATCGCTTTAGTTACCGCCATGATTTCCATAGTGAGACTGCTCGTAGTCACGGCAAAACCATAACGCAAAATAACATGAAAGAAAAAAAAGAAAGATGCAACATTTGTTAAGCCTGTAATCGTCCATTTGTAAGTGTTCTTTGAAATTGGTCACTCCTGTTGTATCGTTTGCTCGATAAAGGCCTTTTGGTCGAAACGCTTCTGTTTATCGTCACTGTTTCTGTATTTTGTAAAACTAATATTTAAGTTACGTCTTTCAGCATTTTTAACTAATTAAGTCACCTATAGTACCAAGTATGATAAGTCAAGTGAATTTACCTGTTTGCCATCAATATGATCTCAACTCATTAAGATCCACTAATGATAAGCCAAAATGCTAAGTCAACAACTAATTTATTAGCTGTCAGCGTAATTAAAGCAGATAAAGGACAAAATGCTTTCCATCTCTCTAATATAAGTTTCCAGTAGGAAAAGCCCCTGATTAGTAATCACCATTAGCAAGGTGACAGATAAGTTAGCAGCTTAAAGAGATAGGATATTCTAATCGTACTTCGACCAAAAGTTGAGAACGACAATAAAGATTACGAATATGATAATGACCAACTAATAATTTCATTTGTTGATTTAGCAAACAAGAAAATCACTAATGAAAATTTACCAGCAGACAAACACAGCTATTAGATCAATAATGTAAGAAACTACAAAGAAAGTCTAACTAGAAAATTTACTTCATTATGAGGATTTCACAAATGGCTCACGTCTCTAGCAGAAATGACCACTAATGAAACACAAACTATGATAACCAACAAGAAACGAACGCTTTAGCATTCAGTACCTTGAAGAACTCTTATGATAGATTGCATGATAAGATCACCAACTAATGATAAGATACAACTAATGATAAGATCACCAACTAATGAGATGTCAGATAGAACAAGAGCTACAACAATATTTTCCATTCTCAGTGTTTGTTGGTTGAGATGGATGGGACAGGATGGAGGATGGCAGAATGCCAACGGAATACCTCTATGCGAAACTGCAGAAGGGTAGGGGATTGTGCGGTTATCCTCTATTAAGGTACACGAATGTGGGCATGAGAGATATACATGATACATTAGAATTGATGCCTAGAAGCACAAGGCTAGAGATCGTAGTGAACGCAAGAGGAAGATCAAGAATGGAACTAGAAAAAAAAAAGAAACTTAAGAACCGAACGATTGAAGTGTTACATGAAGGCACGATGTGGCAATACTATCGCTCGAAGACAGTCATCAATTGGTGAAGATTTCTGCTAGTGCAAACTGACTTAGTGCTAGTCATATGTTTGTAAAATCTTATAGTTACCCGTCTATACAACTGTGTGCCCTGTTAGATACACTTTGACTGAAGTTCTGAATTGCCTGTCCTACGTGACGTATGGGCTTAACGGGGGCGAAATGCACTCACGTTCTCGGCGCAAATAACACAGATCACAAAGAGTGGTTTACTTGGAAGATAAGAACAAAAGCAAATAAACAAACAACTAGTCCCATGCGTTATTATCATGCATTGCAGTTTTCTTTTTTTTAAAACTTGTTTAATAAAGCACAACTAACTGACGAGCTATTATTTGCACAGACGGACAAATGCAAACCATCTCATGTCTTAAAATAATACGATGGCTTTCCTAATATTTGTGATAATGCAGCGTCAATTGTTCAATTGTTCATTGATCTTTCTCAGATCGTTTCTCGGCCTTTTGGCTGAGATGAAATTGTAGTACATATTTTATCGTGACCAAACGGTGAGAGCATTCATGAAGCTAATATGCAACTAAATATATTTAAACAAATTCCGATAAGATCTCAATGGAAAGAATGACAACGCTCTGAGTTTGTACACGTTCAACCCGCTGGGCTCACCCACTGTGGTACTGCCGGGTAAGGGCTCAATTTAAAAATGATCTTGCTCAATACACACTCATTTGTCTTTGCAATCATCCCTGTGACATTCTGAGCATTTTTCTACCTACATTTATCTTCTGAAGTCTTTCAATTTTGTTCCTGATTCATATTAATATCTTTTCATTCTTCTTCCAACGTTTTCAGACATCGACTGACATGGACTTGTATACTTCTAAAGTAGTTAGTGGTCGACTAGAGTCCGTGTACATCTATCTCCATATAGCTTGTTTTGGGGAATTCCCTCTTGGACTAGCTGGCCACTGAACTGGCTGACCCCAACTTAGCCGGATGCATGGCCAGATGCAGAACACACCTTTCAGACCACATTACATTCAATTGTGACAAAATCAAATGACATTGCAACCGTCTTATTAATTGCCCTTCAGTGTCTTGAATAATGCTGACAGTTACTTAATATTAATTTAAAAACATCAACTTATTTTGATAGCAGTTAAATATAAACCTTTTAAATAATTAATAATGAGGTCACTGGGTGTCATCTGGAAATGTTGACATAAATTTACTGTAAGATTGATGCAAACCTGTACATCCGGCTTCGTGGCGGACATGAACATGTATGTTTGTAAAGTAGGTTAAATTCCCGTAAGCAGTTCATTCTTATTTTTAGCGTTTACATGAAAACCATTAATCTGATATAACCAAGACTAGTTCTTAGGTTGAACGAGATGTGCCTCAGCTTAGAGAGATTGTAATCACTTATAAAACAAAGACAGAAATTATGACGAGAATAGCTGGGATTACGACTGAGGTAAGGTCAGGTAAGGTCATACTTCTGTGCGTCTCTGTAGTGTAGAGGTTAGGTGCTCGCCTCTCGTGTCAAAGGTACTCGGTTCGTTCCTTCGATATATCGGGAACCATCGGGATATTTTCCCAGAGATCCTGATCTCAGTGTAGGTGAGATCGAGTTCCTAGTCCTATCTCAGTGTAGGTAAGATCGAGTTCCTAGTCTTATCTCAGTGTAGGTGAGATCGAATTCCTAGTCCTATCTCAGTGCAGGTGAGATCGAGTTCCTAGTCCTATCTCAGTGTAGGTAAGATCGAGTTCCTAGTCCTATCTTAGTGTAGGTGATATCGAGTTCCTAGTCCTATCTCAGTGTAGGTAAGATCGAATTCCTAGTCCTATCTCAGTGTAGGTGAGATCGAGTTCCTAGTCCTATCTCAGTGTAGGTGAGATCGAGTTCCTAGTCCTATCTCAGTGTAGGTTAGATCGAATTCCTAGTCCTATCTCAGTGTAGGTAAGATCGAATTCCTAGTCCTATCTCAGTGTAGGTGAGATCGAGTTCCTAGTCCTATCTCAGTGTAGGTAAGATCGAGTTCCTAGTCTTATCTCAGTGTAGGTAAGATCGAGTTCCTAGTCATATCTCAGTGTAGGTAAGATCAAGTTCCTAGTCATATCTCAGTGTAGGTAAGATCGAATTCCTAGTCCTATCTCAGTGTAGGTGAGATCGAGTTCCTAGTCCTATCTCAGTGTAGGTAAGATCGAGTTCCTAGTCCTATCTCAGTGTAGGTAGATCAAAGTTCCTAGTCCTATCTCAGGTAGGTAAGATCGAATTCCTAGTCCTATCTCAGTGTAGGTAAGATCGAATTCCTAGTCCTATCTCAGTGTAGGTAAGATCGAATTCCTAGTCCTATCTCAGTGTAGGTAAGATCGAATTCCTAGTCCTATCTCAGTGTAGGTAAGATCGAATTCCTAGTCCTATCTCAGTGTAGGTAAGATCGAATTCCTAGTCCTATCTCAGTGTAGGTAAGATCGAATTCCTAGTCCTATCTCAGTGTAGGTAAGATCGAATTCCTAGTCCTATCTCAGTGTAGGTGAGATCGAGTTCCTAGTCCTATCTCAGTGTAGGTAAGAACGAATTCCTAGTCCTATCTCAGTGTAGGTAAGATCGAATTCCTAGTCCTATCTCAGTGTAGGTGAGATTGAGTTCCTAGTCCTATCTCAGTGTAGGTAAGAACGAATTCCTAGTCCTATCTCAGTGTAGGTAAGATCGAATTCCTAGTCCTATCTCAGTGTAGGTAAGATCGAATTCCTAGTCCTATCTCAGTTTGGGTTTAAGATCAGAAATCCTAGTCCTATCTCAGTGTAGGTGAAGATCGAATTCTAGTCCTATCTCAGTGTAGGTAAGATCGAATTCCTAGTCCTATCTCAGTGTAGGTAAGATCGAATTCCTAGTCCTATCTCAGTGTAGGTAAGATCGAATTCCTAGTCCTATCTCAGTATAGGTGAGATCGAGTTCCTAGTCCTATCTCAGTGTAGGTAAGATCGAATTCCTAGTCCTATCTCAGTGTAGGTAAGATCGAATTCCTAGTCCTATCTCAGTGTAGGTGAGATCGAGTTCCTAGTCCTATCTCAGTGTAGGTAAGAACGAATTCCTAGTCCTATCTCAGTGTAGGTAAGATCGAATTCCTAGTCCTATCTCAGTGTAGGTGAGATCGAGTTCCTAGTCCTATCTCAGTGTAGGTAAGAACGAATTCCTAGTCCTATCTCAGTGTAGGTAAGATCGAATTCCTAGTCCTATCTCAGTGTAGGTAAGATCGAATTCCTAGTCCTATCTCAGTGTAGGTAAGATCGAATTCCTAGTCCTATCTCAGTGTAGGTAAGATCGAATTCCTAGTCCTATCTCAGTGTAGGTAAGATCGAATTCCTAGTCCTATCTCAGTGTAGGTAAGATCGAATTCCTAGTCCTATCTCAGTGTAGGTAAGATCGAATTCCTAGTCCTATCTCAGTGTAGGTAAGATCGAATTCCTAGTCCTATCGGAGACGGACGATAAAACTTAGGTCCGTGTTCAATTTGAGCATGTAAAAGTACCTTTGTCATTTCAAAATCGAGAAGAGCAGGCTGGAAAGCCGCTGTCCAGGCAAAATTCATTAGAAATTATTAAAAATAAAAGTTCTACTTAATATTTTCATCTTCAAAATTAAATTGGGTCCCTCGCCGTTGCCACGGAGTTCGTGCATAGCAGCTGAGATCTTCCTGTAAGAAAGAGATCGGAGCACACATGGTTATTCACCGAAGTGCAATGATAATGCTCCTATCAATCAATCAGTCAATCAATCTTACGCCTGGACTGCTATCTGCCAATGTCGGCAGACGGAAGAGACACCGGAGCATGTCCTGCAAAACTGCCCTCTCCTGTGTGAACTCGGAAGCAACATGTGACCACATTCAGTCGACTTGAAAACCAAGCTTTGGGGAAAACCTGACAGAGGTGAAGCTGTCTGTACAGTTTGTGGTCCATAATAAATTAAGCGCATGCCAAGAGATCACAGAAGAAAAAAAGATATCGAAAATATTGGTTTTCGAGGGATTTAAATAGAATTCATCGAAAGTACAAAATGACGAAGATTATAAATCGTACTAGGACAATGATAAAGCGCCATCTGGTGGTCGACATCTGGATATCAAGTAAATAAACAAGCTTGCATCGCAATTTGATATTTATGACATGAGACTAGGTACTTTTCCTTTCGGAAACTTTCTTTCTTATGACGGTTCTCAATTCATGGTACATTCGATATTTGAGGAATCGTCGCCAGAGCCAGTTCTATATTCTGTAGAGGAGTATGTCTCCTTGTGAAGATGCACATCCCTCAACAACAGACCGTATTTGGTTATATCACGGAGTTTGTATCTTTGTGTGGTCAGTGACTAGCACTGAGGAGAATTGTTTATACGGTTCTACTGTGTTATGCGTCTGCCAAGGGCGCTAGCTGTTGGTAGCACTGTGTCTGCCAAGGACGCTGGGTGTTGGTAGCACTGTGTCTGCCAAGGACGCTAGCTGTTGGTAACACTGTGTCTACCAAGGACGTTAGCTGTTGGTAACACTGTGTCTGCGAAGGGCGCTAGCTGTTGGAAACACTGTGTCTACCATGGACGCTAGTTGTTGGTAGCACTGTGTCTGCCAAGGGCGCTAGCTGTTGGAAACACTGTGTCTACCAAGATAACCAACTATCTCAAACACGGTCTATGCGTCTACCAAGATAACCAACTATCTGAAACACGGTCTATTATTATGACAATTCATTCAACCAATAGCCTGTTCTGAACAGAGCTTTGCCACCCTAATAGTCCTTTGGAAGTTCTCTCTCTCCCATAGGCCAGATGCCCCGTTGCAGCCTTATGCTTAAATCATCAGTTCCATCCTGCATACATCTTCTCCGTAGTCTTCCTCTTATCCTCTTTGCCGGGATGCTTCTGTCCATAATGGTTCTCCAACCCTTCGTGTCTCTTTATACGAGTATGTACACATTACTTCACTTGTCTCACTCTTATCTGTAGCATCAGCCAGTATTCTTTGATTTTCAGTTCTTTCTGGATGGATATATGTGTTCTCTTCTCTGTCCGTAATATACGCAGGACTCTTCTGTAAAACGTATATTCAAAAGCACATATAGGCTTTTCCTGTGGCTTGTTATACGTACAGGTTCACACCCATTCGTTGATACTGGGAATACGTACGCTCTTAATATTCTGACATTTGCCTTGCGTTTTGAAGGTAGCTGGTTCGAATCCAGATCTTAGTTCACATGTACATTTTGTCCCCGACTGGGTAAACCCGGTGCGATGAAGTCAATCCTTCGATTTTAGACCTTTCTATAAGTTCTTACATGCATCTTCACCAGCAAACGTATATGGGTTCAAATCCTGGTAGATCCAATTTTCCAATACAGTTCGTTGTTCCAGGTTATTGATACTATTTGAATCCACGTCTTATAAAGCTGTTTCTTCTAGTGTGTTCTGGTTACGGTTTGTTGCATTTATTGTTATCATCTTTGCTTTTTTATTTGTGTTATTTCAAACCACTTTGCATTTCTCTTTTCTCTAATATACGTTTTATGGCATTGTTCGTCTTTACAAACGGTCATTTGAACTGGGTGTTACTATGAATACTTCTGAATTTGTTTCAAGCTCATCCTTAAGTTTCTCTTCAAAAGATTATGCACCTTTTCGTAATGTTATTTTCCAAATAACTCGGTCATCGGCTAGTTTTTTTTCTGTTTGTTGGGATCAATATGAAAAGTTCTTCATTGGGGCCTTATATCTGAGCAGTGGTCAGCTAGTTTTTTCTCTCTGTTTGTTGGGATCAATATGAAAAGTTCTTCATTGGGGCCTTATATCTGAGCAGTGGTCAGCTAGTTTTTTCTCTCTGTTTGTTGGGATCAATATGAAAAGTTCTTCATTGGGGCCTTATATCTGAGCAGTGGTCTGCTAGTTTTTTCTCTCTGTTTGTTGGGATCAATATGAAAAGTTCTTCATTGGGGCCTTATATCTGAGTAGTGGTCAGCTAGTTTTTTCTCTCTGTTTGTTGGGATCAATATGAAAAGTTCTTCATTGGGGCCTTATATCTGAGTAGTGGTCAGCTAGTTTTTTCTCTCTGTTTGTTGGGATCAATATGAAAAGTTCTTCATTGGGGCCTTATATCTGAGCAGTGGTCAGCTAGTTCTCTCTTTTGTTGGAATCACAAAAGAAAAGTTCTTCATTGGGCCTTATATCTAGCATGTCAGCTAGTTTTTCTCTCTGTTTCTTGGGATGGATGAAAGTTTTCATTGGGGCTTTAGAGTTGTTACTTGTTTCCTTGTTTATTTGGGACTCAAGTGAAATGAAGTTCTTCATTGGAGTGCCTGTATATCTCGACGATAGTTCAATTTTTCTCTCTGTTTGTTGGGATCAATATGAAAAGTTCTTCATTGGGGCCTTATATCTGAGTAGTGGTCAGCTAGTTTTTTCTCTCTGTTTGTTGGGATCAATATGAAAAGTTCTTCATTGGGGCCTTATATCTGAGCAGTGGTCAGCTAGTTTTTTCTCTCTGTTTGTTGGGATCAATATGAAAAGTTCTTCATTGGGGCCTTATATCTGAGCAGTGGTCTGCTAGTTTTTTCTCTCTGTTTGTTGGGATCAATATGAAAAGTTCTTCATTGGGGCCTTATATCTGAGCAGTGGTCAGCTAGTTTTTTCTCTCTGTTTGTTGGGATCAATATGAAAAGTTCTTCATTGGGGCCTTATATCTGAGCAGTGGTCAGCTAGTTTTTTCTCTCTGTTTGTTGGGATCAATATGAAAAGTTCTTCATTGGGGCCTTATATCTGAGCAGTGGTCAGCTAGTTTTTTCTCTCTGTTTGTTGGGATCAATATGAAAAGTTCTTCATTGGGGCCTTATATCTGAGCAGTGGTCTACCATGGAGCCTCTTATCTTTCGAAAGTTCACAGAACAATACATGTTGGGATATGCGTCTATTGTCCATTCTTCTCACATGTCCTAGCCATCTTAGTCTTCTACATCTAAGTATTCGAAAGTTCACAAAACAATACATGTTGGGGTATGCGTCTATTGTCCATTCTTCTCACATGTCCTAGCCATCTTAGTCTTCTACATCTAAGTATTCGAAAGTTCACAAAACAATACATGTTGGGGTATGCGTCTATTGTCCATTCTTCTCACATGTCCTAGCCATCTTAGTCTTCTACATCTAAGTATTCGAAAGTTCACAAAACAATACATGTTGGGATATGCGTCTATTGTCCATTCTTCTCACATGTCCTAGCCATCTTAGTCTTCTACATCTAAGTATTCCTATCATGGATGACAAGTTTGCACGTTGGAGTGCTTCAGAGTTGGTTATCTTGTCGTATCACCTGATGTTCATAATCTTGCGGAGACATCGAAGGTGAAACATGTTAAGTATCCTCTCATGCCTTGAGTAAGCTGTCCATGTTTCTCGACCATATAGTCTAATATACTATTTATGTAAAAACAAATAATGAGGTTTTATAACAAGCCGGTACACAAAGAAATCTTATCCTAAGAATAAGAATCGGGCAATCAATGCTCTTCGGGCACATAATGCGAAGAGGAGGTTTTGGAACGGAATATTTGGTGACAACGGGTAGCACACAGTGAAGAAAAGATTGTGGAAGACAGAATCAGAAGATTGTGGATGTTCTGACATTGTGGTTCGACACGAGATCGGCGTAAGAAGTGATTTACTGCACCGGGAGAGAGAGAGAGTTGTGGAGAGACAAGATCGTCTACGCCGGCCGACATGATGTTTGATTGGTTGACTATATCTTTACGCTGAATACTGTTTGGGACATATACAACACCCAATGGCAAGACCACAGCTCCAATATAGAAGACCTGGACAGTGCTGGCATTCCAAGTATGTACACCTTGCTGAATCAGCGACGTCTGAGATGGCTGGGACACGTGTGCCGTATGAGTGATGGTAGAATTTCAAAAGAAATTCTATAATGGCAACTCGCAGCTGGTACTAGACAGTATGGGCGTCCACTACCACGCTGCAAGCGTGATCTAACTTCATCCGGCATAGGTAAAGAAAATACGAAGCGGTTGACCAAAGACAGGCAGGCACAGCGAGCGGCAGTGAGGGATGACTCAAAAAGCAAAGAAGAGATGTTCCATCACATATGGAGGCAAAGAGGCGCAGAAGGCAGAGAGCCGTCTTCTGCATCAGCTCCAGTCATTTGTTTCACATGCAGCAACTGTGGCAAGGATTGGCAGTCCAGAATAGGACATTACAGCCACAACAGACGTTGGGGATCAGCATAGAATAAACTACATGAAGCAAAACATATTGTCTCCTGAGACAAAGAGACCCCTACTGTCTCTTGAGACAAAGAGACCGATAGTGATGACGATGATTATGGAGCACACACTATATCGTGAACAAAATCTGTAATCAACAAGTTTGCTAGTCATAGCTGACTGACTTCCATCTATGTTGTACTCTTCCCCCACTACCGACGCCAAATCTCACGATATTTACAAAACGTCACGATCATTTGAAAGGATATCAAAGTGGGTCAACTGTAAACATTTCCATAAACATAAACAGGATCTCTGCTTGACATAGATGACACATCATGGTAGTTGTTCGGAGCGAACTATTAGCTTAAAATTAATCAAATCTCTGTAATCATTTATCTCATCCACGATTAATTGTGTCAGATGTCACCCCCATCTGTAATGATAAACTCCCTTTTTTTATTACATTCCCGACATAAAAGTTGAATGTTTCTTATTTATGTTAGTAATTTTTTTCTATGCACATTACATTGTGTACATGTGCTCCACTATACATGACTTTTTCTATGCATTACATGGTGTACATGTGCTCCACTATACATGACTTTTTTCTATGCACATTACATTGTGTACATGTGCTCCACTATCATGACTTTTTCTATGCACATTGCATTGTGTACATGTGCTCCACTATACATGACTTTTTTCTATGCACATTACATTGTGTACATGTGCTCCACTATACATGACTTTTTTCTATGCACATTACATTGTGTACATGTGCTCCACTATACATGACTTTTTTCTATGCACATTACATTGTGTACATGTAGTGCTCCACTATACATGACATTTTGTTCAAGAAAAGATTGATGATAATAAGACGTATCATTGTTTTTTTTAACATCTTCTTCTTCGAACTTTCCATATCGATCACTTGTTAACCACTCTTTGTGATTTGTATGTGATCCGAGCCTAAGAGAGATTTACGTTGTGCCAGTTATGCGCCTACTGGTAGACTAGCACATCCGATTTCTGCGACCCTTTTTATTTACTAGGGTAGCTTTCCTAGTCCCCTACCGTAGCCGCCTCGTACATGCATTGTGGGTCGCAGTGATACTATTCTTTGCTCCCCTTGAGGGCCGAGGATATTAAAGGGGCGATTAGAATATCTAATTTATGAGGTTGGTGAACTCTTTATTCCTACTCAGATCAAGTACCGTCTCCACATCAACAACATTTGGCTGTATTGAATCCTCAATAGTTCTTACTTTCTTATTATAGTTATGTAGTTTAACAAGTGTTTTTCTACAATGATATTAATTCTTGCTTCTCAATCAATCAGGTTTGCGGGCTTACGTAGCATGTAGACAAGGTGTTGGCTTCTCACAAGGTACTCTCTGTTCGATCGCGGCGCGAAGCGATCAGGACATTTTCTATGTATCTCATATCTCAGTGTAGGTGATATCTAGTTTCTAGTCATATAGGTAACCGACGATAACATTTAAGTCTTGTGTTCAAGTTAAGCAGGTAAAACAACCCTTGACAGTTAAAGATCAAAAAGCGTATGCTGTAAAACCGCCCTACAAAATATTTTTAAATGACATTTCTATAAAAACTTTCATAGTCGAAACAAGTAAAAACGATCCCCCAAACTTTGTGTCATGTTCACATTGAATTCTATCAAAAACATGTGTACAGTGAATGAGGCAAAGGTGAAGGTCTTTTTTACATTCTTGTTTATCTTTTCATTATTGACGATCATAACATACGTGTGTGTGTCTGTGTGCATGTGTGCCTGTATGCGTGTGTGTCTGTGTGATGTGTGCCTGTGCCCGTATGTGGTATGTGTGCGCCTGTGTGTATGTGCCTGTGTGTGTCTGTGTGTGTCTGTGTCCGTGTGCGTGTCCGTGTGTGTCTCTGCCTGTGTCCGTGTGTGTGCCTGTGTCCGTGTGTGTCTCTGTGTGTGTGCCTGTGTATCCATGTGTGTCTGTGTCCGTGTGTGTGTATGTGCCTGTGTCCGTGTGTGTCTGTGTGCGTCTGTGTCCGTGTGTGTCTGTGTCCGTCTGTGTTCGTGTGTGTCTCTGCCTGTGTCCGTGTGTGTGTCTGCCTGTGTCCGTCTCTGCATGTTCCCGTGTGTGTGCCTGTGTCCGTGTGCGTCTCTGCCTGTGTCCGTGTTTCCGTGTGTGTCTCTGCCTGTGTCTATGTGTGTGCCTGTGTGTCCGTGTGTGTCTCTGCCTGTGTCCGTATGTGTGCGTGTGTGCCTGTGTGTCCGTGTGTGTGCCTGTGTGTCCGTGTGTGTCTCTGCCTGTATCCGTGTGTGTGCCTGTGTGTCCGTGTGTGTCTCTGCCTGTGTCCGTGTGTGTGCCTGTGTCCGTGTGTGTCTCTGTGTGTGTGCCTGTGTATCCATGTGTGTCTGTGTCCGTGTGTGTGTGTGTGCCTGTGTCCGTGTGTGTCTGTGTGCGTCTGTGTCCGTGTGTGTCTGTGTTCGTGTGTGTCTCTGCCTGTGTCCGTGTGCGTCTCTGCCTGTGTCCGTGTTTCCGTGTGTGTCTCTGCCTGTGTCTATGTGTGTGCCTGTGTGTCCGTGTGTGTCTCTGCCTGTGTCCGTATGTGTGCGTGTGTGTGCCTGTGTGTCCGTGTGTGTGCCTGTGTGTCCGTGTGTGTCCTGCTCCTGCTGTGTCCGTGTGTGTGCCTGTGTCCGTGTGTGTCTCTGTGTGTGTGCCTGTGTGTCCATGTGTGTCTGTGTCCGTGTGTGTGCCCTATATGCCTGTGCCTGAGTCCGTGTGTGTATGTGCCTGTGTCAGGATGTACCTGCGTGTCCGTGTGTGTCTGTGCCTGTATCCGTGTGTGTGTGCATGTGTGCCCGTGTGTGTCCCTATGTGTATCTGTGTGTGTGCCTGTGTGTGTGTGCCTGTGTGTATGTATGCCTGTGTGTCCGTGTGTGCGTGCCTGTGTGTCCGTGTGTGTGTACCTGTGTGTGTTCGTATGCCTGTGTTCCCATGTGCGTGTGCCTGTGTGTGTGCCTATGTGTCCATGTGTGTGCTCACGTGCATGATCGTGTGTGTCCGTGCGCAAGAGTGCACGCAGAGAGAAAAACAACGCAAGAACAACTACAGCAGAAAAATCACAAGAAATATTACAAATAAACAAAGCATATTCACAAACTACAGGGTGTTCAAGATAAAAGTAGCCCGGTCACGGAAACCAATCTGGCATATGTTTATGAAAATGAGAAGATTAAATTATGACGTAGTATAGGTCAAGTACGCGATAAACAAATGTGACGAAGGACGAGCTAGTCCGAACCGGTTTAACAGTAAATATACACAGCGCAATGCGTATCTGGCAACTTTTGATTTGTCAATGGGGCTGCTTTTATCTTGAACACCCTGTACAATGTAACAAAATATAATCACTTTTGCGCAACTAGAACCCACAAGGAAAGTGAATAATTGTGAGGCTAAAGAACACTTCACAGAAACATACAGCAGGAATATGGCACAGCAATCGAAAACGTGTTCATGTGGTACAAGATGACGATACAAAGTAGGAAAACTTGCGTGTACAGTCAAAAGGTCGGTACACAACAGGAAAACTTGCGTGTACAGTGCAAAAAGGACGGTACAAAATATGAATCGATAGCTAAGTGTTAAAAGATTTTCTAAAAAACATATATGACAACATCAAGTAAGTATATAACTTGAAATTCACATCTACGTCAGTATTTATGCAAATGAAGATCAAATATTTCACATTCAAAAATCGAAGCCTAATCTGAGTTACCAGTCGATCGTATCGATCGGTAGCCAGGTTTGATAACTCTGGTGTCAACACACGAGAAGTTACGACTCGCAGAGTTAATTAACTTTGTAGCACGTCGACATCAAGACTTTACACTACATAACGGTGCTTTCTGTTAGAGGTTAGTTTGTAACACGTCGACATCAAGACTATACACTACATAACGGTGCTTTCTGATATAGGTTAGCTGCTCGCTTCTCATCACATGTCAAAGGTACCCGATTTGCTCCCTCGTTGAGCCATTGTAATATTTTTCCAGAGATCCCTGATCTCAGTGTAGGTGAGGTCGAGTTCGTAGTCCTATCGGAGACGGACAATAAAACGTGGGTCTCGTGTTCAATTTGAACCCGTTAAAGAACCCTTGGCAGTTCAAAATCGAGAAGAGCAGGCTGGAAAACCGCTGCCCGGTCAAAATTGATTAGAAAAATATTACAAATAAAATTCCTAAAAATATCTTCACCATCTTCAAAATTACATCGGGACCCTCGCCGGTGCTACGGAGTTCGTGCACTGCAGCTGAGATCTTTCTGTGTAAGAAGAAATCAGAGCACGCATGGTTACTCACCAAAGTACAATGATGATGGTCCTATCAGTCAGTCAATCAGTGGATAGGCGCTCGGCTCTCGCTACAAAGATACTCTGTTCGACTCTCGCTACAAAGATACTCTGTTCGACTCTGCTCAAAGATACTCGGTTCGGCTCTCGCTACAAAGATACTCGGCTCTCGCTACAAAGATACTCTGTTCGACTCTCGCTACAAAGATACTCGGTTCGGCTCTCGCTACAAAGATACTCGACTCTCGCTACAAAGATACTCGGCTCTCGCTACAAAGATACTCGGTTCGGCTCTCGCTACAAAGATACTCGGTTCGACTCTCGCTACAAAGATACTCGGTTCGACTCTCGCTACAAAGATACTCGGTTCGGCTCTCGCTACAAATGTAACAGTTTCACTGTTATCCTAATTAGGGTACAGTCAGGGTCAACCCACGACCCTTATTTTGCACGGGCGTCCTTGAATACTATTAGTATTAAATTGTTTACCAGTCCAGTTGCTGACCAGTAGGGAGTTAAATTCATGAAAAGGGTTCTAACCCGAGATAGGCGAGGACTCTCGTAAAAATCGAGGATCTCGAACCAGAGAAGGACAATTGGAGCTTTTGGTTTGAACAGTAGGATAGTTACAACTTGAGAAGTGAGGAGGTCGGACGGATACATTGAAGTACAAGAGAAATACCGTCGAGTTAGTGAGGTTTTCAGAGGAATATTCTGTTATTTGGGAGTTGAGAAGTAGGATAGTTACAACTGAGAAGTGAGGAGGTCGGACGGATACATTGAAGTACAAGAGAAATACCGTCGAGTTAGTGAGGTTTTCAGAGGAATATTCTGTTATTTGGGAGTTGAGAAGTTTACATTTTAGCAGCGGAGAAAGACAGACTGACTAGAGAAGTTGAGTAGAACGGATCATAATAATGTTTAAGTAGCAAGTAGATACTACTTTGATTTTTTTTAGAGAGAAACTAGAATGCCTTTAACAGTGATTTTAAATTGATTGGAACTGCTAAGAGCAACACTTAAAGTCAAAGAGAGATAGAGCGGTGAACTGACATGAAGTTGTTAACTAGTACACATCAATAAACAGCCATTTACCAGAGGAGAACAGCGAGGTTTTATATATGTACTGTGAACCAAGACGACGAGATGCCGACCAAATAACTGACGCCTAGATGAACCGATGCCAGACTAACCGATGACCAGTGCCTGACGACCAGAGGACTGATGCCTGAAGACTATAGAAGCAGATGAGTAAGCGACCCGCTGACTGTGAAGACTAGCTTTCCGCAACCAAAGACGAGACCAGTAAAGTGCCAGAAGCATCCTATTTTTCCTGAGATTGAAGGAATTGTGAACGACCATAGTATCTCGAACATCAACGCCAGGTAATGAACTGTTATAAGTTAATGAACTATTTTACAGTGTGGACTGAATTCCTAATAGGGACATCGGAGAAAAACTAACTTTATTAATATAGACCGGCGAGCACAGAAGATAAGACATAATATTTCAGAAGGATTCAGGGAATTTGATAGTGCAAGTGTTGTTATTCTATTCAGGTAGACGCTAGTGAAGAGTGGGACCCATTTGTACACTGAATTATAGAAATTGATGAAAATTGAATGTTGCGGTATCTGTTGTAATTCCTTATACCTGTGATCATAGTCTGTTACAAGCGTCATTTTTGTTGTTGTTATTCACTCTCCAAGACAGAGAGAGATTGATATTACAAGTGGTTAAATATACTTATGAATTTTCTAATCAGGTATCTGTTGTAATTCCTTATACCTGTGATCATAGTCTGTTACAAGCGTCATTTTGTTGTTGTTGTTATTCACTCTCCAAGACAGAGAGCTTGATATTACAAGTGATTAAATATACTTCTGAATTTTCTAATCAGTTATCTGTTGTAATTCTTTATACCTGTGATCATAGTCTGTTATAGAGACGATTTTGTTGCCTTGTGACCAGTATATGGTGGTATTAAAACCTTTCTTTGGTTTACTGTATTGTATTATGAAGTCCATGAGGACTCATGATGGATGACTAAATACATTGCTAAATCAGCTGAACTTTAGTTATCTAGTTAGTGTTGATATTTTCTATAGTCATTCATGTTTTATGTAAAGAGTGTTTTGTGTTTTCAGGTGACCTTACAGAGCCATTTCACGGCCATTCTTTTCTATTTTCTGTTTCTATTTCTTTGTCTCATTGTTTTCTTTTTGGGGCCTTGTACCAGCTAGTCTGTTACAAGAGTCTTTTTGGTGCCGTGACCAGGATATCTTGGTATAAAAACCATTATATTGTAGAATTAGAGTTGTCGCGGCCAACAGTGTACTAGCCATTAAATAAGTTATAGGTCAGAAGAAATAGTTGTTAGTAGTGTGTAGTAGTATAGTAGTAGTAAATTCTTGGAAGTCATCGAACCGTAAAAATTTAGGTCAAACAGTAGGCCGTGTAGATTGTGACTGTAAGGAGTACTAGGTAGTGTTTTATGTGGATATTATCATTAACGATTTTGTCAATTGTGTGCATATTAATGACTTAGTATTGCATGTTAATATTGTTTAATTTCAGATTGAGATTGTGAAATTGTATTTTATATCGTATAATAGCGTGTATAAAATTGTCAACATGACAGAAACAGGGAAAACTTGTGTTAGAAGGGGTAGTAGGTTAGAAGTTTCTTTTTTAAGGCGCCTGATATGTTTCAACTGTCTTGGGGTGGGGCATTTCGCTATGGAATGCACTAGCAGGAATTATAGGCGAAGCAGAAATTTAGGACAGAGTTCTGGGAGAAGTAGTGTTTTTAGAGACAGGCGTATTTATTCCATAAATTGCTTTAAGGAAATAAGAGCTGTCCAGAATAAGGAAGATAGACATGAGGACAAGAAAGAATTTAGAGACATAGCGGTAGGAGAGGATGAAAGTGCGGGTAACTGGAGAAATAGGGAAGATAGACATGAGGACAAGAAAGAATTTAGAGACATAGCGGTAGGAGATGATGAAAGTGCGGGTAACTGGAGAAATAGGGAAGATAGACATGAAGCCAAGAAAGAATTTAGAGACATAGCGGTAGGAGATGATGAAAGTGAGGGTGAATGGAGAAATAGGAAAGATATGAGTAGGGAGGAAATATATAGAGTAGAAATGGCGAGAAAGAAAGAATTAACAGGGTTGAAGAAGACGATAAAAGAGTTACAGAAAGAAGTTAAGGAAAAACAGGAGCAACTAGAGAGGTTACAGGTAGACAAATGCAAGCAAGATGAGTTAATAGAGGATCTTCACGATGAGATAAACGAGTTGAAAAATGAAGAATATGAAGAGATACAAAGAATATGTAGTGTGGAAGTAAGTAATAAAGAAGATACATCGGCGCTGAAAAGACAGGTAAAGATGTTACAAAAGGAGAGAAAAGGGCATCTGGATGAGGTGAATAGTCTATTCAACCGCATTGATGAACTGAAAAAAGAAGTAACAGAATATGACTTAGAGAACGAAGAGCTACGTGAATGGAATGATCTGTTTCGGGAAGACGAAGGTAGGAAGAAAAAGCCTGCTAAGAAGAAAGTAGTAGCAGCAGTGGTTCAAGGTGTCGAAGGTAGGAACAAAAAGTCTGTTAAGTAGATGCAACTGGCGGCGGTAAGGAAATGGAAATTGCGTTATGAAAAGGGAGCAGACAATTTAGAGGAGATAGTGCATGATGTGTGCACTGAGGGAAAATTTGTTTTTTTCAGTTTATTGTGGCTGTAGAGGCGTATTATAAGCACAATAAGAGAGATATGCATGCGAGAGAAGCATTAAACATTATGCATTGTAACTGATTATAGGTGGTGAAAGACATGAGATATGGGTAAAGACAGATTATTGAAATTTGTATTTAAGAGATAGCACTGTGTGTGCATGTGTAATAAAGGTAACACTGTGTGCACTGAGAAATATGTTGGATGTACCTTAGAGATAGATAGAGATGCATTGGAGATATGCATTATCTTTGAAATATTTAAGAGGAGATAACGGGCCTTAATAGTTTGGAGATAGTGATGTGGGTGAGTGGGAGTAACTTGAATATTTTGTTAAGTTTCCCATCCCAGGAAAGGGGGGGGTCCATTGGTTAATAATTTTATAAGATTGACAATCGCGTAACGATTAGTCTGAGGAGGAAGAGTTGGTGAGGAAGAATGTAAATATCGTGATTTTTTGCTTGTATGTGTAACCAATGTGTCAATGAGTTTTTGACCTGGTTAAATTTTTGGTAGTCACTTAGTATTTTGTGTAAAAGTATGAGGGCACTAGAGTAATGCCGAGGCGCACGAGAATTGTACTTGGAATGGAGAGTTGTGTAAAGAGGAGGGATTAGAGAAATGGTGTGTTAGGAAAAGGCCCATTAAATATAAATCATGTTTTGTATTTTGTGCCTGGATATTAACTTGTCATATTTGGTATATTTTCATGTACCGACTTGAAGGAAAATCAGCCACCAGTTTTGAGCTGAGAGATCCAGTTGAGCTAACCCAATGTGCACCGGGAGTCAGGCAGAAATGTATCATGGAAGGGCCCACCAGAAATTTGGTTCTCCAATTATCCTACATGAGCACATTATCTATCTGGCTAGAGGTGTCCTGCATTGGCTCGGCCGATCTCAATTTATCGTTTTTTCTTTTGGTCTGTTCACTATGTAATTCACCTGTATTGAAATTGATATTGGTTTGTTTTATAGTTGACATGAAGGTGTTGAATAACGCCATTGTTTATGTAAGTCACCTGTATTGAAATTGATATTGATTTGTTTATCGTTGACATGAAGGTGTTGAATAACACCATTGTTTATGAAATTCACATTTTTGTTGTTGCATTTTGAAAATTGATATTGATGATTTTGGTTTATCGTTGACGTGAGGGTGTTGAATAACACCAGTGTTTATGTAATTCAAATTTTGTTGTACATCAGTTGAACCTGATACCCTGTTATAATTTGATGGACGTTTATATTATGTTGCCTTGATACCATGTAGTTGATTTTTGACATGAATAAGATGCACGTTTCTCTTGAATATATGTATGGGAACTTTTGAGGTTGTCTTATGGGATATATGTAGTTTTTGTGTTTTTCTTCAAATCCTGGTCAAATTATAGTACCTGGCCAGATCAGGAGATCAAAGAACAGAGTAACAAGATGCCATTGGATTGAGCTTGGTTAATATGGTTTATGAAATTAGGTGCATTCAGTGGAAGTGCTGAGTTTTCTTATGTATGAGCGGAGCAATGGAGAGGCAAGACAAAATTAAGTCTACTATCGAATTTAAGAGCGGTGCATGGAAGGCAAAAGGGGAGATAATCCGAGTTATGGCTGGCGGTCCGAGTAGACGAACAGCCCGAGGTGTCCTCACCTCCATTTGGATTGACCAGCCTCCAATGGAGGTTACAATTTTTTTTGGGTTATGAAATCATGGATGAAAATAGGAAAATTGAAATGGTGGATATATATTTTTTTTTCAGGAAAGGATGCTGTATTTAAACCTTTCAAGGATTGCATGGTTTTGATGATGTAGCAAAATAATTGATGCTTTCATATGTTAATGTTGCCTTGAATGTGGACGTATCAGAGATTGTGTTGGTATTTGTGGGCCAGAGTGGAATATGATATGCACAAAGATATATTTTTTTTTACCCACATGATGGTTGTTTCGGACTTATTCTATGTGATTTGTTTGTATGATTTAGGATATAGTAACTTTGGGTGGAGCAACTAGAAGGTTGGAACTGGGATTTTAGGGTAGTATTAGAAGGATGGAACTTTAGAACTTTAAGATAGGGCTAAAGTTCTAGATGACAGGGGTAGGTCTGTAACAGTTTCACTGTTATCCTAATTAGGAGTACAGTCGGGTCAACCCACGACCCTTATTTTTGCACGGGGCGTCCTTGAATACTATTAGTATTAAATTGTTTACCAGTCCAGTTGCTGACCAGTAGGGAGTTAAATTCATGAAAAGGGTTCTAACCCGAGATAGGCGAGGACTCTCGTAAAAATCGAGGATCTCGAACCAGAGAAGGGACAATTGGGAGCTTTTGGTTTGAACAGTAGGATAGTTACAACTTGAGAAGTGAGGAGGTCGGACGGATACATTGAAGTACAAGAGAAATACCGTCGAGTTAGTGAGGTTTTCAGAGAAATATTCTGTTATTTGGGAGTTGAGAAGTAGGATAGTTACAACTTGAGAAGTGAGGAGGTCGGACGGATACATTGAAGTACAAGAGAAATACCGTCGAATTAGTGAGGTTTTCAGAGGAATATTCTGTTATTTGGGAGTTGAGAAGTTTACATTTGAGCAGCAGAGAAAGACAGACTGACTGGAGAAGTTGAGTAGAACGGATCATAATAATGTTTAAGTAGCAAGTAGATACTACTTTGAATTTTTTTAGAGAGAAACTAGAATGCCTTTAACAGTGATTTTAAATTGATTGGAACTGCTAAGAGCAACACTTAAAGTCAAGAGAGATAGAGCGGTGAACTAACATGAAGTTGTTAACTAGTACACATCAATAAACAGCCATTTACCAGAGGAGAACAGCGAGGTTTTACATATGTACTGTGAACCAAGACGACGAGATGCCGACCAGATAACTGACGCCTAGATGAACCGATGCCAGACTAACCGATGACCAGTGCCTGACGACCAGAGGACTGATGCCTGAAGACTATAGAAGCAGATGAGTAAGCGACCCGCTGACTGTGAAGACTAGCTTTCCGCAACCAAAGACGAGACCAGTAAAGTGCCAGAAGCATCCTATTTTTCCCTGAGATTGAAGGGAATTGTGAACGACCATAGTATCTCGAACATCAACGCCAGGCAATGAACTGTTATAAGTTAATGAACTATTTTACAGTGTGAACTGAATTCCTAATAGGGACATCGGCGAAAAACTAACTTTATTAATATAGACCGACGAGCACAGAAGATAAGACATAATATTTCAGAAGGATTCAGGAATTTGATGGTGCAAGTGTTGTTATTCTATTCAGGTAGACGCTAGTGAAGAGTGGGACCCATTTGTACACTGAATTATAGAAATTGATGAAAATTGAATGTTGCGGTATCTGTTGTAATTCCTTATACCTGTGATCATAGTCTGTTACAAGCGTCATTTTGTTGTTGTTGTTATTCACTCTCCAAGACAGAGAGAGCTTGATATTACAAGTGATTAAATATACTTCTGAATTTTCTAATCAGTTATCTGTTGTAATTCTTTATACCTGTGATCATAGTCTGTTATAGAGACGATTTTGTTGCCTTGTGACCAGTATATGGTGGTATTAAAACCTTTCTTTGGTTTACTGTATTGTATTATGAAGTCCATGAGGACTCATGATGGATGACTAAATACATTGCTAAATCAGCTGAACTTTAGTTATCTAGTTAGTGTTGATATTTTCTATAGTCATTCATGTTTTATGTAAAGAGTGTTTTGTGTTTTCGGGTGACCTTACCAGAGCCATTTCACGGGCCATTCTTTTCTATTTTTCTGTTTCTATTTCTTTGTCTCATTGTTTTCTTTTTGGGGCCTTGTACCAGCTAGTCTGTTACACAAAGATACTCGGTTCGACTCTCGCTACAAAGATACTCGACTCTCGCTACAAAGATACTCGGTTCGGCTCTCGCTACAAAGATACTCGGTTCGACTCTCGCTACAAAGATACTCGGTTCGGCTCTCGCTACAAAGATACTCGGTTCGGCTCTCGCTACAAAGATACTCGGTTCGACTCTCGCTACAAAGATACTCGGTTCGGCTCTCGCTACAAAGATACTCGGTTCGACTCTCGCTACAAAGATACTCGGCTCTCGCTACAAAGATACTCGGTTCGGCTCTCGCTACAAAGATACTCGGTTCGGCTCTCGCTACAAAGATACTCGGTTCGGCTCTCGCTACAAAGATACTCGGTTCGACTCTCGCTACAAAGATACTCGGCTCTCGCTACAAAGATACTCGGCTCTCGCTACAAAGATACTCGGTTCGGCTCTCGCTACAAAGATACTCGGTTCGGCTCTCGCTACAAAGATACTCGACTCTCGCTACAAAGATACTCGGCTCTCGCTACAAAGATACTCGACTCTCGCTACAAAGATACTCGGTTCGGCTCTCGCTACAAAGATACTCGGTTCGGCTCTCGCTACAAAGATACTCGGCTCTCGCTACAAAGATACTCGGTTCAACTCTCTACAAAGATACTCGGTTCGACTCTCGCTACAAAGATACTCGGTTCGACTCTCGCTACAAAGATACTCGGCTCTCGCTACAAAGATACTCGGCTCTCGCTACAAAGATACTCGGTTCGACTCTCGTTAAAAGATACTCGGTTCGACTCTCGCTACAAAGATACTCGGTTCGGCTCTCGCTACAAAGATACTCGGTTCGACTCTCGCTACAAAGATACTCGACTCTCGCTACAAAGATACTCGGTTCGGCTCTCGCTACAAAGATACTCGGTTCGACTCTCGCTACAAAGATACTCGGTTCGACTTTCGCTACAAAGATACTCGGTTCGACTCTCGCTACAAAAATACTCGGTTCGACTCTCGCTACAAAGATACTCGGTTCGACTCTCGCTACAAAGATACTCGGCTCTCGCTACAAAGATACTCGGTTCGACTCTCGCTACAAAGATACTCGGTTCGACTCTCGCTACAAAGATACTCGGTTCGACTCTCGCTACAAAGATACTCGGCTCTCGCTACAAAAATACTCGGTTCGACTCTCGCTAAAAAGATACTCGGTTCGACTCTCGCTACAAAGATACTCGGCTCTCGCTACAAAGATACTCGGTTCGGCTCTCGCTACAAAGATACTCGGTTCGGCTCTCGCTACAAAGATACTCGGCTCTCGCTACAAAGATACTCGGTTCGACTCTCGCTACAAAGATACTCGGTTCGACTTTCGCTACAAAGATACTCGGCTCTCGCTACAAAGATACTCGGTTCGGCTCTCGCTACAAAGATACTCGACTCTCGCTACAAAGATACTCGGTTCGACTCTCGCTACAAAGATACTCGGTTCGGCTCTCGCTACAAAGATACTCGGTTCGACTCTCACTACAAAGATACTCGGTTCGACTCTCGCTACAAAGATACTCGGCTCTCGCTACAAAGATACTCGGTTCGGCTCTCGCTACAAAGATACTCGGCTCTCGCTACAAAGATACTCGGTTCGGCTCTCGCTACAAAGATACTCGGTTCGGCTCTCGCTACAAAGATACTCGGTTCGACTCTCGCTACAAAGATACTCGGCTCTCGCTACAAAGATACTCGGCTCTCGCTACAAAGATACTCGGTTCGACTCTCGCTACAAAGATACTCGGTTCGGCTCTCGCTACAAAGATACTCGGTTCGGCTCTCGCTACAAAGATACTCGGTTCGACTCTCGCTACAAAGATACTCGGTTCGACTCTCGCTACAAAGATACTCGGTTCGACTCTCGCTACAAAGATACTCGGTTCGACTCTCGCTACAAAGATACTCGGTTCGACTCTCGCTACAAAGATACTCGGTTCGACTCTCGCTACAAAGATACTCGGTTCGACTCTCGCTACAAAGATACTCGGTTCGACTCTCGCTACAAAGATACTCGGTTCGACTCTCGCTACAAAGATACTCGGCTCTCGCTACAAAGATACTCGGTTCGGCTCTCGCTACAAAGATACTCGGTTCGACTCTCGCTACAAAGATACTCGGTTCGACTCTCGCTACAAAGATACTCGGTTCGACTCTCGCTACAAAGATACTCGGTTCGACTCTCGCTACAAAGATACTCGGCTCTCGCTACAAAGATACTCGGTTCGGCTCTCGCTACAAAGATACTCGGTTCGGCTCTCGCTACAAAGATACTCGGTTCGGTTCCCGCGTAGAGTGATAGGGATATTTTTTCAGAGATCCCTAATCCCAATGTAGGTGAGATCGAGTTCCTAGTCCTATCGCAGACATACGATAAAATGTAGGTCCCGTGTTTAATGTTGAGCAGGTAAAAGAATCCTTGGCATTACAACTGATTAGCCCATGCATTACTGCTTCGATCCCCGTTTCCCACTCTCTAGATTTCATGGAAGAGTAATATTAAAAGACCTTCCAACTACGACTGAAGGACATGTCACAACAAAGATACATCAGCTTATGCCGTCTGTTGTTCTGTCCACCTCATCAATCACCTCAATATGAGGTTGGAAATCTAAGAACAGGCTGCACAGTCGCTGTCCTGGTACAATTCTTTCTTCCTTGTCTTTTCTCTAATCAAGTTTTGCTTTACAGCGTCAGGACAAGAAGAGATTTCTAGAACGGGCGTTTGTGTGCGCTTTATAAATTGTGTTGTTTTTTTACTGCATCTGTTATTTCTGAGGTACACCTTCTGCGTGGACGACCTTTCTCACAATTCATTAAACAGATTTTTAAAATTTCATACACAATATTTTTCCCCATTTTCAAAATTACATCAGAGACCTTCGTCGGTGCTAATAAGTTCGTGTTCTGCCGCCGAGATCTGCATGTATAAGAAAGAGATAGAATCACACCTGGTTGTTCGTCGAAGTGCAATGTTGTAACATCCTATCAATCAATCAATCAACGCTATATAAACAACGATACACACATCCATACATACATACATACATGCATACATGCATACATGCATACATACATACATACACGCATACATACATACATACATACATACATACATACATACATACATACATACATACATACATACATACATACATACATACATACATGCATACATACATACATACACACATGCATACATACATACATACATACATACATACACGCATGCACACACAAACAATCACAATATGCATAGAAAATCTCCAGGACACTAAATTCTCACGCAAACACAGTTGAGAAAGATCTGAGTTAAGGTCAAGTTCGAAATCTATGCTACAGTGTTCTGTCGTTGGTAATTTCATCTAACATCAAGGACCCAACACTGCCCTGTGTAATGTTTTGACGCACTACAGTTTTCTTAATTATGAAATTAAAGTCACAATGACAAAGGGGAGAACAACAAGAATATTAGAAGAATGATAAAACTGATATCAAATTACCGTACACACAAACAAGAGATATCATATAACATGAACGCACAAGTTGAAAGAATATATCTTATCTTATTTGTAATTGTTTCGTGATCAACCAACTGATATAACTTAACCACAATCATCTTTTTACTTCGCTGGAAAATAAACCATGACTAAACATATTTTAAAAGATAATTATAATTTCCACAAGAAGTCAATTGGTATTTTTTATGTTTGTTAGCCAACATGTCAGAGATTGCCTCGGCTCAAATGGTTTAAATCACCTACAAATTAAATAGACACACTAAAAAATCATTATCTGTCCAGCATGTTTGTTTGACTACCAATTCTGAGTCGCAATTTTATCATTCAAAGTCAACAGCTGTCGTGCAAAATCAAACCAGAGGCAAACTTTATTCCACTTAGCGCCATCAAAGTGTAATAATAGCTGTCCATCGTAAGCGATGATGACAACCTCAAACCTGTGCTGCTGCACCTCTCCGGTGTGTGCGGAGGTGACTGTAGAGGCAAATCCTAGAACACAATCCCCTACCACAGGTGGTGCATACATGATCAGGGTTAGACATGTGGGTGTTGTGTGTTCTGTCTTTTTGCGCAGCTCGTTTTCTCTGGAAGTGTACATGCACACTGGTACTGTCTATATATTTCCAGTTATTCACGACTTCCAAACAAGAAACAGCATACGTCTTGAAAGATAAGCGATGGTCAGTTAAATTAATGATTATCGTCATGTCAAATGTCATACCCACATCGAAGGTTGTGGGTGTCATGAATTGTCAACTATATCTATCTATCTATCTATGGTTGTGATGGATCTATGTTCAAACATACTGATGTGGTTACAAAACTGCATGTATTCTGAGTGATTCATTGAGTATGATCTGTAAGGTGGAGGCTGGTTCGGTGAACAGGTGAATGGACTGAATCACTACAAGAGTCAACATTTCACAGAATTTCAATTCATCTTCGTTCTGGGACTTCATTCTATAATCTAAGACATTCTAAAAACGATCAGCTCATCTTAAAAATATACACAATTTAAATGGAATTTAATGTTAGGAAAAGTGTTCTATTTTCGGAAGATCAAAATATGGCAACCCTAAATAACGCTAATCTGCAATATTTTGCCAAAATCAATATTGTTTGTCGAATCATCAAAGGTTGGTTGTAAAGGCTCCTAAGTAAAGCTAATCCGCAATATTATTATTGTTTTTGTATTTTGTAAAACTACAGTACTTTGTTTTTTATGTGTTTCGCCATTGCTACATAGTTTTACTGCATTCTTCCTTATATTGATATTATAATCTGCAATATGTTGTCAACTAATCAATATTGTTTGTTTCCACATTAAAGGTTGGGTGTGGTAGCGTCCCAACAGACTATTTCACTTTGCCCTAACTCTACACTCTCCCAGTTTACTGTCTGATCACTTCTGACAACCCCCAGTTATGTCTCCTCTTCCCTTGCTCTCCTGCCTCATATTTTCCGTTTCAAGCTGGTTTCCAACATGGAATCGTATTTTTAATGTAAACAAAATATTTAAATTGTCTAATTTCTATCTTGAGTAGTTCTCTTTTATAACTCAAAATTATTGACACAACTGTTTATTAGTTTTCTTCTCTTTCTGTGGCACTCCAGCTATTCTTCTGTATATTCACATGTACATATATCAAATGCTATCTATAGTCTGTGTTTGTTGCTTTATTCAAAGCTAAACGTGCAATGTTACATATCGATCTACTTGTATGTATGTCAATTGTTAGTTTATCTCCCACACAGTCAGTAACAGTACGATCGTCGTTGTCTAATATATTTGTGTGTGTGTGTGTGTGTGCTCAATCACTAATGAAAGTCCTGCATAAATGTTGGTTATTCTTCATCAGGGGCGTACATACGTTAAGAAAACGGAGGCAAGAGCCACCCTCTGGAAAATGAATTTTTGGTAAAACAGTTTTATGTAAACCTGGTCTTCTCCATTTCCACGTAGTAAGCTACCAACTAATGCTACATGTCAATGTGAAGAGTACTTGGAATATCATAGACATGGAAAAAAGCAAATGTTACAGAAGAGTACTTAGAATATCATAGACATAGAAAAGAGTAAATGCTTCTGTTCTGCAACAGTTTGATATTAAAGAGAATTGACTAAAATATGTCGGACACATCAAACGACACGAGTGCCTATAGAAGATAATTTTTGAGGAATGATGCCGGAAGAAGAATGAGAGGAAGACATAGAAGACTATGGGTGAAAGATATCATTGACGATTTGAGAATGACTGCTGCTGACGCCGGTCAACTGGCATAGAATAGAGAGTTTTTCAGGACTGCAGTCAAGGGAGCTAAGTTCCTGAAATGACAAGCTACTTGATGATGATGGTACTACCGACTAAATGTCTTTATTTATTTTGCCCCTACCTGGAAAAACATCTATGCACGCCTATGTTCCCCTAAATAAAGCTTCCAGTTTGAATTGTTTAGTCACTAATTATTCTAAATTCTTATGATGAAGGCCTACTGAATGTAGCCTTCTTTCTTTGACTGCTCGTGTATCTGCCCACGAAACAACTTATCAGTTAATAGACATGCCTGCTGGCGTATACGATCATGTCTTTCCACAACTTCCTCTCCTTGTTGCAGCTTATCAGTTCTGACGCTGTCAGATCCACGATGTCAGATCATCCACCATCTTCTCTCTCTCTCTCTCTCTCTCTCTCTCTGACTTCTACGATTTCTCTTTCCCTATATTTTACCCGTTGTCATTAAATGTTTAAAACCTTGTCTTCGCATTACGTATTGATTATACAATTCTTATTCTTTTGATCAGGTTTCGTTGTGTGCAAGCCTCTGGGGTCACGGAGAGTTAAGTTGATAACCCGCTGCGCTAGTTAAAGCATGCTGTGGAAATACCGGGGTATCGAGGCCAGCTTGGACCAAACATTATTTGTGTGCAAATGATACACGGTTGGACTACAGGAAACCCAGATCCTTTACCTGTGGATCTAAATTACAAATACCTCTGAAGTCGGAGCTAAGCTTGCCTGAATTACGAGCAAAAACAATTCATAGCGGGCAAAAACAAACACAACAAACACACAAAAAATACTTACATGATCTTCATCAGATTAATCTGTGATCATCTGAAATCATCAAATGCAAAGTAATGAGTAACTGTTGTGGACTAAATATGTACTGGAGTAGCAAGAGGTAAGAGGGGATATAATTATCTACCCATCACAGCAAACAGTTACCAAGGGATGTGATTAATTTCCTACACTGTCGTGTAATTAATCTACTGGTTTACCCAGTATGTGAAAGCTGAAATGACATCGTTTAATGAATCAGATATTTCTTCCAGATTTTCTCATTTTAGATACTACTTTACCAGCTTGTTAGATTAGTCCAAATTGTTATATTAGTACAGAAGTCGAGATACTACTTTACCAGCTGGCTAGATTAGTCCAAATTGTTATATTAGTACAGAAGTCGAGATACTAATTTACCAGCTTGTTAGATTAGTCCAAATTGTTATATTAGTACAGAAGTCGAGATACTTCTTTACCAGCTGGTTAGATTAGTCCAAATTGTTATATTATTACAGAAGTCGAGATACTAATTTACCAGCTGGTTAGATTAGTCTAAATTGTTATATTAGTACAGAAGTCGAGATACTACTTTACCAGTTTGTTAGATTAGTCTAAATTATATTATTACAGAAGTCTATAAACATTTTTAAAGTCCAGATTATTTTTTGCAATTCATGATCATTTATCTGGATTTCCAGGCAGAAAGAAATTAATACGGCTACTGTTTCACCCGTGTATTGCCGGGGCTCGTAAGGGGCGCAAAGAATAGCAGCAATACGACCTACAAGGCATGTCGTAAGAGGCGACCAATGTGGGCTTTGGCGTAGCGCTGGCTACCCCATCCAGTAGAAAATTTTAACTACAAGATCCAACCAACCGTGAACAAGTCATTGCACTGGGAAACATATGGAAGTCTAAAGAAATCAGATCTAGAACAAAAGTTCGAATATTTAACTCTAATGTTAAAGCAGTTCTGCTGTATGGGTCAGAAACATGAAGAACTACTAAAATAATAACGTATAAATTGCAAATATTTATCAACTATTATCTCCGCAGAATAGAGAGAATAAGATGGTATGATAGGGTCACAAATGACGATCTATGGAGAGAACAAAACAGATTCCAGTGAACCAGAAAGTTAAAAAAGGACACTGGCGCTGGATAAAACACACTTTGCGAAAACCTGAGGCGGATATAACAGAAGGGGCCTTTCCTGGAACCCGCAGGGACAGCGAAATGGGAGACCTAGAAATACATGGGGACGAGATTTGGAGGCAGAGATCAACAATACAAAGAAGAGCTGGAGAGAGCTGCAGGAGATAGCTAGAGATAGGAAGACTTGGCATGAGTTGGTTGAGGGCCTATGCCCCAATCCGGGTTTAAAAGGCAGTGTGAGAGAGAGAGAGAGAGAGAACGCTACTGTTTCCTTCTCGGAATTTTGGCTAAGATCAAAGTGTAGTATTTGCTCTTACAGTGCTAATGCCCACTTGATCGAGGCCAAGTGCTAGTGCCCACTTGATCGAGACCAAAGGATGGGAGACATCACTAAACGTCAAAATGGCAAAATACTAGACCTTACAAAACTCTGAGCGCTCTCAATCCAAGGATTGATGACGCTTGGAGTTATACAAACATTTTCACGTTCATTAGTACTGGGTCCACCTGGTGTAGCACTTCCGGGCGTCGCTAAAATAAACTACAACAAAAACAATAGGACCAAAGGGCAATGTCACCTGATCGCGGCCAAGCAGTGGGATCATTCAAAAAACGTCAAATGGCACAAACAAACTCACGTAAACAAATTCCGAGCAGCTCTCATTCAAAAGAATTACGACGATTGGGTTACACGTTTACCAGCACTGGGTCCGCTCGTTGTGGCACTTTCGGGTAAGGCCAATTTAAAAATAGAAACAAAAATGTTTGGACCGCAAATGAGAATAAGTTATTCATTGTTGATTCATTACACCAGAGTGAAGTTTGTAACGTAGTATGAGTTACTCATTGCACCAGAGTGAAGTTTGTAACGTAACATGAGTTACTCATTACACCAAAGAGTGAAGTTTGTAACGTAGTATGAGTTACTCATTACACCAGAGAGTGAAGTTTGTAACGTAGTATGAGTTACTCATTACACCAGAGAGTGAAGTTTGTAACGTAGTATGAGTTATGTGTTGTTGTTTGCAGTGATGAGTAAGACAAGGTTGCATTCTTTCCCCTTGTTTGTTTAACACTTAATTGCATAATACATAATGGGTAATGTCAAGGTTGACTAAAAAATACCAACACTCTGTTTATAATTAGTAGAAATATGATACACAGATGACACAGCTCCTCTTTCAAATGGTGTCAAGGGACTGGAATAATTAATTCTCTTTTATACCTACAAAAATTGATTGATTTGAGCATTATAATTGCAATTCGGTGAGTAACCATGTGTGGTCTGATCTCTTTCCTACACGGGAAAATATCAGTGGCAGCATACGAACTCCATAGTACCAGCGAGGGTCTCCGATGTCATCTAGAAGATTGTAGAAATATTTTGTCAGAATTTTATTTGTTAATCTTTCTAATTAATTTAATCCTGGCAGCGGCTTTTCAGCCTGTTCATCTTGATTTTAAGCTGCATGGGGTTCTTATACATGCTGAACTTGAACACAGGACATACCACTATGTTCATCTTGATTTTAAGCTGCATGGGGTTCTTATACATGCTGAACTTGAACACAGGACATACCACTATGTTCATCTTGATTTTAAGCTGCATGGGGTTCTTATACGTGCTCAACTTGAACACAGGACATACGTTCTACGACCGTCTCCGACAAGACTAGGAACGCGATCTCACCTACACTGAGATCAGGTATCTCTGGCAAAATATCCCGCTGGCTTCAAGAGGAGCAGCCAGGTACCTTTAGAACGAGAAGCTATCGCCTAACCTCTACGCCACAAAGTCCCATACGTGTACACAAAAAATAGGGTTGTGTTCCCTGACAAAGCAAAATGTCAATCAATCAAAAACATTTCAGATTTGGAATATCTTGGCTCCGTAAATAACAACAATGGAAACAGTACAAAAGAAGTGAGGAGGTGATTAGACATGACATTCTAGAGGGTATCAAGAAACAATGGTATACCACAAAGAAACAATGGTATAACACAAAGAAACAATGGTATAACACAAATAAACAATGGTATAACACAAAGAAACAATGGTATAACACAAAGAAACAATGGTATAACACAAATAAACAATGGTATACCACAAAGAAACAATGGTATAACACAAAGAAACAATGGTATAACACAAAGAAACAATGGTATAACACAAAGAAACAATGGTATAACACAAAGAAACAATGGTATAACACAAAGAAACAATGGTATAACACAAAGAAACAATGGTATAACACAAAGAAACAATGGTATAACACAAAGAAACAATGGTATAACACAAAGAAACAATGGTATAACACAAAGAAACAATGGTATAACACAAAGAAACAATGGTATAACACAAAGAAACAATGGTATAACACAAAGAAACAATGGTATAACACAAAGAAACAATGGTATAACACAAAGAAACAAAAGTAAAACTCGTGGCGAGGACATGCATTTTTCCTGTGGCCGAATAAGGAAGTGACCCATGAACTTGAACACTAACATTTAAGAACAAAATTGATTGATCTTTTTCAGCACGCTCAGGGGTGGGAATAATAAAAGAGGCCAGTGGGGTCTACGCAACAACCACAAGTAGTTTGACAATGGATGTTCGGGCGGCTACGGAGGCGGTGAAATGGTTGGCATCGCACAATTACTCTCGTGTTTTCATACTCAGTGACTCCATGAGCATGATTCGTAAAGTCGAATCAGGTATGGTGAGACGAAACTGGGTGGAGGTACTGGTACCAAAAAAAATGATCAGAGAAATCGCCTACACTTTTGTCCCCTGGCACGCAGAAGTCAGTGATAATGAATGAGCTGATAGATTGGCTGGCTTGGCTACAATATCAGAGGAGCTGCCATGGATCGAAATGACATTCTTCACACATTGAGAGAGTCTTCCGAACAGAGGAGTTTCAGGGCTGTGAATCCCACTCGCTGACCAGATTAAGAGAGATGGGTGTCAATATTGGTGCAGCCGGAAAAGAACGACATACTAAATATGCAAAGAGATTAATTAATCAACATCGAACTGGCGTGTTGGGCAGCTGGACGCTGCTGGATTTGCTGAGACGGAGCTCGGAGCACCTATGGACATGTCCAGAGTGCTTTGATGATAATCCTCATATAACTGATAACAATATTGATTTCTTAAAACAAAGTGCGCAGAAACAATTATTAGAACGTCATGGACAGAGAAGAGAAACAATTATTAGAACGTCATGGACAGAGAAGAGAAACAATTATTAGAACGTCATGGACAGAGAAGATAAACAATTATTAGAACGTCATGGACAGAGAAGAGAAACAATTATTAGAAAGTCGTGGACAGAGAAGAGAAACAATTATTAGAACGTCATGGACAGAGAAGAGAAACAATTATTGGAACGTCATGGACAGAGAGATAAACAATTATTAGAACGTCATGGACAGAGAAGATAAACAATTATTAGAACGTCATGGACAGAGAAGATAAACAACTATTAGAACGTCATGAACAGAGAAGAGAAACAATTATTAGAACGTCATGGACAGAGAAGATAAACAATTATTAGAACGTCATGGACAGAGAAGATAAACAATTATTAGAACGTCATGGACAGAGAAGAGAAACAATTATTAGAACGTCATGGACAGAGAAGATAAACATTGGAACGTCATGGACAGAGAAGAGAAACACTTATTAGAACGTCATGAACAGAGAAGAGAAACAATTATTAGAACGTCATGGACAGAGAAGAGAAACAATTATTAGAACGTCATGGACAGAGAAGAGAAACAATTATTAGAACGTCATGGACAGAGAAGAGAAACAATTATTAGAACGTCATGGACAAAGAAGATAAACAATTATTAGAACGTCATGGACAGAGAAGAGAAACAATTATTAGAACGTCATGGACAGAGAAGATAAACATTGGAACGTCATGGACAGAGAAGAGAAACACTTATTAGAACGTCATGAACAGAGAAGAGAAACAATTATTAGAACGTCATGGACAGAGAAGAGAAACAATTATTAGAACGTCATGGACAGAGAAGAGAAACAATTATTAGAACGTCATGGACAAAGAAGATAAACAATTATTAGAACGTCATGGACGGAGAGAAGAAACAATTATTAGAACGTCATGGACAGAGAAGAGAAACAATTATTGGAACGTCATGAACAGAGAAGATAAACAATTATTGTCATCCTACAAAATCTAAGAACTGAGTAACGTTGGCTCATAAATATCATGTTTCGGAAATTGAAATATTTTGGCCACATTACTCGTCCCAGTATTTTGAAGATAACGGTGATGAATGGCATGGTTCCTGGAAGACAAGGCAGGGGGCCGTCAAGACGGCGGTGGCAACAGGCCATTACAGAAACTTTGAACATAACGTTGAAGAAATCGGGAGACATCCACGTCAACTGCTAGATTCCAAGAAATGGGAAGAAGAGAGGGACAGCACAAAAGTCTATGATTAGGCTCATCAATCAACATCGAATTGGTACGGTCAGTCGCTGAACGATGTTGGATTTATTGCGAAGGAGATCGAAGCACCAATGGATGGACATATCCGGAGTGCAATGAAGATATTTCAAACTGAAACTGAATCGAGAGAACGAGTTTTTAAGGCGGGCTGTGATGAATGAGACGTTCTGCTAATGATATGCAACAATATGGTGATTATTTGTTGACTTAGCGTGTATGTTAACGACATTCAAGTCGTGTACGATGCGACATTCAAGTCGTGTACGATGCGACATTCAAGTCGTGTACGATGCGACATTCAAGTCGTGTACGATGCGACATTCAAGTCGTGTACGATGCGACATTCAAGTCGTGTACGATGCGACATTCAAGTCGTGTACGATGTTTATATTTTCCTTCTTCTTTCACCCTGACATTCTCATAATTTATTTTTGCAGCGCTTTCTTTCTTCTTCTTCTTCTTCTTCTTCAGCGATCTCTGGTCATGCGCTTAATTTACTGTGGACCACAAACTGGGCAGACAGCTTCAGGTCTGTCAGGTTTCCCCAAAGCTTAGTTTTCAGGTCGACTGGGTGTGGCCACATGTTGCTTCTCAGCTCACACAGAAGAGGACAGTCTTGCAGGATATGCTCTGGTGTCTGTTCTGCCTGCTGACACTGGCAGAGAGCTGATTGACTTATTCCTAGTCTGTATAAGTGTTTGTTGAGTCTGCAGTGTCCGGTGCGTAGTCGAAATATAATGACCTGGTCTGTTCTGCTTAGGTCTTTGAGGAGTCTTTTCCATAATCATATCCAGTGTTTGTCTTCCAGTCTACTGCAGATTTTCTCTGTCTCTTGAAAAGACAAGGGTTGGTAAATTTGCTCTTTGGCACTGCCCTCCTTAGCTAAGACATCAGCACTCTCATTGCCTGCAATGCCACAGTGAGATGGAATCCACTGCAAGTGAATTTCTGCCTTTTCTGAAAGCTGAGCAAGTTCTCTTTGTAGTTTTTGTACTGTGCTGTCAGTGGATTTAGCCTCCAGGGCTTGTATAGCTGACAATGAGTCTGTAAGAAATACCATCTTGCTTGCAGCTGCTTGCAGCTTATTCATGTGCTGTGCTGCCATCAGAAGGGCTATGAGTTCTGCTTTGTAGTTGGAACATATTCTTCCAGTAGGAGCCGCTAGAGACACAGTGGTAGCATCTGGGTGCCTAATGTACACTCCTGCTCCACCATTCATGGTTGCCTCCATTGCCGATCCATCTGTGTAAATTCTTATCAGCTGTCTTCTGGAAACATGTAATGGAGATGTTCCATTGTAATTGCTTTTTCACTAGATTAGGCTCGGCATCTTTGCTTAATAATTTAGGGATGGAGGTTGAGAAGTTTAGTGGTACTGAGTCTGGTTCCCAGTGATCAAAAGCAATTCTTCAGGTATGGAATTATGATTTAGTAGTTCCAAGTATGACTTTCCTATTTCTTTTGCTTTGTGGTTTAGACTTGTGCGCTTTAGTCTGTTCTTTGTTCTAGCCGCCATTTTTCATGCAGTGGATGGTGAGGCATTCTTTTGATCCTTTCAGTCTGTAGAATCACTTTTCTCCTTCTTCTGTCTTCCAAGGGCTGGATGTTGGCTGCCTTTTCCATTTCTACAATTGGTGTAGATTTCATGGCTCCCAAAATAGTACGCAGACACCTGTTTTGTGTTTTTCCAGTATCGATTTGTTTGAATGGGCTGCTGATATCCATGTCGATGATGCATATTCGAGGTCGGTCTAACTGCACCAGTGTACACCTGACTCAGGATTCGAATATCAGCTCCCAGGTAGTTCCAGCCAGCTTCCGCATCACACTTTGTTTCCTCATAGCCTTTCTGTTTGTTTCCATTATGTGATGTTTCCATGTCAGACGACTGTCAAGCTTAACTCCGAAAAAGGTTGGAGTATGGGAACGGGGAACGATATCATCGTTAAATTTCAGTCTGAAGTGTTCTTCCTTTGTTGACAATGAGAAAAGCGTTGCTATAGTTTTGCTCCGGTTTATTTCTAGACCCCATTTACTTTCTTTCAAAAGATTCGATTTTCTTCTTGAATGTTCGAGAAAGTGTCCATATTTCATATTTGCTGTCACAGTAAATGAACATGATTTTCTTCTTGAATGTTCGAGAAAGTGTCCATATTTCATATTTGATGTCACAGTAAATTAACATGATTTTCTTCTTGAATGTTCGAGAAAGTGTCCATATTTCATATTTGCTGTCACAGTAAATTAACATGATTTTCTTCTTGAATGTTCGAGAAAGTGTCCATATTTCATATTTGCTGTCACAGTAAATTAACATGATTTTCTTCTTGAATGTTCGAGAAAGTGTCCATATTTCATATTTGATGTCACAGTAAATGAACATGATTTTCTTCTTGAATGTTCGAGAAAGTGTCCATATTTCATATTTGATGTCACAGTAAATGAACATTGTTGAAATCATATTCGTTTTCTTTCTCTAACCCTGTTTTGCCTCACAGTGTCAGGATACGAAGAGATTTCTAGAACGGGCGCATGTGTGCCCTTCGCACATGGTGTCTTTCACTGTCTCTGTTATTTCTTCGATCCACCTTTTATGTGAACTACCATCTGCTTTGTACCCACTGTATCGGAGCAACGTTGTTCTTTGTTTATCAAACTATATTCAACTGTTTAACCCTTTCACACTGTAATTTTTAAAATTTATTTCTGACCGCATTTATGTTTTTTTCAAGCTATACTGAATTAGACAGTAAACTAGCTTTGCGTCACCTTAAAACTTGTGTAAGCCAGTATATCGGCTAGGAAGGGCGAATGGGTTAAATTCATTTATTAACGTCAAACTTTGTCATATCCAAATGTTGGGGTTCGTGTACATTATTGTGGGAATCCCTGACTTAGTATGGGATCTGAAGTTGAATAAATTATCTTGCATGTATGTGTGTAAATACTAGTATGCGTCTGTTAAGATGTGTAAACGTGTATATACTCCCGTGTTTATCTGATCTTCAAGCGTGCTTGTCAGTACATTTTTTCTTCTTTCGATAGTTCTAGGCTAGTTTTTATCATTCTTATTGTGATGTATAAACAGTCAAACATCAGAACGTAATGTACGTGCACCAACCTTTAGCACCTATTTGAGCACAGTTGCTTATCCTTCGGTGGGGTGTTCGATTTCAGTCAGCTATTGTGTGCGGTCTGCTTCTCCGCTAGCCTTCGACTGTCCCCAGCCGTAACCCACAAGGCAGTGGGTTGCTATTTTCTTTCAGGGCAGCGACCCTTAGACGGCCTGCCCTCCCGGGCTTATGAACGCCATCTGCCCAGCAAAACCGGTCGTTTTAATGAACACCTTGGTTTGCCGCCCGTTCAGGTTTGTTTGCGGTTTGTTCCGCTAGCCTTTGTCCCCAATCAACTACAAGGCAGCAGTAGTTCCTTGCGAGCGGAAACGCGCACTGGCTTTACCTCTGCTGGGCTTTCCAGTTGTTCTGCACACTTGGGTGCGACGCACACCCTGCCTACCGCTGCCGCGCTTACTGCTGCCGCGCTTGCACTGGTTTCGCCTCTGCTGGGCTTTCCAGTTGTTCTACTCCTGTGGGTGGGACGCACACCCTCTTGCCGTGCCGGCCTGCCCCTCGATGAGGCTCACTATGACTTTGCCAGCGTGCGTGCTAGCCCTGCCCTGATACCATCAACTTTTTCCGTGTTCACATTTTTCGCCACATGTGGCGCCACCCATGCAACGTCCGTATGCGCGCTCGCTCTGCCCTGGTGCCTACCTCACCATTTCCGTCAATTCCCCCTGGGCTGTCCTACTTGTCAGTACATTTGTAAACATGTGTTCGTAAGTATGTGTTTCAGCTGGCATCTATCACTATAACTGTGTTAGTACGTTTGCGGATGTGTGTTATGTTATGTTATGTTATGCGATCGACGTCATGGCACATTGGGCATTCCATTCATGCTCTGTCCTCCGCTGCAGCAGCCATCCCAAAGTCCATTTGCTCACCGTACCCATGAGAAGTGTGTGGGTGTGTATGTCTATGCGCGAGAACCTCTGTGCCAGCACACTTGTGTATGCGTGTTTTCTATCACATGTTTACTAGTATACATAATTGAAATGTATACTGTTACGTAAGTCTTACTGTAAGCATGTATTTATGCGCACGCACGCACGTATATGTGCGGGCATCTGTTGCTAATGTATATGTACGCTTCTCTGTAAATAATTATGTTAAAGCTTGTAATTGATTGGACTATTATCATTGCACTTCGGTGAGTAACCATGTACGCTCTGATCTCTTTCTTGCACAGAAAGATCTCTGCGACAGTGCACGAACTTCGTAGCACCGGCGAAGGTTCCCGATATAATTTAGAAAATGGTGAAAATATTTTGTAGCAGTTTTATTTTGTAATCTTTCTAATGAATGTTTTCCCTGACAGCAGCTTTCCAGCCTGAGTTTCTCGATTTTGAGATGTCAGGTGTTCTTTTACGTGTCCAACCTGAACACGGGTTCTACGTTTTATCGTCCGTCTCCGATAGGACTAGGAACTCGATCTCACACTGAGATCAGGAATCTGAGATAGGACTAGGAAACCGATCTCACACTAAGATCAGGAATCTGAGATAGGACTGGGAAACCGATCTCACACTGAGATCAGGAATCTGAATGGACTGACCGATCTCACTGAGATCAGGAATCTGAGATACTGACGATCTCACACTGAGATCAGGAATCTGGAGACTGAAACCGATTCACTGAGATCAGTCTGGGGACTGAAACCGATCTCACACTGAGATCAGGAATCTGAGATAGGACTGGGAAACCGATCTCACACTGAGATCAGGAATCTGAGATAGGACTGGGAAACCGATCACGGATCAGAATCTGAGATAGACTGACCGATCTCACTGGATCAGGAATCGAGATAGGACTGGGAAACCGATCTCACAATCAGTCTGAGATAAGGAATCTCACTGAGATCAGGAATCTGATGACTGAAACCGATCTCACACTGAGATCAGGAATCTCTCGAAAAATATCCAGATCGCTACACGATGGAGCGACCAACATTTGGAACAGAGGCGAGACTAGCATCTGCACAGAATACTACTTGTGAAGCGTGTAGAGGCGAGCACTTAGCATCTACGCCACAGAGAATACTAAGCTTGTGAAAGCGTAGCGACTTAGCATCCAGAGAATACTAGCGGCGTGAGAGCACATAGCATCTACGCCACAGAGAATACTAAGCTTGTGAAAGCGTGTGAGAGGCGAGCACTAGCATTAGCACAAATACTAACGTACGCGTGTAGCAGAGCATACACAGAGATAAGCTTGAGCGTGTGAAGAGCGCATCTCCCAGAATGTGCGCTGAGAGGCGAGCACTTAGCATCTACGCACAGAGAATACTAAGCTTGTGAAAGCGTGTGAGAGGCGAGCACTTAGCATCTACGCCACAGAGAATACTAAGCTTGTGAAAGCGTGTGAGAGGCGAGCACTTAGCATCACGCGAGAATACTAGCTTGTGACAGCGTAAAGCAGCATGCATCATACAATACTAAGCTTGTGAAAGCGTGTGTAAGTGTTGATTAACTTACGGGACCATAATCATTGAACTTCAGTGAATTTTCTGCTCATGGTATTTGGAGTATTCTTCTGTAAAATTTATATTCAAAAGCACATGTATGCTCTTCAACTACCTTGTTAAATGTCAATGTCTGAATATTGTACAGGAATATTGTACGATTTCGTATCGAGGAATTGAGGATGGATAAGGTGAGTGTTCTTCGTTCTTTTAGCGACCGCCTGTTGAAAGAAGTTTGGAATTACACGTCGCATAAGTAGAACATGGCGCATATGGGCACGGCCAACTATATTATAGAGAAGGTCGTGATATGGGGAAGAGTGAATTTAACCAGTGAGCCATCATTGTGCATCCATTCGTCTTGTTCATGGGGGGACTGAGCACTTATGGGTATGACCGGTATGCGGATGCCCGGAGTGATGTGACGTATGTTTAGTAACCAGTAAACTCGTATGTATCTGCAAGTGTTCTTGTGTGCGGTTAAATGTTTGTTTCATATCTTTCCGTAAATTTTTTTTTTTTCCTGTATTAGTCTTGAGACCGAATGAAAGACCATGATTTCAATACAGAAGCGCAGGTTCAAAACATTTTGGTAACCTCTGTATTAAACGTTATGTCATCCTCGCTGTTTACATTAATTATTTATGAATCTTTAAGGCTAGCTTACCAATTAGAATGAATGACATCAGCATTATTAGTCAGTGATAGAACGCTTGTTTAAAAAAAAGCCGCAATTTAACTAGAATACAAATACCAAACTATTTCGCAGTAACGGATATCGAACAATATTAAGGGGAAGGGTAACCAACTGTCCTGTACGTAGACCTAGGAGTCAGACAGATAAGCGAATTATTCGCTAAGTCACTGTAAATTGAGGCACAATATAATAATTGGTGTATTTATAGAGAAAGAAGAAGCTAACAACAATAGATATACACGTTGAAAATATAAACTTACTTACAATTAGCGGCGCGTATTTACATAGTAATTGTAACTCTTCAACGCCATTTAACAAGATAAATAACTGTTTCCGGGTTACGAGGGGTGTGTTAGGTCTATGTAATCTTCCTGTCTTAGAGACGTAGCAAAATTAGTTTTTCGTACCATCAGCATAGTACTAGTTTAACCTAGTAGTCCACGTCAACAACATGGCAGAGCAGGTATGTTAACTTCTCTAAATAATAAGTTATAAATTTACATTTGTAGCTGGCTGTCAAATATTGATTATCTACTCAGTGAGAAGGGATCGAGTCTCCTCGGATTATTAAGTAAATAATACTGTAACTCAACTGTAACTGAATGCGCTCACACTGAGTCACACGCTAGTTGTAGCAGTTCTGCTGCAGATGGTGTTCAGTGTTATAGTATGATAAGCATATAACGAGTATTATTAGCAAACTAGTAGTGTTACGTGTACATTGCAATATAGCAACAGCTGCTATGTTGCACTACCCTATGGGTAGCATATATCTACATTTTCTTATCATAGCTACTATGCTACGCTAAGGTGTCAAAATACTACATACTTAACAAACACTGAAAAGTGTTTGAAATAGCACTATTAGCTTCGGTTTGTTCACATCTGCTTAATGTATTTTTATTCACCTATATCGTTCTTTTCATCTTGTCTGTTTGCCTTCAAATTGTTCACTTTTTAAAAATGTCACTTTTTTTGTATGTTTACTTTTTCTTCAGAAATCAGATACTAAAATTTTCTATCTACGAGTTACAGTGTATATCTATTTTACCCACCAGTATTCAACTTTTGATTGAAAATTATTTTATCACAAATTATTTTTAATTTTGTTCATATAAAATGTATATTGTGTTCTGTATATCAATATTTGTAACTTGTAGCAAATAATATTGCTCTCTAGTCAATTCTGAGTAATTGGGCATGTTATGCTCTTTGGATAGCTCCAGAGTTTTGCTCGGTCACCATTTATGGACAAGTTGCCTGTTCTGACAGGCTTCATTATCTTGAGGAATCACATTTGATTGAAGCATACCTTACAAACATCATGTTGATCTAACGATGCAAGTGAGCCCTTGAAAATGTAAAAGTTATGTTAGCGACACAGCTTGAGCAGCAAATGCTTGCCTCCCCTGTTCTAGCAGTTGTTTATGTCTGTGATGAATTACATACTTGACATCTTCTGATTTTTGTTACTAAAATTTGAGTGTCTGGAACATATTTATGTTAAAGTAATGTGTACAGTTCTTGACTGCAGTAGAGATACTCCCATTAAAAAAATGAAGTATATGTTTGATCTCCTGCCACTACCGACCCATTCTACTATAACCCAAAGCCTATATGTGTGTTACCTTATACCAAAAACACCCACTAATGATATTAACTCTTTCCCGCTTTAAGTTGCTACTCAGCCATGGAGAAGTCCGTCTACACTTTAAAGGCACACTCGCCATAGAGTTGCTTCCTTATAAGAAGTCTTTCTAGTTTTACTTCTTCTGTTTTACTTATAGTACTTTTTAACCTTGTTATTCTGTTAGGTTGTCCAGTTTACTTCAATTTAGTATATAATAATATATATATATGTTTATTTATTGATAAGTAGTTGGGATCGTAATTTTTTTTTTTTTTTACTTCCCTTGAATTAACTGCTTAAAATTGAGGAAATAAATGGGCGTGGAAAGAGTTAATGAGAATCTGGTGTCTCATATCATGGATGACGAAGTTGTGGCTATACCAGATGAGTAAGAATGAATCCTAATATATGGAAAGATGGCAAACTTCCAAAACCTCATCATTACTCTTGGTAAGAAGTATAGAGATTATGATAATTAGAAACTGGGCCTCAAAATTAAACAGCTGATAGCAGAAATGATGATGTTGTAAATACAGATGACTGTGGATCTAGTGAGAGTTCAGCTTGAGATATTCAAGCTAGTGTGCGAAGTAGGGTTGTTGCCATGGTAAATGGAGTGTGCAGAACAGCTGCTTCCAATGTGAGGATGAAAGTTGAGACTATTACTGCTGCCCTTCACTGATCCTCTGAGAATCCATTTACTAAGACAGTTATTGTGTCCAACTCTCAGTGTATGCTTCTGAAGATCCAAAACTGCATGCTGGAATATGAGTGTACGTAATATATATATAGGCTTCCAACCTCCATGAGTTTACAGGGATCTACTATTCTGGGCATGCAGGTGTTTGTAGTAATGAGAGAACAGACAGATATGATAGACATCAAAAGCACTGATCTTCAGTATGTTGAAGATGGATAAGGGGGAAAAGGGCTTCAGTTGCTTAGAGGTTGCATATTGTGAAGGCACAGCAATTATTGGTCAATCTATACAGTGTTTTAAATCATTTTGATTTACACTTTGTACTAGCAGAACTGTTCACTTAAAGGGCAGATTAAGGAATTTGTTAAGCAGAGAGCTACATGAACTATTAGCATGAATACCTGTGTATATCTTTTGGGGGATTGTGCATCTATGGGTCTGCCCGGAGTGATAGCAAAAAATATAATGAATTTCAATAATTTCTGTCCATACTCAGAAAATGTAAAATATTTGGGTTTTCCCATTTCTTGCAATGAGGTGTACACAATTTTGAACCATAGTTTATTGTTCACTACTCTCTATTGTGACAGTCATTCAGTATATGACATTCTGAGTGTTATACAGTCTGTTGTCAGCTAATTGTATATAATAATGTGTTGGAAGAAACAGTCAGCAGGTCAGGTAAGAGATGAGTCCTTGCAGCCTTTTGACAATCTCATTCCACCTTTGAGATGTTTCTGTTAGTTTAGTTCAGATATCATCATCAACAAGTGCCATGCCTGCTGGTATTGATGCTCATGGATCTCCAGAAATGTGTCCCTGTCATTGGTGATTAACTCCATTGATACTCTACTGTGCCATTAAAACTTTCAGGAGCTTACATGAATCTACTGTCCTGGATATGTGGGTGTCCATGGTAATGAGAGAACAGACAGGCTTGCATGAACAGAGTTGATCAGTGAAGAGTAGAGGATGGATAAGAGGGAAGATTTTCGGTCTCTTGGCGATCGTCTGTTGCATGGGGACACTAAAATTGAAGTTGAATCTATTCAGAAATTCAAGGAGCTTTAAATTACGCTCTGTAGAAGTACAACTGGATGCCTGAACATATCATGATGGCAACCAGCAAAATCAATGGGAGATGAGACTAAGGATGACAGACATGGAAAATTGTGTACAGTCCAACTTCCTGGCATGGGAAAATGTTGATTGATAATCAGTATTTGGGACTGTTAGTTGTGAAGATCCATGATTACCTATGTCAACAACCATGACACAGGATGATGATGATTAGGATGTCAATGTTCTCAAGCTCTATGTCTTTCTTGGACATTGTTAAAATATATGTTAATTCACACCATTTAATAACACATCAAACTCCACTGTATACTGAGTCTTCTACAAGAGAACATCAGGAAAGAAGGTGAGAGGAAAAACAGATGGTTAGAGCGGCGCATGATAGAAAATTGAAACTCCCTGTGCCGCTTCACGACACATGTGGATAAGTCAAGTTGGCATATAATCCTGTCCAAAAGCAAAAATAACCATCACTCAAGCCACTAGAGTAGAGCAAGACAAAAACATAAAGCCACAATATTGGACAACAATCCGGTAACAATGTGACAACAAAAGAAGAAGAAGGAAAATAACACATCATTGCATTTATAATGTAGTACACTCACTTGTAATTGAATTGCAGACACAGGTGTTTCCTCTAGGTGGCAGATGGTTGCATAGATTTGCATATAGATATTAACTACGAATATTGGCTAAATAGTTGTCACCATGGGCAAGATCAAGTAGTTCTGAGGGTTAGTAAGCTGTATAAAATACAGTAGAACTTCAATTGAATGTATGTTTTGTTATATCAAAAAATACTTTAATATAATATAATACAGTACTATTAGAGCTGCGATATCATAGTGTTTATGGTACTTGCTTCTTAGGTGCATGGTTCTGGTTCATTTTCACCAGGAGGGGGGGGGATTGTTTTAGGAGAGAAGGGAAGGGTTATCTCATATCTTTTACACTAAATACTCACCATTCGCTAGATTTGTGTTAGTAGAACTAAGGAGAATTTGTTTCAATAAATGGACAACTCAAAAATGTATGTTTGACTAGGTTGCAGGTATTTCTAATTTTCTGGAATGGACATATTTAACAAGCTGTACTTCCCTTGTATTGAGTTGAAAAACAGAGCAACATTAACTCCGCCAGCAATTTATAATATTTTCTCAACTCAGAAATTCAGACTACCCATTGTCAGCTGACTCATAAAAAAACAATGTTGTTACTGCCTGTAATACCGCTTTTTTAAGGGCGGTGTGGGACAGGGGACATGAACCTGTGGAATGTAATGGTCGCATGGCTAGTGTAGTCGCAGCAAAACTGTTCAGATTCAGATTTTTTTTTATGCCCCAACAGAAAAAAACTCCTTTCCTTACCAGTGATTGCACCCGGGTCTCTCAAATGGGAGCCATCGCTCTAATCCATTCAACCAGACTAATCCAGTCAGTCAGCTGATTAGCCTAGGCAATTGAATAGACTGGCAATTTAACTTTGCAAATTGGGGATCAAATCTACTTAAAGACAAAGTCACCAACATCAACATAAAGAAGAAAGTTGGCACAGAGCCTTGCTTGAATTACATTGAGAAACAGAGAATGAAGTGGTTTGACCACTTAATAAGAATGCATCCAAACTCCACAGTATACAGAGTCTTCTACAATAGAACATCAGGAAAGAAGGCAAGAGGAAGACCTAGAAAATGATGATTAGATGGCATAGCAGAATCCTGTCAAAGAGCAAAAATAACAATCACCCAAGCCCCAGAATACTGCAAGACAAAAACAGAAAACCATGACACTGGGCAACAACCCGGTAGCAGTGTGACGACAAGAAGAAGAATCTACTTCACTACTTTTGTACTAAGTCAACTTATTTATGAAGATTCCTGATGAGTTCTTCTTTATGAGTCATCCCTGTAAGGTTTCTCAATGAGTTTAAGATATATTTGAATTGCATATTCCAGGTTTATGAGTTCCAGATGGCAATGACATGTGAAGGCTGTGCTGCTGCAGCAAAACGAGTCTTAGGAAAACTACGTAAGTTGTTATTTGATCTGGAATATTTATATCCAATTTAGTCTGTCTTGTACAAAACAGGAAGTTCGTTTTCTTCAAATGCTCCATATCGACCACTAAGACCGATTGTACGTTGTGCCAGTTATGCATCTACAAGTAGGTCAGCACATCCGATTTCTGCTATGCTTTTTATTTACTAGGATAACTTCCTAGGTCCTACATCAGTCGCCTCTTACGACGTGCCTTGTAGGTCGCAGTGGTATTATTCTTTGTTTTCCTTGCGGCCCCTGCACTACACCCGCAGAAAACAGGAAATCAAATTGTCCTTCCTGTCCATAATTCTTCAAAGAGGCGGTCTTTAGACCATCTCTCATCCTCCAAATGTTGATTGATTGATAGGACCATCATCATTGCACTTTAGTGAGAATCCATGTATGCTCCGATCTCTCAGCTGCCATGCACAAATTCTGTAGCATTGCCGAGAGTCCGGGGTAATTTAGAAGATGGTGAAAATATTTTTCGAATTTTATATTTTAATCTTTGTAATGAATTTTGCTTGTGCAGCGACTTTCCATTAGCTTCAACACAGGACCTACGTTTTATCATCCATCTCTGATAGGACTAGAAACTTGATCTCATCTATGCTAAGATCAAGGATCTCTGGAAAAATATCTTGATGGCTCCATGAGGGAGCAAACCAAGTATCTTTTCAACGAGAGGTAAACACCTAACCTCCTAGCCACAACGACCCTTAACCTCCTAGCCACAACGACCCTTAACCTCCATATATGCCCTAACCATCTCAATCAATGAAGACAAAGCATGAAAAATATTGAATATTTATTCTTTCCAACACTTTCTTGTTGGTGATTTTATCTTGCCCCTAATGCCAAAAAGTGAACTGCGATGGCATGGTGGTTAGTGCACTCACTTTTTAGATGCATGGTCTGGGTACAAATCGACAGTGGGAGTCAAATTTGTTCATACCATAATGGCTCTCAGATCGATACAGCCTCAATTGGGTACCAGAAAATCACTGTGAAGTAAATTGTGTCTGGTGTGATGTTGACCCCATTGTGTGCCGATGGTCAATAAAAGTGCATTCTAATACCTTAGTCCCCAATATACTTCATGGTATGAAAAAGTATTCCTTTCCGCATCTAATGCCAATAAGAAAATGTTGTGATAGTGTAGTGAGTGGTTAGTGCACTAGCCTCTTAGGCGTGTAGTTTGGGTTTAATTCCATAATGTGCGTGAAATTTTGTTCTGAAAGTAACGGCTCTCAGGTTAACCCATCCTCACTTAGGTGCCAGATAAGCTCAGGCAAGTAAAGGTAGGGGGTGTGATGCCAAAAAGTAAACGGTTTAGAATTTAAGAAGCTATTTAGTCGCATTTATAATGCATGTAAGTGGGTCATGTTTCACTACCAGAATGAAGTCTATGAAGATGTAGACATGCACAATGTATGAAGATGTAGACATGCAGCAATTGTATGAAGATGTAGACATGCAACAATTGTATGAAGATGTAGACATGCAGCAATTGTATGAAGATGTAGACATGCAACAATTGTATGAAGATGTAGACATGCAACAATTGTATGAAGATGTAGACATGCAACAATTGTATGAAGATGTAGACATGCAACAATTGTAAGAAGATGTAGACATGCAACAATTGTATGAAGATGTAGACATGCAACAATTGTCTGAAAACTAATGTGTCTGTGTTGAGTAAATTGTTGTTATTTTGTCTGGGTTGGATAAATTGGTGTTATTCGATCGTATATTGTCGGGGCTCGCAAGGGGAGCAAAGAATAGTAACACAGCAACCTACAGGGCATGTCGTAAAGAGCAACTTAGGTAGGTGCCTAGAGAAGCTACCCTTCGAAATAAAATGTTTTGCAAGAAAAAAGATGCACTGGCCTACTTGTAGGCGCATAACTGGCACATCGAACAATCACTCTTAGGCTCAGATCACATACAAATCATAAAGAGGGGTTAACAAGTGGTCGATATGAAGCGTTCAAGAAGAAGATTGCTGTTATTGTGTCTGTGTTGAGAAAATTGTTGTTATGTGTCTGTTGAGAAAATTGCTGTTATTGATCTGTGTTGAGAAAATTGCTGTTATTGTGTCTGTGTTGAAGATTGCTTTATTGTGTCTGTGTTGGATAAATTGTTTGTGATTTTATGAGTAACATGTCTTTTGTTACAGCTGAGGTATCAAATATAGAAACAAGTGTAGAAAAACAGCGGGTTTTTGTCACTTCAAAACTTCCACCACAACAGCTGCTGGAGACGTTGCAGAAGACAGGAAAGGAATGTACCTACATAGGAGAAAAGTAGTTTTCTGTTGTAAGTATCGTTATTTTGTCATTGTACGTTGTTTGTACTTTGTCATGTTTTTCATTGTAAAAATTTTGGAATGAAAGTTATGTTATATGACGACTATCATCATAGCTCTCAGGACATGTCCATAGGTGCCCTGATCCACGCCTCAACAAATCCAGCAGCATCCAGCGGCCCTACAAGCCAGTTCGATGTTGAATGATTAATTTTTCTGCATATTTGGTATGTCATTCTTTTCGAACTTTACCAATATCAGCACCCATCTCTCTCGATCTAGTCAGTGACTGAGATTCACAACCCTGAAACTCATCTGTTCTGAAACATTCTCAACGTGCTAAGAATATCATTGCTAAACTAAATAATATTAAGAAATCTTGTTCCCAGTACAGAATAAAAACACCCCAAAAATATATGATAATTGGGCACTTCTGTATTCAGTGTAATGTCGGAGAGAAATAGGGACAACCAAATATCAAAACATCTATTCTTCTACATAATCTACTTGAAGAAAATTCACAGAATATATTGAATTCACAAAATCAGCAATTAGGGACTGCTGTTATTTAAAACATCATCAACCAATAGCTTGTCCTGAGCTGAACTTTGCCACTCTAACAGTCCTTTGAAATTTCTCTCTCTCATAGGCCAGATGTCCCACGTCTGCTGCTGTCATGTTCAAATCATTAGTCACATTCTAAATCCATCTTCTCCTTGGTCTTCATCTTTTCTTTACCGAGATGTCTCCTTCAATAATGATCTTTTCAAAAACTTTGTGTCTTTTAGTATGTCCAAATTACTTCAATTTTCTCATCTTATTTGTAACATCAGCTAGTATTCTTTGATTTAACTTTTTTCTCTCTCATAGGCCAGATGTCCCACCTCTGTTGTTGTTATGCTCAAATCATAGTTACATCCTGAATTCATCTTCTCTATGAACAATGAGAGAGTGTGAGATCTGTTGATGTTTAGTATAAACAGAGCAGTTTTTGATCTTGACTTGTATCATATCTTCATCTTTGAACGCTCCATATTGACTCCTTGGTTAAACCACTCTTTGTGATGTGAGCCTAAGAGTGATTGTACGTTGTGCCAGTTATGCACCTACAAGTAGGCCAGCACATCTGATTTATGTGATACTTTTATGTACTAGGTAGCTTCTCTAGGCTCCTACCTTAGTCTCCTCTTACTGCATGCTTGTAGGTCACAGTATTACTATTCTTTGCTCCCCTTGCAACCGAAAATAGGCGACATGTATCATATAAAGTAATTGATAAACATTTGGTAAAGTTGTACAGCTTGTATCACCTTCACTACACATGTTCTTCTGAAACCATTTCCTTCTTATTTTCTCAGAATAATGATGACACTGACCTATAATTCAGGTCTTTGTTTCCACCAACCAGAGACCAGTATGCCAGTGCAACATTTTGGATTCCACCAGCTTCATATTGAAATTGTTGCTTATTGATCATGAGAACTGGCAAATTTGTTATGTTGTAACTTTATTTTTACAAGTATGTATTAATTAAAAATATATATCTGAACTTGTACTGAAACATTTTCCATTGATATTAAATGTAATTATTTGTTGTTAAACTGATTTTATTGTGGATCGTGTTTAGTAAATTATATGTATTTGGTCAATGTTAGGTCAATTATATGTCTATATCAATGTCAAAAAATATTTGTTGTAATCTGTCTTGTTCTATATACACGACATAGACCTGCAACTGTCATACTTTGCTAGGTTTACTTAACTGTCACCTTGACTAGGGAAACATAGACCTACGTCTAACACCTTGACTAATAAAGCATAAACCTGCAAATATCACCTTCAATAGGAGACCATAGACATGCATCTCTCACCTTCCATATAGAACCATAGACCAGCAACTGTCAATTTATAGTATTAATACTCTTATTTTGACCCATCTTCTTTATTTGTTATTAATATAACTTCTTCTATTGTTCTTTAGTCTCTCCACTCTTGTCTTCCATGTAGGTTCCAGTTCCGAACATGACTAAATCTACTGTTCTTTAGTCTCTCCACTCTTGCTATCCCTGTAGATTCCAGCTCAGAAACATGTCTGAATCTATTGGTATGTTATTTCTGATGGTGCATCCTATCTTCACTTTTATTACAGACTCTATTGATATTTCATCTGCTCTCATCCACAAGTGTTTTTATTATTGTTTCTTGCAAACTGCTATAGGGTATGCAACAAAGGCATCAGTTTATGAAGGTTTTCAATTTGTATGTGATCAGTTATATGTGATACTCTTGGTAACATACTATATCTCTGAGATGTAGAGCAGCATTTATTTTATATTTGTGTTGAACAGTATCATCAGTTATTTGAGGACTATCATCATAGCACTCCGGACACATCCATAGGTGCTCTGATCTCCGCCTCAACAAATCCAGCAGCCCAACACGCCAGTTCGATGTTGATTAATCAATCTCTTTTCATATTTTGTATGTCTTTCTTTTTAGCAATTGTTTCTTTCTTTGCACCAATATCAACACCAATCTCTTACGGTCTTGTCAACATGTGGGATTCATAACTCTGAAACTACTCTGTTCGAAAAGACTCTCGCAGTGCGTTAAGAATGTCATTTCAATCCATGCAGCTCCCTCTGATATTGTAGCCATGCCAGCCCATACTGGACAGATTAGTGGTTAGTCAGGGTTACTATTATTGCACTCCGGACAGGTCCATAGGTGCTCTCATCTCTCCATTTCTGTGTTGATCAATCAAGCATCTTGTACCACTAGCAAAGTGTTCATATCTGGCAGTTCCCAGTTTCACTCTCATCTCTTTCACTCTGGATAGGGATGCGGATTCAGTCTGTAAAAATTTCATTGATCCAGTCTGCTTCTCTAATGGCATTGATGATGTCTGACCTGTCCATCGTCTATCCTTCATCTATCACTGCTGTGTCAGCCAGCTGATCTGCTGGATCATTACCAGTCATGACCATATTACCCGATATGAAAATAAATGTTGAATGAATTACTTGTGATGTGCTTAGTGTACCAACCCATTCATGTTGCATGTAGCCAGACTGAAGTTTCTTGAGCATGTTCATTGAGTCTGGACAAAGTTGAAAACAAATATGGTTTTTTAATCTGAGTAATTGACATCTTTGTTATTAAACAAAAACAGTATATGCTATTTTCTGACTTTGACAACTAACCTACTTACTTACAGCTAACAATTGTCAATATAGACAGAATTGGTAGCTAATATAATATGTAGATTGTGCGCACTTGAAACATACACAGCAGCAAACAAAGTAGACAAATCAGTGTTTCTTACTATGGAGATCACTTCTGCCTCCAGGGCTGTTTCATGGGTGGTTGAAGAACAAGCCACCCATACGACTATCATATCAGACTCTGTGAATATGCTTCAAAGGATTGAATCTGGAAGTCTGTGCACTGAATAGGTGGACAGCATTCGGAGATCACATCTTAAGACAATGACTTGGTTGTTCACACCTGGACATGCTGGGGTGCAGGGTAATGAGTGTGCAGACTTTCTTGCAAACAATGCCCTGACTCGTGCAGGCAGAAGTATGGCAGTGGTGCTCATTTATGTGATATGGGTGAGTTTCAGACACTAGACCGATAACGAGAATTAGGAATTGTTTGGACATGCCAGACAGTGTCTGCTTCATGGTAGAGAGAGAAGATATTATAATCAACTTATCATGGGTACGGGGAGCAAGTGGACTTTGGAATTGCTGCTGCAGCACAGGATGGTGCACATATGGGAATGCCCAATGCACAATGTCGTTGACCAAATAACATAACATAATTCTTTCTTATCTTAATCAAAACATTATTGCAGCTTGACATGGGGTATTAAAATCTGTGAATTACCTATTGTTTATTTTATTGTCTGTTGTCATTTTTGTTTACTCTGTACTCGAAATATGCCTGACAGTCTGCTTGTCCTGGGAATTATTTATCTGTCATATGTGAAAACTTGATCAGTTCTTTGTTACAATGTCTGACAGTGTCATAATACAATTCAATTTCAGTTTGAAATATCTTCATTTCACTCTGGACATGTTCATAGGTGCTCTGATCTCCTTCGCAATATCTCCAAAAGTGTCCAAAGATGAACCGTACCAGTTTGATGTTGATTGATGAGCCTACTCATATACCTGTTGTGCTGGGCTTTTCTGGCCACTCCAATCTTCCATCCCAGCTTTTACAATCTAGCAGTTGACATGGATTGGTTTAAATGAAAATTCTCATTGGGGCCACACTCTATGACAGCTGTCCAAATGTCAGCTCTATCCATTGGCTGACCCCAGATATGGTGGCAGAGCCAGCCAGCCTGTCTACTCTCTCATTGCCAATGACATTGTGCCCTGGAACGAAGATAAGTGTAATTCTGATAATACAATGTTTGATCACATCATACAAGTTGTCTCCATTAGGTTACTCAGAATACAGTGGCAGCACAAAATTCCAGATTCTGAAGTCCTCAAGAAAGACAAGATTCCTAGTACCATTACTTTGTTGCAGAAGGTCCAGGTGAGATGGACCGATTATATTTTGTGGATGCTTGATAAACACATCCCAAAGACAGCTAATGAGTGGTGAATTAGATGAGTTTAGTGCCATTAGGGATTTAGTGTCTGACATATAGGAAGTCTGAATTTCTTTGCTTCTTTTATATCCTTTGCTTGATCGAAACGTTGCTGTATATTGTTTTTGTACTTTGTAAAACTACAGTACTTTTTTTTTATATGTTTTACTATGAACTAGATGGAGGCAAACGACCTGTTGATGGACAGAATAAGCAATTCAAAAACACATAAAGTGTCTCTAAAAGGTTTTAAAAAGTACAAACATACCACATGAGAACACCAGGTCAAGATGGAGCCCCAGAATAAAGCTGGATAGTTGGAGTCAAAGTTCCTAAATAAACTCAGATGGAGCCCCAGAATAAAGCTGGATAGTTGGAGTCAAAGTTCCTAAATAAAATCAGATGGAGCCCCAGAATAAAGCTGGATAGTTGGAGTCAAAGTTCCTAAATAAACTCAGATGGAGCCCCAGAATAAAGCTGGATAGTTGGAGTCAAAGTTCCTAAATAAACTCAGATGGAGTCCCAGAATAAAGCTGGATAGTTGGAGTCAAAGTTCCTAAATAAACTCAGATGGAGCCCCAGAATAAAGCTGGATAGTTGGAGTCAAAGTTCCTAAAAAACCTTCAGATGGAGCCCCAGAATAAAGCTGGATAGTTGAGTCAAAGTTCCTAAATAAACTCAGATGGAGCCCCAGAATAAAGCTGGATAGTTGGAGTCAAAGTTCCTAAATAAACTCAGATGGAGCCCCAGAATAAAGCTGGATAGTTGGAGTCAAAGTTCCTAAATAAACTCAGATAGAGTCCCAGAATAAAGCTGATAGTTGAGTCAAAGTTCCAAATAAACTCAGATGGAGCCCCAGAATAAAGCTGATAGTTGAGTCAAAGTTCCTAAATAAACTCAGATGGAGCCCAGAATAAAGCTGATAGTTGAGTCAAAGTTCCTAAATAACCAGATGGAGCCCAGAATAAAGCTGATAGTTGAGTCAAAGTTCAAATAAACTCAGATGGAGCCCAGAATAAAGCTGATAGTGGAGCAAGTCTAAATAAACTCAGATGGAATCCAGAATAAAGCTGATAGTTGAGTCAAAGTTCTAAATAAACCAGATGGAGTCCCAGAATAAAGCTGATAGTTGAGTCAAAGTTCTAAATAAACTCAGATGGAGCCCCAGAATAAAGCTGATAGTGAGCAAGTTCCTAAATAAACTCAATTAAACAACAGCCAAGCTAACATTTGTCACCAAAAGAAAACTGCACAAACCTCCTCTCTGCAGTGCTACACAACACAAGTAGTAGAACAAAATAAAACTATACAAACCTCCTCTCTGCAGTACTACATAGCACAAGCAGTAGAACAAAAGAAAGTAAATGTAAAAAATTATACTTTGAAACTGTCTCTTGTCTGGCTCATTCTATTTACAAAATGGCATAGGTCGGCTGTGATTTACTTATAATGAGAGTTATTACTAAAATCAGAACACAATAGAAAGCAATAAATCCATTGTGTCTACGACTTCTGTGTATGCTCCATATCAACCACATGTTAAACCACTCATTGTGATTTGAGCCTAAGAGCGATTGTACAATGTGCCAGTTATGTGCCTACAAACAGTAGGCCAGCACATCTGAGTATTTCTGGGCCACTTTTTATTTACTAGGTAGCTTCCTATCCTTTACTAGTCTTTGGGTTTACTTGACCTGGCATTCACAGACATCTTTCGTTTCTCTAGCACTGAACGTTGTTCACTCTTTATTATTCATATTTCAGCCACTCAATCTGAGCCATAGAGTATATTCATACTTTGCAGCTTTACTGACTCAGTGAGGTAGTTTCGGTTTAGGAATATTCTCAACCAACCAAAGACGCTTATAATTTTGTTACCACAAGGCAATTTGAAATGTCATCTTTATATTTCCATAGCTGAGACTGAACACAAGTATTCAGGAAGTGCATATTCATTAAGCATGAATATAACTTTTGTTTTTGTGCTCAAACAATTTTGTTTTCCCAAGGAGGAAAGATTGATGGGCGCTGAAATGCAACCTTGAGTTTTGGTATTTGCCAACATTACTCTACCCAAATCTCTGTATTCCGCCTCCAGTACACAGTTTACTACAGTCCTCCCTTGTTTCCACACAAGACAGACGGATTGCATCAGCCTTTTATGATCTTGCCAAGAGCGAGCAAAAAAATACTGTGACCAGTGGGTTTGGCAATGTAAGTCTACACATTTGGAAGATTTTTGTACAGTTTTCACACGTCGTTTTGCATTCACTTGTACCTGTTACCTCTCTCTATACACTGTCCAGGAGACACGTATACGTTTTCACTCAGAGATTCTGCTTGTATGTGTTGCGACTAGACCTCATAGTATTCATGATCACACAGAGACTACTACCTTACATCACTGCAGCTCTCCCTCGATCCCTACCTGCTTAGCCAGGCTATAGTGCGCTAGTCTGTTTCCTGGACTATCGCATGGAAGTAGGGTAGGGTCTTGACCCTGGTGACAGCAATGTGACTTTTATTGCGCATGTAGCCCTGTATCTACTACCAGATTTTCATCAGTGAAACACAAAGTATTTCTATACTGTTGCACATTTCATCCTTTCACACACAAATATATACAAGTATAAATATAAGTAAACACACATATATATATATATGCATATTTATTACACAAATATGAGACCTAGTATGATAAATCTATAACAAATAATGATCTATTTTGTATGGCTATATATGCATATTAATTATAGAAATATATAGCTTGCATAAAGGTACTGAAAACTTGCTCATGCTACAAACAAGAATAAAAAAATTGAAGTATTTTGAACATATAAAAATACATTAAGGTTTAGAGAAAATCATTATGGAAGGAGAAATCCAGCAAACAGGAACACCACAGAGAAAATGGATTCAGGATGTAACTGATGATTTGAGCAAGATGGCTGTAGAGACGGAATATTTTGCTTATGAGAGAGATAAATTCAGAAGGACTTACTGTGACAAGCTACTTGATGATGATGATGTTATAAGTACATATATATATATATATATATATATATATATATATATGATTGAGAGAGAACTAGTTCAACATAATGGGAGACATTATATAAAAATATATATATTAAAAAATTTTACGCCATAAAAGTGTATATATATGGCCTTTTTCTCTTTAAGATTGTCAATTGTCAATTATTTCACTGTGATAACTTCTGAGTTTTCTCTTGTCTCTCATCTCACCCCTAAGTCTCTCTTCAAAAGATTCTCTGAAAGCAAGGATAAAGTGTCCTCTTCATTTGTGCCTAGCCTGGGCATCTGATATGGGGAATGTGCCATGCCCATTTTGCACAAACCCCTCTCTTCCCTACTATTTAATCCAAAGGAAAGACAAAGTCCATACGTTTGAAATCAAGCAGGGTTTGCAGGGGATGTCAGAAGATGGAATGAATACATATATAACCATCAACTGCCTTAGGTCCCTCCCCGAATTGTGGTCAAGGTTTACTCCTCTAGCCCTCTGCATAACCGTGCTGACCCACAGGGCAGTGGGGATTTTCTATTAGGTTTACTCCCTAGCCTTTAGCTCTCCCGAGCCACCCTCCACAAGGCAGTGAATTTAACAGTTGCAGATGGTACCGTCTACTGTTATACGGTAGCAGAAGAAAACATTTGATCTGACTAGACATTAAAGTATATAAGGACTAATAACTTATTATTATGGCACGTTATGAGCATTATGAAAGTAACATACGCTATTTGGAACTATGTCCATCACATATAAACAAAAACAGGAAACATAAACTACCATTTTTCTGACAAACATACAGTGTTTATAACAAATAAAAATATAGTATTTATAATCAAATAAAAAATACAGTATTTATAACAAATAAAAATACAGTATTTATAACAAATTAAAATGTATTTATAACAACTAAAAATACAGTATTTATAACAACTTAAAAAACAGTATTTATAACAACTAAAAATACAGTATTTATAACAAATAAAAATACAGTATTTATAACAACTAAAAATACAGTATTTATAACAAATAAAAGATATAATTGTCAAATATTTGTGAAAATTCATTAAAATATTTTCTTTATACATATGGGGTTAAAAATTCGTACATCATAGGAGTGAAAAGTTCAACATATGAGATGTAAAGTTCAACATATAAGTTGTAAAGTTCAAGATAGAAGTGTAAAGTTCAAATAAAAAATGTAGAACACTTATAGAAAACAAGCAAGAGCAAACCACAATCACATGGGAATTCGTATGTTTCATTGTAAGTTCCATAGATTTTATTAGGAGTTCTATATTTCATAAGTATTTCTCTGCTTCCTATAAAGATCTATGTTTCAATAGGTTCAATACTTTCAACTCCTTCGTTGTTCTTCTGTCAGTCATCAAGTCATAGCACCCATCGCTTTAAACTCTTTCCACGCCCATTTATTTCCTCAATTTTTAAGCAGTTAATTCAAGGAAGTAAAAAAAAAATGTAAAATTACGATCCCAACTACTCGTTAATAAATAAACATATATATATTATTATATACTAAATTGAAGAAAACTGGACAACTCAATAGAATAACAAGGTTAAAAGTACTTAAGTAAAATGGTAGAAGTAAAACTAAAAGACTTCTTACAAGGAAGCAACTGTATGGCGCAGTGTGCGGCTTAAAACGTCAACGGACTTCCGCCGTGGCGCAGTGTGCGGCTTAAAGCGTGGAAAGAGTTAAGCCCCAGCAATTAAACAAGTTCCTACTGATTTCCTAGGGCAAGGGAAATAACTCCAAAACAATGAGAAGTAATTGTGAAATAAAATTCATAACAAATACAATTTCTTATCAATATTTGTGATTGGAAGTCCATTTGACAGAAGGAAGAAGTATTAATTTGGGAACATGTATGTTGTCAATGCCATGCAAGTTTGGATGTAAAAATAATTAAATTATACCTGTTAAGAAATGAAGGATAATATCAAAAGTATTTCACTCAAAAGTGTCAGTTTTATTGATGATACATGTCCAAGTGAAACGCTGCAAAGCAGTCTCCCTTACAAAAGTTGGGTTTACAGGTGGGGCAGTCATTACTGGTTTCTTGGCTGAAATCGGATGCATGTGTCCTAAACGTGTAGAAGTCTATGCGTTTAGGGGCCTACCAAACCAATGTGCAACGTGTACACGTTCTTGGCAAAGATCAAACATAACAAAAAGTTATTAAAATTGGTCAGAAGAACGAACACAAAGAAGAAGAAGAAGATTACTGGCTTCCACATATCTTCGTGATACCTTCATTTTGAAACACTCACTACAGGTCTGCTTTCTGCCAAACATCACAGTCGGTTGATATCAGGTTTGTCAGTACCGTAGTTGCTGGCTGTTGTCTTGCCTTTTAAAGCATGCTTGTTTTTCTGGACATGAGGCTCCCTCCCCCCATACAATCAAGACAGAGGTCCACCTTGTGCATGTCCATATTGTCCTCGTGGAATGAATTTGGAATTATCATTGAGGTACAAATATCAAAGGTTCATCAGTAGACCAAAATATTCAGTAGTACGATAACTGGTGAGTTTCACACATATACATCATACAGTTTGCATAAAGAAAGACCATGATGTAATCAGGAAAAACATGCTTCCATAAAGGATATGGTTTTTCTAGAATTTTCATATGAGCAAATGCATTGGTTAGCTCTACTCATTTCTAAAAAAAAAGGCCTCACTTAAAAATAGAGATGTAATTACGGTAATCAAACATAGTATTCTGGATCAATGTCATTTCCAGGACATTCCTCACTAAATTGTTTGATGTTGATAATGCACAATTGATGTGACTCTTCTCTATCACCATTATGACCTGGTTGTGGTTTTTAATGGTGTTGTCCCTATCCGTAATATCCATCGTTAACTATAATTCATCATAGCTACTAGTTAGGTAAAGTACTAGAACTAGTGTTGCATATTTTCTCACGCAAATCTTGAACTGATTGTACATATTTGATTCATCCACTACTACTGCCTTGTAGTATGATTGGGGACAATCAAAGGCTAGCAGAGCAAACTGTACATAAAACTGGACGGCAGGCAAACCAAGTAGTCCAAAAAAAGACTGGTAGTCTGGGCAGATGAAGCTCAACATCCTGGGAGGGAAGGTTGTCTAAGGGTAGCTACCCTAAAAGAAAATAACAACCTGTTACCTTGCAGGTCGGCTGGGGACAGCCAAAGGCTAATGGAGAGCGAACCCAGTAAACGCTGGCTAAAACCGGACACATCGCTGAAGGATAAGCACCAGAGCTCCAAATGGCACTGAAGATGTGACGAAACCCACCCATGCTAAGGTTGCATGAATCAGATTTCCACATGAACGAGGTTTATGGGGAAATCTGGTACATCAGTCTAAGGGTGATTGTGAGAAAGATTCATCCACGTTCTCATTAAAATATTCTCCATCATCTGAATCATAATTAGTTTCATCTCGCAAACATGTTTTGCAGAAAATTGAAGATGAATGTTTAAAATTTCTAGAGATGGAGCCACACAAGTCTGAAACTTCCAGTGAAAAGCACAGGGCACAACCATTACTGGTAGTTACATACAGGCTAAATTTACTGTGTCTATTCGCAAAGATAACTAACAAAATTCATTTTAAAATGGATACCCGTGCCGGCCATCAACGGTTGTTATGGGACTTTACTGGTAGAGGGTGCTTACGGTCGGTCTGGGGTTTAAACTTAAAGGGTTAATGAACTATATGATTCCATTCAAGTCTTAAACAGGACCCCTCTTTTTTTCTTCCTATTTTCCCTGTAGGGTTAACATGAATGATTTATGTGTTCTTCAGTCTATGGGCTCAGTCTGCCTCACCAATTTCAAGTGTTCTGTACATATTACTTCTTCTTCTGCATTCACCCACTATGAATTCATGTGTAGACAGGGCACCTGGTATGGTGCTTCAGATTGTTTTTCACATGAATCCCTGTTTTCCTTATTATCAGCGTTCCCTGTCATACACTTCCGACTTCAGAGGTAATATGACTTCTCAGTCTGTTGTGTTTTCATTGACACTAGAAGACATTTCATTGCTATTTGTGTGGTTCATGGGTAGTCTATTTGTCATAAATTGCTCAATGTTTTATTGGCAGTTCTATGTATATTGGTTACTAAACTTACGTCATTGAACTCCGGGTAGACCCATAGGTGCTCAGTCTCCACCAACAGATATCAAAGAGTATGCATACTGATGGTTGCCATGGCTCGCTGATTAAACACACTTCTCACTCTGCCCCTCAAGCATCCAGTTCTACTTGTACAACGGATAAATCCAAACTGTCTAAATCGCTGGATTGATTCAGCATCTATTTTAGTGTCCTCATCTAAGAGACGGTGATGAAGAGACCAAAGAACATCCCCTTATCCATCTTCAACAAATGATGCAAGCCTGTCCACTCTCACATTACTGTAAACGCCCGCATGCCCAGGACAGTATATCCACGTAAGCCTCTGGAGGTTAAAAACTTCTATAGACGACATCCACTCATACCAAAACCTACCCTTCTGGATGTTGTGAAACATCGACTGAGAATCAGATACAACAATGGCCTCAGTAAATGAAGTCCCAGAGATCCAATGGAGGGAAACAGTAACTGCCTCAACCTCCATCCTCATACAAGAAGTAGTTGTCCTGTACAATTTGCTCTGCAATAACCCTACCATGCGCGTTAGCCAAGAAACCCCAGCCTGACCCTCTCACCACGATGAACTGACCATCGGTATATACAACAACATAATCATCTATGTGTAATGACAGATTTATGTTTCATTAGTAGTTCTATTGAGAACTTCACATACCTGTCTTGTATTTGTTTGATGTATATGTTTCTCAATAGTTTCACATACCTGTTCATTATTTGTTTAGTAAAATCTGTCATCTTGATAATTATGTCAACATATTAAATTGACATTGTTACTCAAGTCTGTAAAGTTTGCTTCCACTGCAACATTAGCCTCAGTGTTGATATTCAGTTATACTCACTGTTGTTACTGTCTTCTATACTTACTTGTAGTGATGGTAATGGGTTACTTAAAATTGGTGATGCCAGGTTGCTAAATTTTATTTCAAGAGAAGGAGCACAATTTAAAATATTGTTAAAGTCCTCTGTTTGCATTTTACTGACATCAAGTTCAGAAAATGCTTTGGTATGTGTGAGAGGTCTTGTTTCATTAGACATGTTTAATGGTAAAGAACAACTTGAATTAACATCTTTGACAGCATTATCTGATGCTTGATCTGCATTACCAACATTCATAACCATCGTAGAACTGGCCACATCTTCACCAGAAGTTAAACAAAGTCTTTCATTTGTTTTGCTCATTTTACTAGCAGATTTCTCATCATAATCTTCCAGTCTAAGAGTATTGTTCTTGTCCTTAAAACTATCATCTCTGTCTGTTGTGATATTGCTCAGTTGAGGTAGGTATCTGTCAATCAAAGAACAAACAAACGATTGATTATTCCATATCAAATAGTAACCAAATTTAGAAACTTGACTGAAGTTTTTTCCTTAAACTGATAATGTCAATCATTGAAAATGATGCAGAATGCTTACAATAATAACGAGATTTTTAAAAATTCCTGTAGCCACTACAGACCGTAACCCTTTAGCTGCTAAAGACGTATATATATGTTTTCCCATTCACTTCTAAAGACGCATTAACACGCCTGTTATTATCTCTCCTCTGTGGACTGAAGACGTATTAACACGTTATACATTGCTACTGTCACTGCTATAGGCGTACATTCACGTTTCTGACCTAGAAACAAAGAGTAGCTATTTTTAGCTCAGCCTTCGAAAGTATGTAGCAGCGAAAGGGTTAAGTTATGAAATGCCTATCACTTCCCATTTCTAGGCTCTAGTGTGGAGGAGGTAGGAGAACCAATTTCTTTTGTCATGTGTGGAACATAGAGTGTGGGATTAACCCAACGGGACTGCAGAGCCGATATATCGGTTTAGAGTAATGTTCATAATGTTGCAAAACCGATGCATCGGCTTTTGGATGTCTGTTGACGAAACAATGTAGCTTCCCAACCACTTTACTGAAGTTCAAAATCTTCAGAATCGGAACGCATTTATATGTAGGTATATTTCTACTTCCTTTTAACAAAGATTTGAAAGCGGGCAAGCATGTGTTATTGTGTTAAAGTCGATTCATATTTTTTTTTAAAACGATAATGTGTCCGACATTTGCCAACCTTGTCATAAAGACCAAAATGAGATTATACAGTGCAATCTTGAGTATTCTTAGATCACATTATAACTTATGATAGCAATGAAGAATATTTAATTGATGGTAATAATGACATTTCATTGTTTATGGAATGTAGTATCGATAGTTGTAATTCTAAGTTTAATGTTATAATTGTATCTAAAGAATGGGCGTTACACATTCCATTTATTGATGTGTCCGCACTAAAAAGTGAATATTATAAAAACTACTGCACCTAGTTAGATGAAACTTATAGAATATGTTTGCACATATTCTATATGTTCTACTCGCAAACATGATTGGACACCCAACCCTGGTGTCTCCAACGCTCTTGATCTCTACATCAAGAATACTTTACACGATATTGGACTGCTCCACCCCAAACGCCTAGGGCATTCTAACATGTCACCGTCCGAGTTTCGTGCTCTATCACACCTCCGTCGACGTGATGACATTGTTATCAAACCCGCCGATAAAGGCGGTGCAATAGTGGTATGGAGCAAAGAACTATATCTTCAGGAAGGCAGCAACCAATTACTAGACACCCAGTTCTATAAAACTAGTTCTTCTGATGTCACACTATCTAACAATAGTAAAGTCCGTACAGTAATTAAAAACTTAATTGCCTCTAACGACCTTCCTACCGGCGCATCATCACTTTGTGTCATTGATAGCTGTTTAGGCAAACCCGTATTTTATATGCTCCCCAAAATTCATAAACTGAACAGTCCGGGTAGGCCCATCGTTTCTGCTTGCTCTTGTCCTACGGAACATATCTCCGAATTTCTTGATAGTATCTTCAATCCTATAGTCACCACACTACCTTCATTCTTGAAAGATACAAACCACACCTTGTCTGTTTTTCGTCTATTGAGTTGGTGCCTGGCAGGACTTACTGTCTCTTCCTCCTTGATGTGTGCTCATTGTACACCTCCATACCTCATTCCGACGGACTTCAAGCTCTCCAGTTCTTTCTAGACAGGAGAACTAACCCACTTGTCTCCACCTCGGCTCTCCTTCGTCTTGCAGAACTAGTTCTCACTCTCAACTCCTTTCAGTTCAATGACCAGTTCTTTTAGAAGATCAGTGGGGTCACCATGGGTACTAAAATGGGACCCAGTTATGCTTGTCTATTCATGGGTCATCTTGAACACCTAGTATGGAATTCCTATGATGGCCCTCTTCCGTCTGTGTATCATAGATACATTGATGATTGTATTGGCATTACCGATATGCCTGAAGCCGATGTGTCACGCTTCATTAATTTCATTAATGTCTTCAATCCGGCTATTCAGTTTACATCTCACATCTCTACCTCTTGTGTCAACTTTCTTGACATCACTATCAGCCTATCCACCATCACTACATCAGTATACTACAAGCCTACTGATGCACATAGTTTTCTTCTTTATACCTCTTCCCATTCCCAGGCTTGTCGTGACTCTTTACCATTCTCTCAACTCTTGCGCTTCGTCGCCTCTGTAGCGAGGACGGTGATTTTCTCGATAGAGCTCACGAGATGCTTGATTTCTTTCGTAAGCGCTTATACCCGGATAAGGTGCTTGCATCTGCTATGCGGCGCGTTCAGCAAATTTCTCGCCAGGAGGCTCTCTCTAACCAGCATAGAACTTCCAATTCTGACAGGGTGAAACTTGTCTTAACTTTCCACCCTCATAGTTCCCTTGTGAAGAAAGTCTTATTCCGTCATCTCCATTCTTCAGTCTGATCCTGAGACACGTTCAATCTTTCAACACTATCCTTTGGTGGCGTACAGACGGGACAGAAGTCTTAAGGATATGTTGGTTCACAGTCGCCTCAAGCCTAATATCCAGAGTCATTTTGGCACCATCCAGTGTGGCCGCCGGCGCTGCAACACGTGTGCTTATGTAATACAGACCCGCACTGTGTCTTTTCCAAAAGCCACGTTCGTTATTGAAGACAGTTTCACGTGCGAGTCCCGTAATATTATCCATGCCATTATCTGCAAGCGGTGCAACAAGGCCTATATTGGGGAAACCGCCAGGAGACTCAGTGACCGATTCACCCAACACTTGCGCGATATACGCCAATGCTCTGTGACCCTGTAGCTACCCATTTCAATGATACTGGCCATTCAGGAGCTTGTGATGTCCAGGTCACAGCCATCCGATCATGTTCCTCTGATGATCGTAGTCGATTTGCTCTGGAGAACCGTTTATTTCGTTATATGGTACCTTGCGGCCTCTTGGACTCAACGCATTACATTCCTATGCTTCTTAGTACTTTCTCATCTCATGCCTTGTAATCTATATGTGTATTTGCTTCATATATATAATTTATATTTTCACTTGATTGTATATTGTTTCTCTTCTTTTCCACTTCTAGTTTTGTGTTGCACTCATTTCGTTATTCGTTTTTATTCCCAGATTTTCATTAGATAAATTTGCATGTTTCCGTTATCGTCCATTTGTAAGTGTTCTCTATAATTCGTCACTCCTGTTGTGTCGTTGCTTGATAAAGGCCTTTTGGTTGAAACGTTGCTGTTTATCGTCACTGTTTCTGTATTTTGTAAAACTATAGTACTTTGTTTGTACGTGTTTCAAATATGTTTGCACATGGATTATCTTCATTTAATTGCTATTTCTGGAAACGTCTATGAATATTACGATATAATACAAACCCATGAGTATAAATATTTTGTATGTTTTTTTGGTTTTTAAAATAGTCATGCTACAATAATTTAATTTTCTCGAATGTACATTACCTGATGTACGTTATTTTTATATTAATGTATTGATCATCCAATTATCAACAATTTAATATCTAATATGTCATACTTTAGAGAAACAGTACTAGAGTTATAAAGATTTAAACTACTTGACATTAAACATAAAATTGAAATTGCAAAATAAATGCGTCCAGAAGTCAAAATAATACAGAGCAAAAGGGTTAATTCCACAAACTTCTTGTGTCAGATATATATATATGAAAGATATATATATGTTTATTTATTGAGTGGTTATGATTTTTTTTTTTAAATAACCACTTGCAATTTCCCCCCTTTGAATTCACTGTGTACAGCTGAGAAAATAGCTGTGCATGGAAAGAGTTTATGTTGTCATAAGGCTCAAAATGTCTAGTGACTAAATGTTGTAGAGGATTCAAATCAGATGGACAGACCATATTGTTCATATGCTTGATGATGGTATTACAAAAAAGATACTGTACCAGAAGTTCAGAAATGAGAAACTGACAGTTGGTAGAGAGATAAAGGGCTTCAAAGACTCAGCGAAAATATCTTTGAAAAATATCAGCATTATTATTACCTGGGAGATCTTGGACAAGACCTTTTCATCTAACACAGTAACATCACTCAAGTTAAGTACATAAACATATCACATTCATATGTGTCACAACCTCCACGTCCAGGTGATATCATTATTTACAATGATGGCTCTGTCAGACACGAAACCAAATCATCATGTGCTGATTCAGCAAAACATCTGGGTTGTGCATTTGAAAGTTGCGCCTCCTCGTTTTGAAAAAAGTACAAGCGAGCCAGGCTGCGAGCGCGCAGTTCCCAGTGTCGACAAACCAGATGTGTGCATAGTCTCCAACGCCTGCCTCTCCACACGACGATGGGGATCAGGTTCCCAGCAGTTAAAAGGGACAAGGTAGAGTCTGCTATTAAGACTCATTCGTGCGGTCTTGTGTGTATCCGTATCGCGCAGCGCCTGGTTGCGATGTGGGGCAGTCAGTCTAAAATTTTAAAAGCTCGACAGTGGTCCCGTTGAAAGGTCGGCTCTCACAACAAGCTTATAGGTCGGCAGGTAGAAATATAGTGTTGTTTTCTGCCTGGCGAGGTGCAGTCTTGCCAGCAAGCGGTGGGAAGCGAGCGCTCAGTTGTTTCGCTTCAATTTCACAATTTCGTCAGGCATGTCGGGATTCGCTCTGCACAGAGCGCTGTCTCCCTACCCCGAGCATTGTCGGTCCAGTCATGTCCATGACAGCTATCTGGTTGATCCTGCCAGTAGTCATATGCTTGTCTCAAGATTAAGCCATGCATGTCTAAGTTCACACTGTCTCACGGTGAAACCGCAAATGGCTCATTAAATCAGTCGAGGTTCCTTCGATGACATGATCCTACTTGGATAACTGTGGCAATTCTAGAGCTAATACATGCTTACCAAGCTCCGACCTCGTGGAAAGAGCGCTTTTATTAGTTGAAAACCAATCGCAGTGAGTACCCTTCGCAGGGTGCAGCATCCCACTGGTGACTCTGGATAACTTTGTGCTGATTGCATGGCCTCATGTGCCGGAGACACATCTTTCAAATGTCTGCCCTATCAAATGTTGATGGTACGTGACATGCCTACCATGTTTGTAACCAGTAACGGGGAATCAGGGTTCGATTTCGGAGAGGGAGCATGAGAAGTGGCTACCACATCCAATGAAGGCAGCAGGCACGCAACTTACTCCAGCACGGGGAGTTAGTGACGAAAAATAACAATACTGGACTCTTTCGAGGACCCGTAATTGGAATGAGTGCTGTTCATCATACAATGCAAAAAGGTACGCTGAGCTTAGTCAAAAAGGCTGCAGTACAAACGACTCTTTGGCGCAAATGACTTGGCTGTACACAACTGGATATGCTGGAGTGCAGGGTAACGAACATGCTGAATTCTTGCATACAATGCCCTGATTCAAGCGGGCAGAAGTATGGACAGAGCCAAGGCATAAATGCGGACGCTCTGATTTATGTGATATGAGCGAGTCTCAGACACTGGAACGAGTTTGAGAATTAGGAGTTAAGTTTGGACATGCCAGACAATGTGGTCTTCATGGTAGAGAGGTATACTAATCAACTTCTCATGGGAACTGTGAGCAAATGGACTTTGATATGGCTGCGATAGCAGAGGAAAGAGCACGCAAAGGAATGCACAATGTGCCATAATGTTGATCGTATAACATAACATAGCCTCCATATACATTGTTATACAAAGGAATGCGCAATGTGCCATGATGTCGATCGTATAACATAACATAGCCTCCATATACATTGTTATACAAAGGAATGCAAGTGCCATGATGTCGATCGTATAACATAACATAGCCTCCATATACATTGTTATACAAAGGAATGCGCAATGTGCTATGATGTCGATCGTATAACATAACATAACCTCCGTATACATTGTTATATAAAGGAATGCGAATGTGCATGATGTCGATCGTATAACATAACATAACCTCCGTATACATTGTTATATAAAGGAATGCACAATGTGCTATGATGTCGATCGTATAACATAACATAGCCTCCGTATACATTGTTATACAAAGGAATGCGCAATGTGCCATGATGTCGATCGTATAACATAACATAGCCTCCATATACACTGTTGTACAAAGGAATGCGCAATGTGCCATGATGTCGATCGTATAACATAACATAGCCTCCATATACACTGTTGTACAAAGGAATGCGAATGCCATGATGTCGATCGTATAACATAACATAGCCTCCATATACATTGTTATACAAAGGAATGCGCAATGTGCCATGATGTCGATCGTATAACATAACATAGCCTCCATATACACTGTTGTACAAAGGAATGCGCAATGTGCCATGATGTCGATCGTATAACATAACATAGCCTCCATATACACTGTTGTACAAAGGAATGCGAATGCCATGATGTCGATCGTATAACATAACATAGCCTCATATACACTGTGTACAAAGCCTGAGCAACAGATTTCTATTTATTTTTCAAATAAACTTTTAACCCTTTCCTTGTATAATTTATTTTTACATTTAGATGCACTTTTATTTGAATGTATACTGAATTTAGCCAGTATACCAACTTTGCTTCACCTTAAAATACAGCGAGCACTACATTGGCTCATAAAAGCGAAGAGGTTAAATTGACAGGATAAAATGAAACGTTCATGACCAACCTTTCATAATCTTGTGGAGAAATCTCATCAATGATGTATGGGACAAACTTCCAGTTCTTAAAGGGATTAAGATGGGAATAGTCAGCAGACTCAAATCCAAATCTTGTTATTCCTAGGACAAGAAATGGAACGTTGGAGAAAATCATCAAGCTGCCAAGTTTGTTGCCACATGTTCCTCCACCCTTCACTTTGCCCATGCATTTTACAGGACCAATCAGTCGAATGTCATCAAAAGATATGACTTTTTTATCAGGTTCTGTCTCTGTCTGTTTCAGTATATTTCTGAAAACAAAAGTGTTAATGACATAACCAGGTTAGGATCAAGTTTGCATTATGTGTGAAAAATGTTATACTGATCAACAGAATTATCATCTAATTGTGTTAAAATACAAATTACGACAGAATTATCATCTAATTGTGTTAAATAAGCAGAATTCAAGTTAAATAATCATCATCTAATTGTGTTAAAATAACGATGACAAAATTTACATCTAATTAGATAATGTTAAGTGTTAAATAAGATGTCCATAATTGTGTTAAATGACATGAACCGAATTAACTCTTTAAATCCATGAAATGCTGGGAGCAAACATAATGATCTTAGATCTATGCCTGGAAATATTCACTTTTTAGAACATAATCCTATTCATTGTACTTCACCAAATGTCACTTGCAAATAACTCTAATTTCTATGTTAGAAAAGAAGGCATGGTTCAATGTGATTGTGCTTGAGAAAAAAAAATTTATTTCAAAAACTGTATTTATTTTTGCAAAAATTGAGTTGAGCACTTGTGTGAACTCTATAAATAAGATGCCATTTCGTCATCCAATCCACAACGTTTAACAACAAATTTTAATTTATTATTATGCTGAATAATAATTTTAACTTCTGAGAAGGAACTACAAAGCTGCAATATAAATAAATACATTTTTGAATTAATTCTATTGAAGTGTACAGATTTTTATAAATTTTCAAGGTTAGTAGATATTTTTCATGTAATTTTATTTTTCTTAAAATCATCAACTTCAACCGCATTTTACAAATTATTTTTGCGTACATATTTGCTGCATCTCTTGATAAAAGACATTTAGTTTGTACAGAACTAAAGTTATGAAGACAATTCCAAGACCACTTCACTTTAAAAATTGTTGCTGGACTGGAAAAGTCCTCTGGTAGAGCATGACATACCTCAAAATTCCCTTGAAGTTAAAAAAGCTGAGAAAGTTTAATTGTTGGTGCGAAGTGAATAACTCGGACCAAAAGGAAAACGTTGCAGAAAGGGAAACAATTTTCCCATAACTTACAACACAATTAGTCTGCCCATATTTTTCATGATATTTGCACATATCTAATCCTATCTTAATAAATCTTCTTCTAACACTCGATATCCACCACTTGTTAAACCCCTCTTTGCGATCTGTATGTGATCTGAGCCTAAGAGCGATGGTACATTGTGCCAGTTACGTGCATACAAGTAGGCCAGCACATCCTATTTCTGTGACGCTTTTTATTTACTAGGGTAGCTTCCTAGGCCCCTACCTCAGTCACCTCTTATGACATGCCTTGTAGGTCACAGTGTTACTATTCTTTGCTCCCCTTGCAGCCCCCGGCAACACACAGGCGGTCTTAATACTAAACCCATTCTATTCTTGTTAGCTTCATTTTGTAAGATACATTTTGTAAGATACTACACTATACTATATCCTCTTTGTGTCTCATATGACATAAACAGCTTCCATAAAAGATTTCATCTCTTTTCCAACTGATCATCTCCATACTTTCTTTGGAAGTACAGGCCTTCTTTTCCCATCTTCTGTCCATTGGAGAGACATCCTAATCAATTCTCTTACTGGCATTCAAATACATGCCTAAACAATATTCACATTTTTGTGATGTCTCCAATTTTGCACAGTTTGTTAGTTTTTAAAGACCTTTATTTTCCATCATATGTGGCCAGAACATTTGCACGATTCTTCTTTAACATTTATTTTGCAGCAAAATTTATTCATATATTTTCTGTGAACGAATTTGTTCAGACACATATAGACATCCTTAAATACCTGAAAATCACGGATGTATTTATTTTAAAATGTTTAGTTTAGTTTAGTAGTCGGATCATCATCACTACACATCAAATCAATTAGTCCATAAGTGCTCCAATCTCCTTCTCAGTATTTCCCTCAGTGTGTGGCGACTTATGACACCGGTTCTTTGTTGGTTTACTATTCTTCTTTGTAACCAGTATAGTGTTCTTGTCTAGCTATACCACACTTGACTTGGTATTCTTGCAGTCTGGTTAGTGTTGTAGATTCACAACTATTACACATGTACACATCCTCTCTCTCTTAGGGAATTTATAATATCAGCCTGGTCCATTGCTCGCCAATTTTTAAAGCAGCCATACATGCAAGCCTATCAGCAAAAATATTTTCATGTTTTAAAATATGAAGTCAATAAATGTGTACCTGTTGATCACAACATGATGTGTCTGGTATATAGTCCTAATGTCATCACTATCAATGACAACATCACTACAGTGAGTGCACACCTGAAATGTTATTTTACAAAAGTTAATTGCATATCCTTTACAGGACTTTGCAAATCAACCCCAGCTTTTAACGCTGTTTGTGATTTTTCTGGGCATTATTACGTTGAGTAGTTTGCCATTGCTTTCTGAATGGTGGTGCCATCGTCCTTTTGTAAAAATTCACGCAAACAATTTGCAACCAAACTGTCTGCAGCATGATAATGTTATTAAGAGATTCTAAATGATGAAAATTACAGATAACAGTAAAGGTTATAAAGGCATTTATAGAGGAGTATATGAATGTGATAGGGGTATTAGAAACCTCACAGTATTAAGAGCTAGCATTTGGAGGTGAAACATTTGCTTTCCTAACTCAATTAGTTTTTTTTTTTTTAAACTGTCTTTTCTTCCTGTAATACCGCTTTTTTTAGGTTGGTGTAAGTCGGGAGGGGACATGAGCCAGAGGAATTTAGTGTTCATATGGCTAGTGCAGTCAAAACCAAAACTGTTCAGGTTATATTTTTCTTTATACCCTGATAGAAAAAACTCCTTAACCATATCAGGGGTCAAACCCGGGTCTCCTGAATGGCAGCCACGCTCTAATCCATTCGGCCAGATGCTCCTCTGTGAGTTTTAATACAATTTATATATTTTTATTGTTATTCCTTTTCAGCTTTCTGAGCCTTTGAGGTTTAGTCCTGCCAATATCACTGACCTCCATTCATCTCTGGTCTGAGCCTTTGAGGTTTAGTCCTGCCAATATCACTGACCTCCATTCATTTCTGATCTGAGCCCTCTCATCCCAATTTTGTTGACGTCTAGTATACCTAGATTTATTTCAATTTTTATCTGTCCATCATTTTCTTGGTCTGTCTCTTGGTTTCTTCCCATTAATTTTTGTTTGCATATGCAGTTTTATGATATCTGTTATCTGCAATTCTTATAATATGCCCTAAACCACTGTATTTTATTAATTTTTGTTTGCATATGCAGTTTTATGATCTCTGTTATCTGCAATTCTTATAATATGCCCTAACCACTGTATTTTATTATTAGTTATCAGTTATATGAGGACTATCATCATAGCACTCAAGACACGTCCATAGGTGCTCCAATCTCGCTTAATAAATCAAGCAGCGTCCAAGAGCCCAACACGCCAGCTTGATGTTGATTAATCAATCTCTTTGCATATTTGGTATGTTGATCTTTTTGGGCTGCAACAATATCAACACCCATCTCTCTCAATCTGGTCAGTGAGTGGGATTCACAGACCTGAATCTCCTCTGTTCAGAAAGCCCTCAATGCATGAAGAATGTCATTTTGATCCATGGAAGCCCCCTCTGATATCGTAGCCATGCCAGTCAATCTATCAGCTGGTTCACTACCACTAACTCTTGCGTGCTCAGGGACAAAATGAAGGTGATTTCTCTGATCACTGTCTGTACCAATACCTCCATCGAGTGTCATCTTACCATTCCTGATTCGACTTTATGAATCATGCTCATGGAGTCACTGAGTATGAAAACACGAGAGTAGTTATGAGATGCCAACCATTTCACCGCCTCTGTAACCACCCATACCTTCATTGTCAAACTACTTGTGGTTGTCACGTAGGACCCACTGGACTCTCTTATTATTTTTCCTCCTGAGCGTGCTGAAAAAGCTCATGCACAGCGTTGTTGACGAATGACTGAACCATCGGTGTAAATTATTACATATGTTTCATTGACATTGTCATTCAAGAGAGCCTCAACTTCCGCGTTGATTACTGATGGATTATTTTGTTTGCAGTTTTTCTTAATAGATGTAATAACGGTGAAAGAAGTCTGAAATTGGGGTGGCACAGCAATCCATTCCTCTCCTGGTTCAATTCCGGAAGGATCACATATTTTCCTAAGAGTATCCTCCGCCTGACTCAGCCATGATCTGTCTCTCTTGAGTCTACACCCTTTCTACTTAATGAGTTCTTCTTTCTTTCTTTCTTTCTCGAATCCTGTATGCCTCACAGCGTCAGGACAGGAAGAGATTTCTAAACGGCCCTAGTATCCGCTTCGTAGATAGTCTCTTTCGTGCCTCTGTTATCTCTGAGGTCCATCTTTTGTGCGGCCGGCCTTTTGCTTTGTACCCATTGTATCGGAGCAGCATTGCTCTTTGGGGTGCACTGTCTGATGGTAATCTGCTTACGTGGCCTCGAACCCTCCAAGTTTCAATTCTGTTAGCAATAGTGAGGGAGGTCAAGAAGGAATCTCATTGACACTTGTATTCTATTAACTTTCATGATGGTGGTCATTATTGATGATTTAAACGAATCATAAATATCCTGAGACAGATATGCAAACAGACAATTGAATATGATAAGAGCCTGAACCATGTATTTATCTACCAAGAAAATAATAAGTATCAAGTCAACAGATGTAAACTATGGAAGATCTTTGAAGAATATGGTGTACTTGACCAACTATTAGGTAACATCATTGCTCTCTACCAAGATAGTTAGAGCACACTAAGAACAACAGAAGGGATAACAGATTGGTTTCCATTACATAAGAGTCAGACAAGGATTGACTCCCATTACATAAGGAGTCTGCTCTTCATAAGATACATGTATAGAATTACCTATGAGTCTATGTTATCTGAATAACCGAGTATTCGTGTTGTTTCATATATAGCATGATTTTCCTGTACCTTCTTTATTATTTTTCTAAGGCTATGTTAAATAATACTGGGGACAGAACATCCCCTTGTTTTGAGCAGTGTCATTTGAAATGGGTCTGATTATCTGCCTTTATAAGTAACTGTTATATCCCTGGCATAAGACAGGTAGTCTGACAAGGCTGTATTCTGTTACCTTGTCTGTTTAATATAAAATAAAAGGGTTTAAAAGCCAAGGATTGAATTCATTGCCCCGGGTTTTACCCATATGGCTCGGTCCCTCTCCGCAGAAATGGCACGCCACCTGCCGTGAGTATTGCACAAAGCACGAACTCCGTAGCTCCAGCAACAATCCTAGGGTCTCTGGAAAAACTGCACTCGTGAACAGAATGGCATGGTCCGGACTCGAACCCACGACCTTCGACTCACAAGGCAAAGGGCTTAAGCCACAGAGACCCCTAATATATATGCTGTTTAATATATATGATGTAAACATCATGATGACTGTTACAGGAGATAATGGGAAAGAACAAAATGATCCTTTTATAATCTGAGGAAAAGGAATACATGAACTAAGATATGCTGAAGATACAGTGTTAGTGTCAGCATCACAAAAAGGGATTGAGAAATTAATAATGGAAGTCTCTCTCTCTCTCTCTTTGCCTTTTTTCCCGGGTTGGGACATAGGCCCTCAACCAACTCATGCCAAGTCTTCCTATCTCTAGCTATCTCCTGCAGCTCCTCCAGCTCTTCTTTATATTGTTGATCTCCGCCTCCAAATCTCGTCTCCATGTATTTCTCGGCCTCCCCTTCTTTCGTTGTCCCTGCGGGTTCCAGGCAAGGACCCTTCTTGTTATATTCCCTCCGGTTTTCGCAAAGTGTGTCCTATCCAGCGCCAGCGTCTTTTTTTAACCTGTTCGTTTACTGGAATCTGTCTTGTTCTCTCCATAAGTTCCTCATTTGTGACCCTATCATACCATCTTATTCCCTCTATTCTGCGCAGACACCAGTTGATGAATGTTTGCAATTTATCGCTATTATTTTAGTTGTTCTCCATGTTTCTGACCCATACAGTAGAACTGCTTTAACATTAGAGTTAAATATCCAAATTTTTGTTCTAGATTTGATTTCTTTGGACTTCCAAATGTTTCCCAGTGCAATGAAAGCTCCTCTTGCCTTCTGTATTCTTATTTTAACATCTCTATCTGTTCCACCCTCTTTGTCTACGTTGCTGCCCAAATATGTGTATGATTCTACCTCTTGAAGTGGGATTTCCCCAGGGAGATCGAGTTGTCGTTGCTTGGTTAATTCTCAATATCTTTGTCTTTCCCTTATGAATGTTCAGCCCTAGTAATAATGGAAGTGCAAGACAAAAATGAAAAACAAAATCTATATCTCATTATACAATGCATAATAAAATAGTCAACAAATGCAGGAGAGCAAAAGAAATCAATCTATATGTTAATATTGAAGCACTAAGACAAGAGCATACAAACAAATAAGTAAAGTAAAGAAAATATCAGATAATGTGTATTTAAAACAATATGGTCATTCTAATCATGTACAATCTTCAAACAGCAATAAAATATTACAACTGTTAACAAAACTTATAAGTAAACATAAATATTACACTTAAATAAAACTTGATCACTTCTCGGCTTTTTGGCTAAGATCAAAGTGTAGTATCTGTATCGCTTGATATCTGTCACGTGTCCCATTATAAGGGTTTACAAAGATATCAGCTTGTGTTACAGAACTAGTGCCCATTTGATCGAAGTCGAAGGTCGGGGCCTTCATTAAATGCCACATGGCTACCCTTGTACAAAACTAGGAGTGCCATCGATCGAAGGATTGATGGGGCTTTATAGTTTATCAACATTTTCACGTTCCGTTGTACGGGGTCCACCTGGTATGGCACATCTGGGACGGCCAAAACAAAAAATAAAAAAATAAAATAAAACTTGAGAGGTTTAGGAGATAGATAAATTACCATCTTGAAATGTTGTCTCCTCAGTCCGATTTTCATTTGTAGTTTTTCTTTCTCAAGTCGCTCATGATCTTTCAGAATTTTTATTTGGTGGACTTCAACTATCTTGTTTAACTCTTCAATGTTCATCTGTCTAACTGTTTGAATGGCTCTTTCCATTCTTTCCACACTTTTCTGGTTCACTTTTTCATCTATAATTTTATCCTTTGTCAAAACAATGGACACACCTCCCTTTTTTCTGATTCTTCCTGAAAAGTAAATAAAATATCCATAAAAATCAATATATATATATATATATATATAGTGAAGTAATTTATTACATTCATTGATTTATTTAAGAAGTAGATCTGGATGCTTGTGGGGCAGAGAGAGGAGTGTGTTTAACCAGTGAGTCGCCCGCCTGCCCAGCGTGTTCGTAGCGCGTTGGACTGCGGGTGATTAGTCCTCTGTGAGTGCGGGTTCAATTCCGCGACTGGCAGAAAAGCCACAGGTTCTCCAGATTCACGGTGTCCGTGGCACCGAGCCGAGGAGCTGAAAGCTCAAGTGCTTCAGGAGTCTTCTATTCCAGATATATAACAATAGTTAGATATAGACATTTTAAGCAAACATGCCAGCATTGTCCCAATTCCATTTCATCTGCCCTTAGATACGTAGTGTGTCATGGATAATGTGATATTTATCCAAGTGGTACATACAGCTACCTTCTGGCACTCCTTTCTCCAGTAATTTGCCACATACATTTTTAAAGGTGAGTATGCAGTAGCTGCTGAGCAGTTTAGGATCCTTGCCATGTTTCTGGAGCGGTTGTAAATAACTATGGAGCCAATCCTCAGTTACCACAGCGTTCCCTATACTCTTGTTGTAATCCATCACAAGTGGATGAAAAACCATCTCATCAAACTGTTTGATGTAATGATACCGAACACCGTCAGACCCTGGAGCAGTGCTGTGGCTGACTTTGAGTGCATTAACTACATACTCCTTTGTTAGAAAATCAGTGTAAGGTTCTCTAGTGTTAGTAATATTACAAAGAACATTCATAATATCATGGTGGTCATCCTTATCCCCCTTTTCTGTCTGGTTAACAAAATGCTGAAGAAACCCCTGTCCCTTTTCTGCATCTGTTAACAATAGGGTTAATACCTAGTCACATAAATTAGAAAAAGACTGGCTGGTAGTCCTCCTGCTTATTCTGTGATAAAACTACCAGAATTGATGACTTGACTTATCACCACAACTGTGTGTTATGAAAGCCTCCCATATATCCTTATTTGCTTCATTATCACCTTTTCGAAATCATGAGTTGCTTTGTATCAGACAGCAGACTTTTTACTCACATCACACATTTACAAGCATTTCTCAGTTGTTTCTTTTTGGGCTCTCTACCATGGCTTGCAGCAGCTGTTTTTGCCTACCATGCCTTTTCAAACTTTTCTTTCCATTGCTACATTTTGTAACGTCAATTATGATTTAAAAGTCTGGCATGCACTATATTTTAAAACAGTGTGAAAATAACTAAAACAGTGCTGGTATGATGATGTGTCTTTTGCAGAATTAGGCAAATGTCTGTAGAAATTATGAGAAAACATACCAGTTGACAGATATGCTATTACATATTCTACAGTCTGACCTAATTGTTTGTAAAACAATTTCATTGTTAGAAAAGTCATTTGATAATTTTAAAAAAGAGCTACAATCAATATTTGTTAATTAAAGTGTTAATTATCAAACAACCTATATTTGAGAGAAAAGAGAGACAAGAGTCACAGTAGATTGTTTGTGAACTTGCTTCTTAGGTGTAGTTTCTGGTTCAAATCCACAGTGGTCATGGAATAATTTTCAGACTGTAGCGGCTCTCAGGTTGACCCAGCTTCAATTGGGTACCAGAAAGTAAAGGCAGTCGGATTAATGTTGATCATATCATCCACTGTGTGCAAACAATCAATTAAAAATACAGGCCTAACACTGTATTCCCCAATAAACCACAAGGTATGTTAAAGGGATCCATATTTGAGAGAGGAACTAATAAATATTTCATGTTATTTGTTTTTAACATTTTACTCAAAATATACCTACCTTTTGTTTGCACAAATGAGAACTCATTTCCAATATAATTGTACTTGACGACAAGGTTACATGCTGGTATATCTATGCCTTCTTCAGCAACAGAAGTTGCAACTAGAATTCTCACTTGCCCCGTCTTGAATAGTTGAATAACTTCATTCTGCTGCACAACTGTCATTCCTTGGGTATTATTTTGATATAAAGTTAAAGATACACCAAGATCACAATTTACAAAAAATCAGTAAAACAAATTATTCTTTATGGATTCTAAATCTGGAGCACAACAAATAAAGACAAAACATTATTACAGACCATTGAAAATATAGCATTAAGATGAACATTTGAGCCCAACAAAGATTAAAATAGCGGAGGATGAAAAACATAAAGGGCATTTATAAATTACTTTAAATCACCATTAAAAACCATCATCATGAAGGTTAATCACATAAAATGACTAGAGCATGTTGAGAGGATGGTAAAGCAGAGAGAGGGTAGAGTGTAAAATTGTGTATACAATAAAGAAGAAGAAACCACAAGCAGACCAAGAAAACAATGAAAAGATAACATAGACCTTGAAATACTAGCAGTCGACAACTGGGAAGAGAAGGTTAAGAACAGAGATAAATGGAGGCGAGTGATATCTGCAGCCCTTCTTCTTCTGCAATTAACTTCTGCTATGCGACTACTTCAGTATGTGTCATAAACAGGGCGGTGCACTTGACGTCTTCACATGCCCCCCCCATAGTTTGTTTTGAAGGGTTGTTTCTGTTGGCCAGATTTCCATTCCCCCACTGCTCAGGCTGGGACAGTCTTGTAGGATGTGCTCTGGTGACTGCTTTGGTGCTCCACAGGTGCAGGCAGCCTAGTCCCTGAGACCCATTCTATGGAGGTGTTCTGAGACCACAGTGTCCCATTCTAAGTCTGAAGACTGTGCTGTTCTGTTAGTGTATTTATACTGCCATGCTCTGGGTTTTATCCTCTGTTTGTTTTTCTCCACATCATTTTTCTGGATTGTTTCCAGAGAGTCTTTGCTTCTGTGAAGCTTTGTGTTGGGTGGTGGCATATCCTGGATGAGCTTGTCTTGTTTGGGACATGAGATGACCTGGAGCCTGCAGCACTAAATCTCAAAGGCTTGAAAGCTGAAGAAGTTATAGACAAATATCAGATCATTTACTTGTATCCAAATATATATAAAATAACTTAATAAACTATTTTTAATTTGTAGAACCGCCTGTGTGTTGCCAGGGCCCGCAAAGGAAGCAAAGAATAGTAACACTGCGACCTACAAGGCATGTCATACGAGATGACTGAGGTAGGGGCCTAGGGAAGCTACCCTAGTAAATAAAAAGTATCACAGAAATCGGATGGTCTATTTGTAGGAGCATAACTGGTACAAGGTACAATCGCTGCTAAGATCACAAAGAGTAGTTTAACATGGTTGATATAGAGCGTTCAAAGCAGAAGAAATTTGTTGAACTATTTTTAATTTGTAGTAGTAAATATATAATTGAGTAACAACAACAATAATAATAAAACAACGTAGCACGTAAAACACACCTCCCTGTGCTGCTGGCGATGAACTTCCAGTGAAGGCTCTAGCATCAAGACCTTCAATTCTTTCATCACCACAAGTGTTTAGCCATGATGTCAATGTGCTGGCCAGGGCTCTTGTTCGTACAAAAATAATGCCACATGAATTTTCCTCTTTTTCTACAAGGTACTTCAACAGACAATCCTTCAACAGAGTGAGATTTGGATTTTCAGCATCTAGTTTATCTGCCAAGACTTCCTGAAGTTCTATATATATATTGGCAAAACAAAAGAGAAGAGAGCATGCAATTATTGCAATAAAACAGCATATTAGTTACATACAGTAGAACCTTGATTAACCATCAATGTCCGGACCAGTGCTGTGATGAATAACCAAATAGACGGATAACAGAAATCTCTTAATGCAATATGTACAGTAAGTAATGGGATTGCACTGCGGACTTGGGAATGAAAGTGAAAATAAATTTCTTTAAAAGTGAATAACACATATATATTATATTTAATTTACTAAAACGATCGATATAAACTTCAATATAAGAGTAGTAACGTACAGAAATGTATTAGAATACTATAAACCAACGTTACTTTAATTAAAGTAATCTGTCATCTCCTTCTGTGTCTTTGAGGCTCAAGCTTTTTACGTGGCAATGTTCCGTATCTTACACAAAAGCAGGATCTGTGTTGCATTTGCCTCCTCTTACATCATTTCAAACCAGTCGATGCACTTTGATAACATTGTTTCTGCTTCTTAGTGGCTAATTGTCGATTTTTGGTTAAGAACGGCAAATTACTGAGAAGATAAAGATAAAAGTTACAGTCTTAAGAATTAAGAAGACACAAATCAGACATCATTGAATGGTCACCTATTATGTATGTCAGAGTTCAAAGGGTTTCAATAGAAAGTAGATCAGTTAATGTCTTTAGTTTGTAGCATAACAAACGAAAATATTGACCAGTTGTACTGAAGAGTTGAGTGTTGCGGGATGATACACCAAAATGAACAGGATCTACAACATCATATTGACACCCTGAACCAAAATTGTATAAACCATGATATGAAAATCAATAACACTAAAACAGAAATAATGAATATGGAAAGAAAAACATAATAAACTCGACATCCATGTTAATGGCAGTACAATCAACCAAATGAAGGAATTCAAATACTTAGGAAGCATATTCACAGAAGGTGGAAGACTAGATCGAGATATAGAGGCTAGAGTGCAAAATGCAAATGCTGTAACCTACCAGCTAGTCCCATTGTTAAAACACTCAAACATTTCACTAACAGCTAAGCAACAGATGATCAACAGCATTTTCATACCTACTTTGTGATACCAGAGTCAAACATGGACAATGAGCAAAGTGCAGTCACGAAAAAACACTATATGTGAAATGCGGTGCCTGCGAAAAGTTACCAACAACACCAGAAAAGACAATCACCAACATCAGCATAAAAAAGAAAGTTGGCTTGCTTGAATTATATTGAGAAACAAATAATGAAGTGGTTTGGCCACTTAATAAGAATGCATCCAAACTTGACAGTATACAGAGTCTTCTACAACAGAATATCAGGAAAGAAGGCGAGAGGCAGACCACGAAAAAGATGGTTAGATGGCATAGCAGAATCCTGTCAAAGAGCAAAAATAACAATCACCCAAGTCAACAGAACAGCGAAAGACAAAAATAGAAAAACCATGACACTGGGCAACAATCTGGTAGCAGTGTATGACACAAAAAAGTTGTGGGGTATCACTAGACCAGGGAGATGACAAGTTTGCAGATATGGTTACCTAAGACATGACCAAGTTCAGAGGTTTTCCCCTGCTATGACTTCAGTCGCAGTCAGAGAGCTTACTATGGCACCTCTGACTGTTTTTTGTGTGAAGGCAAGCTTTCCTTATAATCTGTCTCTTGCCATTCAGGCAAGCCTTACTCCAACTTCTGAGGCACTTGTAATTTAAATCTTTTTGCAAAGGATCAGGAAACTTGCAGTCCAACCGCGCACCGTGCGTATCAACATTATTTTGGGCCCAAGTTGACGTCAAACCCCAGAATTAGCATGGCATATGATTAATAGAAAAGCATATTATCAACTTTGCTATCTGCAACTCAACTAAGTTGATGAAATGGTTAACTCTTTGGTTAACAATCAACTATAAATTTCAAATTTGCTATCTACTATCATTGCTAGCGTGCATGGTAGAGTAGTCATTGCAGAGTAAAGCACATCATATAAAACAAGTAATTCTAGTTTTGAGGATGAAGGTTGAGGCCATTACTGCAGCCTTCTAGTGGATCATTGGGTCTTTGTTTACTGGGGTCATTGTTGGATCAATGCTTCAGAAGGTCCAAAATGGCAGGCAATGTTATGAGTGGATGTCATCTTTTGGAGTTTCCAATCTCCAGAGTCTACTTTATTGGACATGCAAGTGTTTGCAGCAATGTGAGTGCAGACAGGCTTGCATCAACATCATTGACTGTTGCAGAGTTCAGGATAAATTAGAATATTCTTAATCTCTTGGTGACCACCTGTTGGATGATGACCCCAAAATTGATGTCATTCAGAAATCTCGTACACTGTTGAGATGACTCAATTGATGTCTTCAGACTTAATCTCTGGTGACCACCTGTTTGATGATGACCCCAAAATTGATGTCATTCGACAATCTTTGGTGACCACTGTTTGATGTGCCCCAAATTGATGCATTAGATATCTCTTGGTGACCACCTGTTTGATGATGACCCCAAAATTGATGTCATTCAGCGACTTAATCTCTTGGTGACCACCTGTTTGATGATGACCCCAAAATTGATGTCATTCAGCGACTTAATCTCTTGGTGACCACCTGTTTGATGATGACCCCAAAATTGATGTCATTCAGCATTAATCTCTTGAGTGCACCTGTTTGAGATGAAGAGCATTCAGATTAATAGACGTTTGAAGGATGTCACAGCGACTTAATTTTGTACCACTGTTTGATGATCCCAAAATTGATGTCATTCAGCATTGTTGTTTGAGAGATATTTGACAAGTAGACCAGATTTGAGGCAGAATGACATAGTTAAGCCTACAAATGAAGTCTTATGATAAGCATGTTGAGCAGTTTTACTGCTACCATACAAGAATCATCATCATCAAATAGCTTGTCCTGAGCAGAACTTTGCCATCCCAACAGTCCTCCGAAATTTCTCTCTCTCATAGGTCAGATGTCCTGCCTCTGCAGCCGTTATGTTCAAACCATCAATTACATCCTGAATCCATTTTTCCGTGGTCTTCCTCTTCTTCTCTTTGTCGGTATGCCTCCTTCCATAATGGTCTTCTCCAGCCCTTCATGTCTTTTATATGTCCAAAATATCTCAATTTTCTCTTTCTTATTTGTAGCATCAGCTAGTTTTCTTTGATTTTGAGTTTTTTCTTGATAGATCTATTTGTTCTCTTCTCTGTCGAAGAAGAATACAGAACCATACAAGAATACAGAAGTAATATTAGCAAAGAAAGCCATTACAATTCATATACTAGGAAAGAGAAAGAAGAGAAGGTAAAGGATAAGATGGGTTCAAGGTGTGATAGATGAACTGCAAATAGATGCATCAGATGGGGCAACTTAAATAAAACAGGTACTTTGGAAAACTGTCTTGGAAGCAAAGTTCCATAAGGGGTATGCACCTGAATGAGGGAATGAATGATTGAATGAATGAATTATTGAGTACATGGATGAATGAGTGAATGAATGAGTAAATGAATGAACAAATGAATGCTATGGTTCATGTACATAAGCTACATATAAATTAAACTGTTCAGTTTACTGTGACTGGTGTGTGTGAGTTTTCATGTGCTATACTACAGGTTTCTAGAAATATAGACCATACCTAAGAAAGACTGAAAGTATGAGTACTCATCTGGAGTGCAGTTTTATTCTCCTGTACTGCTTAAAGCAATATTTCAAATATTTCATGACATGACGCAGTAGGACCAAGTCATGTAGTTCCAATGCAACATTGTATGTCTGAGAAAAATAATCATGTTACATGTTAGCATAAATTACATGTGTAAAAATTATAATAATTCTTCTTGTACTGTTATATGTTGCATAGGACCTGTAAGCAATTTCTCCACACTGCTCTATCATGGGCAACTCAATCTCTTTAATGGAATTGAGGCCAATATTTTTTACCTCTCTCAGTAAAGTTCGTTTCAAGATCTCCCTAGGGTGTCCTTACTTTCTTGAACCCTTTGCATCCTACTTCAGTGCCTACTTTGGTATTCTTTGATCATTTCTTCAAAAGGTATGTCCAATCGTGGCCCACGGCAACATGAGGCCGACTACATCAGACAGGAAATCGAAAATTACTGTTTAATGGGGGCTGGTTTTATATATGTTTGATAGAAAACTAAGTTTTTTGCAATTTTACCAATTCTATGAGTCCATGATTATTTATTGATGAAAAATGTGAATATTATTGATATTCCTTGTTGTTAAACTTAATTTGCAACATAAAATAACCTTGATTTAGTATGGTTGTGTTGATTTAAAAATGAATTTGTCTCTATACAACAATACTGGAATACGAGGATCACGAGGCGGTTGTAGTCTTATTAGAATTTTTACCTGAGCCCGTCGGCCTTATGTTATCAAAGGCTACAGCCCAATATATCTCCAACTTCTCCCTCGTGTAACAGTAGTTACTAGTGGTTGACCAGACATTTCTCTTATTTCATCACTTTTCCTGAATTCGTCCCATTTTATGTTCATTATTTTTCGAAGACATCTATTTTCAAATGCATTTAACTTGCTTTCGTATGTGTAAATACAATGTTATGTAAACAACATGACTGAAAGAACTTCATGTAGATACGTATGGAATAATTTCTTCTTATCTTCCCAAATTATACCTCAGTAAGATGTTGAGGGAGGAGATGATAGGATCTTCTGTGCACTTTGTAAGTTGGTATTCATTTCTCTTAAGTTGTTCTTGATGTCATCATGAAACCTTTTGCATGGTCTTTCTATTGCTCTATATAAATTGTATTTTGCTATGTGTATCTTACCCAAATCACAACAAGAATGATGGATAATAATTATTGTCTAGAAGGGACCAGACTGTCATACTTCGCCACAAGACTGGTTCACAACAAAATGAGATACCACCTGTACACTAAATTCAAGATAGACACCTACGGCATGTGCCACTGTGGCTTTGCGAGTATGAAAATAGAGCATATCCTACAGCTGCCCCTAGTATGCAGACCTGAGAAGAAAGAGGTTGTCTACTTATACAAATGTCCAAGACAAACTGAATGGTGTGGCTGACAATCGGAGGCAGACAGCAAACTTTATTAGAGAATCAGGAATTCCAATCTAGTGAGAACATAGAAGAAGAAGTGGATCTCTATGTTAGACGATACCAGGGCATTCACATCAGATAACTAAATCATTTAATTTGTTGTTCTTGTATGAATTGTATGAATGGTTTCACACATAGTCTTTCACTAATTTCTTTATTTCTTATTGTATTCTTATTGTTGCTACTCCTGCAGTTTTTTTAACTACATCACATCTCTGTTGATATGATTTTCTGCTGCCGTGAGAGACCATGTTTGACATTGATATGATTTTCTGCTGCCGTGAGAGACCATGTTTGACATTGATATGATTTTCTGCTGCCGTGAGAGACCATGTTTGACATTGATATGATTTTCTGCTGCCGTGAGAGACCATGTTTGACATTGATATGATTTTCTGCTGCCGTGAGAGACCATGTTTGACATTGATATGATTTTCTGCTGCCGTGAGAGACCATGTTTGACATTGATATAATTTTCTGCTGCCGTGAGAGACCATGTTTGACATTGATATGATTTTTGCTCCGAGAGACCATGGTTTGACATTGATTGATTTTCTGCTGCCGTGAGAGACCATGTTTGACATTGATATGATTTCTGCAGCCGTGAAAGACCATGTTTGACATTGATATAATTTTCTGCTGCCGTGAGAGACCATGTTTGACATTGATATGATTTTCTGCTGCCGTGAGAGACCATGTTTGACATTGATATGATTTTCTGCTGCCGTGAGAGACCATGTTTGACATTGATATGATTTTCTGCTGCCGTGAGAGACCATGTTTGACATTGATATAATTTTCTGCTGCCGTGAGAGACCATGTTTGACATTGATAACATAATGTTGTCCAAAAACAAGTCTTATGGGATTTGCTTTAGTATTAACAGTTATCTATTTATGTGTCAGTAGTATGGAATAGGGTCACCAATGAGGAACTTATGGAGAGAACAAGACAGATTCCAGTGAGCGAACAGGTTAAAAAGAGATGCTGGCGCTGGATAGGACACACTTTGCGAAAATTGGAGGGGAATACAACAAGAAGTGCCCTTGCCTGGAACCCGCAGGAACAGCAAAAGAAGGGGAGGCCAAGCCAAGAAATACATGGAGCGAGATTTTAGGTGGAGATCAACAATATAAAGAAGAGCTGGAGGGAGCTGAAGGAGATAGCTAGAGATAGGAAGAGTTGGTTGAGGGCCTATGCCCCAATCTAGGGTAAAAAGGCAAAGAGAGAGAGAGAGAGAGTATGGAATACCAATCTTACCAATCATTTAAAGTTGGATAATATAATAAAACAGTAGATTATATAAGTGCTGATGAATAAGGTCCGGGACTGAATTTTTTTGTTCCTGGGAACTATAGTGTGTAGTTAAATGACATTCACAATGTATATGTAATAACCATTTCTCTAAGCATGTGACACATTGGAAACTAATATCTTTGTGCATGTGCAGACTGGAAGCCTGTGATTGTCTGTGACCTGTCAGTGTTCAGAAAGTTTTTTAAATGGACATGAATATTCAGCAACATATGCGCATTGATTTCTGCTTTCGTCATAGACAAATTAGTTCTGAAACCTTTGAAATGATGCTATCAGCTTTTGGAGAGAGCTGCCAAAGTTGGTCAAAGACATTTAAGTAGTATTCTCGTTTCCAAAGTGGCTGCTGATCATTTTAAGATGATCAGCGTCAAGACAGATAATCCCCATCCAACACTGACCATGACATGTCATGTGTGAAAGAAACCCTACACTGATCAAAGTCTATCAGAGAGGTTGCAGAAAATATTGGAATCAACTTTGTGACCCCATATGACATATTTATAGCATATTTAAATTGGATATGCATTGTACTGTAAATTATTTTTTGTTATAGCTGCAGTACATCATTTTCTAAAAAGTAAACAAGAGATAGCAAATTGAGTTCTCACTGTTAAATAGTCAGAAAGGATGATCAAGAGTCGCTTCCATTTATTTTTATCACTGCTATCTGATCTTGGCAAGGATTTAGCAGCATTCTTAACCTTGACAATCCAGTTGCCATATTGAATACTTTTCCGATCCACTGGAAGATTATGTAGATGACCTATCAATTCAGCATTTTCCACTTCTGAAAAATAATAGAAAAACTTCCCTTTGAAGGTCTTCAGGTAAAAAAGACATGATAAAATAGCTTCATAGTAAAGCAAACTATGTACAATGTAAATACAAACATGTCACCATGAACACTAAAGAGCATTGTTCAACACAATCTTTCTCCCACATTATATTAACCATGCCAAACCTGGACATTGACATCGAGCGATTGAAGAGTTATTGGTTACTAAACTGCGTCATTGCACTCGGGCAGACCCATAGGTGCTCAGTCTCCCCCAACAACAGATATCAAAGAATATGCATACTGATGGTTCCCGTGGCTCGCTGATTAAAGACACCTCTTACTCTGCCCCTCAGACATCCAGTTCTACTTGTACAGCAGGTAACTCCAAACTGCCTAAATCGCCCGATCGATTCAACATCTATTTTAGTGTCCTCATCCAACAAACAAGCACGAAGAGACAGAAGAACAACCCCTTATCTATCTTCAACTCCCCAACAATCGATGCCGTTGATGCAAGCCAGTCCGCTCTCTCATTATCGTAAACACCCGCATGCCCAGGACAGTATATCCACGTAAGCCTCTGGAGGTTATAAACTTCTAAAGTTGACATCCACTCATTGACAAATGATTGAAGAAAACTAGTCACGACAGAGATGAAGTGTCTATACAGATTTTTGGGAGTATTAAGAAGAGACTGGTTTATAAATGAAGACATCATTATAAAAGTGGGTACAACATCAGCACTGAACTTCATCAAGAATCAACAACTTAAATGGTTTGGCCACATAAGCAGATTACCAACAGACCCAAAGAGCAATGCTACTCCGATACAGTGGATACAGAGCAAAAGGTCGCTCAGGCAAAAGGTTTTCCTCAGAGATAACAGAGACGGTGAAAACACTGTTTATGAAGCGCACATAAAAGCCAGTTCTATAAATCTATACTTATCCTGACGCTATGATCATCATCATCAAATAGCTTGTCCTGAGCAGAACTTTGCCACCCCAACAGCCCTCCGGAATTTCTCTCTCTCATGGACCAGATGTCCTGCCTCTGCAGCCATCATGTTCAAACCATCAGTTACATCCTGAATCCATCTTCTCCGTGGTCTTCCTCTTCTTCTTTTGCCGGTATGCCTTCTTATGATGGTCTTCTCCAGCCCTTCATGTCTTTTTATTTGTCCAAAATATCTCAATTTTCTCTTTCTTATTTGTAGCATGAGCCAGGTTTCTTTGATTTTGAGTTCTTTCTGGATAGATCTATTTGTTCTCTTCTCTGTCCAAGATATACGAAGGACTCTTCTGTAACACTTATATTCAAAAGCACATATATGTTTTTCCACTGCTTTATTAAATGTCCATGCTTCACACCCATACGTTGCCCCTGGGAATATGCATGTTCTTAGTATTCTGATCTTTGTTTTCTTATCAGTTTACATTAGACGCCATGATACAAAACAGTATTAGAGAAAAGAAGAATAAAGAATGGCATTCCTTACATTTTCCTTAGCAAACACATCTTCACTGACATATGTTTCAACTTGTCTGCTAATTGTCCATGTCTCACATCCACACAGCAGCACAAGTCTATATAACACTTCAACACTCTCTTCTTCACTAGAATTTACAGCCTATTATGGCTGAGGATGATTCTTGTTCTAATCTCTTTAAGGCATCCTTCCTCAGATGTTATAACAGTTCCAAGATAGCTGCACAGATTTTCCTGTTTAAGAGCTTTCCGATTTACTTAGATATTACATTGTGGTAGATATTACATTGTAGAGATATTACTGAGAATTAATGTACAATGGACAATGTAAAGAATAATCTTCTTTTTTCTGTAGAATTCAGGCATAATCAGAGGCCTGATAGGCTCCTACATTTAGAAGACCTACTTACTTATTATCGGAGCCTTAAAGTACCAGATGCAAATAGCATAAAGGGACAACGCACGCCAGGGTCACTGATCAATATCCTACTCCACCTCCATGTGGTGGCACTGGAAACATTCAGACGATCCTGTCTGACTAAGTGGGTAGGGATCGAGGGAGACCTACAGGTATAGGTAGTAGTGCAAACATAGAAATGTTATACAGGTCCAAATGCCTGAATGAATGCATGCGTACGAGTCACCTGTGAACGAACACCAACTCCTCCAGAGTCAATGGTCGCACTATAATTGCCAACTGTGGGGAAAGAATCAATGAGAACGATGTAACGTGTGCTGGCAACATAAGGGAAGATTGCTGTAAACTCCATATAGGAGACCAAGCGCAGATACATTTGTTGGGTAAGGTTAGCCGAGAGGAAATCCTAAAGTTGGGGGTCTCTGTGGCTAAATGGTTACGCCCTTTGCCTTGTGAGTCGAAGGTCGTGGATTCGAGTCCGGACCACGCCGTTCTGTTCACGAGTGCAGTTTTTCCAGAGACCCCTAGGATTGTTGCTGGAGCTACGGAGTTCGTTCTTTGTGCAATACTCTCGGCAGATGGCGTGCCATTTCTGCTGAGAGGACCAGCCATATGGGGTAAAACCCGGTGCAATGAAGTCAATCCTTCGGCTTTAAACCCTTTAAATCTAAAGTTGTGTTCTTGTGCTTAACAAAACAAAAAAACCTGGAACAACCGGGCAAGGGACTGTTGCACAAGTGCAAAATGTAAGTTGCATTTTAATGCTGAGAAAAAACTACCATCCCCAGAATAACTGGGGTGAGTGATGTTGGCGAGAGCAAAATTTAAGTTGCACTGCTAGTGCCTATGTGAAACGACCCTCTGGATTGTCTGTGTGCAGCCCTAGTCCAGTGTTTCCCGGGGCTAGGAAAAATGCAGAGTAGAAATAGACAAGTGCTGACATGCTGTCTCGAAATGGCTGAGAATATTCCTTTCGAAATAAACTCACCTTGTCTAGAAAAGTAAGGCTGATAATGTGAGGGTTTGTCTTCTTATACAACCCCAAACATTGACAACGGCTGGCACTTTTTGGACGCGATTATCCTACACATTTAGAACAATGCCCACAGCATGCGCACACTCATAGGCTCATATCAAACAGGCCAATTAAACAGCTGAAAATTGATTGTTCCGAGTGAACGTCTGTCCGTGTAGGTGTGCTAGTACTCTCTCTGGTGAAAATCACACATAGGTCACAAAGAGTGGTCAACTGGTGGTTGTTCTAGAGCACTCATGAAGTGACTCTCTGGACTATAATCACATCGCACTGTGATCAATGAGTGAAGTTTTTAGAACTTCTACTGTGCTAGAAATGGGAGAATACTGCAGTGATGACCAATATAGACTCTACCTGAGTAGGAGTCTCCACAGCACTAAGATAGCACTACATGCCTACTGTTGGAGGTTTCTGGGTCCGAATGAAAGCTGGGTGCTCTCTCCAATGCACATGTAGGAAAAAATGGAAAACTCATAATTCCTGGGGAATGACAATGATAACAACAACCTTATTATCATGGTTCCCCCGCCATACAGGTGTGCCTTCTCCATCTTCAAAGGTTGAGAAAATAATGAGGTAGTAAGAATCTTTTTGAAAGCCTTCTTTAAGTCTACCTTCGCAGAACATTCTCAAAATTAAGATAAGTGACATCTTTAATAATTATAAAATAGGAAACAATTACATTTATCATAGTTGTAAATTTCATAGACCGGTGACCACACACTTTAAAACGAATCTAAGATAATCTCAGATTACAAACATGTGTTAGGACAAAACAAATCTAAGATAAATCTCCAGATATACAAAACATGTGTTAGGACAAAACAAATCTAAGATAAATCTCCAGATATACAAAACATGTGTTAGGACAAAACAAATCTAAGATAAATCTCCAGATATACAAAACATGTGTTAGGACAAAACAAATCTAAGATAAATCTCCAGATATACAAAACATGTGTTAGGACAAAACAAATCTAAGATAAATCTCCAGATATACAAAACATGTGTTAGGACAAAACAAATCTAAGATAAATCTCCAGATATACAAAACATGTGTTAGGACAAAACAAATCTAAGATAAATCTCCAGATATACAAAACATGTGTTAGGACAAAACAAATCTAAGATAAATCTCCAGATATACAAAACATGTGTTAGGACAAATCAAATCTAAGATCAATCTCCAGATATACAAAACATGTGTTAGGACAAAACAAATCTAAGATAAATCTCCAGATATACAAAACATGTGTTAGGACAAATCAAATCTAAGATCAATCTCCAGATATACAAAACATGTGTTAGGACAAAACAAATCTAAGATAAATCTCCAGATATACAAAACATGTGTTAGGACAAAACAAATCTAAGATAAATCTCCAGATATACAAAACATGTGTTAGGACAAAACAAATCTAAGATAAATCTCCAGATATACAAAACATGTGTTAGGACAAAACAAATCTAAGATCAATCTCCAGATATACAAAACATGTGTTAGGACAAAACAAATCTAAGACAAATCTCCAGATATACAAAACATGTGTTAGGACAAAACAAATCTAAGATAAATCTCCAGATATATAAAACATGTGTTAGGACAAAACAAATCTAAGATAAATCTCCAGATATACAAAACATGTGTTAGGACAAAACAAATCTAAGATAAATCTCCAGATATACAAAACATGTGTTAGGACAAAACAAATCTAAGATAAATCTCCAGATATACAAAACATGTGTTAGGACAGTGCTCCTCTATGAATTTGAAATTTGCAAAACTGAAAATATGTTAAGAGGATTCAAGAGAAGACTTTTTAGAAGAACACTTGGGTATACCTGGGAGGATAAGATTAGGAATATCAGAATTCAAAAACTAACTGATCTAAAGGCCCAGGATTGACCACAATTGCACCATGTTTCCTCATATGGCTCCATCCCTGTTGGCATAAATGGCAAGCCATCTGATGAGAGTGTTGCACAGAGCACAAGCTCCATAGCCCCAGCAACAATACTAGGGATCTCATGAAAAAACATGTGACTCTGTCCGGATTCGAACCCACAACCCAAACCCTCTTTTAGGGAATTCAGAATTTCAGCCTGGTCCATTGCTCACCTGCTTTTTACAGTAGCCATACCTGCAAGCTTAACATAAAATGTGTTTGTGTCCAGTGCTTGAGTCAATGTTATCTTCCATTTTTTTTTTTTAATTTATCACCTAGCTGACATTTAGCACACAGAATTCATTGAATATTTCTCTATAGTTTGTTTCTCAACACAATATCAATTTGACAAATGAATAAGCTGAAAATAAAATAATGCAGAAAATCATACAATGAATTGAAACATGGACTTAAAGAAGTGAAAACAATATCAAGCACAACTATTGCATCAAATAAAACATGAAAATATTTTCTAAATCTTACTTTCTGCAAGATCACAAAGGTTTGCTTCCAGTTCTTTAATCTTTGCAATAATATTGTGAACAGCAGCATCCTTTTCTCTTTCAATCAGCTTCAACATTACTTGATAGAATAGATGACAACATTACTTAAAAATGAACTCTGATAGCAAAAATTACTTGATAGAAACAACATTATTGATAGACAACATTCGATAGAATAGACAACAACATTACTTGATAGAATAAACAACAACATTACTTGATAGAATAAACAACATTACTTGATAGATGTCATTCTTGATAGATAGACAACAACATTACTTGATAGCATAGACAACAACATTACTTGATAGATGAAATATGATAAATCAACATTACTGAAAATAAACAACATTACTTGATAGAATAACAACAACATTACTTGATAGAATAACACAACATTACTTGATAGAATAACAACAACATTACTTGAAGAATAAACAAATACTGATAGATAACAACATTCTGAAGCATAAACAAATTACTTGATAGAATAGTTCGGGATAACAACTTTATGATGAAACCAATCGACACATCTGCATAACGGAATTTCAGGTATGAGATGAAGTCTATAGGGGCAGATGTGGCCTCTGACCACCACCTTGTTATAGCAAAGGTGCGAATGAAACTCAAGAGATTCATGACGACCACGCATGGTAACAGGGTGAGATACAATGTGGGACATCTGAAGGACCAGAAGGTAAAGGATGTATTTAGTGTCACGATTTCCAACAAATTCGAGGCCCTAGAAGTTGATGAAGGAAGTATTGAAGACCACTGGCATAAAGTTAAAGAAGCCTGGACTAGTACATGTGAAACTACCCTTGGAAAAAGACACACCACCACAAGGAATGGCTATCAGAGTCAACGTTAGATAAGATAACAGAGAAGAGGCAGAAAGGCTGACCTCTGTAATAGCAGAACAAGATCAGCAAAGGCCGCAGCACAAGAAAAGTACACAAAAGCCAACAGAGAGGTGAAAAGTATAAAAGCAGATAAAAAAAAGTATATAGAGGACCTGGCAAGAGAAGCAGAAGAAGCAGCAGCTAAGGGTAACCTGAAAGATTTATACGATAACACAAGGAAATTGACAGGGAAATATCAACAAACAAATAAACCGATTAAGGACAAGGCTGGAAGATTACTCGGCAATGTTCATGAACAGATGCAGAGGTGGGCAGAACACTTCAAGGACCTTATAAACAGGCCAGTTCCCCAAGGCCAGGACATAGATCCAGCTGCAAAAGATCTAACAATCGACTGTAGCAAAGCCAAGCAAAGCATAAATAAAGAAGGCCATTCTCCAACTACGAAATGGGAAAGCTACAGGTCCAGATGGTATACTTGCAGAGGCCATAAAGGCAAATGCTGACATCTCAACAGACATGCTACATGGCTTGTTGGGAAAAATTTGGAGAGGAAGAAATACCAAAAGACTGGAGAGAGGGCTATATAGTCAAACTACCTAAAAGGGTGACCTCCAAGAATGCTTGAACTATAGAGGAATAATGCTCCTGTCTGTACCAGGCAAAATACTAAGTCGAATCATCCTATAGAGACTCAAGGAAACTACAGATGCAGTACTAAGGGATGAACAAGCAGGATTTAGGCATAACAGATCCTGTACAGATCAAATATCGACACTGCGTATCATAGTGGAGCAAAGCATCGAGTGGAACTCATCCCTCTATATCAACTTTGTGGACTATGAAAAGGCATTTGATAGCCTAGACAGGAGAACACTCTGGAAACTTCTACGACACTATGGCGTCCCCAGAAGCTAACCAACCTAATAAAGAAAATGTATGAGGAGACAACGGCTAGAGTACTGCATGAAGGAAAACTGACAGAGGCCTTTGAAATAAAGACTGGTGTGCGACAGGGCTGCCTTTTATCGCCCTTCCTTTTCCTGCTGGCTATTGACTGGATAATGAGATCAACAACTGCCAGGGAAGAAATGGAATACAATGGACCATGATGAGTCAATTGGAGGATCTGGATTTTGCAGATGATCTAGCACTCCTCTCTCACAACCATCAGCAGATGCAAGAGAAAACAACAAAACTAGAAACAATCTCACAGCAACTAGGTCTGACTATTCACAGGGAGAAAACAAAGATCATGAGATTAAATGCTGGTTCCAGAGACCCAATCTTACTGAGAGGATCACCACTAAAAGAGGTTGACACATTTACATATCTGGGAAGTGTTATCAACATTCAAGGTGGCACAGATGAAGACGTTAGGGTTAGAATACAAAAGGCAAGATCAGCATTTGCCATTCTGAAGAACATATGGAGTCTATCAGAATTATCAGGAATAAAACTAAGATAATGATATTTAATTCAAATGTCAAGTCTGTCCTTCTGTATGGAGCGGAGACATGGAGAATGACTAAGGTGAACACCAAAAAGCTGCAGACATTCATCAATAGATGCCTACGCAGGATACTCCATTTGAGATGGTATGACAAGACCACAAACAGAGAACTGTGGGATAGGGCAGGACAATGGCAGGTGGAACAGGAGATAATGAGCAGAAGGTGGCGATGGATAGGACACACATGAGGAAATCCTTACAGCATCGCGAGACAGGATCTCGATGGAACCCCAGGGCAATAGAAGTAAGGGGAAAACCCAGAAACACCTGGAGACGGGAGTTAGAGATGGACGCAAAAACGGGAGAGAGTGGCGAGATCTGGAAAAGATGGCCTTGGATAGGCGGGCTTGGAAGGCCTTGGTTGCGGACCTATGCTTCCCTAGGGCGAAGGGTGAAGAAGAAGAAGATAAATGACAACATTACTTGATAGAATAACAACAACATACTTGATAGAATAGACAACAACATTACTTGATAGAATAGACAACAACATTACTTGATAGCATAGACAACAACATTACTTGATAGCATAGACAACATTACTTGATAGCATAGACAACATTACTTGATAGAATAGACAACAACATTACTTGATAGCATAGACAACATTACTTGATAGAATAAACAACAACATTACTTGATAGCATAAAGACAACTTACTTGATAGAATAGATGACAACAGATGTCAAAATAGTCTTTGAAGAAATAAACAAGAATCTTATGTAAATAGTCAACATTTAACTTCATACAAGATCTCTGCAAGAACTCCATCCAAAGAATCCATCTATCAGCATAGTATTTATTTAATTCATCACCAGAGATCTCTACAAGAACTCCATCCATGTATCCACCATCAGCAGCTAGTATTTATTTAACTTCATCACCAGAGATCTCTACAAGAACTCCATCCATGTATCCACCATCAACAGCTAATAATCCTTCAACAAAGATACCTCTTCATTAAATATACACTGACCATCCTGACAATGAGAACCACACAAACAAACAGTTTGGTGAGAATAGAAAATGAAACAATGCATGTAATTCTTGGGTGCAACAGAGACACATCCTGTCAAACTATTAGAACCTTCTAGAGCTATCCAAAGCATATGGTTACCTCAGGGTAAAGGTTGACATTCAGCACTAACTTTATGATATGTCGACTACACCTAAAGGGAAGGTATTGAAGAGAGGTAAATTATGGGTAGACAGTACTTAAATGTTATCCAGCAGATATGTAGATGTACAGATATTAATCTTAGCAGTGAATGGGACTAGTGCCAGTGGATATCTACATTACCATACCACTCTCCCGTTTACCTGAGTGATCACTCTCCAATTTGTTCTTGAAAGCCATTTTTATCCATTCTTTTGCTACATAACAAATAACCAATAACGTAATGGTGTAACTCGGTGACAATCTGCCGCCTGCCTCTGCCAATGTCCGCTTCCTCATTCTAAGGTATACCGGAGAGCGATGATGTCCTTTGTACACCCACTTATGACAAAATTCAAGTTAAACTGTATTTTATTATCTATACATGGATACTAGTCACAAGCATGACTACTGACCTTCCTTAGATGAATGGACTACCTGACGAAGTTCCTCTATGTTAATGTCAACACAGGAAATATGTTTAACATCTAAGTTTCCACAGACTTGAAGTATGTAGTCTTTGGCTTCAACATCAGTAGATGAATTCCCTACTCCAATGCATGCTGTCAGACCTACTATCTGCAAATAATTTAGAAACAAACATACTGTATAATATACACAGTAAGAAGTACATACTTTAGATATACATTACTGGGGTTTAATTTTAGGTTTCCACAATAATGGCTCTGAAAAATGCCACCATATCAGGGAGGAGGGGGTCAGCCAATGGACAGAGCTGACTATTGGAATGCCCTCATATAATGTGGTCAGTGCAAAGGACTTTCATCCAAACGAATCCATGTCAACTGCTAGATTGCAAGAGCTTGGATTGAAGTCTTGAGTGGACAGAAGAGAGCAGCACAACAGGCATACAAAAAGGCTCATCAATCAACATAAGACTTGCATGGTTAGTCGCTAGACGCTGGAGATATTGCGAAGGAGATTGTAGCACTTATGGAAATGTCTGGAGTGCAATGAAGGTATTTGAAACTGAAACTGACTCTGAAAAAGGCAGCAGTTAGTAATAGGGTAACAACATTGCCTTAAAGCTATTCAGGAATGGAGACATGATGTGGGAATGTACTTTTTTATCTTTTCTACGCTGAGCAGGTCTGCACTAGATGTTCATCTGTCATGGAGCTGGTATGAACAGGGTTAAAATATCTATTGTACAATCTTCACTATCATCTGAAGTATAAATGATGTCTGTGTCTGTTGTGTTCAGTACACAAACTTGACAATGTGGCAGCTGACATATCTCAAGTATAGATGATGTCTGTGTCTGTTGTGTTCAGTACACAAACTTGACAATGTGGCAGCTGACATATCTGAAGTATAAATGATGTCTGTGTCTGTTGTGTTCAGTACACAAACTTGACAATGTGGCAGCTGACATATCTGAAGCATAGATGATGTCTGTGTCTGTTGTGTTCTGTACACAAACTTGGCAATGTGGCAGCTGACATAGTGGCAAAGGCAGGCAACAGGCTGCCACAGACAGACATCAGTATGACATATGAGGAAGCGAAAGCAGGAATCAAAATGGCTAACAAGAACAAATGTGCAAGAGGCCACCTGAGTAAACAAAAAGATGATGCCTACTACCAACTCAATAAAGAAGAACAAGTTGTATTATTCTGGCTACATACTGGGAGCAATAGGATGAGATTCCATATTTGTAACAAGTATGAGATATAGACATATGCACATATGGCAACAGCAAGCTGACAGTAACACACATTCTGCAAATGTCCAACATACAATAAACAGAGGAAACACACATGGCAGCCCCCATTTCAGTCTAAGACAAGCTATATGGAGATGTACACAGAACTCGGTTGACCACTAACTACTTTAGAAGTATACAAGTCAATGTCAGTCTAAGACAAGCTATATGGAGATGTACACAGAACTCGGTTGATCATTAACTACTTTAGAAGTATTCAAGTCAGTGTCAGTCTAAGACAAGCTATATGGAGATGTACACAGAAGTCAGTTGATCATTAACTGCTTTAGAAGTATACAAGTCAATGTCAGTCTAAGACAAGCTATATGGAGATGTACACAGAACTCAGTTGATCATTAACTACTTTAGAAGTATACAAGTCAATGTCAGTCTAAGACAAGCTATATGGAGATGTACACAGAACTCAGTTGATCATTAACTACTTTAGAAGTATACAAGTCAATGTCAGTCTAAGACAAGCTATATGGAGATGTACACAGAACTCAGTTGATCATTAACTACTTTAGAAGTATACAAGTCAATGTCAGTCTAAGACAAGCTATATGGAGATGTACACAGAACTCAGTTGATCATTAACTGCTTTAGAAGTATACAAGTCAATGTCAGTCTAAGACAAGCTATATGGAGATGTACACAGAAGTCAGTTGATCATTAACTACTTTAGAAGTATACAAGTCAATGTCAGTCTAAGATAAGCTATATGGAGATGTACACAGAACTCAGTTGATCATTAACTACTTTAGAAGTATACAAGTCAATGTCAGTCTAAGACAAGCTATATGGAGATGTACACAGAACTCAGTTGATCATTAACTACTTTAGAAGTATACAAGTCAATGTCAGTCTAAGACAAGCTATATGGAGATGTACACAGAACTCAGTTGATCATTAACTACTTTAGAAGTATACAAGTCAATGTCAGTCTAAGACAAGCTATATGGAGATGTACACAGAACTCAGTTGATCATTAACTACTTTAGAAGTATACAAGTCAATGTCAGTCTAAGACAAGCTATATGGAGATGTACACAGAACTCAGTTGATCATTAACTACTTTGAAGTATACAAGTCAATGTCAGTCTAAGACAAGCTATATGGAGATGTACACAGAACTCAGTTGATCATTAACTACTTTAGAAGTATACAAGTCAATGTCAGTCTAAGACAAGCTATATGGAGATGTACACAGAACTCAGTTGATCATTAACTACTTTAGAAGTATACAAGTCAATGTCAGTCTAAGACAAGCTATATGGAGATGTACACAGAACTCAGTTGATCATTAACTACTTTAGAAGTATACAAGTCAATGTCAGTCTAAGACAAGCTATATGGAGATGTACACAGAACTCAGTTGATCATTAACTACTTTAGAAGTATACAAGTCAATGTCAGTCTAAGACAAGCTATATGGAGATGTACACAGAACTCAGTTGATCATTAACTGCTTTAGAAGTATACAAGTCAATGTCAGTCTAAGACAAGCTATATGGAGATGTACACAGAAGTCAGTTGATCATTAACTACTTTAGAAGTATACAAGTCAATGTCAGTCTAAGATAAGCTATATGGAGATGTACACAGAACTCAGTTGATCATTAACTACTTTAGAAGTATACAAGTCAATGTCAGTCTAAGATAAGCTATATGGAGATGTACACAGAACTCAGTTGATCATTAACTACTTTAGAAGTATACAAGTCAATGTCAGTCTAAGACAAGCTATATGGAGATGTACACAGAACTCAGTTGATCATTAACTACTTTAGAAGTATACAAGTCAATGTCAGTCTAAGACAAGCTATATGGAGATGTACACAGAACTCAGTTGATCATTAACTACTTTAGAAGTATACAAGTCAATGTCAGTCTAAGACAAGCTATATGGAGATGTACACAGAACTCAGTTGATCATTAACTACTTTAGAAGTATACAAGTCAATGTCAGTCTAAGACAAGCTATATGGAGATGTACACAGAAGTCAGTTGATCATTAACTACTTTAGAAGTATACAAGTCAATGTCAGTCTAAGATAAGCTATATGGAGATGTACACAGAACTCAGTTGATCATTAACTACTTTAGAAGTATACAAGTCAATGTCAGTCTAAGACAAGCTATATGGAGATGTACACAGAACTCAGTTGATCATTAACTGCTTTAGAAGTATACAAGTTGATGTCAGTCCAAGACAAGCTATATGGAGATGTACACAGAACTCAGTTGATCATTAACTACTTTGAAGTATACAAGTCAATGTCAGTCTAAGACAAGCTATATGGAGATGTACACAGAACTCAGTTGATCATTAACTACTTTAGAAGTATACAAGTCAATGTCAGTCTAAGACAAGCTATATGGAGATGTACACAGAACTCAGTTGATCATTAACTACTTTAGAAGTATACAAGTCAATGTCAGTCTAAGATAAGCTATATGGAGATGTACACAGAACTCGGTTGATCATTAACTACTTTAGAAGTATACAAGTCAATGTCAGTCTAAGACAAGCTATATGGAGATGTACACAGAACTCGGTTGACCACTAACTACTTTAGAAGTATACAAGTCAATGTCAGTCTAAGACAAGCTATATGGAGATGTACACAGAACTCAGTTGATCATTAACTACTTTAGAAGTATACAAACCAATGTCTGAAAATATTGGAAGAAGAAGAAGTAGAGAAGAAGGAAACAAACCTGACTGCTCTTTTCTTACCAAGTGTTTATCTTTGTCTTGGGGGTCTCTGTGACTGGGTGGTTAAGCCTTTGCCTTGCACTCGAAGGTCGTAGGTTCGAACGGGACCACGGCCTTCTGTTCACAGTGCAGTTTTTTCCAGAGACCCTAGGATTGTTGCCGTAGCTACGGAGTTCGTACTTGTGCAATACTCTGGCAGGTGGTGTGCCATTTCTGTGAAGAGGGACCAGCCATATGGGGTAAAACCTGGTGCAATGAAGTCAATCCTTCGGCTTTATCTGTGTCCCTCGCACTGAGAAGTCAGTGGTAATGAGCAAGCTAATAGGTTGGCTGGCATGCCTACGATATCAGAGGGAGATGCAATGGACTGAAATTAATTAGCACACTGAGAGTCTTTTCAAACAGAGGAGTTTCAGGGTTGTGAATCTCACTCGCTGACCAGATTGACAGAGATGGGTGTCAATATTGGTACAGCCTGAAAAGAACAACATACCAAATATGCAAAGAGATTGATTAATCTGCATTGAACTGGCTTGTTGGACCGCTGGATGCTGCTGGATTTGTTGAGGCAGGGATCACAGCACCTAGTGCTATGATGTAGTCCTCATATAACCGAAAACTGAAGTTCAGTATACCAATGTAAAAACAATTTTTATAGGTAATGCCAAGTTGCCAAGCAAGCAGATAAAATACTATTTACCTGTGGTAATTTGACACATGACTGTTCACCTCTTGTCCTTGTTTGGATAATTTGTTGCTTTATCTTCAAGTAATGAATCATTAGTGTGTTATAAGGCTCCTCCTTACGTGTGTGGTGACACTCATCAAATACCATCATTGAGAAAATGGCCAAAAGTTCAGACTTATTCCGAATAAGATGGTTCTCTAGAATGCGAGGCGTCATGACAATCACATCATATTCCGGAATGATGAGTTCCAGTTGCAGACTGTATTTACTGTCTCCAGTCAAACTAAAGACCTTGAAATTAAACAATAACAATGTAATCTGTGAAATGTTACTGTCAATATATATTTGATATAAATAAAATCATATTATATTTACTTCAAGAAAATAAAATATAACCATCATCATCACCATCATAGGTTTTCATTGGGTAGTACCCCATGGCGGATGCCTGGCAATTTTTATGGAGTAGCTGAATGCCCAAGTATCAACTCCTCACTCTCCACTTTGCTGATGGAATCCAGAGTCCAGAGGGGTGCAAGCAAGACGTCTGGTATCAATTTGGTTGCAGGAGATATTATATGATGCCTGCCAACCTTAGGGGCTCCACTAAAAAATTTATGTTTGGGTTTACTCCAATAGCCTTTGCCTCTCCGAGGCCCACAAGTAGTGCAGCTATTTGCCCATAGCTGGGAGTCTGGTTCTTGAATATCAGAGTAAATCCATTTAGTGGTGGGCCCATAGCACAAGTCTAGATGTCAGATCTCCTCCAAAATTATTTGTAGGATTTACTCCCCATTATATAATTTTTGTGTGTGTAAAACCTGACCTAGGAAGTCAGGGCCCATTTAGACCTTGACCTTGTAATCAAAGTTTCCTGGTCTACACCGCTGGAAGGTGGGGTTGAGTTGTGTGTTCTAAGGGTCATCGGTAGACTACAAATTTTACTTTCTCCCCCACCCCCTAAGAGAAACTAGCCCATCCCAACCCTGCTGGATGCAGAGCCAAGCTCAGAGCACACCTTGTAGACCTATACAACCAATACTATTACATTTAGTAACAAAGAATACTACTTCTGATATTGATATGTATAGAATTAATATTTATGTTTAAACTAAATGTCAGCTGTTAATTTTTGTTTTTAATAAATGTTGCTACATTAATTCTGCCAGTGACGCAGTTCAAATATATGTCAAGTCTTTGTTTTAGAAGTATATGAAATAATAATGAAATATTTATAAGAAGCAAGATTGTTGGACATCTTCAGCCTTCAAAAACAGCAGTGGAATCAAACAAAGATGTGTCCTCTGCTCTGTATCATATTTGAAGTCATGCTTAGCTACACCAACCGGTCGTTAACTGACAGGGTCTACCTACACACTGTTCAATTGAAGATTATACAATATAGTTTGTTTTACAGCAAAAAACAAAAAACAGCTGTGGCAATTGGGATATGCTGTTTGCAGATATAATAGCCGTCCATCGCAAGCGATGATGACAACAATCTCAGACGTGTACTGTTGCACCTCTCTGGTGTGTGCGGAGGTGACTGTAGAGTCCAATCCTAGAACAGAATCCCGACCACAGGTGGGGCATACATGATCAAGGTTAGACATGTGCGTGTTGTGTGCTCTGTCTTTTCGCCTTGCTCGTTTTCTCTGTGACTCAACAATACGATGATTCTCAGCTATTCGGGTTCCTCTTTGTTGTTACAGCGCCACATTTGGCGATCTTGCGCAAGGATTCCCAGCACGTATTGTCTATATCGAGCATTTCAGAGACACTTTAAGAGTGTCTTTAAAGCGTTTTTCTGTCCACCAGCAGAACGTCTGCCCCTTCAAGCTCGCCATACATCAACTGTTTTGGGATGCGTTTATCAGGCATTCGAGCAACGTGACCGACCCATCTCAGTTGGGCCTTCTGCAACAGGGTGTTGACGCTTGGGATCTTTGCTCTTGTGAGGACTTCGCTGTCTGGAATTTTGTCCTGCCAGTTTATTTTTAGTATTCTGCGTAGACAGCTTGTGTGGAAATGGTTTAATTTTCTTCCGTGTCTGCTATACACTGTCCATGTCCCGCTTGCGTACAGCAGCGTGGTTAGCACTATGGCCTGGTAAATTTTCAGCTTTGTGACTATGCTTATCCCCTTCCGTTCCCACACAGTGACACGTAACCTTCCGACGCAGCACTGGCTTTGGATATCCTATTGTGGACCTCAGAATCTATGTTTGCCGATCTGGATAGAAGGCTGCCAAGATAAGCAAAGTTGTCCGTTGACAGGAGACGCTGGTGTTTAATGTTGATGACTGGATCGTAATACTGTTCTCTAGGCGCGGGCTGGAACATGACCTCTGTTTTTGGTGTTAATGGTGAGGCCAAACCTATCACAGGCCATTGAGAACTTGTCCATGTAAGTCTGCATTTCTTCCTCAGAGTTGGTAGCGAGGCCACAGTCATCAGCAAACAACAGGTTTGAGATAGTTGATTCTTTTACCTTGGTGGAGGATTTTAACCTCCGAAGATTGAATAGGTTACCGTCTGTCCTGTATCTAATCTTTACCCCATGTTCGTCGCCTTCCCAAAGACATCCGTGAGCATGGCAGCAAACATCATGCTGAAGAGTGTTGGGGCCAGTACACAGCCCTGTTTGACGCCGTTGGTGACATGGAAGGCTTCCGACAGCTCCCCTTCGCCAAGTACACGTGCCATCATGCCCTCGTGAAACTGTTGAACGATCTTGATGAATTTCCTGGGCATCCACATTTTTCCATGATCTTCCATAGACCCTCCCTGTTAACGTGTAAAGCCTTTGTCAGATCGACAAAGACCATATAGAGGTTACGGTGCTGCTCTTGGCATTTCTCCTGTAGTTGGCGAGCAGCAAAAATCATGTCTGCTGTTCCACGACCTGCTCTGAAGCCACATTGGGTCTCAGGGGTAAGTCCTGTTCCAGGTGATCGATTAATCGATTGAGGAGGACTCTGGCCAGTATTTTGCCAGCGATTGACGGGAGGAGATCCCCTGTGGTTATCGCAGGCCTGGCGGTTTCCTTTCCGCTTGTACAGGTGGACAATAGTGGCATCCTTTAATTCCTGTGGCACACGTTCGTTGCACCAAATGGATGTAAATAACTGTCAATTTTAGCATCAACGTGGGCCCTCCTTCTTTGTAGACTTAGGTTGGTATTGAGTCCGCACCCGGTGCCTTCCCGCTGGACATCTGACTTGTTGCCTTCTTGACCTCTGCTAAGGTAGGTGAAATATCAAGCTTGGCATTGATTGGGACCTGGGGCATGCGCTCTATGGCTTCATAACATATAGTGGATGGATGGTTGAGGACAGAACGAAGTGTTCTGCCCAGCGATTTAGTATCTGAGGCTTGTCAATTAGTAGCCTTGCTCCATCTGCATCAGTATGGGAGTGGGGTGAGATTGTTGAGGTCCGTAAACAGTTTTTAGGCATCGTAGAAGCGTTTGAAATCATGTCTGTCTGCATATATCTGGATTTCATCAGATTTTTTTCTTAGCCATGCGTCTTGTAATTTCCTGATTCTCTCTTGAGCCTTCTACGAGCATCTAGGAAAGCTGTTTTTGGATGATGATGATGGGTCATTTTGATAGGCTCTGTATGTCTCATGTTTCGTGAGAAGAATAGACTTGATTTCTTCGTCATTTCGTCAAACCAGTCGTGGCTCTTGCGTACAGAGTGTCCTATGAGCTCAGAGGTAGATAGGTACACGGTGTCTCTGAGGGCAGTCCAGTCATCGACCACGCTGGTTTTGCCAAATTGGAGGTCCTTCAATTTGTCGTCCAGGTCTCTTATTAAACTTTCGGTGACAGCGGAGCTTTTCAATTTGGAGACTGCCAGCTTTTTGTTGGTTTGCGACCCTGGTGACATTTTCTAGGCTTGATGCGGAGGTTGAGCTTTGACACGATCAATCTGTGATCGGTCCAACATTCTGCTCCGCATAGCCTTGTGACTCTGACGTCACGTCTGTCATTTTCCTTACGATGACGTTTTATTATTAGACGTTTAATAATCATGATTTAGGGGATGCATCCATGACGTTTTGTTTCGGGTTGGTAAACGAAACAAGGAGTTTGTAATTGTTAGGTCGTGGGCAGCACATGTCTGAGTAATGAAGCCCATTACTATTGCACTTGCCACGCCGTACTCCTAGTACTCCATCCCAGACCCGATGGTCTGTCCTTACTCTGGCATTGAAGTCCCCGAGTATGATGAGCTTCTCAGACCTTGGGACCGCTGAGATGGCTGAGTCAAGGTCTTCGTAGAAACCATCCTTGATTTCGCTTGGATTTGTCATTGTCGGGCGTAGACGCTGAGTAAAGTGGCACTCTTTTTACCTCCTAGTGAGATCTGAAGAGTCATCACTCTGTCACTGACACCTTTGGGAGTCTGGTGAGGCCGCGCACAAGATGAGATTTGACAGCAAACCCTACACCAGATTCCCGACGTCTGTATTGGCCCCTCCACTCCAAAGAAAGTGTAACCTCCGCCCACCTCTGACAGCTGACCCTCGTCAGGAGTCTGGTCTCACTCAAGGCATTTGAGCAACTTGACCGACCCATCTCAGTTGGGCCTCCTGCAACAGGGTGTTGACGCTTGGGATCTTTGCTCTTGTGAGGACTTCGCTGTCTGGAATTTTGCAGATAATGTGATTTTGTTAACCCATCATCATCACCAGGTGCCGCGCCAGCTGGCTTAGGTGATTATGGATCTCCACAAATCTGTCTCTGGTGTTTGCTGTTATCTCAGATGTTGACACTCTACCATGACATGAAATCAGAGTATTCAAAATTTTCTCTCTCTGTCTTCCTCTGTCTCCTCTACCCTTGATTTTACCAATTGTCAAAATGTGTTCTAAACCTCCCTTTCTCATCACATGTCCAAAAAATGATGACTTGCCTCTTTCTTATATTGATGATAAGCTTTCTGTGTCTTGACCTCATTCAACACCTCAACATTAGTCATTTTAGCAGTCAATGGGATTTTCATCATTCTTCTATAAAACCACATCTCTGTGGCCCTCAGAGATTTTTCAATCTGTGTGTTTATTGTCCATGACTTGTATCCATATGTCAGTATTGGTTCTATGTAGCACTGAATAACTCTCCTTCTGATCTCAATTGACAATGACTTGTTCCATATAATGCTTCTCATTTTCTGGAACGATGTTTTCGCCTGTCCTATTCTGCTCTTTGACAATGAACAAGCAGTTAGAAGACAGAATTGATGCATTTGAGATGTGGATATATAGAAGAATAAGCAGAGTTTCATGGACAGAAAAACAGACAAATAAACAAGTTTTAGGAAAACTAGGCATGAAGAAACAATTATTAAGAGAAATAAAATTCAGACAAGTAAAGTATTTTGGGCACATAAAAAGGCATGACACCATGATAAAACATTTACTAGAGGGAAAGTTGAGGGAGGAAGAGCAAGAGGAAGACCGAGAGATAAGTGGGAGGAAACTTTAAGAAATGGACAGGTTACAGTCTGGCAGTGTGCAACACAAGGGCGAAAGACAGAGGATGCTGGAGATTCATTGCAGCCAACCTTCGATGTGGAGACGGCACCTGATGATGATGATTCTGCTCTTTATTTCTGATCGGCATCTGCCATCTGATGTTACCAGGACTCAGGTATTTAAGTTGCTGTACTTGTCATTTACTGTGATGGTGCATTTTGTCAGTCTGCTTTTTGGATATGATCATAACTTCTTCCTTCTTAATATTCAAACTGAGTCCTTTGTTGTTACTTTCTGTCACAACCTTATCAACTAATTTCTGTAGCTCCATTTCATTTCTTTTCTTGCTATTAAGACAGTATCATCAGCGTATCTCAGGTTATTTATGATATGTCCTCCACAGCTATTCCAGGAAAATCTTTTATAGACCTAAAAATGCTTTCACAATACAGTGAGAACAAGTCTGGTGATAATACGCATCCTTGTCTAACACCCTTTTTAATCTTCTGGAAAGTTTCTATCTTTTTGTGTCTTATAACTGCTGTTTGCTGCCAATATATGTTCTCAATGACTCTTAGATCTTTGCTGTCGATGTTTCAGCTCTCTAACATTTTGGAAACAGAAACAAACTATGGGCCATACTAAGTGAATATGGAATTCAGGGCCAACTATTAGACAATATTAGAGCGCTATACCAAAAATGCTCAAGCGTAGTACGAACAAGCGACGGCCTGACAGACGAATTTGAATTATCATCAGAAGTAAGTCAGGGATGTGTGCTTTCGCCTATACTTTTCAATATTTACATAGACAGGATAACACAAGAAACCAAGACAGATAACAACCTCGATAAACAACTACAATTTAATCAACGAACTACTCTTTGCAGATGATCAGAGTATAATTTACAACAACGAACACAAACTTCGACAACACATTAATGCACTGCAAGCGACATGCGCAAATATGACATGAAAATTAACACCTCCAAAACAGAAGTCATGACAATAAGTAGGTCAACAGGTCAAATAAATATACATGTGAATAATGTCAAAATACAACAGACTCAGTGGCGTAGCTAAGGGGCGAGGGGCGGACCGCCCTGGTGACAGCATATGGAGGGTGACACTATGTCACCTCCAACAAAATTTTTCAGCCAGGCTAAGGTGCGAAAATAGTCTGAAAATAGAATTGTGATAAAAACCCAACCAACAAAGGAAATGTGACCGTTATGACGTCACATATTTCGAATTTGAATCTATAAACCGTCGAAAATATTGTCTGAGCGAGTACAGCTCTTTTGGTGAGTCATTTTTCTTATATTTTTATTATAATTTATTTCGAACAATGTTCGAAATAAATGACGACCATGGCTTTGTCGAATTATATGAAAAACGTCACGACGACAGCATAATATCAATGGAAGCTGTCGAAAGACGACAGCTTCCATTGATATTATGCTGGGCATGTACAGTCCGCAAGATGCAAGGATGTACATTTGACAAAGCAGTTGTTTACCATTTACAAACTACAATGGACATTTATGAAATTTTCGTCAAATTTATAGGACTAAAAACAGAAAGTAAAATATAAATAAAAGAACTTTTTAAAAATCTCCTTTGACTAATGGACTAAAAAGCAGGTAACTTCTTGGAGCTTGTTGAATTGTTATCTCACTACGATGTAGCGTTAAGAGAACATCTTGTCAGACTCCAGGAAAGAACAGACAGATTGTCGGATCTGGCTGTTCTGTCCATTGAACACGAGCTTACAAGACAAATAGATTTTGACGATGTCATTGACCTGTTTGCCACAATGAAAACAAGAAGACATTCCTTCTAGGACTATAGTGTCGAAGGACATTCTTTTGGTCTGTGCATTGCCGTGTTTTGCATTTAGATGTTCTGAAAGTGAACAGTTGCATTTTAAAAATCTTTGGATTTGAACTATTTGTTTTGTGGTATTGGATTCGGATTTTGTCTTGGATCATACATCTAATCAGTAACGTACCGGTCAGTAGAGTAAAGTAGAGCCTAGAGGTAGAGTATGTATGAAAATTTAGCTACACCTAACCATTCAGCATAGGGTCGTGTGGGGTCACTGGGGTGACATTTGAACGGACCGCCCGGGTGACGTTTACTCTAGCTACGCCACTGAACAGACTCCAGAATTCAAATATCTCTGGAGTATATTCACAGCAGATGGAAAGATGGACAGAGAAATCGAGACTAGATGCCAGAAGGCAGATGCAGTGACATACCAACTGTCACCACTATTAAAACATCCAGGCATTAACATGGCAGTCAAACGACAACTGATAAACTGCATATTTATTCCAACTCTCTGCTATCAGTGCCAAACATGGCCCTGACTAAGACACAAGAAAGAAAGATTACAACATGTGAAATGAGATGTCTACGAAAGGCTGTCAACGTTACAAGGCGAGATAGAGTGAGAAACGAGAATATCAGAAGCATCATTGGTACTATACCATGCATACAGTACATCGAGAAGTAAAGACTCAAGTGGTTCGGCCATCTAATGAGAATGGAACCACATTTACTACCATCACGTGTCTATAATAATCGACACTCAGGGCGCAGAGCACGAGGCAGGACAAGAACACGATGGATAGATAACATCTCAGAGTCCCTGAGAAAGCATGGACTAACAACGCACCGCAACACACCTGGCACAAGATAGGAAACTAACTCTTCCCACGATGCTTCACTGCAAATGTGGTTAAGATAAGATAAGATAAGGTAACATTTTGGAAAGTTCTTGATGGTGTACATTGTCGAATGCCTTGGTGTAGTCTATGAAGCACAAGTATAGATCTGCTTTTACTTCTATTGATCTTTCTATTAGTGCTCTTAGGATATATATAGCATTGCCAGTGCCCTTGTTTTCAACAAATCTACACTGTTCATCACTGATTTCTGGTCTTATTCTGCTTCTCATCCTTCTCATCATTATTCTCAGCAGTATCTTTGTCATATGACTCATAAGACTGATAGTGTGGTGATCTTCACATTCGATTGCTCTTGGTTTCTTCGGCTAAGACAGAAATATGGACAAGTAGATCTTTTGGAATACAACCACTGTCATATATGTCATTTAAGAGTTTTGCTATCACTTCGGTTCCTAGATTTCCTAGAGCTTGAATTTCTTCTGCTGTTATGTTATCTGGACCGGGAGATTTTCCTCTTTTAATGTGTTTTATGGCATCTTTAACTTCAGCTGCAAGTATTGGTATTCCATAGTATGCGTCTTGTATATTTAGTTCCTCTCTGCCATTGTCATAGAGTTCTCCTATATATTCTGTCCACCTTCCCGTTATGTTTTCTTCCCCCAATAATATTTTACCTTCTTTAGATTTCAGGCATCCAGTTCGTGTGTGTGTTTTTCTTTCTGTGATGTCATTTATTTGTTTGTGCAAAGATTTTGTGCCTTTTTTATGCTGTTTCTCAATTTCACTTATCTCAGATTGAGCCAGTTCTTGTTTTCTACCCTGCATTTGTCTTTTATTTCCTTATTTAGTCTGTCCTATTCTTCTGTCTTTTGCTTGCTGTTTCTTCTTGCATCCATTAACTGTAATATTTCCTTCACATACATTTCTTCCTTACACTGTGTTTCATTTTTTGGATGATTTCAGATTATGTTTGACATATTGACTCCTTTAGAATTTCCCACTGTTCATCAATACTTTGTATTTTTGCTATTTCGTTGTATCTATTCTGTACTACCATGTTGTATCTCTTCTCTCTCATATCTTTGTCTATTCTAAGTAAAGCAAAATTTAATTTGATGTTATGTGGAGCCTTCTCATTCTTTTCAATTTTATTCTAAATTTTCCGATTATTGGTATATGGTCACTGTTGCAATCTGTTCCGGGTCTTGTTTTAGAGGATAGCAAACCATTCTTAAATTTTTTTGGGAACCTCATACAGAAGTCAAACTTCAGACCTTTATGAACAGGATCATAATGCCTGGCAAAGATTACTGGCTCATTTTCAGTCTAAAATTGACTAGCATAGAGACCAATGGCATAGAACCTCCACACTGTATCACTCCACACTGTATAACTTATGAGGCCATGAACTATAGATTGTAAATCAGTTCAATTATCTGAACTATACCATGGATATAAACCTCACTTTCGAAGAAATGGACATGCCACCAACAAATATTGCAACAATGCAAGAAATGAGCATGACACCAACAAATATTGCAACAATGCAAGAAATGAACATGCCACCAACAAATATTGCAACAATGCAAGAAATGAATATGCCATCAATAAATATTGCAACAATGCAAGAAATGAGGATACCACCAATAAATATTGCAAGAATGAATTTGAAAATGTTTTGTAAAGTATGGAAGATGACAAATTCCAGAACCAAAACATACAAGATGATGGAAACCTGAAACAAATTACCTTAGCCGTAGATATCATTTGTTTGAGGTTTTGAAGATAAAATAAATGTTATAGGACATTGAAATAAGATTATTACAGCTCTGCCAAATAAACCTCTTTCAGACAAGGACAAAGAAAGTGACAAAATTTGTTACAAAAGTCATCGGTAAATGTTACAATGGAAAAGTAGCTAGTAAAATGTGGTTTTCATTGCATCTAAAAGGGTTTAGTATACATTACTTATATGCCCAAGCACACAGCAGTATGGAGAAATTACTTGCAGACCATTTGTATCGTATAATGGCACGAGAGGAATTTAACAGTACATTACTTATTCCCCAGGGTAGAGCGGTATGGAGAAATTACTTGTAGGCCTTATGTATAGTATATAACGGTAGAGAGACATTTAACAGTAAATTACTTATATGGACAGAGTAGAGAAGTATGGAGAAATTACTTGCAGGCTCTATATAGCATATAATGGTATGAGAGGAATATCACAGTACATTACTTGTATGTCCATGGTAGAGCGGTATGGTATGGAGAAATTACTTGCAGGCTCTATATAGCATATAATGGTATGAGAGGAATATCACAGTACATTACTTATACTTTACCTTAAACTGTTTAGGTAGAAATGTTTGAAGAACCCGGAACTGTTGCATAACTAGTGGAACTGTACGAGCAAAGAAGACTACTTTTCTTTTCAGAGTTTCCCCAACTGTAAAAGAATAAAATAACAGAAAACAGGTTCATTTGTTAAAATATATACAACTTATTCTGCATTTATTTTTCACTTCTCTGCCCATGATGTTCTAAGAACTTTTCTATAACATCTTGTTTCAAAAGCTTCAATTTTGTTTTTTAATATTATAGAAGATAAAAATGATCAAAGATTATAATACTCACTATAGGTTACTATTTCCAATAAATGTAGTTGAGAAACAAAATATTCATTAAAAACATAAACTTGGAAACAATTTGCACATATGAAATAGGTTTACAAGACATATGTTATAAATCTGGAATTTTGTCTTGCCAGACTACTGAAAATAAAATGGCAGGACAAAATTACAGATACCAAAGCCCTGATAAGAGTCAAGTTTCCAAGTGCCAAAACCTTGTTGCAGAAGACCCAGGTGAGATGGCCCAGTCACACTGTGTGAAGGCCTGATAAACGCATCCCAAAACAGTTGATGACATGCTTTGAAAATTTTGATTTTCAAGGCCAGCTTGGGCCAAATATTCTTGGTGAACACAGGGTATGCTGTTGGACTACAGGAGACCCTGATCCTTTACTTGGGGATCTAAATTACAAGTACCCCTGAAGTCTGAGTAAAGGTGTCTGAATGGTGAGAAGCACAGGTGATAAGGAAATCAATCTTTCATGCAAGAATCAGTCTTCTTTTTCTTCTTCTAACCAGGGCTGTGAGTTTTCACTCTTGGGCAGCCAATGCCAATTTGTAGAATCTGCATGTGTTCTGTAATTGTGAAAGACTAGTGTAAAGGGTATTATGAACAGATGGGTGTGGTGGGAGGAGCTCTTGTCTAGCTTTATGCAGTCCAGGACATTCAAGCAAAATATGCTGTACTGTCTCACATGAATGACTGCACTTTCTACAGTGTGGTAGGTGTGGGGTTTATTCTGTGTAGGTGGTAATTCAGTCCAACATGTCCTGTTCTTAACTGAAAGATAGTGCTTTGATCTTTCTTTGTAGCAGATTTATATTGTCCTTGGGGTTTGGTCTATTCATCTCTGCATACATGTCCGACCAGTCGTCCCCATAGCCCATCGGTTCAGTCAATCTTCTCTGGAGTTGTTTTTCAGAATCTGTTTTATACTTTGTATGCTAACAGCTTTGTCTATTTGTGGTTTTGATGATCCCTGTTTGGCCAGATGATCTGCCTTGTCATTTCCTGGGATATTTGTGTGCCCAGGGATCCACTGTAGAATGACATTAATATCAAAGGAGGAAACCAGATTGTGGACGACTGATGTCAATGACTGGATCTCGCTTGACTGATTCTGCTGTTCGCCTAAAGCTTGTAGTGTGGACTGTGAGTCAGTGAATACTATCATGTCTTGGATAATATTCTCTCCAAGTTCAAACTGCTGGTGGACTAGTTCTACAGCGGTCTTTATGGCTATAATCCCTGCCTCATAGTTGGAACATATATTACCACAAGGAGCACAGTAACTATAGGTAGTTCCATCTGGATATTTCAGGTATATGCCGAAGCCAGCGTAAGTAGTGGCTTTGAAAGCTGAACCATCAGTGTAGGCATGGATAGAGGAAGTTGGATAACTGTCTATTGTCTCCAACGCACAGATTTTAAGATCGTGCAAGTGTTGCTTTGTTTATACAGGGTGTTCAAGATAAATACAGCCCCATTGACAAATCGAAAGTTGCCAGTTACACAGTGAGTTGTGTTTATTTACTATTTAAACCGTTTCTGACTAGCTCGTCCTATGTCACATTTATTCATCGCCTTCCCACTACAATTACACACCGTAACACAACCTTGACCTATACTACGTCATAACTGAACCTTCTCATTTTCATACAAATATGCCAGATTAGCTCCATTCACAGGCTTTCTTTTATCTTGAAACACCCTGTAGTTTTATCAAGGAGGTATTTCTGGATTACTGGTTGTTTTATGTTTAGCCATGGTGTAGGCCGGGCATCTTGTGATCGGTTCTCTGTCAGTTGGGAGATGGTAATGTTCGAGATTTTTCCCAACTTCCAGCAATGATTTTTGCTGGATTCTTTTATTGGATTTCCACCTGTCAATAGTTTGTCTGTTGGGATGGTTTTTCTATTCTTTTATATCATTCGACTGCTTCTATTAGTGCCCTTCATCTCCTATTATCTAGTGGTTCGATGTTGGTGTCGATTTCACAAGCAGTTGGGGTCGTTCTCATTCCCCACATATAAACCTGAGACCCTGATTCTGCACTCTGTCCAGGGATGTTGTGATGTGCTCACTTGCTATAGCTTGGAGAGGAAGGCAGTTTTCCATTGTAGATCTTACATTGCCAAGATATAGTTGCCTAAGGGTGCTCTTGTCTGCACCCCAAGTGGTGCTAGCAAGTCTTTTAACCATGTTGAGTCTTTTAGATGCTTTTTCTTTTATGCTGTTAATGTGTTCTGTCATCCTCAGTTGTTTGTCTAATTTGACTCCCAGGTAAGTCCAGTTCTCCTCTTTTTTCAGCAGTGCTCCATTCATTTTAAGCCGAAAGGTTCTTTGAGTTGTTTTGGGGCTGCGGGAGAATGTAGTATACACAGTTTTCTGTTCATTGACTTTAAGCTTCCATAGGTTGCAATATGTTGAAATTATGTCAAGGGTTCTATTAAGTTTAGCCCGAGTTAGTACAGGGTATTTCTCGCTTGTCCATATTACAAGGTCATCAGCAAAAGGGGCTTTCTGTGTGTTTAGAAGGGATGGGAGGTCATTGATGAAGATGAGGAAAAGGGTGCAGCTAAGGGCAGAGCCCTGTGGGAGGCCTTCCTCTAGTGTTCTCTTGGAGGACATTGTTCCACTAAAAGATGTTCCAATGGTCTTGTTTTGGAGAAAAGCTTGTATCCATTGTGACATCTTTCCATGGATCCCCATATTGAGCATCTTCATCAAAAGGCCCTTCCTCCAGACTCTGTCATATGCTTGTTGCAAATCAATGAAAACCGTGGTTGTGTGCTTTTCATGCAAGAATAAGTCAGAGGTGCTATATTAGAATGAATTCATAGTGAGCAAATGAGCAACAAAATTCAATAAAATTTAGATAAGAGTTAAACAGTGTTGTGTATCACAGTATCTATACTCTATACATGCAACAATATTCTTTATATGCCAAAACTAAAAACTAATCTCTCATTAAGTTTTCAGTCGAAATTGATCTTAAATTATTAAATGCACCTGTAATGCAACAATGACCAAATCTGAATTTAACTTACCATGTTGCTCCAGCAGATGCTTAAGTATGATATAAACTGCCACTATAGTTTTTCCAGAACCAGTCGGAGCATAGATTATTGTGTTTGTTCCATGTAGTGCAGCAGCTTCTGCCAGTTCTATCTGATAATCCCACATATCAAGCTTTTTGGCTTATAGAAAAGATCAATTATTTTTAATGGACATTGAGAAATTATATCACTGTACATCAATCACTTTTTTAATGAGTTGAAATGGTAAAGATATTTCATAATTACAAAATTATCAAGAAAAGTATGTTGTCTAATTTAGCCAGTCATGCAGTAAATGATATCTACCATCTTACAGCTAAAAACATAACACTATAACACCACAAGACATTACACCATAATATTTGTTACTTTGTTGACTGAGAATAAAGATTACAAATACAAGATAATATTGTAACATAAATTTTGGTTTGAGTAGATACTATTGTACCTGTAGTTTGGGTTATCAGTTACATGAGGACTATCATCATAGCACTCCGAACATGTTCATACTCGTAGTTACTTCAATCCCTGTCTCAACAAATCAGCAGCATCCAGTAGCCTAACATGGCTGTTCGATGTTGATTAATCAATTTTTGTGCATATTTGGTATGTCATTCTTTTCAGTATGTATCAATATTGACATTGTACAACACAATACTGACATATGGATGCGAATCATGGACAATAAACAAACAGATCGAAAAATTTCTGAAGGCTACAGAGATGTGGTTTTACAGAAGAATGATGAGAATTCCATGGACTGCTAAAATCACTAATGTTGAGGTGTTGAATGAGGTCAAGACACAGAGAAAACTTATTATCAATATAAGAAAAAGGCAGTCATCATTTTTCGGACATGTGATGAGGAGGGAGGTTTAGAACACATTGTGGCAACTGGTAAAATTGAAGGTAGACGAGACAGTGGAAGACAGAGAGAGAAAATTTTGGATAGCCTGACTTCATGGAACAGTAGAGCGTCAACATCTGAATTGATAGCAAACACCAAAGATAGAGGTTTGTGGACATCCATGATCGCCTACGCCAACCGACACGACACCTGATGATGATGACAACACAATAATTCTTCCAATATTATGCTATCAGCGCCAAACTTGGTCGCTGACATTAAACGATAGCAGAAAATTTGTCACGACAGAGATGAAGTGTCTACTCAGAATGCTGGGAATATCAAGAAGAGACTGGTTTAGAAATTAAGACATCAGAAAAAAGCGGGCTCAACATCAGTATTTAACTTCATCAAGAAACAACAAATTAAATAGTTTGGCCACATATGCAGATGATTATCAACAGACTGTACGCCACAATGATCAATGCTACTCCGATACAAAGATCAATGCTACTCTGATACAAAGATCAATGCTACTCTGATACAAATATCAATGCTACTCTGATACAAATATCAATGCTACTCTGATACAAATATCAATGCTACTCTGATACAAAGATCAATGCTACTCTGATACAAAGATCAATGCTACTCTGATACAAATATCAATGCTACTCTGATACAAATATCAATGCTACTCTGATACAAATATCAATGCTACTCTGATACAAAGATCAATGCTACTCTGATACAAAGATCAATGCTACTCTGATACAAATATCAATGCTACTCTGATACAAATATCAATGCTACTCTGATACAAATATCAATGCTACTCTGATACAAATATCAATGCTACTCTGATACAAATATCAATGCTACTCTGATACAAATATCAATGCTACTCTGATACAAATATCAATGCTACTCCGATACAAATATCAATGCTACTCTGATACAAATATCAATTCTACTCTGATACAAAGATCAATGCTACTCTGATACAAATATCAATGCTACTCCGATACAGCAGATACAAAGCAAAAGGTTATACATGTTAAAGGTAGACCTCAGAAATAGCAGTGGCAGTGAAAAACACTGTTTATGAAACACACACAAAAGCCTGTTCTTGAAATCTATTCTTATCCTGACACTGTTGAGGCAAAACTGGGTTAGAGAAAAGAAGAAAAAAGAAGAAAAGAAAGAAGTTGATTAAACATTTCAACCAACCTTCCATTTCACTACGTTCATCAGCAAAGTTTTCCCCATCTGAGGTACCACACATGGATAATCTTGCTACTTGTTCAACAATTGAAATTATATATTCTGGTGCAGTATTTCCACTATTAAGCCACATCTGGATTCCTGGTAATGCAGACACCTTTTTTGTCTCTTCAGACATTAGTTCCACTCCTGTTTATAAGTTACAACACAATAATTAAATATGCTGAATGTAAAACACAGTTCATAAATTTTACTTCATTTTGATCCCATAATGTATAAATAATACTGAATTGTTCTGTAATGTTGTTCACATAATTTATAAATAATACTGAATTGTTCCGTAATGTTGTTCACATAATGTATAAATTATACTAAATTGTTCCGTAATGTTACATCCTCCAGAGGCTCACATGAATCTACTGTCCTGGGCAAGTGGTTGTTTATGGCAATGAGAAAGTAGACAGAATTGTGTCAAGAACAATGACAGTCAGGGACTTTAGGATGGATAAGAGAATATTTATTTGTCTCTTGGGGATCTACTGTTAGATGAGGACACTAAAATTGAAGTTGAATCTATCCAGTAATTCAAAATGTTTGGAATTACACGTTGTAAAAGTAGAACTGGATGCTTGAGGGGAGTGTGTTTAACCAGCGAGACACAGGAACCATCAGTATGCATACTATTCAACATCTCTTGGGGGAGACTGAGCATTAATGGGTCTACATGGAGCATAATGATGTAGGTTCAGTAACTAATAATGAATATTAACTAAATAATATATTTTAATAACAATTCTAAGTGGCAATCTCTTTTATGATCATAAATAGATGTCAAGGTCAAACACTTGATGTCATTGAAATTTATCAACCATAACCAGAGTGGGAAACAAAGAATGTCACATTTTCAAGAAAAAAATAATCTCAAAATGTATAAATCAGCATCATGGAAGGTTTACAAAAAATAAAGTTAGATCCAAGAGGTGCAAATACTGACACCAAACACATTGTAAAAAAAAGGTAAAGGAACCCTTTCATACCTCATGGTATATAGGTCAAAACAGTGTTAGGCCTGTATTTTTCATTAACCGTCGGCACACGATGGGTGATGTGGTCAGCATCACGCCGGCCGCCTTTACTTTCCCAGAGCATGTCTGGTACCCAGTTGAGGCTGGGTCGACCTGAGAGCCGTCGCGGTTGGGAAAAATTCCACGCGCAATGCGGGAGCTGAACCCAGACCACCAGCCTTGAGAAGCGAGTTCACTAACAACTATGCTAAGCGGCTCTCCTCAAACACATTGTATCTAAGGTAATCATCGTACTATCAAATAATGGAAACAGATGACCAGCATCACGCTTTCAATGTTTGTTAGTAAACAATAAACAAGCGCCAAGAAGAATGAAACCCTAGAGAAGTTTATAGAAAAATTATAATTATATTTAATTGCGACAGAAGCAACAGAATAAAGTCTGAAAAATTTTGAGAAAGTAAAAGTCATCGTTAAAAATTATCCCATAAAACAAAGCAAATATTTTGGACACCTATAAAAGATACAACAATGTGCTGAAAGTTATACCTAAGAGACACAATTATTAAAAATTATCCCATAAAGACAAAGCAAATATTTTGACATTATAAAAGACACAACAATGTGCTGAAAGTTATACCTAAGAGACACAATAAAGGCAAGAGGAAGACAACACTGTAAGTGGGATTAAAACATTAGGTGGAGGACAAAATATTTTTTCAAAATTGTATATATCAAAATATTATTAATCAATTTTGAAAAAGAAGAAAGAGGTGATCAACGGCAAATAGAGATATTATTGTATACTTGGAACATCTTTTTCAAACACCTCACATCAACCACTTGTTAACCACTCTTTGTGATTTGTATGTGATCTAAGCCTAGGAGCGATTGTATGTTCTGTCAGTTATGCGCCTACAAGTAGACTAGCACATTCGATTTCTGCAACGCTTTATATTTACTAGGGTAGCTTCCTAGGCCCCTACCTCAGTCGCCTCTTATGACATGCCTTGTAGGTCACAGTGTTACAATTCTTTGCTTCCCTTGAGAGCCCTAGCAACACACGGGTGACTTGGAATATAACATAAAGACACATATTATGAAATATCTTTTTTTCTTTCTTTACTCTAATACTATTTATCCTCATAGAATCAGGATAAGAAGAGATTTCTCAAGCTGGCTTTTGTGCGCTCATAAACAGTGCTTTTCGCCAACTCTGTTATCTCTGAGGTCCCCCTTTTGCGTGGTCGATCTTTTGCTTTGTATCCACTGTATTGGAGTAGCATTGCTCTTTGAGGTGCACTGTCTGTTGGTAATCTGCTTACGTGGCCGAACCCTTTAATCTGTTGTTTCTTGATGAAGTTCAGTACTGATGGCATACCCAATTTTTTCCTGATGTCTTCATTTCTGAACCAATCTCTTCTTGATCGCTGGTAGACACTTCATCTCTTGTGACTAGTTTACTTCTATGATTTGTTAGAAAATATATGTTTACAAATATATATAAACACTATTCTGACTTTCATTTTAAAATTTGAAAGTAAGCCAATAGTTTATCTAAACAATGACAAAAATAAAATCTTGAATTTATTTTCACAAAATAAACTGCAAGACAGCACACAGAAACATCTAAACAACAAAGTAACAATATTTTGACTTACTCATATTAAAAAAACTATCAGTCAAAGACATTTCATCTAAACAGCCTAGAATGTTATCAAGCTCAGTGAGTTTGTCAGTTTCCAAACTGACACTAGTTTGACATGTATTACTGCTTTCATTGAAATCATCAACTTTATTGGAAACAACTGAAATACAGTTTTTAGAAAATGGTGACTATACATGCAAGATTTTTAGCATAATAAATAAATAGTTATGTATTCTGAACAAATGTTGCGATCATAATTAACTTTTTCTCGATCCATAATATTATAACAAGATGAAGAGTAACTGGTAGTCATCAGCACCAGGTGAGAGCTGAGAGTCGTAAAAGTGTAGTCGTTAGTTCACTCGCTTCTTGGATGCATGGTCCTGGTTCAATTCCGCAGTGGGGGTGTAAGATTTTTCCGACCGTAACAACTTTCGGATCGACCCAGCCTCAATTGGGTAACAATAAAAGCAATGGGAAGTAAAGATAGCCGACATGATGTTGACCACATCACCCATCATGTGCCAATGGTCAATGATAGATACGAATCTAACACAGCATTCTCTAATATACCTCATAGTATCTTCTTCTTCTCGCGATCGTTCTTAAGGCCGTTTTATCATTCTAATGTGATATATAAACAGCCTAACACCAAGAACGGGTTTACGTGCACAACCTTCAGTACCAATTGGAGCTCAGGTGCTTATCCTTCGGTGGTGTGTTTGGTTTCAACCAGCTGTTTATTTACTAGGGCAGCTCGCCCTAGGTAACGAACCATTCTACCGTATTTTTGGGCCCGGATCTATGCCTTTACGATCAACTCTGATCTGAGCCGTGGTGCTTTGACGTCATCTCACTCTGTGAAGGATGATCAGCGTCTGAAACGATCAACTCTGATCTGAGCCGTGGTGCTTTGACGTCATCTCACTCTGTGAAGGATGATCAGCGTCTGAAACGATCAACTCTGATCTGAGCCGTGGTGCTTTGACGTCATCTCACTCTGTGAAGGATGATCAGCGTCTGAAACGATCAACTCTGATCTGAGCCATGGTGCATGGACGTCATCTCACTCTGTGTAGGATGATCAGCATCCAAAAAGTATTGCCCTTAGTCAATGTTTGGGTCAAGCTTGCATTGCTTTTTCTCTACTAGTTTATCTGGTGAGACTCTAGGTTTCACGTTTTTCTTTTCTATCTACAGTGAGTTTATCCTGAGTAGGAGTATTCTCTACCGTTTCGGGGCACATCCTCAAGGTATGAAAATGTGTTCCTTTATTTTTTTACCAACACCATGTGAAGCTCTAGAGATACAATGACAGTCTTAGAATCCTCACTGTCTTCCAACTTGTAGTAGTTGATGTCTGAAAGTTTACCAACATCATGTAAAGCTCTAGAGATACAATGACAGTCTTAGAATCCTCACTGTCTTCCAACTTGTAGTAGTTGATGTCTGAAAGTTTACCAACATCATGTAAAGCTCTAGAGATACAATGACAGTCTTAGAATCCTCACTGTCTTCCAATTTGTAGTAGTTGATGTCTGAAAGTTTACATATTAGAAGAAGAACTATACATAGTACATTTCTACACTGCATAGACCGTACTAGCTGTCTTCATAAGGCTTTACATCCTTAGCTGCTAAGAATATTACTTAATTAACTCATTTTTGTTATTACAATAATTACATTTTTATTTTATAAGTTCAACACAATATTTCTCCAAACATTGTCTATTGTCTATTTCCAGGTGGAAGATGGAGTTGGTTGTCCACTCTTGCCGTTAAGCGAAGGGATGGGAGCTTTAATTTGCGCTCTAGGGCCAGATGAGTCGCCCTTGTTGTGTTATATCCGTGTTTATGTAGTGTGATCTTGATATTGTCTATCCATCTTTTTCTTGGTCTTTCCTTAGCTCTAGTACCCGATCTCTTTTTATTTTATGCCGTTACTGGTGGTTGGTTGTATTTCATTCTCATTAAATGTCCAAACCACTGCATTTGTTGTCTTTCGATGTATTCGGTCCATGAGAGATTATGCCCACTCTGCTTCTGATATCCTCATTTCGTAGTCTATCTTTCCTGGTGACCCCACTGCCTTCCTCAAGCATTTCATTTCACACGTGGTGAGCTTTCTGTGATGTGTTGCTGTAAGAGACCAAGGTTGGCACTGGTAACAAAGTGTTGGTAGGAAAATACTTTTTATCATCTGTATTTTCACTTCCATCTTGACCTTTGGGTGAAGTAGTAATGGTGCCAGCTGGTAGGTCACTGCATTTGCTTTTTGACACCTTGTCTCTATTTCTCTATTGAATTCCCCATCCTCTGTGAAAATGCTGCCTAAATATTTGAATTCAGAAACTTGTTTTACTCTGGTGTTGTCTATTTGTATGTTTGCTTGGCTTGGTGTTCTGCTGATTTTCATGGTCTTGGTCTCCAAACATTATGCTACCAAAAGATAGAAGAAAACTAGTCACAACAGAGATGAAGTGTCTATGCAGAATGCTGGGAGTATCAAGAGATCGGTTTAGAAATGAAGACATCAGGAAAAAAGCATGGACAACATCAGTACTGAACTTCATCAAGAAACAACAAATTAAATGGTTCGCCACATAAGCAGATTACCAACAGACTGTGCACCCCAAAGGAACAATGTTACTCTGATACAGTGTATACAAAGAAAAATGGTGTCATGCATAAGGTGGACCTCAAAGATAAAAGAGGCTGTGAAAACCACTATTTATGAAGCGCACACAAAAGCCTGTTCTATATATCTCTCCTTATCCTGATGCTGTGAGGCAAAACAGGATTAGAGAAAGAAAGAAGAAGATCGCCGAGTGGTTAACGGGCCCAAATTTGGGGTGTAAAGAATAGAACCACTGTTACTTGCCACGCATGTCGTAGAGGCGACTAAGGAGGTTTGGCTGAAATCGGATGCATGTGTCCTAAATGTGTAGAAGTCTTATGCGTTTAGGGGCCTACCAAACCAATGTGCAACGTATACACGTTCTTGGCAAAGATCAAACATATCACAAAGAGTGATTAAAATTGGTCGTAAAGAACGAATGCAAAGAAGAAGAAGAAAGAAGAAGATATTTGTATTAAATGGACGAAGCAGTTAGAACATGCTTAATGCAGAAAATGATGACATGTTTTACAGGAGTGTCACCAACTTTTTGTACATTAGTCCTTGACCTTTGCAATGCAGATTTGAAATTATTCCATATGCTATAAAGTAGCAAAAAATTGTGTTGATTAAGCATTGGAAATAGTGAGGTGCATTATGGGAGTGTCTATGGTTAGAGTTTGTATTTCCAAGGTAGCTACGAGTTATACATATACTCCAAGGTAGCTACGAGTTATCATACACTCCAAGGTAGCTACGAGTTATACATACACTCCAAGGTAGCTACGAGTTATACATACACTCCAAGGTAGCTACGAGTTATACATACACTCCAAGGTAGCTACGAGTTATACATACACTCCAAGGTAGCTACGAGTTATACATACACTCCAAGGTAGCTACGAGTTATACATACACTTCAAGGTAGCTACGAGTTATACATACACTCCAAGGTAGCTACGAGTTATACATACACTTCAAGGTAGCTACGAGTTATACATACACTCTCAAAGGTAGCACATGGTTATACAAAGAAGTAAAGGTACTTGAGTTATACATACATCCAAATGCTGATTATACATACACTCAAGGTAGCTAACGAGTATACTGATACCTCAAGGATAGCTTAAAGAGTTAAAATACATACACTCCAAGCTAACTCAGACTTATACATACACTTCAAAAAGGTAGTCAAAAGTTATATCCAATCAAGGTAGATAGAGAGTTATACAACACTCCAGGTAGCTGAGTTATCACATACACCCCAGTCTCGGTTATACATACACTTCAGGTAACCACGAGAGTTATGCCATATGTCCCCATGATTAAGTTATACTATACACTCTAAGAGTAGCTACGAGTTATACATTACCTTCAAGGTAGTCTGAAGTATTACAATTTCACTCCAAGTAGCTACTGATTATACATACACTCCAGGGAGCTGCAGAGATTATACTATACACTCCAAGGTGCTAGAAGTTTATACATACCTCCAAGGTAGCTACGAGGATTCAACTCCAAAGGGAGCTCGAAGTTATACATACACTCCAAGGTAGCTACGAGTTATACATACACTCCAGGTAGCTATGGTTATACATACTCAAAGTAGCTCGGGTTATACATACACTCAAGTAGCTATAAGTTATACCCTACACTCCAAGGTAGCTACGAGTTATACATACCTCCAAGTAGCTATGAGTTATACAACACTTCTGAAACAAAGTGACACATGTGTAAATGTATTACAAATAGTTTTTTCAGATTAATTGTGACTCCTGTGCATATTTGTAAATTGAAAATAATACAAATGTTTGGAAGCTAAGACTGAAAGGATAACACTGGATATGATTTGGAATACGACCTAAAGACCTCAGAGAACAGACTAGGTCTATATTTCATAGTCAAACTGGACACTGCAGACCCAGCAGACACTTACATAACTAGGGAAATAGGTCAAAAAGTTCTAGCTAGTATCAGCAGGTAGAATAATGCCAGATTATGTACTGCAAGACTGTCCTTCCTGGGTGAGCTGCAAGCAATATGCAACCACACCCAGTCTGCCAAAACAAGCGTTGGGGAACCAGGCAGACCTGAAGCTTACTGCCAAGTTTATGGTCCCCACTGAATTAAGTGTATGACTAGAGATGGCTGAAGAAGAAGAAGAAGACTATTTACTGAGTATACATTAGTTTGAAGGTCTATAGCTCTGATAGTATGTTAGCAATTAATTCCATTGATAAATTTAAAAATAACATGGCTTTCATTTGTGAGTGTGGTCAGAATATATATAAGTATAGCTTCCATTTGAGAGTGGCGGTAGAATGTATGTATAAGTATAGCTTCCATTTGAGAGTGGCGGTAGAATGTATGTATAAGTATAGCTTCCATTTTAGAGTGGCGGTAATAATAGCCGTCCATGCGATGATGACAACAATCTCAGACGTGTACTGTTGCACCTCTCTGGTGTGTGCGGAGGTGACTGTAGAGTCCAATCCTAGAACAGAATCCCCGACCACAGGTGGGGCATACATGATCAAGGTTAGACATGTGCGTGTTGTGTGCTCTGTCTTTTCGCGCTGCTCGTTTTCTCTGTGACTCAACAATACGATGATTCTCAGCTATTCGGGTTCCTCTTTTGTTGTTACAGCGCCACATCTTGCGCAAGAGTGGCGGTAGTACAGAGGTTAATGCACATGATTTCCAGACAGGTTCAACCTCCAGTTAGAGTGGAAATTTTCATAATATTAACAACTCTCAGGTAGACCAATCTCAATTTGGTTTTAGACAATACTAGAAAGTAAAGGAGGCTGGTTGGTGTTGATCACATCACTGATAGTCTGCTGTTAGTCAAAGAAAAATATTGGATTACCACTGTAAAAAACTACATAGTACGAGAACGTGTTTTTTTTTTTTTTTTTAGCTTCCATAAATCTCTTCGTCAAATTAACCCTTTGAACCCTGGCCACCTGTACCTTAAAAATCGAGCAACGACTGCTTGTTATCCTGTATCAGACACTGTTTCTCTCCACCATTGAATATGCAATGGCCATCCTCACTGTCAGCAAAATGCAAATTGAAAGACTTGAGAGAATACAGAACGAAGCTATGCGCATCATCCTCGGTTGCACAAGGGATACACCCTGTGTGGCGATGAGGTTTCTCCTGGATTTTCCGACCATGGAGTATAGAGTCAAGATAGCTAGAGTACGTGTCTATCTCAAAATAAGTGCCAAGAAGGATCACCCATTGCATGAACAGCTCAGCACCAGTGGTGGACATCGGTTAAAGCGAGGAAAGTCATGGGTTGGCCGTGCCGCAGATACTGTTCAGCTGGTATGCGCCTCAAAAATATTGACTACAGAGAAGAATGGATACCGTTGCCTCCAATATACTGGAGCACTTTTTCAACCATCGTTAAATTTGACAAAGATTGCAGAGAGGAAATCCTGCACGTTGAATGCAGACGTCAAAGCCATCATCAATGAAAACTGCAATGCAGACGACGTTGTGATTTACACGGATGGATCGGTAGTTTGTCACGAAAGGTCTGCATGGGTCTTCTCTGCAAGTTCATGTGGCAGAATGGTCAAGGAAGCCAGTGGTGCATTCAGTATGACAACAAGTAGCATGAGAATGGAGGTACTGGCGGTGACCAATGCACTACTCTGGCTAGAGTCACAAAACTACACTCATGCGTGCATCCTGAGTGACTCATTGAGTATGATCCGAAAGATGGAGGCCAGTTCGGTGCGCAGGCAATGGACTGAATACCGGCAGGCGTCAACAATTTGCAGAATTACACTTGTCTTTGTTCCGGGGCACATGGGTGTCGTTGGCAATGAGAGAGCAGACAGGTTGGCTGGCTCTGCCGCTATATCAGAGGGCCAGCCAATGGACAGAGCTGACATCGTGAACGCCCTCATAGAGCTTGGCTGCAGAGAAGACCTTCATCAAAAACCAATCCATGTCAACTACTAGATTGTGAGAACTGGGTTTGAAGATTGGTGTGGCAAGAAAAGAACAGTACAACAGGTATATGAGTCGGCTCATCAATCAAAATAGAACTGGTACGGTTAGTCGCTGGACGCTGTTGGAGATATTGCGATTGAGATCAGAGCACCTATGGACATGTCCGGAGTGCAATGAAGATATTCCAAACTGAAACTGAAACCTTAAAAATCCCATCACCTGAGCTCCTGAGCAAAAACAGCCCATGTCAGAGTCATATTAAAACACGATAATTTAGCACACTTAAGTGCTCTAAAATTTATTGCCTTACCCCATCACCTCCGTTATTCTTGCTTATTATCTATTTGCAGAATATTAACTTGAATTGCTTTTGGATTTAATATGCAGGTACGACGCGAATACTCCCGTATATATAGATTTTTCTCCAGATTGAACAAGTAGCTTGAAAATCAATCGATTAAAACAATTCTTCATCGCTTAAATGATCATTTATGTCACTTTCTATATCATCAGAATAATCACATTCTAAGTCTAATGCATCTTCAGATTCATTCAAAACAAGTTCAGTTTCTTGCTCTGTTGTTATACTTTTAAAATGACTATTTCAAAAAAATTTAGAACATCTTTTCAACATAAAAATACTTAACTCATTACCTTATCAATACCAAAAAATCACACAACAGCGTCTATCATCTCGCAAAACCATGTAGAACATATGGGTTGTGTTTTACATCACATTTGTACACAATTTATTTTCAAATACCGAATAATAAACAAATATTCTCAGACCGATATATTTTGGGAGCTCGGAATATGCAACGCTTAAATTCAATCGTGAATTATCGGAAGCTCGGATACTAAGGGTTAAAGAGACATAAATATAACCTCCATTAACAAATAAAGCCTACATTAACAAACAAAGCCTACATTAACAAATAAAGCCTACATTAACAAACAAAGCCTACATTCAGCTAATTGATTTTCTTCCTGTGTTCTTGGCAGGAACAGATCAGGTCTCACAGAGTTCACAACTTCAAAGAAAACAAATGGCCAGTTTGGCTTTCCTTTGAATTACATCCTTGAACATCTTCAAGCATGACTTGTGAGGAATGTCTATTTTCTTAGCTCGCTGGTGTACATCCTGTCAACAGTAAAGGTAGAGAAATTCATATCAATTACTGGAAGCATCCATTCTTTAATAAAGGCAAAAACATCTCCACTTGAATAACGCTAGTTAGTATATTTTACTAACTATAAACAAAACAAGAAAATGTTTCCCACACAAGCAGTGCGAATGGTATTAATATGTGCAAAGGTTGTTTTTTCCTGTCAGCCTGTTGTGAATTCAGGTGGAGTCAAGTCGACTACTATGGTTCTTCTGACTGATTTTTGTGTGAAGTTTTGTTTTCTTTATCATAGTGTCCCTCACCACTCCAACTTCAGAGGTACTTGTAATTTAGATCCCCAAGTAAAGGATCAGGGTCTCCTGTAGTCAACCTTGTACAATGTGCACACAAAGAATTGTTGGTCTAAGCTGGCCTGAAACCCTGGAATGTGATCACTAGGGTGTTACAACTTTGCTATCAGCAACCCTGGCAACAGTTGTTAATTAAACTGTTTGGTTGTCATCATCATCATCATCAGGTGCCGTCTCCACATCGAAGGTTGGCTGCAATGAATCTCAGCATCCTCTGTCTTTCGCCTTGGTGTTGCACACTGCCAGACTGTAACCTGTCCATTTCTTAAAGTTTCCCTCCCACTTATCTCTCGGTCTTCCTCTTGCTCTTCTCCCTCAACTTTCCCCTCTAGTAAATGTTTTATCATGGTGTCATGCCTTTTATGTGCCCAAAATACTTTACTTGTCTGAATTTTATTTCTCTTAATAATTGTTTCTTCATGCCTAGTTTTCCTAAAACTTGTTTATTTGTCTGTTTTTCTGTCCATGAAACTCTGCTTATTCTTCTATATATCCACATCTCAAATGCATCAATTCTGTCTTCTAACTGCTTGTTCATTGTCCATGTTTCGAGCCATACATTAATATAGGATATATATAGCATTTGATCATTCTAATTTTTAGCCTGTTTGTGATTTGTTTGGATGTCAGTAACTTTCTCATACTATTGAAATTATCCTTGGCCATTCCTATTCTCTTTTTAATTTCAGTTATACATCTGCCATCATCTGTTATCATCTGACCGAGATAGGAGTAGCTTTTTACTTGATGTAGTAATTCTCCATGTATTTTTATATTCATTTTAGGTTTTCCATTTCCTTGTTGATTACCATAGTTTTTGTTTTCTGTATGTTAATGTCTAATCCATATTCCTTGCTAGTTCTGTCCAATTGGTCCACTAATTCTTGTAGATCTTGTTCATTTTCTGCTACCAATACTGTGTCATCTGCATATCTTAAGTTATTTATTATTTTCCATTGATCTTGAGTCCTGGCATTCCCTCTAGTTGTTTGAAGATTTTCTCTGTGTAGATGTTAAATAGGCTTGGTGACAGTATGCATCCTTGTCTCACTCCTCTCTTTATGTCTATGTATGGAGTAGCTATTTTCATATTTTATTATTGCTGTCTGTTCCCAGTATATGTTACTTATTAGTCTGATATCATCCCCATCTAGGCCTATTTCTTTTGGTTGTACATGCTCTGTATTGTTAACTTTCCTTTTGATGAACTTATATGATGCTGGCATCAAATGATAGAAGAAAATTAGTCATGACAGAGATTAAGTTTCTATGCAGAATGCTGGGAGTATCAAGAGATCGGTTTAGAAATGAAGACATTAGGAAAAAGTGGGTACAACATCAGTACTGAACTTCATCAAGAAACAACAAATTAAATGATTCGCCACATAAGCATATTACCAACAGACAGTGCGTCTCAAGAGCAATGTTACTCCGATACAGTGGATACAAAGCAAAGGTTGGTGACGTAAAGGTGGACATTGGAATAACATAGGCAACGAAAGACAATGTTTATGAAGCTCACACAAAAGTCTGTTCTAGAAATCGCTTCTTATTCTGACGCTTGAGGACAACATTATTAGAGAAAAGAAAGATCTTACATGTCTTGATTCCATACAGCAAAACTTTACTTGATGCTGTACATAAAACATTCATTAGTGCTTGATTCCATACAGCAAAACTTTACTTGATGCTGTACATAAAACATTCGTTAATGCTTGATTCCATACAGCAAAACTTTACTTGATGCTGTACATAAAACATTCATTAGTGCTTGATTCCATACAGCAAAACTTTACTTGATGCTGTACATAAAACATTCATTAGTGCTTGATTCCATACAGCAAAACTTTACTTGATGCTGTACATAAAACATTCGTTAGTGCTTGATTCCATACAGCAAAACTTTACTTGATGCTGTACATAAAACATTCATTAGTGCTTGATTCCATACAGCAAAACTTTACTTGATGCTGTACATAAAACATTCATTAGTGCTTGATTCCATACAGCAAAACTTTACTTGATGCTGTACATAAAACATTCATTAGTGCTTGATTCCATACAGCAAAACTTTACTTGATGCTGTACATAAAACATTCATTAGTGCTTGATTCCATACAGCAAAACTTTACTTGATGCTGTACATAAAACATTCATTAGTGCTTGATTCCATACAGCAAAACTTTACTTGATGCTGTACATAAAACATTCATTAGTGCTTGATTCCATACAGCAATACTTTACTTGATGCTGTACATAAAACATTCATTAGTGCTTGATTCCATACAGCAAAACTTTACTTGATGCTGTACATAAAACATTCATTAGTGCTTGATTCCATACAGCAAAACTTTACTTGATGCTGTACATAAAACATTCATTAGTGCTTGATTCCATACAGCAAAACTTTACTTGATGCTGTACATAAAACATTCGTTAGTGCTTGATTCCATACAGCAAAACTTTACTTGATACTGTACATAAAACATTCATTAGTGCTTGATTCCATACAGCAAAACTTTACTTGATGCTGTACATAAAACATTCATTAGTGCTTGATTCCATACAGCAATACTTTACTTGATGCTGTACATAAAACATTCATTAGTGCTTGATTCCATACAGCAAAACTTTACTTGATACTGTACATAAAACATTCATTAGTGTTGTGTTATAAGTTACACCTTGAACTTCTCTTGTAAATATAACATTCATTAGTGTTGTGTTGCTAGTTTTAAATATGTAAAATACCTTGGTAATCATTTTCCTCCACAACATCACATCAAGTACTGTATTCACATCTGATTTGGAAAGTTGATTGACCAGGTTTCCATCTAGCAATTTGACAAGATATTTCATCCACTGCACCTCATCATTATTGTCACTTCTGACAAGGGACAAACTTGCATCTGCAAAATTGTACAGAAATTGACTAATTGCTGAAAATCAAGTATTGTTCCTAAGGTTTTCATTTCCAGTTTTACATTAGAAAAACATATTTAAAGGCGCAGCATTGACCTCTTTGTATTGGGTTTTCATATAAGACTCTGACTCTGCAGAAATGACATGCCACCTGTCAAGAGTATCACAGAAAGCACAAAGTCTGTAGCTTTATCAACAATCCTAAGGATCCCCAGCAAAAAAATGAATTTGTTAACTGAAAGGCGCTGTATGGATTCGGACATATGACCTTCAGAACACACTGCAAATGGCTTGACCACTTTGCCACAGAGAACCTCAGAGTTTCACATGATATTCTATGTACTTGTTTCATGATTTTTAGTTATTAGTAACTGCTCAGTCTCCCCCAGCAGATGACAAAGGATATGCATACTGATGGTTCCTGTAGCTTGCTGGTTAAACACACTGTTTATTCTGCCAATCCAGTTCTGCTTATACAATGTGTAATTACAAACTACTTAAATCGTTGGATAGATTCAATATCAATTTTACTGTCTTCATTTAACAGGTGATTGCAGATAAACCAAGGGAAAATCGTCCTAACAATCTTCAACTCCCCAATGATTGATGTTGTTGCAAGTTTGTCTGTTCTCTCATTGCAACGAACATCTAGAACATCATATTGACATAAGCCTCTGAAGGTAAGAAACCTTGATAGACAACCTTCATTCATATGACACAATGTAGGTTTGGACCTTCTGAAGCATTAATTGAGAGTCAGACACATCAACGACGTCATTAAACAGAGTCCCAGAGAATCACTGGAGGACAGCTGTAACACCTCAACTTCTATTCTTATGCTGAAAGTCGTTGTCCAGTATGCTCCAATCTGATTTGAAACGGCTCTACCATGCATGCTAGTAAGGAAACCCCAGTCTGATTTCTCCCTACGATGCACAGACACATTGGTATGCACAATAACACAAATGCTTAATTGCAAGTTCAGCTTTCATTTTGCCCCAATCTCTATATTCTGTTCTTCTTCTGCATTCTCACTAGATTGGGATTTCAGATTCTCTAATAAAGGCAGCCGTCTGCCTCAGATTATCAGTCACGCCATACAGTTTGTCTTGGGCGTGGGTGTAAGTGGACCACCTCTTTCTTCTCAAGTTTGCATACTGGGACAGTTCTGTAGGATATAATTCCTATGAATTCTGCTCCCCGTTTGTACCGACCTCTTCCCGCAGTAAGTTTTGGCCACCCTCGTGATGGTAGGTCTGACATTCTTACTGCGTGGCTAAATCTCCGAGGCAGATTGGCGAATCGTAGAATCCGTTATCCCATTCCTCATTGTGAGGGTTGTTGCACCATGTTATGCACCTTACGACCTGGTGCATCCGTTTTCTGCAAGCACTTGTTTTGGTTTAGCATTCCATTCTTCCCTTTTCAGTAGAATTGCAATTGTGACCACCTGACCCATTGTTCTCTAAGCTTGAGCCATGTTATGTTGGATTCTCCTACCCTTAACATCATTAGTATTTCTGTGCAGTGGATGTCTCTGATCCGCATTGACTCACATATATGCTTTGGTTTGGGCTATAGCATGATAGAAACTCTGTTATTACCAGATGGTAGATACAGCTTAAAAAAAAAAAGAATATTCCAGGTGAAGAAAGCATTTCAACGAATGAAAGGCAGTATATGTAACAAGTTACTGTTTATGGTAGTGATGAAAAGAGTTATACAATGCTACATAGATCCAGCATGTCATATGGAAGCCAGATTTGAACAATAAATAAACAAACAGTATTATCTACGGAGACTGCAGAAAAGAGATTTGACAGAAGAATGTTGATAGTCTGCTCAAACAACAATGTGGTGCCAGGGCCTGCAAGGGAAGCAAAGAATAGTACCACTGTGACCTACAAGGCATGTTGTAAGAGGTGACTGATGTAGGACCTAGGTAAGCTGCCCTAGTAAATAAAAAGCGTAGCAGAAATCGGATGTGTTGGCCTACTTGTAGGTGCATAACTGGCACAACGTACAATCGCTCTTAGGCTTGGATCACATACAAATCACAAAGAGTGGTTAACATGTGGTCAATATGGAGCGTTCAAAGAAGAAGAAGAAGAAGAAACAACAATTATGAATGTATTAAAAAAGAATAAATCACAAGAAAACTCACTATCAGCAAGATAAAATAATGTTTAGAACACATAGGGACAACCAGTAAGAAATCAATGGGAAACAAGATAGAGGATTACAGAGAAAGAGGAAAATTCTGTCAACTTCATTTAACAGATTAACTGATTGATTGATTGATTGGACCATCATCAATGTACTTTGGTGAGTAACCATGTGTGCTCCAATCTCTTTCTTACACAGGAAGATCTCAGTGGCAGTGTACAAACTCTGTAGCACACGAGGGTCCCGATGTAATTAAGAAGATGGTGAAAATATTTTGTAGGAATTTTATTTTCTTAATTCATTTAATAGAAAAGTTTTAATATTCAAACTAACAGCCAGCACTCAGGACAGGCATTTGTGTAGATACATGATAATATTTGTAAGTCTGCAGTGATGCGAGTGGCAACGCGGTGATGATTATGATTTTTTTTTATTTGCAATGAGCTCAATTCTGCTAATAAATAAACATGAACAACTACAACAAGAATTATATCCTGAAAAATATGGTGCGGCTAGGAATTTGGTATAAACTAAAAAACTCTGGCAGTCTGTATAATCATACGATTACTGAACACATAAAACTATTACCATCATTACAAGAAAGATCTCTCAGTGTGTTTGTAAAATTAATGACTGGTGTTGCATCTTCATTTTCAAGAATCCAAGTCAACAAACGCTCAGCTGTTTTGTCCCCTGATGACCCAGTTGAAAGAAATAGACCTTGGTTGTCTTCTGAAGAATAATAAAAATAGTATAAATGGTGGACTCTTTGACTTTTTTGTTTGTTCTAGTACAGCTAATTTATTTATCAACCACTTTTTGAAAATGATTTGATCATGAGTACACCATTGTGCAATGTTTACAGCAATGCTGCAATAACTATACCTTTGGCTTAGTACATATAGTTTCATTGTGCACTTTCTTTGTTTTGTTCAGACTTGCTCTCCAAGCTTCATCGTAGTAGTAGTTTTACTAGAAATTCTATTTTACACTTAATATCTCACATTTTGTCCGGGTAGAAGTAGACAATCTAATCTGAACTCATTTTTTGTATGTCAATCGTTCTGCACAGTTTGCTTACTTGACTTCATACATTTCTAATTGGACTAGGCAAGTTTGGCCACATCTACCCTGAGATAACTCAGAAACTTTGGTTTGGAAAGACAGAATTTAATGTTCAAGCTTGGATGACCACTATTATTTAATTCTTCTTCTTCTGTGGTTCTCATTCATTTTAGACTGGGATTCAAGATTTCTCTGGAATTCAAGATTTCTCTGGGATTCAAGAATAGTCTGCTGTCTGTTTCAGGGTTTCAACTCCTCCATACAGTTTCTCTATGAAGGTGGTGGATGTGCGTACATTTTTCCCAAGGCCTGTCAGCAGTGGAGAGTTTTGAAGGACATGTTCTGCCTTCATACCTGCCAATTCACAATGGCAATAGCTAGAGATGTCTATCTTGAATTTGGTGCACAGGTGATGTCTCATTTTGTTGTGTCCTGTTCTGAGGTGAAGTAAGACTACCTGGTTTCTTCTGAAAATTTGGTAATATACATCCTATGCTTTGCGTTTGGGGTGATATATTTTTAACTTTGGACTGTTTTGTCCATTGATGGTAGTTTTGGATTCTTCAGAATTGATCAGATAGTCTTCCTGCACCAGTTTTCATCCTTCTTTGGTTAGACTACCAGCTATTTTGTTTCTCCTAATGTTGCAGTATGAGGGTATCCACTGAACGACTACGCTCTGAAAGCTATGAGTCATCCTCCTTAGAGATTCCCTCAGATCATTCAGTTCAGTGCTCTTTGGATGTTTCTGTGTATTTATAACCAACAGATCACTAGTTCCCTGTGCATGTTGTGTTTTTGTTGCATTGTTACTCTTGTTCTGCCGTGAAAGCTTCCATTTCTGCTCTCAAATTGTTTGAGAACTTTCTAGTGGCTATGGTCATGGTTAACTCTTCACTATTTTTCAAGTCTGAGAGTTACTTCCCTTCCTCATCGCTGATGGCATTTGTAGTTGAGCAGTCAGAATAGTCATGTATCCAAAATTGGCATTTATGTAACTTTCTATAATATACTGTTTCTTTTCTCACTCCTTAAATCTCTTCTTTGAGTTCAGGTAGTATGTGTGTCCATGTAGGGACAATATTGAATGGCTGTATGAGTTTTCTTTATCACTTTCTTTGAGTATGTCAAGAAGTTGATTCTCTTTATCCTTCCCTGTCTATATCTAGTAATTTTTCAGCCCATGTAGAGCTCAACAGCTTCTCATACATCTCTGTTTGGTGTATTACTTTTATATCTATTCTTCATTGGTTGAAGGTCTGATGTTTTGCAGAATGTTTATATAAAGGTTGGATTATATGTCTGATGGTACAACTGCAGTCAACAATAATTGCAATTACAGCATGAAGAGTAGATTATGTAACCACAAATGGGGATACTTGCAGAGGGTATGGGCACCACCAAAGCAAACCAATTACCCACTGAAATGTTACTATAAATTATTATAACATTTGAATAACATGGAAGGAGAAGAGGGGGCAAAGAAAATCCTGAATTGGTGACATTAACTCTTTCCACGCTTTAAGCCGCACACTGCGCCATGGCGGAAGTCCGTTAGCGCTTTAAGCGGCACACTGCGCCATAGAGTTGCTTCCTTATAAGAAGTCTTTCTAGTTTTACTTCTACTATTTTACTTATACTACTTTTTAACCTTGTTATTCTATTGGTTATCAGTTTTCTTCAATTTAGTATATAATAAGATATATATGTTTATTTATTGACAAGTAGTTGGGATCGTAATTTTTTTGGAAAATTTGTTTTTTTACTTCCCTTGAATTAACTGCTTAAAAATTGAGGAAATAAATGGGCGTGGAAAGAGTTAAGAGCTGGTCAGGGCATGACTTCACAGAAAAATAAGACAGAGAGCTATGCCTTAATTTTTTGTTGATATCTCCCCTGTGACACCCCTAACAAATTATTAATAAAATTGTAATTAAAGGGTTGATGATTTCAGCGACGATGCATGCTTATTTTGGTAACATGTGATTTTGATGATGTGGTCCAGGCTGTGATTCCACACTTGAGAACTGGTCTGATTCTCTTTGTATGTAATCTTTTTTAATGCTGCTGTCTGAACCCCAATTGTTGCCTGCCAGCTTTATCATCCTTTCCATTCTGTGTCCAACTTATTTCTCAGCCATATCTGTCAGCTTTGTCCATGTCAGTCTGCAGTGCATTGTGATGCTCAAGTACCTTGATTTGTTTTCCATGGGAAATATATGGTCTTCTATTATTAGTGTTGCTATCTGTATCTTTTTTGATAGACATTGGACTGTATAATGGTTTTCTTCTCATTTATGCCCAGCAACCATGTCTTTGTCTTATATTCTAATTTTGTAAGCATATCTTGCAATTTGAAGTTTTTAACTGCTACTGACTCTTCCCTTGTCTACAGTGTCAGATCATCTGTGTACATTGCAGAGTGTACTCTTGGAGAGCTGTCCTCCATACTATCATTTATACCAATTAGAAAAAGAGCAGAGAACCGTACTCCTTGTAAAAAACCCAGCATTTCTAATACTTCCTGAATTCCTGAACTCTAGGATATTTATTGCAACTTGGTGGACATGTGAAATTACTGGGAAAATGATTTTTACCGTCATTCGATGATGAATTAATTCAACACAATATAAACACAAAACAAAAGACAAAATTTACTTACCTAACCAAGAGTTCTGCTGGATTATTACTTCCGGATTCAGATATTTAACAAATGTGTCATACAATAAATTAAGCATAGCTTTTATTTCTTTTGGGTCATTTGGCTCCATTGCTCCCAGTTACCTGTTTTGTGATACCTGGCAAGTAAAAGTCAGTATTACAAGTATTTGAAAATTCTCTTCAAATGTAGAGAAATACACTTAGCTTCTTCTTCTTCAAACGCTCCATATTGACTACTTGTTAAACCATTCTTGTGATTTGTATGTGATCTGAGCAAAGAGCGATTGCACATTGTGACAGTTATGTGGCTACAAGTAGGCAAGCACATCCGATTTCTGTAACGCTTTTTTATTTGTTAGGTTAGCTTCCCTAGGCCCCTACCTCAGTCGTCTCTTACAACATACCTTGTAGGTGGCAGTGGTACTATTCTTTGCTTCCTAGGCCTACCTCAGTCGTCTCTTAACATACCTTGTAGGTGCAGTGTTACTATTCTTTGCTTCCTAGGCCTACCTCAGTCGTCTCTTACAACATACCTTGTAGGTGGCAGTGGTACTATTCTTTGCTTCCTAGGCCCTACCTCAGTCGTCTCTTACAACATACCTTGTAGGTGGCAGTGGTACTATTCTTTGCTTCCCTAGGCCCCTACCTCAGTCGTCTCTTACAACATACCTTGTAGGTCGCAGTGTTACTATTCTTTGCTTCCTAGGCCCTACCTCAGTCGTCTCTTACAACATACCTTGTAGGTGGCAGTGGTACTATTCTTTGCTTCCCTAGGCCCCTACCTCAGTCGTCTCTTACAACATACCTTGTAGGTGGCAGTGGTACTATTCTTTGCTTCCCTAGGCCCCTACCTCAGTCGTCTCTTACAACATACCTTGTAGGTGGCAGTGGTACTATTCTTTGCTTCCCTAGGCCCCTACCTCAGTCGTCTCTTACAACATACCTTGTAGGTGGCAGTGTTACTATTCTTTGCTTCCTAGGCCCTACCTCAGTCGTCTCTTACAACATACCTTGTAGGTGGCAGTGGTACTATTCTTTGCTTCCCTAGGCCCCTACCTCAGTCGTCTCTTACAACATACCTTGTAGGTGGCAGTGTTACTATTCTTTGCTTCCCTAGGCCCCTACCTCAGTCGTCTCTTACAACATACCTTGTAGGTGGCAGTGGTACTATTCTTTGCTTCCCTAGGCCCCTACCTCAGTCGTCTCTTACAACATACCTTGTAGGTGGCAGTGTTACTATTCTTTGCTTCCCTAGGCCCCTACCTCAGTCGTCTCTTACAACATACCTTGTAGGTGGCAGTGTTACTATTCTTTGCTTCCCTAGGCCCCTACCTCAGTCGTCTCTTACAACATACCTTGTAGGTGGCAGTGTTACTATTCTTTGTTCCCTAGGCCCTACCTCAGTCGTCTCTTACAACATACCTTGTAGGTGGCAGTGGTACTATTCTTTGCTTCCCTAGGCCCCTACCTCAGTCGTCTCTTACAACATACCTTGTAGGTGGCAGTGGTACTATTCTTTGTTTCCCTAGGCCCCTACCTCAGTCGTCTCTTACAACATACCTTGTAGGTGGCAGTGGTACTATTCTTTGCTTCCCTAGGCCCCTACCTCAGTCGTCTCTTACAACATACCTTGTAGGTGGCAGTGGTACTATTCTTTGTTTCCCTAGGCCCCTACCTCAGTCGTCTCTTACAACATACCTTGTAGGTGGCAGTGGTACTATTCTTTGTTTCCCTAGGCCCCTACCTCAGTTGTCTCTTACAACATACCTTGTAGGTGGCAGTGGTACTATTCTTTGCTCCCCTTGAAAGCCCTGGCAATACATGGGCGATACACTCAGCAATTCAGTTATGTAGTAATTTAAGAAAGAACTCAATCCAGAAATGTAGATCTATCCAGAAAGAACTCAAAATCAAAGAAAACTGGCTGATGCTACAAATAAGAAAGAGAGAATTGTGGTATTTTGGACATATAAAAAGACATGAAGGGCTGGAGAAGACCATCATGGAAGGAGGCATACCGGCAAAGAGAAGAGGAAGACCACGGAGAAGTTGGATTCAGGATGTAACTGATGGTTTGAACATGACGGCTGCAGAGGCAGGACATCTGGCCCATGAGAGAGAAATTCCGGAGGACTGTTGGAGTGTGGAAAGTTCTGCTCAGGACAAGTTATTTGATGATGATGATGATGAGTAATTTAAGTCACAACAGTAATATAGTTATGTAGTAATTTAAGTTACAACAGTAATATAGTTATGTAGTAATTTAAGTTACAACAGTAATACAGTTATGTAGTAATTTAAGTTACAACAGTAATACAGTTATGTTCTACCAGAGTAGTGACAACTACTATTTTGCTTCTCAGACTTTCAGTTTTTCTTTTCAATTCTTCTTTGTCGACCTCTGGTTATGTGTAATCCACTGTGGACCACAAATGGAAGTCAGCTTGAAGTCTGTCAGGTTTCCTAAAACTTAAGTTTTCTGGTTGACTGGGTGTAGTCCCATGTTGCTGCTCAGCTCACCCAGAAAGAACAGTCTTCAGGACTTTGCTCCCGTGTCTGCTTAAGTTGTTGACACTGGCAGAGAGATATTTGACTTATTTCTAGTCTATATAAGTGTCTGTTGAGTCTGCAGTGTCCAGGACAGAATATAATAACCTGGTCTGTTCTGCAGAGGTCTTTGAGGAAGTATTTTCCATAATCATATCCAGTGTTTATCTTCCAGTCTACTGCAGATTTTCTCTGTATGAGGTTTAACTTTTGAAAAGACAGTTGTTTGTAGATTTGTTCTTTTGAACTGCTTTCCTTAGCCAAGACATCAACACTTGCTTTGCCTTCAATGAAACAGTGTTGCATCGCTTTCCTTAGCCAAGACATTGACACTTGCATTGCCTTCAATGAAACAGTGTTGCACCGCTTTCCTTAGCCAAGACATTGACACTTGCATTGCCTTCAATGAAACAGTGTTGCACCGATTTCCTTAACCAAGACATTGACACTTGCATTGCCTTCAATGAAACAGTGTTGCACGCTTTCTAACAGACATTGACACTTGCATTGCCTTCAATGAAACAGTGACATGGAATCAGTGCAGTGAATTTCTGCCTTTTACAGCAAAGCAGGTTCTCTTCTTTTCGGTTAAATTGTTTCTAATAACAATCTAATATCACCCACACTCAATTGTATCAATCACTAACGAAAGTTTCTAAATGCTACAGTTATTGAAAATCCAACTTCACCGACACTTCAGAAACTGGCTACAAATGGTTATTGATTAATATAACCGATTTTATAGCACTTTAAGTAGGTTACATGTGCTCTCTCTCTATCGCGATCACGCCAGACCAATATACCAGATCTCCCCATAAATTCTATTCATGTGGAAATCTGATTCATGCAACCTTAGCATTGTTGTGTTTTACGTCACATCTTCAGCACCATTTGGAGCTCTGGTGCTTATCCTTGCGATGTGTCCAGTTGCAGCCAGCGTTTATTCTGTTCGCTCTCCATTCTGTAGCCATCTAGATTTTTTTACGGTGTGGAACAGCTGCGGGAACAGGGAAGAATGGTGTGCGTTTGTTGCTGCCCCAAACGCCAAGGGCGTAACAGGCTAAAGAGAGAAAGAGAGCAGCTAGCCCCATGCCCAATCTCCTTAGTCGCCTCTTACGACATGCGTGGCAGGTAACTGTGGTTCTATTCTTTACACCCCAATTTGGGCCCCAGTAACCACCTGGGCGACATGTGCTCAACCTTCACCAGAAGATGCTGAAGGGCATGCACAAGTGTGATTTATGTAATTTTCAGGTCTGCTCCTTCTAACGCTCCATATCGACCACTTGTTAAACCACTCTTTGTGATTTGTATGTGATCTGAGCCTAAGAGCGATTGTACATTGGGCCAGTTATGCGCCTACAAGTAGGCAAGCACATCCGATTTCTGCGCCACTTTTTATTTACAAGGGTAGCTTCCCCAGGCTCCCACCTTAGTCGCATCTTACGATATGTCTTGTAGGTCGCATTGTTACTATTCTTTGCTCCACTTGAGAGCCCCGGCAACACACAGGTGGTCGAAGGGTATGAATAAATTGAATACTGATGGTTCTCATGGCTCGCTGGTTAAACACACTAATCCGCGTATCCGTGCATAATCGAAGAATTTTTATGCAGTACTTTGTTTAAAAGATTCCAGTCTGAAAATAAACATTGAAAATTACAAATAAAGTTATTTAGTCGACATATCACCATACCTCGAACCAGTAAACCAGTTTGAGTTAGTCCAAGTGTCACGATTCTTTCCTAGGATGGATGAAAATAAACAGAACTTTCCAAACGCAGAATTATGAATGTGACATTCCAAAACAGACTACTGATGCAGTGAGTGCATTTGCCGTGTATGGATCTCTCAGTCCTTAGTAAGACACTCAATATTGACATCAACGGTGGCGACCGTTAGTTGTATACTGTTGAGAGGATGATGACAATAATGGAGATCTTGGTAATACCAATCATCCAATGACGTAATCCAAAAAATGTCTCTTTTTCCCGATTGTGATGTCATGAACAGACGTTCAAATAAATATAGCAAATTTTTTTAATGGCAACAAATGTCAACAAAATAACCTGCATAACTACAAAATATACTACTAAGAGAATCTCACGTAAATAAAACTCATTTTAAATAGTTAAACCAGCACTTTAATTTCATTATCGCTTTTCCTGGAAGACAAATTCTTTTTATATTACTACACATAAGTTCGGAAATTCCCAGTATTACGTAATACATGTATTATGTATTCATTCTCTAGTTGCAGGCGGAACAGACACCAGAGCATATCCTGCAAGACTGTCCTCTCCTGTGTGAGCTGAGAAGCAACATGTGGCCACACCCAGTCGACCTGAAAACTAAGCTTTGGGAAACCTGACAGACCTGAAGCTGACTGCCCAGTTTGTGGTCCACAGTAAATGACCAGAGATCGCTGAAGAAGAAGAATTATCAAGTTATATATATATATATATATATGTAGATCCATGGCCCCTGACACCAGAAGCACGGCTAGCTCAGACGGTAAAAACTAAAATTCCCGTTTGATGGGTGCCGATTTTTGTAAGTGTTTGATGCTCGTCTGCCCAGCGTGTTCGTAGCGCGTTGGAAGACGGGTGTCAAACCCTCTGTGAGAGCGGGTCCCTTCCGCGGTCTGGCAGAAGAGCTACAGATTCTCCAAATTTACGGTGTCGTGGCACCAAACCGAAGGGTTACGATGTCCATGGAACCGAGCCGAAGAGCTGCAAAGCTCAATTGCTTCTGGATCGAGCAAATAAATAAGTGTTTGATAGAACAGTGTAATGTTTTCTGCAATTTAAAAAATTATACGAGTCCATGGTTATTTATTGATGGAAAATGTTAATATTCATTAGTTAAAATGTTAATATTCATTAGTTAAAATGTTAATATTCATTAGTTAAAATGTTAATAAAATACATTAGCATTAAACTTAATTTACAAGATAATATAACCTTGATTTTGCATGTTGTGTTGTTTTTAAAATAAATTTGTCTATCTTCTTCTTCTTCTCTTCTTCTTCTCTTCTTCTTCTCTTCTTCTTCTTCTTTGCGTTCGTTCTTTACGACCAATTTTAATCACTCTTTGTGATATGTGTGATCTTTGCCAAGAGCGTGTATACGTTGCACATTGGTTTGGTATACCCCTAAACGCATAGACTTCTACACGTTTAGGGCACATGCATCCGATTTCAGCCAAATCTCCTTAGTCGCCTCTTACGACATGCATGGCAGGCAACAGTGGTTCTATTCTTTATACCCCAAATTTGGGCCCCGGTAAACACTCGGACGATTTGTGGTCTTATTTCCAGCGCCGGATTAGCCTAGTAGCAGAAGTAGCACATGCTACGGGCCCCGCGCTTCTAAGGGCCCCGCGCCTATGTGACAGATGAAAATGGAAAAAATAACCAGATGTTATATCAAAAACACGCAAGCTGTCTGAATTTTTAAATGTCGTGTGTGATGGTGCTGAATCCAAAGAAATCGAAACAGAAAATACAGAAGACGTGTCCTACTGTGTAGTAGATGAAGGCAATGCTATAGAAGAATCATCATTACCAATATTACCATTAAGATCAGCAACTCTTCACGATTTAGCCACATTTTCACAAGACAAACTGAAATCGAATGTACAGCAAGTCCTCCCAATTTTGCAATATCATCTTCAAGCCAAAGAGAGGCAGAAAGAACAGCACATGCTTCTAATGTAGCAACATCATCTACAAGCCAAAAACACAACGAAAGTAAAATGTACTCCAACGATATTGGTGAATGGCCAAGCAACTTCAATAGAGATTATTGGATTGTGAAAGAAAGTAGCAAAGTGCAACATATGAACAGTGATTTCATGTCTTAAAAAAACCACAAAAAAACATACGATAAAGAAAACAATCCACGATTTTGTCGAAAGTCGTTTTTCACATACACACATACACCAACAAACAAAACTCACGTGAGAGATTGGTTGTGTTATACAGAAACTAAAGGACAACTGTTCTGTTTTGTTTGCAAAGTTATTGATTTAAGCTGTACCATAGAGTGACTGGTGTATTTGGAATATTCCGGCAGTTAAAATCTATTACAGCAGAAGAGATCTTGAAAAGAACTCCAAATATTGTCAGCTCTTACCAAGAGGATTTGGAAGAAAGCCTATGCGACGAACTTATGCAGTTCACTGAACTTCTTAAAATGAATGTAGCTGCTGCTATTAGCAATGAAAAGCATGAGGTTCTTGAACTGCAATTTTTATAAACTCATTATAATGGAAAATTCATTAGAGTCGTGTTTCCCATAATGGTGCGCTCTTTGATTAAATGTAAAGTTAATCCTTGGCTGGTAAACTGGATAGCTGCTTCTTTAATGGAGAGAACCGTTGCACTCCGTTTAGGAACATGGACATCGGATCCTGCACGTATATGCCGGGATTACCCCAGGGTTCTCCTCTATCACCCGTGTTGTTTAATATTTACACAGCAAATGTAGCTAAAATTCAGCCAACCGGATTGGATCGGACATTGACATTTGCAGATGATATCTTAATATATAGGACTGGGTCAGAGAGATGGTTGACGACATTCAGAAAACATTGCATACCATCTCGGGTTGGTGTAGAGAGTCTCGCTCTCAGGTCAATCCTGAAAAAGCCTGTATGTTGTGGTGCTCGTTGAATAATCACATCGTCAAGGCTGACCTACCCTGTGTAATCTTTGATGAACATACCATCGAGCGCAGAGACAGGTTGCGCTATCTTGGAATAACCTTTGATCGTAGTCTATCTTTCAAACACCATATTGAACAGACGATACAACGGTGCAAGCGTGGTCTTGCGGCTCTCAAAGTTATGGTGGCCGCACACCTTGAGCAGAGACTACTTGCCCTTTTGTTCGATCGACTGGTACTGTCAGTGGTAGATTACGGACTTGGAATTCTTACGATATCAAGATCACAATGTGAACGACTCGAACGGGTTCAGAATGAAGGTATGCGTATAGTTCTGGGCTGCACTAGAGATACCCCATTGTGAAGATGAGATATATGCTTGGCCTTCTGTCACTACGCTCCCGTCATGCAATCGCCCAAACCAAGGCATATATGCGGGTTACTTCGGATAAGAGACATCCACTTCACAAGAACACTAATGATGTTAAGGGCACGAGAATCAAGCGTGGCATGTCGTGGATGGCCCAGGCTGAGAGAACAATTGGCCAGGTGACTACGGTTGCGACTCTACCAAAAGGGAAGAATGGATCCCAACAGATGGTAGCATGATGAACTATCTCAACGTTATCATTACTCTTGGAAGAGAATGTAGAGATTGGGGCAACATGAAGGCTGATCTCGCAGTTAAGCAGCTGATAGAAGATAATGCAAGGGATGATGATGTTGTTGTATATACCGATGGGTCGGTTCAACGTGGTGAGAAATCCGGCTGGGGTTTCTTGGCTAATGCGCATGGTAGGGTTGTTGCAGAGCGAAGTGGGGCATACAGGACAACTACTTATAGTATGAGGATGGAGGTTGAGGCCATTACTGCTGCCCTCCATTGGATTTTTGGGACTTCATTTAACTAAGACACAAGAAAGAAAGATTACAACATGTGAAATGAAATGTCTACGAAAAGCTGTCAACGTTACAAGGAGAGTTAGAGTGAGAAACGAGAATATCAGAAGCATCGTTGGTACGATACCATGCATACAGTACATCGAGAAACAAAGAATCAAGTTGTTTGGTCATCTAATGAGAATGGAACCACATTTACTACCATCACGTGCCTTCAATAACCGACACTCAGGGTGCAGAGCACGAGGCAGGCCAAGAACACGATGGATAGATAACATCTCAGAGTCCTGCGAAAGCATGGACTGACAACGTCAAGCGCAACACACCTGGCACAAGATAGAAAACTAATTCTCCCAACGACGCTTCACGGCAAATGTGATTAAGATAAGATAAGATAAGAGACAATAAGTAGACAACCAAAAAACCTTACAATAAAACTCCAGAACGTAGACATAAAACAAACAATTGAGGCCAAATACTTAGGAGCAATTTTCATCGCAGACGGAGGTATCGATTGCGAAATCAGCAATCGGTGCACAAAAGCTAACCAGGTACTGGGACAGTTAACATCACTGTTGTCACATAAAGAGATACCGCTAAAAACCAAAGCAAATCTTATAAGAACAATTTTCTGGCCACCGCTATGTTACCAGTGTCAAACATGGTCAATAACAGAAGCTAATGAATGGAAAATCATAACGATGGAGGTGTCTTAGAGGAGCTGCAGATGTGACAATGAGAGACACAATTAGAAATGAAGAAATCAGAAGACTGGATGTGAAACCAGTCATACAATTCATTAAAGAACAACAGATTAAATGGTTTGGACTTCTGACAAGAATACCATGGTATCGCCTACCACACAGAAAAAGTATAACAAGTACAAAGCAAGAGGAAGACCATGCAAAAGATAGAGCGACGGCATCAAGAACAGCCTTACGACAATGAATATCAGCTTACAAAGTGCCTTAAAACAAGCACACAAAAGATTATTACGTTTCAACCCCAACACTTCTATAAAGAAATAAATAGTGGAAGAGAAGAAGAACTTTAAGTATGTGGTGCTCTGTTCAGAGTTTGAAGAAAATTGTCCGTTTTTTTGTGTGATATTTTCTGTCAGGGATCAACAGCTTAGTGTGTCTTCATCCAATAGGTAGTCGCTGAACATCTCCCTTATAATGGAAAATTTATGAAAGTCTAAAGAAATCAACTAGGACAAAAATTAGAATACTCAATTAAAATATAAAAGCAGGCTAAGTGGTAAAGCCGTTGTCTTGCGTTCCGAAGGTCGTGGGTATGAATCTGAACCGCGCCATTCAGTTCACGATCCGAGTGCATTTTTTCTGGAGACCCTAAGATTGTTGGCGGAGCTACGGAGTTTGTGTAATACTCTCGGCAGGTGGCGTGCGATTTCTACGGAGAGGGACCGAGCCACAGAGGGGTAAAACTTGATGCAATAGATGTGTTTCTGGAAATTTGAAATATATTATAGTATTTATTTCGTCACCTAACGCTCTAACATTTTATTTTGCATTTGCCCATGTTCGCTTGCAGAGTTCACATCCGTTGTACATACGAAGAGTTGCATGTTCCGTGTTTTGGTAACAACATTTATTTTGCAGTAAGGAAAAATGTCATCTGAGGTAAGAAAGCAAAACTGCAAGCTTTTATATACGAGAGAATATATATTTTTTCAGTCTGGTGTAAGAACTACCTGATAAAACATCAGATAACACAATACTTATATAATACCTATTATCGATTGGTCTACTTGCTTCAAACTTCGTACGACTTACGTACAGTTCCGGTTCATGTTTATTTGTTATTTTGTTTGTTAATCAGTTATAATTATCTGTCCACATTAGGCCGTTACATTGTAGTGGTGGAGGACTTGCGTACTCAAATGATATAGTGGGCTAGGACTGCAAGAGCTTATGTTCCTAACAGTGTCACCCAGGCCGGACACTGCTGAGGTGGGGCCAGACTAAATTAACTAAATAGTTATAGTAAAAATGACAGAAGTTACTCAAAACTAAAACAACAGCAACGAAAACACCACGACCACACATTTACAGGAATGAATGACTACCAGAGTCATTGGCTCATGGCTAGAAATAGTCAATGCCGAGAAGCTACACAAAACGACCTGGAGGAGAACAGTAGAACAAGAACTCACTGAAAGTAATGAATCACAACTGCCGACTGGAACACAACAATATTATTCAATATACCTACAGAGAAGGGCCAAAAACAGTAGAAAGGCATGCATTTGTTGTTGCTTTAAGCACCATTTGTATCACAGGATAGACAACAAGAGTTGTAATTATAAATGTAGGCAACTGATTGCAACGAGTCAGTAAATACTAAATGTGAACAAGTACAACAATTTCAATTTGCAGACTGCAGGTCTCCCTAGGCAAAGCACTATCTATCTATTCTCTAATCCTGTTTACCTTTCAGCATCAGGTTGAAAAAGGAGATACCTGGAGTGAGCCTCTCTATGCACCTTGTCTTTCTTTCTCTTCTCCAATCCTGATTTACCTCACAGCTTCAGGGTAAGAAGAGTTTACTAGCGCTGGCTTTTGTGTGTGCTTCATGAATATTGTCTTTCATCGCGTCTGTTATCTCTGAGATCCATCTTTCGCGTGGCCGACCTTTTGCTTTGTATCCACTGTATCGGAGCAACATTGCTCTTAGTGGTATACTGCCTGTTGGTAATGTGCTTATGTGGACGAACCATTTAATTTGTTGATTCTTGATGTTCAGTGCTAATGTTGTACCACTTTTTCCTGATGTCTTCATTTCTAAGCCTGTCTCTTCTTGTTACTCCTAGCATTCCTCGTAGACACTTCATCACTGCGGTGACCACTTTTCTTCTGTCATTTAATGTCAGTGCCCAGGTTTGACACTGATAGCATAATGTAGGGAGAAATATTGTGTTGAACAATGCTCTTTTTGTGTTCATGGTGACCTGTTTGCATTTTATTTTAAAATTGGCGCCATTTGTCCCAGTGTTTGATTTGCTTTGTTGCATCTATGTTGGATTTCGTTAGTTATTCTTCCGTTTGCTGAAAAGATGCTTCTTAGGTATGTAAAGTCTTTGACTTATTTTAATGGCCGTTTGTCGATGGAGATATTGGTGGTGTTTTCCTCTATAGTGAATGTCATTATTTTAGTTTTGTCGATGTTTATTCTCATTTTGTATTTGTTGCATGGTAACAGCAAAACATTCACCAATGAATGTAAGCAGTGAAAACACATTATTTGAGAAAGTAATCTGACGTCTGTTTACTAATACAAGCTAGTGTTGGTGTAGTGCAAGTGCTTATTTTGAAATATCTTTCTCATCATTCAAATTAACTTATTTGTCTGAAATAAAAAAAAACTTGTTAGAAGCAACACTTCTGCAATCACGACACCCCACGTAGATGCTCAATACCTTTCTGTTGGTGAAAGTATCAGTAGCATCAAGTCCAGACAGTTCAAAATTGGAGACCCTCATGCACTGCCTCTGAGTTCTCACTGTGTTAGAAAAAGATCATAGCACACAGAGTTATTCACAGAAGTGCGATGATGTTGGTTCTATCAACAGTTAAAAAAATTCCATTAACTCAGAAAGTTGGTATTTTCATAAAGTACCTGATTGAAGAATTTTCATCTAAATAGACTTTAAACTAGTAAATCAATTCGGATAGAAACCAAAAACCTATGTCTGTGATTGAATCAAGTACACTGTACTGTGTGACACCAACTGTTATTTTAAGTCTCATTGACTGAAGTATCATATTGTTAGAAGACCAACAATACTAGCAGGATCCAGCTCTTTTAATACAGTTTCAGTTTGGAATATTGTCATTGGACTCTGAACATGTCCATATGTACTCTGATCTCCTTCACAATATCTCCAACATCGTCTAGCGACTAACGGTACCAGTTTGATGTTGCTTGATGAGCCTACTCATATACCTGTTGTGCTGCAATTTTCTGGTTACTCCATTCATCAATCCAAACTCCTTGCAATCTTGCAGTGGATTGGTTTAAATGAAAATCCTCCTTGCTGCAACTCTATGGCATTCAGAATGGTTGACGTTTGTAGAATGGTTGGCGTTTGTAGTGATTCAATCCACTGCCTGCACACTGAACCAGACTTCACCTTTCTGATCTTTTAAGACAACACAAGTTGAATCATTTTGTTTTCTTTCTCTGAACACTTTGCCCACGATGATTGTGTAACTGTTACTTATCATAACACGATACATTTCTGTATTTTATTTATATATTCACATACAGGATGTTCAGAAACATTCTGTTCACACACTGGTATTTCGGTCACTCAAACGGACCCATGACATGTTCTTGGCAGATCAAGGCAACACGCCACTGAAAGATGATCTCAGGTACCTCATATGTATTATTTTTATGTTACAATTGTGTCTTTCCAAAATTTGTCAACAAGTTTTGTCTGATTTTGTGTGACAGGGTCTAATAAATCAAAGATAGACCAAACAAATTTATGAACATCATACAAAAATATTAACCCTCTTGGGATGATAGATTCAATTTTTTTTGCAGCCATTGATCTAGCGAGAAAGACAGAGGAGCCGAAATATCAGCACCACATAACTAGTGATCTGAATGGCTAGTTTTTAATAGCCCAGCCAATGGAAAGCTGAAATTTATTCCTAGTATGTTTAGTCTTCCATTTTGGAAACTGCCATGCAAGATTTATAGAATAATACTTGTGTATATTTTCTTTAAGAATATTTTTACTTTTTTAATACTTATTTCGGGTTCTAATATTTCTTTCAGAATTTTCAAAATAGTCACAGGAAGGCATTTCTGTTTTCTATAGAAATAGCTCAGTCTTCTTTAGACGGAAATCTCAATTTTGCTCGATCCTAAAAGGGTTAATATTTCTTCAGGTGTTTATAGCTTACCTGGCAGATTATTATTGTAAGTGATTTTTTTGTTTGTTTAAAGCAAGTCATTGATAATGCGGTATACTCGTAAAATTGTATACCAATGAATTAAACTAGTTTACAAAGTTGACTTAGCAGACTTAGTAAATTTGTTTTTTTAATTCTTATTCACTCTTTGCCCCTAGGAAAGCTTAGGTCCGCGACCAAGGCCTTCCAAGCCCTCCTATCATCTTTCCCCAATCTCTTCACTCTCTCCCCATTTTCTTGCATTCCGTCTCCAACTCCTGCCTCCAGGTGTTCCAGGGTCTTCCCTTACCTCTATCACCTTGGTGATTCCATCTGATGGCCTGTCTTGTGTTGCTGTCAGGGGGTTTCCTCAGTGTGTGTCCTATCCATCACCACCTGCTGTCCCTTATTTATTGTTCCACTTTTGTTATTGTATTTTCTAAATAAAACGAAAAAACCACTCTAATATTTGGGCAAATTATAAAATAAGCAGGAGACTCTACTGAAGACATTTGGAAAAAGTATTGATGACAGACAAGCAAGAAGATGAAGATAGTGCTATAAGTGGGATAATATCAAAAGATGGACACACTAAAGCCTGTCAGGTGTACTAGTAGAACGATGGACATATGTTATTGGAGATCCACTGCAGTATGACTTTGAAGATGAGACTATCAGTTAAATAATTATGTGAACATGTGTGGTTATTATAATAGTTTTGTACCAGAGAAATTGACACTCCTTAACAGTGACATCCAACAGATGCAGTAAATTGCCGTCCTAACAAGACAAGAACAAGTTTGTTACTTTCCATCTTATGGCCCAGCATGTGCCCTTGAATGCTCACCTACATCGCATTCAACCAAAGATTGCCCCACAATATGATCTGTGTGACTGCTCACAAAAAACACATACCGTAGCTTTCAGTGCTTTACTCGGTGACATACACCGCAAGTACCTACACCCCTTAACCGGAAGTTGAGAACACTCTCTACGCAAATGCACCACAATTCATACAGACCTATCGCCCGAGTGGTTACCGGGGCACAAATTTGGGGTGTAAAGAAATGAACAACTGTTACCTGTCATGCATGTCGTAAAAGGCGACTAAGGAGGTTTGGCTGAAATCGGATGCATGTGTCCTAAACGTGTAGAAGTCTATGCGTTTAGGGGCCTTCCAAACCAATGTGCAACGTATACACGTTCTTGGCAAAGATCAAACATATCACAAAGAGTGATTAAAATTGGTAGTAAAGAACGACGCAAAGAAGATACAGACCTATAATTCTGCTGCCATGGCTTCAAGTCAAAGGGCAAATGCTCGGATGACTTGGATCAGAAAACTAAACTAATGGTGGCATTAACAGATATTTTATCACACACCAGTTGTTCTTTAGTCATAACAACAAATTAATATCTCTGCATTTCTTGCAGTCGATAATCACTTCCTTTATTGATATATGATATAGTTTGTTCTTTTGTCAACTTTTATGACTATATCTTAACTTTGATTGCCTACTGCCTTCCCATTTTTTAGTCTGAAGGTGAAAAGAGAATTGAAGGTTCAGGATGAGTATGGTCCAGTCAAGGAAATGGTCAAGAGAGATGCACGGAGCAAACAGTTACATCAAGGAGGTATGGTAATCTTATCGTATCAATCAATTCATAGATAGATGGAAGCAACATCCTGAAGGACATGACATAGATGGAGCAACGTTCCAAGGGACATGCTATTACTTGACATGACATTTAGATGGAACTATGGGAAAACATGGATGTGTTGTGATGAATGATAATTGAAAAGTTTTTAGTGAACTTTTGCAGCATGAATAATCCTGTTATAGGAGGTACCCTATTTTAACATCTGGGCATCCATAAATTAATATGGTACTCGCCTAACGGCAGAGATAAAAACCAAATAGATCACCTGATGATCAATGGACAATGATAATGCTCATTATTAGATGTTAAGGTCAAAAGATGTGTAGATGTTGACAGTGACCCCCACCAAGTCACAGCTTATGTTAAACTTAAACTATGAAAAGCAAAGCAGAGGAAAAGACATTCAAAAGAGGTTCCATGTGGATAGGTTAAAAGACAGTGACATGAAGAATAATTTAATTTGTGCAAAATCATATCCACTGAATTAGCACTGTCACAGATCTTTTTCTCTGTCATAGTTAACACATTCCATCTGCTGCAGATAGCATTGGGTTTTGCCTGGGTTGCCTCCCATAATATTTTGTTGTCTATAAGACTGCAGGTTAATTTGCTTACTTATGTTTCCTTCCCGGTAGCTAAAGCTTGTTGAAACTCTTACTCATTTGATGTTTTTAACATTCAACATATAGGGCAGCTCTGGCCATGACGCCCATGTGATTCATTCCTGACGCCCTATTTTATTCCTCCGGCTTTAACATCAATAAGAATTTCAAGGCAGAAAAATGTCTTTCTGTATAATACTATGATTCAATTATTTTGGTAAGCGCAATGTAACAAAAAGGAAGCTTGTAGTCAAGATTACGTTTTCATCTTTTATTCATTTTACTATTAATATTACTTTTTTATTTTTCTTCTTATTACTGCACAATTTCCACATGGCACCCGCACCTCCACAGTTATTAGTCGGATGTGCCCCAATACATTAAAATGCTGGATAGCACTGATGTAGGGTATTTGATTGGGATTGACATTGCCACCATCTCATCCTGATGGGAGAGCAATGTAATTAGTTCCATAACTGCTTATATGTCATGTATGAAACTGACACATTAAATGACACAAAGGACTATAGCAGACAATTATAGAGAGATGTATCTTGACAGGAGAGGAGGGAGACCATGAAGAATGTGAATTCAAAGTGTGATAGATGATTTGATCATTATGCCAGCAGAGGTTTGACATCTGGCCTATGAGAGAGAAATTTTGAAGGATGTTTGAGTGACAAAGTTCTGCTCTCGACAAGCTATTGAAGGATGAAGAAGATAATGAAAGTGGCTTAGATCCCTGCTGATGCTCACTGTCTGAAGGTTGCCACATTTAGTCAGAAGTTCGTACAGCTAAAGAAAGAAGTTCATACAACTATGATTTACAAGAAATAGTAAATCACAGAAAACTAGCATACAGTCTATAGGTATACTTCAGTGTTTTCAAGGGATGGTTGAAAGGATGAAGATACAAAATTGAGGATTTTGAAAACTAAATAGAGTCAACATCTATACACAGCTTTCAAACCTAACTGAAACTATCAGATTTCTTACACGGTGGCTTCAGTGACAAATCAATATTCTCCACATATCAAAATGTCATACTACACATCTTTAACTGTGGGACTGGAGTAACAACTGAACTGGGATTTAAACACCATCTCCTAGTGTGCAGGTCCATCTCAGTAACTGAGAACTGAGCTACTCTTGCTTACCTAAAAGATGCTGAAGTGAATTTGTTAAGTATTACTAATACGCAGATAAAAATAAACCCATTCACAGTTTATTTGGTGTAGCTAGTCATCATTTGATCATAATTGTAAAACTCATCATATTTTTAATGAAAAAAACCAAAAGTTATAACAATTTGAGAGCATTGTTCATTGTACTGCAAGTTGATGTATGTTGAACATCACTAGTTTACTTGCTTGATGGGTTGATGTATTTGTTCTCATCCTCAGCGAACGGAGATTTGATGAATGGAACAGAAGGTAATTATGTGGTTGAAATATTAACTTTTGTTTGAGACAAATAAATAGTATTATTTTCAGATTTATTTATCCATTACTTGATTATTTGTCATCACCATCATGTGCTATTCCAGCTGACATAGGTGCATTACTGGCACAACATACAATTGCTCTTAGGCTTAGATCACATACAGATGACAAATAGTGGTTTAATAAGGGGTTGATATTTAGTGTTAGAAGAAGAATATAGAAATAGGATTGAACACTTTCTTCACTGAACTCAACCAAAGTCTGATTTCTTTTTTATATTTTCCTATTTTGTCAACAATTTCAAGACAGGCACGTTTGTCTTAAACTTATTTTAGAATATTCCAAATCACTGATAGACATAATTTTGCTAACCATTACTATTTTCTAGATAAATGTCTTTATAAATGAGAGCACAGAGAGCGATCTTTTCAGAGAGTTATTTTTTGTATGTCTAGTTGTTGTCTAGTTAGAGTTAATTTGAAGATGATATTTTTATTGTTATTTTATAATCCTTTGTATAACCTGGTCTTACTTTCAGGAGACAGCCAGGGAACAGATCATATGAGGTCAGTACCAACATCATCTTCTCACTTATAATATCATAGTAATAGTTATGATCATCTAGTATTTTCTTCTCAACAATTCTAAAACTGATCCTCCTGTCCGCACTGACAAAAGTTTATAGATGTTTTGTGATCTGTGTTTAAAAATAATCTGAGAAATGATAATGAGAACATTTACTGCTTACTACACACTTAGTGGTGGGACGAGTATGTGGCTTAGCGATAGTGAGCTCGATCACAACCCAAGAGTACCTGGTTCAAACTATGGACAGTTTGGAAGCAAATTTGTTCCAGTGGATTTTAACGAACGGTAAAAATAGACCTCACCGTTCAGAAAGCAATGGCAAACTACTGAACTTATAAATGGTGCCTAGAAAATCAACAACTCATTTACTGTGGTTGATGATGACGTCCTGTAAAGGATATGCCAGGATTTTCATTACTTCAACCGTCCTTTGTCTGTCTATGGCACCATTTATTCCCTCACTAAGACAACTTTTGTGTCCCATTCTCTGTATAACTCCGAAAAGCTCCAGAATGGCTAGTTTTGGCATGAATAGTTGACATCTATAGATGCTTCCAACATCCAGGTCTTTACATGGGTGTATTGTCCTGGACAGCTTGTTTCTTAGGCTAGTGGTCCGGATTTAATTCCACAGTGGCTGTGAAATATTTGTCCAACCATAACAGCTCTCAGGTCAACCCAGTCTCAATTGGATACCAGGAAAAGTACTGGGAAGTAAAGGCAGCCGGTGTGATGTTGACCACATAACCCATCGTATGTCGGTGGTCAGTGAAAAATATGGGTCTAACACCATATTACTCTGTATACCTCAAGGTATGAATCTGAATAACATATTGAAATCAATAATGTTGCCAGCTGTATTAAATATATATAATAATCTCAAGTGATTTGATTTTGTCCTCCATTAAGTCAAGTGACTTCTTAATACTGAAGTCCTCGAGAGAAACCCATAATTCCAAGTATCCCCCACTCTGTTGTAAAAGGCCCAGTTGAGATGGACCTGTTATGTTATGCGCAGATGCCTGATAAATGCTTCCCAAAGTAGGGAATGTATGGTGAACTTGATGGAGACAAAGTCCGGTTGGTGGACAGACAAAACGCTTCAAAGACAATCCTAATGTGTCTCTAAAATGTTTGGATATATACACCATGTGCTAGGAAGCTCCTGCAAAAGATTGCCAAATGTGGCGCTGTAACAACACTAAAGGAATGCACATTGCTGAGAATCATCATACTACTGAGTTGTAGAGAAAATTAGCTGTATGAATACACTAACACACATCACCCACATGTCCAACCTTGATCATGTTCTACATGTGGTAGGGATTGTGTTCCACGATTGAACTCTACAGTCACCTTCGCACACACACACACACACACCAGAGGTGCAACAACACCTGTCTGAGACTGTTGTCATCATGTCCTGAGATGGTCTGCTGTTATTATTCTGAAATCTTGTTTGCTGCATTAAGACTGACTTATATGGTTTTTTTTCCACAGACTTGGTGGTTCACTTGATGCAGACAGATCTGATCCTAACAGAGTAAGTTTGTTAGATCTTCTGTAGTTCCAGAAAACTTAAACTATAAGAGAACCTACAAAGGAAGTCAAATATAGTATAGCCAAACCAGAGTGTAAATCTGAACTTTTTGGTCAACAAAATTAACATGTTGAGTTAGAAGTGTAGGAACATTGGCAAACATGTACATACTAATCAGCAGTTCTTCTTCCCTTCCTCTATTCTACCTCAGTGAGGTGTTGATGGGTGTTATAACAATCTTCTGTGCTCCTTGTCTAATGCACTTTGTAAGTTGGTATTCATTTCTATAAAATTGTTCTTGATGCTGTCATGCAATCTTTTGTGCGTTCTTCCTCTGTATTCATTATATTTTTACAGTGGGGCTGTCTGTAGCAGACAGTACCAGGCATTCTTGTCAGGTGATCAAACCATTTAATTTGTTGATCTTTTATAAATTGAATGACTGGTTTGATTTGTAGTCTTCTTCTAATTTCTTCATTTCTAATTATATCTCTCATTGTTATTCCTGCAGTGACATTAGTAACACAGACTGATTATAGTAGCCTTGAATAGTACTGTAGACTGCCTGAAGAATAGGTTTTGTTACACTGACTAGTATCTGGAGAGAAGCAAATATGTGTGTATTGACATATATCTTCTACTTTGAACATTCCATATCAACCACTTGTCAACCACTCTTTGTGATTTGTTTGTGATTTGAATCTTCTAAGAGTGATTGTGCCAGTTATGTGCCTATAAGTAGGCCAGCAAATCCGATTTCTGCTATGCTTTTTATTTACTAGGGTAGCTTCCTAGGCCCCTACCTCAGTCGCCTCTTATGACATGCTTTGTAAGTCGCAGTGTTACTATTTTTTTCTTCCCCCGTAGATCCCGGCAACACGCTGGCGATATTCACATAAATGAATTCATGTCTTCATGCTTTCAGATCTCAAATACTAGGTAATATGTGTACACTCATCCTAGTTAGAGACACAATAACACACTGGTTAGCACACTTGCTTCCTAAATGAGTGATTTCGGATCAACCCCCAGCCTATTGGAGTGGGATTTTTCTAACTGTAAAGGGCTAAACCTCATTTAGGTATCAGAGAAACAATTGGATGTTAAGTCAACTGACATGATTGATTGATTGGATCATCATCATCATTGCACTTCGATGCGTAACCATATGTTCTCCGATTTCTTTCTTTACACAGGAAGATCTCAACGGCAATGTGCACTCTCCATAGTACCAGCGAGGGTCCTTAGTGTAATTTAGATGACGGTGAAAAGGATGGTGACCCCCCTCCCATCATGTGCTGTTGGTCAAAGAAAAATAACGATTAAACACTATATACAACATTGAGCGTCTGTAGTTCAAGCGGTAGTGAGCTCGATCACGAAACCAAGCGTACCTGGTTCAAACCCCACGGTGGGCAAGTTTGGAAGCAAATTCGTTTCCGTGGGATTTTTATAAAAGGTAAAAATAGACCTCACCGTTAAGAAAGCAATGGCAAACTACTGAAGGTATAAGTGGTGCCTAGAAAATCAACGACTCATTTACTGTGGTTGATGGCTACGTCCTTTAGGATATGCCACGATTTTCATATACAACATGGATATGAAAACTGGTTCCTTACTTCTAATTTATTTGTCCTAGCAATGTATATGATAATAACTGATGTTTCTGTATGAATTGCTGTAAATATAACTTATAGATTGATTGATTGATTGGACCATCATCATCGCACTTCGGTGAATAACCATATGTGCTCCGATATATTTCTTTAGAGGAAGATATCAATAGCAGTGCATGAACTCCGTAACACTGGCTAGCGTCCCCGATATAATTTGGAAGATTGTGAAAATATTTTTGTAGGAATTTGATTTTTAATGTTTCTAATGAATTTTGTCTGGGCAGCTGCTTTTCAGCTCGCTCTTCTCGATTTTGAGCTGCCAATGGTTCTTTTACGTGCTCAAATTGAACACGGGACCTACTTCTTATCATCCATCTCCGATAGGACTAGGAACTCGATCTCACCTACACTTGTATCTAGAATCTCTGGAAATATATTCTGATGGCTCCAAGCGGAGCGTACCAGTACCTTTGAAATGAGAGGCGAGCACCTAACCCCTACGCCACAACGACCTCTATATAACTTATAACTGTAAAATGTAACTGTATGTAAACTCTTCACTTTATAATTAATTCAACATGATTGAAATAAACTGATTAAATATATTATTATTAACCAGGCACTAGTAGCAGTCAACATTGGACAGCAACAGATGTTAGTACCCAAGAAGGCCCCTACCATGCCCAAACCAAACTGGCACCCACCTTGGAAGCTCTACCGGGTAGGAATTGAATATCATTTATGTGGATTTGTTTATGTTGACAGAATTTATTCTTTTTTGCTGGCTCTAATATCTTATTTTCCTTGAGTACAGACCTACACATCAGTCATGGCTGGACATGCTGTATTATATTTGTTTCATTCTCTGCTTATACATTTGTTGTTGTGAGAGTTTACTCATTGTTTTCCTGTATCTGTTTCTTCATCTTCTGTGATCAATTTCCCGTGCTTAGATATTTAAACAGAGACCAGTTGCCTCCATGAATTCAGCCGCCAGCTGGTCCTCACAGGCATGTCTGTAGATAGTATTTGGAATTATTTATTTAATCTTGCACATTATTAGAACATACGTGAGGGCACACGTTGCCAGATTTGTTCACAGTGTAAGTCATTAAAAATATTCTTCAATTTCAATGTTTAGGTAATCAGTGGCCACATTGGTTGGGTGCGATGTTTAGCTGTGGAACCAGGAAACAGTTGGTTCTGTTCAGGTGCTGGAGATCGTGTCATCAAGGTAAGAGAAAGTAGAAATAACTCAAATTAAATTTATAGGTTTTCCTTTTTTTCTACAGCAGTTTATCTGAGTGTTATATCAGAAAATGATTATCTGGTTTGTACATACTATTATGTATTTTTATATAGTATTGTGGGTTTGTACATAGCATTATGGGGTTTGACATAGCATTATGGGTGGCATAGCATTAATGGTTGTCAGATTATGGGATTGCAGCATATAGTTTGTACATAGCATTATGGTTTGACTGCAAATTCAATGAAGATGATATAAACCATAGGTGAAATGATACGTTAACTTATTTCCCGGACAGCGTAGTTCATTTCACATGTACATTTTCGGAGATCCCCAGAATTATTGCAGAAGCCACAGAGTTTGTGCAATACACCTGGCAGTTGGTGTGCCATTTCTGTCAAGTGGCAACATCTCACCTCTGATAGAACTGCTAACCTACCAGCATAGTTATTTGATTTCTAACAAATTCTTTTTTTTTCTTTCTAAGAGATCTATTGGTTACTAAACTGACGTCATTGCACTCGGGCAGACCCATAGGTGCTCAGTCTCCCCAACAGATATCGAAGAGTATGCATACTGATGGTTCCGTGGCTCGCTGATTAAACACACCTCGCACTCTGCCTCTCAGTTCGACTTGAATAACGGGTAACTCCAAACTGCCTAAATCGCTTGATCGATTCAACATCGATTTTAGTGTCCTCATCCAAGAGATCTAGAGTTTGCAACATTTAAAAACTAAATATTGATCTCCATATCTTTATTTATTGTTCAGCTCTCACATTCATACAAAGAAATCGATAGTACTAGCGATTTATATAGATTATCTTCACCGAAAAACTGATGTTACTTCTCGAAATCACATTTATCCTTGACATAGCCCCTTCATGTACTGTTGGGTACAGAAAATAGCAGATATGACACTGTATTTCCCAATATACCACATGGGCTCTTAACTACATTCCATAAGCAATTTATGTGACTATTTATAAGTTAGCATTTAATGATGGTGTTTCTTGTTTGTTTGTTCTCTTGCCAGATATGGGACTTGGCATCTGGCACTCTAAAACTGACATTGACAGGTCACGTCAGTACAGTGCGCGGTGTGGCAGTCAGTGCCAGACAGCCTTACCTGTTCTCTTGTGGTGAGGACAAGATGGTTAAATGCTGGGACCTGGAACAGAACAAGGTGAACTAAAACATGAGAGTTCATTTGTCAATCTAACTTTTTTGGGGGATTAAACAGGATATCTTATTTATGTGAAGTATTTTAAAACTTATTTATGTGGTTTTTTTGGGTAAAATAATCACAATATATATATGAGACTGCAGTAAAACTATTAGATTGACGAAACACGTAATCACAGATTACTGTTTTACAAATTACAAAAACAATATACAGCAACGTTTGCCAAATATGTTTTTTTGGTATATCTATGTGAATTTGTTATGGACTTATTTATGTGAAGTATTTTATTATGTGTATTTTTGGTAAATATCATTATTTATGGACTGAGGTAAATATCTATGGAAGTTGTATTACTTATTTACTGATACAAAACAATTTTATGACTTATAATAATATTTTTGGTAACATATCTATGTGAAGTTTGTTATGTGACTTATTTATGTGAAGTATTTTTTTGGTAAATCATTTAGGTGAGGTATCTTTTGTATCTTATTTACGTGATACAAAAAAAAAAGATAAATTGTCCGCAAGCAATTTGCCACTACTGTTCTTCCTTTGAGTAGCTTTACGTTGTGAACGGTTTTGTTTCCTGATATTATTTGATCACATTACGTTTTAATTTTCTAATTGGTGTTCTTGTTCCTGTACTTTCTGTTTGCAGACTATCCGTCACTATCATGGACATCTGAGTGCATGCTACGGCCTTGACCTCCATCCAACATTAGATATTCTCACCACGTGTGGGAGAGATGGTACTGTCCGGGTAAGTGCTCCAACATTCGCTATAGATTGTCCACAGTAAATTTGTGAGAAAAAATATCTATTAATAAAATTGAACACGCACATTGACCGACTTTTTATCAAAAATAAAATTTACTATCCAAACATTCTATGTGCCCACTTACAACTAAATACACAAGTTGCAATCATTATTAATTGATTGATTGATAGGACCATCATCATTGCACTTCGGTGAGTAGCCATGTGTGTTCCGATCTCTTCCTTACACAAGAAGCTCTCAGCGGCAGTGCACAAACTCTTTGTAGCATTCCCGATGTAATTTAGAACATGGTGAAAATATTTTGTGGAATTTTATTTTTTCCTAATGAATTGCATGCACAGCAGCTTTCCAGTCTGCTATTCTCAATTTTGAACTGCCAAGGGTTCTTTTACATGCTGAACTTGAACACAGGACATACACTTTATCGCCTGTCTCCGATAGGACTAAGAACTTGATCTCACCACAGAGACCCTCGATGCAATCTTGAGAGCCATAGCAGTACAGCAGTTGTTCAATTGCTTCCTAAGTAGATGATCTTGGTTTGATCTTCAGTTGAAGTGACATTTTTCCTCACACAAATGATTCTCACGTCAACCCAGCCTCAATTGGGTACTAGAAACACTGGGTCGTTTGCAAGAATTGGGAGTTAAGTTTGGACATGCCAGACAGTGTCATCTTCGTGATGAGAGAGCGATATACTAATTAACTTCCTATGGGTACAGTGAGCAAGGGGACTTTGGGATGGCTGCTACAGTGGAGGGAATTCTCTTACATTACGAAGGGACAGGTATCCATTTTCATATTGGTAGACTAGGGAATCAACTCTACTGGGAATTTAACACTGTAAATATGTATGCAAATCTAGCTCATTAACACCGTGACGTGTCTGATAATAAAATACAATGTGTACAAAGAAGACATGCTGCAATAATATGCAGTGATATCACTATTTTTTGTTTAAAGTTGCTCAAAATACCTGCTGTCCACTGACAAGTAATTATTGAATATGATAGTTGCATTGTTTTATTGCTGACTTTCTCAAGTGTTCACCCTCAGGTCTGGGACATACGTACCAAGGCTAGTGTACACACAATGGTTGGTCACACCAACACTGTTGCTGAGGTCAAATGTCAGTCTGCTGAGCCTCAGGTCAGTTTTTCAAAGTTATCTACAACTGTTAGTTAATTTATAGTTTGATAATCTCTGGTCAGATCACAACACATGAAATGAATTGTTTAAGAAAAGCCATCATCACAAGACAGGATAGATTGAGAAATGAGAACATTAGAAATGTCATTGGAATCACACCGTGCATCCAACATATTAGAAAACAAATAAAATGGTTTGGTCATCTACCTCACTACCACTTGAAGATTGAGCTCACTACCACTTAAGCTACAGACTCCCACATTACAGTACTAGATATTCAAATACTAATTACAGTACTTCTTTCTTCTTTGAACGCTCCTTGTTAAACCAATCTTAGTTATTTATATGTGATCTGAGCGATGATGGTACATTGTACCAGTTATGTGTCTACAAGTAGGCCAGCACATCTGATTTCTGCAACACTGTTTATTTACTAGGGTAGCATTCCTAGGACATCAGTCGCCTCTTACAACATGCCTTGTAGGTCACAGTGTTACTATTCTTTGCTCCTCTTGCTGGCCCCGGCAACACATGGGCGGTACATGACAGTACTAGATATTAATATTTGAATGTGAAGTGTTGGAGATATTTTAGTACTCTGTGTTTGAATGTGAAGTGACCAGTAGTTTTAAAAAAAATCTTCATCCTTAACCCAAAAGGCATATTGTAAGCAAACTATTGTATTTATCTTTGTATTTCCTGTAAAAGTTCTCATTCAGTGCTAATTTTGTGTGAATTCTTTGTGTGTTTTGTGTACTTGCTTGGTTATTGTTCCTGGTATCTAGCATAGATGGCACCACAGTTTCATACAGAATGCAATCAGGTGTTATACATAGATTTAAACAAGATACACAAATTGTGTTGCACTCAGTTCAAACAAGACACATAAATGTGTCTCACACAGTTAAGCTTGATTATGGTAACCTGCTCCTGATTTAACCAAATTTGTTGTTGTAATGAACTTAATAATGCCCCTGTAGCTATTTAAAAAAAAATGTGATTCTAGGTCATCTCAGGCAGCCATGATTGCACAGTCCGACTGTGGGACCTTGCTATGGGCAGGACAAGAGTTACACTGACCAATCATAAAAAGAGTGTGCGAGCACTAGCTCTGCATCCATCACAGTAAGTGTTTTAGTTGTGTTTCTTGTATATGTACTAACGACTGATTGACTTGTATATGTACTAAGGACTGATTGACTTGTATATGTACTAAGGACTGATTGACTTGTATATGTACTAAGGACTGATTGACTTGTATATGACTTTATCTTAGTTGTTCAGTATTGTTTCCATTATCAAATTATCTTGTAAGTTTTCATTTATTATCTCTTCTCTTATCCTAACTACTAATTTTAATTCTCTCAAAAAATGTCCGCTGTTATAGATCATAATCATATCAGATAGCACAACAAAATCCAACAATAAAATGTATATATATCATCATTATCAGGTGTCGTGCCGGCTGGCGTAGGCAATTATGGATCTCCACAAATCTCTGTCATTGGCGTTTGTTATCAACTCAGACGTTGGTGCTCTACCGTGCCATGAAGTCAGGCTATCCAAAATTATCTCTCTCTGTGTCTTGTCTACCCTCGATTTTAACGGTTGTCACAATGTTTTCTAGTCCAATGTGTGTGTATATATATATATATATATATATATATATATATATATATATAATATATATATATTATATATATAATATATATATATATATTATATATTATATATATATATATATATATTATATATATATATATATATATATATATACATAATATATATATATATATATATATATACATATATACATATATACATATATACATATATACATATATACACATATTTCTCATGCCGTTATAAATTACATAGATTCAAGTAATTTCTCCATACTGCTCTGTCCTGGGTAACTTGCTCAATCTCTTCCATTGAATCGAGTCCGATATTTCTTGCTTATCTTAGCAAAGTTCATTTCAGGGTTTCCATAGAGTCCTCTCTTTCCTGAACACTTCAATGCCTGCTACGATATTCTTTGATCATTTCTTCTCATGGTATGCCCAACATATCCCCATCTTCTCCTTCTTATAACCGTTGTTACTAATGGTTGACCAGACATTTCTCTGATTGCATTGCTTTTGAATTCCTTCCATTTTATGTTCATTATTTTTGCAGACATCTATTTTCAAATGCATTGAACTTACTTTCGATATCTTTAGTCACTTTCCAACTCTTGCTGGCATATGTTAGGATTAATGCAATATAAAAGTATTTCATATAGTAAAAGCCATTGTATGTTGAGAATATTATAAGCAAAAGTTAATGGGCCATGATCTAAAACTATCAGAATCCATAGTTTTTGTACACATCATTGGTACCTTTAATGTTATCTTTCTTATTGTCTTATTTTCCCAACTGTAACTGCTTTTAGCTCAGCATAGCCCCAGTTGGGTACTAGAGAAACACTGGGGAGGACAGGTCAGCTCCATCTTCTATTGGGAACAGAAAGTAATAAAAAAGAAGTTGCTGAAAAAGTAAAAATAGCTGTTGTGTTGCTTAATGCTGGTATTAGTTATCAGGATCTGAATACTTACAGATTTAAACACATGACATATTAAATTGCAACAGAATGGGGATTTCCCACAATCAAGCTTCAGTGAAGTCGAACTTAATTTTTCTCTTTCTTGTCTCAGATATGCCTTTGCTTCTGGATCTCCTGATAATGTCAAACAGTGGAAGTTTCCAGATGGCAACTTCATGCAAAATCTGTCTGGACACAACGCTATCATCAACAGTCTGGCATGTAACTCGGATGGTGTACTTGTCTCTGCAGGTTTGTCTGTATTTTCTAGTTGTCTTAGATGTGAATCCCGCCCGAGTGGTTACCGGGCCCAAATTTGGGACGTAAAGAATAGAACCACTGTTACCTGCCACGCATGTCGTAGAGGCGACTAAGGAGGTTTGGTTGAAATCGGATGCATGTGTCCGCTAGGGAATGCTAACCCGAAACAAATGCTTGCAGAAAACGGATGCACCAGGCCGTAAGGCGCATAACATGGTGCAACGACCCTCACAATTAGGAATGGGATAACGGATTCTACGGTCGTCAATCTGCCTCTGAGATTTAGCCACGCGGTAAGAATGTCAGACCCATCATCACGAGGGTGGCCAAAACTTACTGCAGGAAGAGGTCGGCACAAGCGGGAAAGCAGAAATCATAGGAATTATATCCTACAGAACTGCCCCAGTATGCAGACTTGAAAAGAAAGAGGTGGCCCACTTACACTAGTGCCCAAGACAAACTGTATGGCGTGGCTGATAATCTGAGACAGACGGCTGCCTTTATTAGAGAATCCGAAATCCCAATCTAGTGAGAATGCAGAAGAAGAAGAGATGTGAATCCTACCACTAACATTTGCATATGTCTATCATGGATCAGACAAGTTATCTGCAGGTCAAACAGTGAATGACTTAGTTTTCACATAGCCTGGAGCAGCCTGTAATATGCAGATTTCTGTTTGAAAGCATATGTGACAGCATGATCAGCCAAGTTTTTGCATCAAGGTCACTACCAGCTTATCAAACTGTAATCTCCATCATATAAACATGCATGTAAATAGGAATCAACTATTCCTGAAACCTTTCAGAGCTACCTTATGTATTTATTGTGTGTGTGTGTGTGGTATGAGCAGCAGAAACGAATATGGCATCTTCCATTTATCAGTTGCAGGTGAGGATGATATATTAATGGGTCTGTGCATCATGGTGAGACGTCAAGCTGGGTTTTCTTGCCAGTGCATATGGTAGAGTAATTGCTGAATGAAGCGGAACATACAGGACAACTTCTTCCAGTATGAGGATGGAGGTTGAGGCCATTACTGCTGCCCTCCAGTGGCTCTCTATTTACTTGGATCGTTAGTGTACCTGACTCTCGGTCAATGCTTTGGAAGGTTGAAAATGGCAGACTGTAGTATGGGTGGATATAGTCTATTGATGTTTCCAACCTCCAGAGGATTAATGGATCTACTGTCCTGGGAATTAGAGGGCATTGATCATCAGTGAGTTAAGGATGGATAAGGTGGATGTTCTTCGATCTCCTGGCAACTGCCTGTTGGATGAGAACACTAAATTGATGTTGAATTGATCCAGCGATTTAGTGTGGACTGTTATACAAGTAGAACTCGATGCCTGAGGGGCAGAGTGAGGAGGGTGTTTAACCAGCAAGGCACCGGAACCACGAGTATGCATACCTTTTGACATCTACTTGGGGGATACTGAGGACATACAGGTCTGTTTGGACTGCTTTAATGTTGATACGGTAACCAATAACCATTTATCGGCCCATACAGCTTACATTATTTATTCACTTTACATATTCATACCATGATGCCGTATCAAAGTGTTGTCTTCATGTTCCATATCTCATCCTTGTCTGATTTGTCTATAATGATATAGACCTGGTTACGATTGTATGTAACAATGTTGAACAAAGATGGTATTGAGCTGATGACTTAACAAATGTTTACAACTCCGCAGCTGATAATGGCAGCATGCATTTTTGGGACTGGAAAACTGGATACAACTTTCAGAGAATTCAAGCAGCTGTACAGCCTGGTTCCATCCACTCTGAAGCTGGCATCTTCTCCTTGTGTTATGATCAAAGTGGATCCAGACTGATCACAGGGGAAGCAGACAAGACTATTAAGATTTATAAGGAGGATGACACTGCCGTGAGTTACATGTCTTACTTTTTTAAAATTCACTTTTAGTATAGGGCTCTCTATGATGAAGTGGTTTAGATGTTTACCTGTTGTTCTGAAGGTTGTGGGTTTAATCCTGACTGAGTCACATGTGCAATTTTTTCATAAGATCCCTAGGATTGTTGCTGAAGATACAGAATTTGTACTTTGTTGAACATTTTCTGTAGATGGCGTGCCATTTCAACCAAAATAGCCTTTATCAAACAAAGGGTACAGGACAAATAGGATACAGACGATGGTCCTATACAACAGACATCACATACAGAGAGAGGATTAATTCCTATCAGCCCTAAAGTGAAAATTGTGACCAAAAATGAAATAAATGTTAAAAACTAGAAATAGAAAGTAAAAAATATGAAACAACAATAATAATAAAATATATATACACATAGCATGAGAATAGACAATATCAAGAAGTATAGAAATTGGCCCGAGAGCCATTTGCGGTAGAAAAGCTACCACCTAAGTATTGCCCAAAAGGCTACCCATCTAGGAAGTTAATGCGTTACTCACTGTGCTACTGCGAATCTCTAACACATGATGGTAAATATGTGACAATAGAAAAACTGACAGTAGAGGATATGTGGACCATAATGCACCGATAGTAAATATGTGGAACATACAATAGGTGATGTGTAAGCTGATATAGTGTGACATCTCTTGAAGTCTGTATTTAAATAATTAAGACTAAGTAATTGATATGTAGTGTTGTTATGATAGATATGGCTCTCAGCATTTCTCATTGTATTATCATTTCAGACAGAAGAGACACATCCTATCAACTGGCGACCTGACATCTACAAGAAGAAGAAATATTGAGCATCGTTTTCCTGTGTACATTACTATTTTGTATTGTTTCATTTCTGTAAATAAAATCTTAGTCAATCCCTTTAGTTTGCTTGAAATATTGTTTATATATACAATGTTATGGAATCATGCAATTTTCAGCGAAACGAGACATGAAATGCATTGCTCAAAGTTTATGCAGTCAAAAGGATAACAGACACTATTCAACGACAGCTTCAGGTGTTAAGAATTTGTTTACATTCCTTAGTAATCAATATGTTTGTGCTTAGTTGTTAGGGTCGTGTTACAATCTGCGCATATTGATTCGGTGATGTAGTACACACTTTGAAATGTGGACACAATACATCTAGTTTTTCCCATTTGTTTGGACCAATAGAAAAGTTCTTCATTGAGGCCTTGCAGATATTCTTATATCTGAGCAGTGATCTGTCTTGGAACCTCTTTCTTTCAAAGTTTACATAACAGCACCTGTTGGGCTATGCAGCTATTTTCCATCCAGCTCACATGTTCTAGTCATCTTAGTCTTCTACTGCTGAGTATTTCCATGATGAATGGCAAGTTAGCATGTTGCAGTGCCAGTACACGTTGCAGTATTACAGTATGTATTAAATTGTGAAAGAGATAAATACTATCATTGTATGAAGCTCTTGGAGGGCACACTTGACAACAAATTCTATCCTTCTGGATCCATTGTGCTACGTTGACTTTCTTGGAGTTGGTAATGCTTGGTTATTGATCTGTCATGGCACTGTGGGTTCACACATAGGTACTCAGCCTCCTTCAATAAATGTAGAAGACTATGCATGCTGAATGTTTCCTTGCTTCACTAGTTAAACAGTCCTCATTCTGCTTCTCATGCACCCAGTCCTGGTCTCTACTCCTTAAATTGCTGTATGCTCTCTCATGATTGTTCTTTTTGATCATTCTTATTGTGATAAATAAACAGCCTTTGTCAAGAACTTTTTTATTACGTCACATCATCCAGTGCCATTTGGAGTTCGTGCTTATCCTTCGGCGACATGTCTAGTTTCAGCGAGCATTTTCTGGGTTCGCTCTCAATCAGCCTTTGACTGTCCTCATCCTACCTGTAAGTTGTTATTTTCTTTTAGGGTAGTGATCCTTAGACAACTTTCCTTCCCGGAATGTTGAGCGTCATCTGCCCAGGTTACCTGTCTTTTTGGACTACTTGGTTTGCCTACCGTCCAGTTTTGTGTGCGGTTTGCTCCGCTAGCCTTTGATTGTCCCCAATCTAACTACAAGGCAGTATTAGTTCTCTGCGAGCGGAAACATGCACTAGACTCAAGCCTCTATGGAGCTTTCCAGTTTTTGATATTTGGGGGTCTGCTCAACCAGACCCTTCGCGCTCCACCATCAGCGCCATGCACGCCTGCCCCACCGATGGGCCTATCCGTGCATCATTTGCTCTGCCCTGGTGCCTACCCACCGTGTCTATTTGTTCTCACCGTGCACATTCACCATACCTCTAGACACATCACTCAACTCGGACCCCCACCTCAGGACTCAGAGTTTTGCCCTATGTGGGCCCACGTGCAACTCTTCTCGACCCCCCCCACCCCAGGCCCAAATTTTGCTCGACGCTGGCCTACGTCTCTTCCCTTGATGCACCCATCAGAACTCAATTCTGGCCCCCACCTCAGGGCTTCGAGTTTCCCCAGGGCTTATGTCTTTTTCTGGATGTACCCTCATCCCTTTATGCTTTTCCCATTGGCCGAGAGATGTGCATTAATAGTCACTCTGGGATTCTGCCTGCCTGTGTTGCGAGCGGATCTCATCCATTGTAACTGCGTCTGCATCACTACTTATACCAGAGTATCTCTCCCTCGATCCCTACCTGCTTAGCCAGACAGGAACCCGTGTCTGTTTCCAGGGTCACCACATGGATGTAAGGTATGATTTTGATTAGTGCCAGCTCACTAATCCTGGCGCGCGTTGTCCTTTGTGAAATTGTATGTTCATCAATTTTAGTGTCCTCATGAAACATGGTCGCTCGCCCGAGTGGTTACCGGGGTCCAAATTTGGGGTGTAAAGAATTGAACCACTGTTACCTGCCACGCATGTCGTAAGAGGCGACTAAGGAGGTTTGGCTGAAATCGGATGCACATGTCCTAAGCGTGTAGAATTCTATGCATTTAGGGGCCTACCAAACCAATGTGCAACGTATACTCGCTTCTAGGCAAAGATCAAACGTATCACAAAGAGTGATTTAAATTGGTCGTAAAGAACGAATGTAAAGAATAAACATGGCCGCTAAGCAACTAAAGTAAAATGTCACATCCTCTGACAGAATGTTTAGGTTCAAACACAACTTGACAGAAACTGGTAAAACTATTGTAATATCACTTTTATTTCATGTAAATACTAACGTTTTCAATCTGCAAAAATCACTTGACGGAACAGGCAACAAACCAAACAACTCTAGATTTATATATGGCTGTTATTCTTACCAAATCTGCAGGGGGAACATACATCACATGCAATATGTTGTTGTGAAGGTATTGCTACTAATCTGAACCAAACAATTAACAGTTGCATGTTAGATCTCTCTCAGTATGCAAGCTTCAATGAAGCTCGTCAATTGTGTTGGTGAAGCACTAAGAAAAGTTAATCAATATCTGAGATATTGACTAGTGACTTTTGTGAAATAAGCTATCTATAGCTTTCTCTACTTGGTCTCTGCTCATATTGGTTAGAGAAAGACTGGACTCCTTACCATGCTCTGTCAAAAGGTAAAATAAAAAACATTTGTTATAGGTCTCTTCATTGTCTTAAACAAGAAAACTATGTTTATAATGCTATGATAGTTAACTAACTTAACTAACCACAAATATGAATAATCTTTATCTCTCTGTGTAGACTGTGATGGCATTGGCGCTTAGTGCAGCAACACATGGACACTATTCCTCTCTGTTCTTGATCATCCTATGTATTGTGTTCCAGCTGTGATTCTTTTCTTTCAGTTCATGTTCTACAGGTTGTTTTGGGTCTGTCTCATTTTTGTTTACTCTCTGGTGTCCACCGCAGTGCAGTTTTTGTGAGTATCACATGTCCGATTTATCTCCAGCGTATCTTTGGATGATGGTGTTCATATTTTCTGCGGGCACTACGTAAGCAGTTCTTGGTTATAGTTCTTGGCCAAACATACGGAAGGTGGAAAGCTTGGACATATCTTGTTCTGCCATTCTACAGAATTCTGATCCATACAGTAAAGTTGATAGCAGACAGCTGCGGTGTATATTAATCTTGACTCTGATGCTTGACAGATTTCCAGTCCATTCTGAAAGGTCTTATTCTGCCAGAGTGGTTACCGGGCCCAAATTGGGGTGTAAAGAATAGAACCACTGGTACCTGCCACGCATGTCGTAAGAGGCGACTAAGGAGGTGGGGCTAGCTACCCCACACCGTAAAAAACACTAGACGGCTACAGAACGGAGAGCGAACCGAGTAAATGCTGGCTGAAACCGGACACATTGCCGAGGATAAGCACCAGAGCTTCAAATGGTGCTGAAGATGTGACATAAAACACACCAATGCTAAAGCTGCATGAATCAGATTTCCACATGAATAGAATTTATGGAAATCTGGTACATCAGTCTGGCGTGTAATCGAGAGAGAATGTCTTATTAAGCCTGTTTTTACTATTAGATCCAACTTCTCCTTCAAGGCTGATAACACTTCAAAGATATGTGAAAGCAGTTGTATTTGGAAGGATTTTATCATCTAGTTTGACTGGTGTTGGGATGGCCATGTTCAGAGTCATTATTTCTGTTTTCTTTTGATAGTTTTCCAACCCAATCATAAACAAAGGAAGATCTAATACATTGCTATAAAACCTTGTTCCTAGAGAAACGTAGGTCTGTGACCAACATTCTTCAACATGATGTTCTGATAATCTTTGTAGTGGATTTCAGTCTTCTTCTTTGCGTTTGTTCTTTACCACCAATTTTAATCACTCTTTGTGATATGTGTGATCTTTGCCAAGAACGTGTATACATTGCACATTGGTTTGGTAGGCCCCTAAATGCATAGACTTCTACACGTTTAGTACATGTGCATCCGATTTCAGCCAAACCTCCTTAGTCGCTCTTACGACATGCGTGGCAGGTAACAGTGGTTCTATTCTTTACACCCCAAATTTGGGCTCCGGTAACCACTCGGGAGAGAGTGGATTTCATTGTAATGTATATCTGATTATGTTGTGCTGTTTGTTTCCTCCTGGTAGTGTGTCCAATCCATCACAACTTTTTTTATTCTTCAGCTGTATTGCTTTCTGTCTTGTTCTCTTTCACAAGTCTGTATTAGGTATCACTTCTGATATACAATATGCTGCAGAAATTGATAAGGGAATAGAAGCAATTTGGATGTGATATCAGTGGTTGGCTTTACTGTTTGTGTTACTACTTTTTAGGGTGGTGTAGGGCAGTGGGTAAATGAGACTGATGAATTTAATGGTCGCATGGCTAGTGCAGCCAGTGAAACTGTTACGGTTAGGATTTTATCTTTATGCCTCCAACAGAAAGAACCTTGACCTTACCGGGAATCAAACCTGGGGTTCCCTGAATAGGAACCCGCGATCTAATCCATTCAGCCAGACGCTCCTATCTCTCTTTCTCTGCCTTTTTAACTCAGATTGGGGCATAGGCCCTCAACTAACTCATACCAAGTCTTCCTATCTCTAGCTATCTCCTGCAGCTCCCTCCAGCTCTTCTTTATATTGTTGATCGCTGCCTCCAAATATCATCTCCATGTATTTCTCGGCCTACCCCTCTTTTGCTTTCCCTGTGGGTTCCAGGAAAAGACCCTTGTTATATTCCCCTTAGGTTTTTGCAAAGTGTGTCCTATCCAACGCCAGCGTCAATTTTTTAACCTCTTGGTCCACTGGAATCTGTCTTATTCTCTCCATAAGTTCCTCATTTGTAGCACTATCATACCATCTTAGTCCCTCTATTCTGCGTAGACACTAGTTGATGAATGTTTGCAGTTTAAACGTTATTGTTTTAGTAGTTCTCCATGTTTCTGACCCATACAGCAGAACTGCTTTAACATTAGAGTTAAATATCCTAATTTTTGTTCTAGATTTGATTTCTTTGGACTTCCATATGTTTACCAGTGCAATGAAAGCTCCTCTTGCCTTCTGTATTCTTATAGATACCTCCTCTGTGACTAATTAATGTAAAAGCTGTTCTCTGAAAATGGTCCATTATTGTGTACTTTCAAATTTGGGATTCATTTTACAAACTGGAATCGAGCGTAGCACAAAGTTTTTGACAGTATATATAGAGATAGCTTGAGGAAAATATAAAAAATCTAATCCCAACAAAATAGTAATTATTAAAAGCATGTATACTAAATGTGTATGCAGTGTTGGTCAGAGAGCCAATTGTTTGAAGTAAAAATAGGAGTACTACAAGGATGTCTTCTATCAACCCTTATTTTCTTGTCTGTCTGATGAGACAAACAACAAGATATTCTTAGAGGAATATGCTGGACAACATTCTTCACAGTGAAAGACTTGAAAAATGCGTACAAAATTACAATACTGACGACCCATTCTGCCAGCACATGAAAAAATAATGCACAAAAGCAGCCAACAAGTTGGATTGAATAACCTAAAAAAGACGAATGACATTAAAATTAGGTAATCATACAGAGGTTCAAATAGAAAACAAGGAGCTAAATGTGATTGAAATATAAATTCTCTAGACATATGCTCACCGTATCTTGCATATACTTTTGGCTGCACATTACTTGCTTCACGTACAAGAAAGGGAAATGTTGGGTTACTTGTCTTTAGTGTTACATAATTCTGTTCCAAGAACTCCCTGTACAAACAAAATTGAATATTTCTGTGAGGTAACTCAACACTATTTGCTAAGCAACCAAGGACAGGAGGTGTTAGCATACAACTTTGTTTAACACTTCTCCGGTAAGAACTTGACAGCAACTCAGTCCCCATACAGAGACGTCTATGGTAATGACAAACCACATCACAAGTCGTAATTTTAATACAAATTTTTAATTATGACAGTAACAATCCTTATTTGTTGCAGTTTATCACAAACATGGCTGTTAACAAAAAAATTCAAATTAAGTAGTAGCATGTCTCTTGCGAAACATCGCTTTCATCACAGCCCTCCTGAAAAACTGTATCTAGCAAGTTGTCCCACCTCTTCCAGCATCATGTTCAAGGTTTTTTTGATGTCCTGCTGCCACCTTCCTCTTGGTTGTCCCCTGCCTTGTACTTCAGGAACCATGTCTTTCATTACCATGATGACATTTAAATGGCCAAAATATTTCATCTTACGGGATATGTTATTTATGAGCCAATGTTCCTTGATATGCAGGTCTACAAAAACAACTAAAAACTGTAAGGAATGCAACGAAAACAAAGATCAGAATACCAAGAGCATGCATATTCCCTGTGGCAATGTATGGGTGTAAAGCATGGAAAGTTTAACAAGGAGTTGAAAAACATGCGCTTTTGAATATGTGTTACAGAAGAGTTCTCAGTATATCATGCGCAGAGAAGAGAACAAATAGATCTATCAAAATCAAAGAAAACTGGATGATGCTACAAATAATAATGAGAAAATTCAAGTATTTTGGACAAATAAAAAGACAAGAAGGGTTGGAGAAGATCATCATGGAAGGAGGTAAAGAGGAAGACCACGGAGAAGATGGATTCAGGATGTAACTGATGGTTTGAGCATCACTACTCTACTGCAAGAAGTGGGATATCTGGTCTATGAGAGAGAGAAATTCAGGACTGCTAGGGTGACAAAGCTCTGCTCAGGACAAGCTTTTATATAATGATCATGCGTGGTTGAGTAATACAGATACACCAGTTGAGTTCAGTAAGTATACTATAGTGGCTCATTTCAAGCAATCTATTTTTATTTTCATGGCTACAAATAATTCTTCTTTGTCGCACACATACTGCTACTGGTTTCGGTTGTAGCTCAGTTTGAGTTTAGTGGTTTTCTGTTTTGCCTTATGCTTCTCTCGTGTAACTTGAATGATAAGCTGAATGATTGATTTCTGCACCTTTTGACATGAATAATGACATTATAAACTAGTTAAACAGAAACACTTGATCTTTTTTTTCTGCTCCCTGGTCTTTCCGATGTTTTGAGAATCATTAAGAATGCATTGTAAACTAAACAATGAGATATAGCTGTATTATTACTATACAAACAATCAAACAAGTAATAATAAATAATTCTTTCAATTTACTTTATTTACTGACTATAGTTAGTAAATTACTCTTACTAATTTTGAATTGGGATTAATTAGTGAGTATCACTAGTATCATATTACTGAGGATATGATAAGTAATAGCCGTCCATCGCAAGCGATGATGACAACAATCTCAGACGTGTACTGTTGCACCTCTCTGGTGTGTGCGGAGGTGACTGTAGAGTCCAATCCTAGAACAGAATCCCGACCACAGGTGGGGCATACATGATCAAGGTTAGACATGTGCGTGTTGTGTGTTCTGTCTTTCGGCTGCTCGTTTTCTCTGTGACTCAACAATACGATGATTCTCAGCTATTCGGTTCCTCTTTTGTTGTTACAGCGCCACATTTGACGATCTTGCGCTAGGGATTCCCAGCACGTATTGTCTATATCGAGCATTTCAGAGACACTTTAAGAGTGTCTTTAAAGCGTTTTTCTGTCCACCAGCTAAACGTCTGCCCCTTCAAGCTCGCCATACATCAACTGTTTTGGGATGCGTTTATCAGGCATTCGAAGCAACGTGACCACCCATCTCAGTTGGGCCTTCTGCAACAGGGTGTTGACGTTTGGGATCTTTGCTCTTGTGAGGACTTCGCTGTCTGGAATTTTGTCCTGCCAGTTTATTTTTAGTATTCTGCGAAGACAGCTTGTGTGGAAATGGTTTAATTTTCTTCCGTGTCTGCTATACACTGTCCATGTCTCGCTGCGTACAGCAGCGTGGTTAGCACTATGGCCTGGTAAACGTTCAGCTTTGTGACTATGCTTATCCCTTCCGCTCCACACAGTGACACGAACCTTCCGAACGCAGCACTGGCTTTGGATATCCTATTGTGGACCTCAGAATCTATGTTTGCCGATCTGGATAGGAGGCTGCCAAGATAAGCAAAGTTGTTCGTTGACTGGAGACGCTGGTGTTTAATGTTGATGACTGGATCGTAATACTGTTCTCTAGGGCGGGCTGGAACATGACCTCTGTTTTTTTGTGTTAATGGTGAGGCCAAACCTATCACAGGCCATTGAGAACTTGTCCATGTAAGTCTGCATTTCTTCCTCAGAGTTGGTAGCGAGGCCACAGTCATCAGCAAACAACAGGTTTGAGATAGTTGATTCTTTTACCTTGGTGGAGGATTTTAACCTCCGAAGATTGAATAGGTTACCGCCTGTCCTGTATCTAATCTTTACCCATGTTCGTCGCCTTCCCAAAAGACATCCGTGAGCATGGCAGCAAACATCATGCTGAAGAGTGTTGGGGCCAGTACACATCCCTGTTTGACGCTCATGGTGACATGGAAGGCTTCCACAGCTCCTTCGCAGTAGGACAAGTATGTTCCGTAGGACAAGAGCAAGCAGAAACAATAGGCCTACCAGGATTGTGAAGTTTATGAATTTTGGGAGCATATAGAATGCGGGTTTGCCCAAACAACTGTCGATGACACATAGTGATGATGCGCAGGTAGGAAGGTCTTTAGAGGCAATGAGGTTCTTGATGACTGTACGGACCTTACTATTGTTGGATAGTGTGGCATCAGAAGGAATATTTTTGTAGAATAGGGTGTTGAGTAGTTGGTTGTGGCCTTTTTGAAGATATAGTTCTTTACTCCATACGACTATGGCACCACCTTTATCAGCGGTTTTGATAACAATGTCATCACGTCGACGGAGGTGTGATAGAGCACAAACTCGGACGGTGACATGTTAGAACGCCTAGGCGTTTAGGTGGAGAAGTCCAATGTCGTATGAAGTATTCTTGATGTAGAGATCAAGAGCGTTAGAGGCACCAGGTTTAGGATCTGTTGGTACACAGTCGCCTCAGCCTAACATCCAGAGTCACTTTGGCACCATCCAATGTGGCCGCGGCGCTGAATACATGTGCATATGTAATACAGACCCGACTGTCTCTTTTCCAAAAGCTACCTATACCATTCAAGACAGCTTCACGTGTGAGTCCCGCAATATCATCTATGCTATCACCTGCAAACGATGCCATAAGGCCTATATTGGTGAAACCGTTAAGAGGCTCAGTGACCGATTCGCCCAACACTTACGCGATATTCGCCAATGCTCTGGGACTCCTGTGGCCACTCATTTCAATGATACTGGCCATTCAGGAGTTGACGATGTCCGATGATCGCAGTCGATTCGCCCTGGAGAACCGCTTTATTTCATTCTATGGCACTTTGCGACCTCTTGGACTCAACGCATTACATTCCTATGCTTCTTAGTACTGTCTTATCTCGTGCCTTGTTATCTATATGTGTGTTTGCTCCATATATGTGTCATTTATCCACTATATTGTTTATTGTTCCTCTCCTTTCCACTTTCGGTTTTTGTGTTGCACTCATTTCGTTGTTCGTTTTATTCCCAGATTTTCATCAGATAGGTTTATGTTTCCACATGTAATCGTCCATTTGTAGTGTTCCTCGAAATTCGTCATTCTTGTTGTATTGTTTGCTTGATAAAGGCCTTTGGTCGAAACGTTGCTGTTTATCGTCACTGTTTATGTATTTTGTAAAACTGTAGTACTTTGTTTTTACGTGTTTACCTATTTTTCCAAGTTTTACTGAGTGCAGTATCCACCCTTTTTCGATAATTGTTATGTACACATTATTGCATGCAGTTAAAAGTGCATCATTATTTATAGATATAAAATTACACGTACACCACTCAACGTCTATTTTATTTACCTTAACCCTTACTGGAGGCAGATTTCAAACACAGATGAAATCTCAGTTCCTTCAGGTGACTACCTATCTTCACTGCAAAGGACGCCATTTTGACATTGAATGTTCAAAACATTTTACGTCCGCAGCAAAGAAACAAAACTGATAATGTTTGTATTTTACCTTGTAAATAAAAGGCCATAAAATAATATAATTTATATACTGAATATAATATGCAAATGCTGCATTCCTGATAAGTTAAAGCAACACTTGCAACGTTTAATTATATATATTTCGTTAGCAACGTTTAAGCTGGCTTTTGTCAACTTTTGAGTGAGAAGCGGTCAAGCAGAACCCATAAACAGAAGTTTATTATTAGTTTTTACACACTCGCTCGAGTCAGTTGTTGCAGAAGTCGTTCATCGCCTGCTGTGTTTTCTGGATATTTTGTTGCTTAGTGCACTTCTATATATACTCGTAGACTAATGTTTGAGTTGTGTAGTTGATGTGACTGATTTGATTTGTGAAATATGCTGGCAAATACAGAAAATATTGAGTGAATAATCGCATGTAAACTGTCCGTAGGGCCGTAACTTCGCGTCAGTTGCCGTAACAACATGAGTAGTATAGTGACTTAAGTATAGTAAGTGAGTATAGTCTAGAGTTGGCCCTGTCATACTATAAACGTATGTAATGTTAATGTATAGAGCATATTTGAGTGTATGCATGCTGATAACACTCCTGGGTACTCACTCAGTAGTAAACTATAAACGTTCATATAATGATATATGTCCCATGCGTTTGTTTCATCATATTTGTTTTGGAGGCTTTTATATTTCATATATCGGTGCATGCATTTGACTTGTGGAATACCTACACAATAACAAATAGAAGGAATTCTTGAAACCCAATGTGAATGATAGATAAGATAGGTCTATATTTAATTTATAGTGGGTTTTTTTTTTTGCTGCACTTTATTAAAAGTTCGATTATTTATTCAATTTTTGTTTACCAGACTGATTAACGTTAATTAAAACAAGTCATATTACTTTCTTTAGTTAACTAACAATGTCTAGACTATATAATAGTGGCCCCAGGTCCAGTGGTGATTGACGGGAAAGTTGTGTGAAAAGAAAACAAACTTAAATTGAAATGAACACACACAGCCTTCAGAGTGAATTATTCAATAGCAGAAATGGTCATCCCAAACAATCAGAATGCACTATAGCAGTAAATTATCATTTTCTAATAGTATTTTAATAGGATTTTACTAAGATTAGTCCATCAATTTAAATACATTGGAACTAGAGAGAACATTAGATATAGCTATATTATATGTAATCAAATTTAGAATCTACCAGACAAAAACATTCCAGTTAATGAAGAGCATTATATAAAACTAGTAGTTGTCTTCCGTTTAGAAAGCAACGACAAACTTCTGAATGTATAAGTCTTGCCTAGAAAATCGACGACTCATTTACTGTGGTTGATGGCGACATCATGTAAAGGATATGCTACGATTTTCAGTAGTCGTCTATGAAAGTCAGATACCTTATAAACACATCCCAAAACAGCTAATGAATGGTAAACTAGATTAGTAGTATAAGTACTTTATTCATCAGCTTTATTTTTCTTGTCTTCTCTTACACTTTCTTAACCTTAAATTTGTATTTATTCTTCACTTCAGATAAACAAAATCAACTGCTTTGTGATTACATATTCTGACATAAATTATTTGGATTTTCCTGTTATTTGGAAAGTAAACATACCTTTAAAAATGCAAAACAGTAAAGCAGTGTCAGGTGATCACAACACCAAGGAACCATTAAAGACAAGACATAAATTTTCAGTCATTTTTTTGGGCTCTATGTCAGTAAATCATTTGTACACCCAAGCCGTGCAGCCGTGGGTTATGGCCGAGGTACACAGGAAGAGAGAAAATGTTCAAGATGTGTTTATTGAAGTTGTTGGAGAAAATTTAGTTGTCAGCAACAGTACAGGGCAAGGAGAACGGTTATTGTGGGAGCAACATCTCAAAGGTGTGACTCGGTTTGCAAAGTTGCACCAGGATCCTAAATGTTTTGCATATTTAACAAGATACCAACCAACTGCTGACTATCAGTGCCATGTCTATCTGGCTAGTTCTGAGGATATGGTGAGTTTCATTTTTTTCTTGTTTAAGCATGGTATGTGTTCTTAATCGGGTTAGATATCATGAACTGATGCTCGTCCATCACGGGTGATGATGACCACACAAATTTTCATCCAAGGGAATGTAGTTGCGCTATGTTTGTCTGTGTGTGCGTAGATGACTAGTGAGCCGATACAGGCTTGAAATGTTTGTGTACAGTGTGGGCAGTATGAACTAAAGTTTAGTTGAACACAAGTTTAGTTTAATCGAACATAAGTTCCATTAACTTGCACAAATGTTTAGTTTACATGAACACAAGTTCAGTTTACTTAAACTTCTTTTTCGAACACTCCATATTGACCACTTGTTAAACCAGTCTTTGTGATCTGAAACTATGAGCGATTGTACAGTTATGTGCCTACAAGTAGGCCAGCTCATCCGATTTCAGTGACATTTATTATGTACTAGGATAGCTTCTCTAGGCCCCTACCTTAGTGGCTGCTTATGACATGCCTTGTAGGTCGTAGTGTTACTATTCTTTGCTCCTCTTGCGAACTTCGGCAACACACAGGTGGCTTAGTGAAACAAAACTGAAAGGAAAAGTGCATGAACTCTCTGTGAGATACAAAAAACAGTGAAGTTTTTACAATAGATAGTATTGAATATATAGATAATATTACTATAACATGAAAGAAAGGAAGGAATAAGGGCGCATCAATTTGTAACATATCTATACAGCATTTGATGGACAATGACATCACATGATGTACAGGTAAGACTGGACACTTGATTGTCATAATGAGAAATGTGTTTAGCCAACGAACTATGGGAACCAACAACATGTATATCTTTTCTACATCTGCTCAGGGACACCAAACACTTATTGGTCCTAACCAGAGTCTGTAACCGTGAGACCTGTTCATTAATCAATATGAAACTATGCCTGTTATGTTTAGTATACACTTAAAACCACAAGTACATACTAGGGTTATGAACTTAACTACATATAATAAATATCATGAGTCAGGTATAAGTATTAACACGTAATCACAAAGTACTGTAGTTTTACAAATTACAAAAACAATGACAAAATACAGCAACGTTTCGACCAACAAGGCCTTTATCAAGCAAACGAACAACAGGAGTGACAAATTTAAAAAACAAATGGATGACCAAAAACAAAGTACTTTGTGATTACGTGTTTTGCCAATCAAATAGTTTTACTGCAGTCTCATCTATTTTGTGAGTATAAGTATTAAATACTATTACTCAACAAATATGACATTGTGAGCTGTTAGCTTTGAAACTGTTAGCAGTTTGATCCTGTGCAACTCATTCACCACCACACAAATACATACACACACCATTGACTTTATGGGATATAGTTTACTATGTGCTGTCTAATTAACTGTAGACAAATATGTGTGGTTTGTTAGACTGTCACATGTGTTTATGACACTACACACATGCGCTTCAACATACATATATATACACACATATACAGTTCTTTGGCCACAGACTGCTTCTTTGTTGTTCCATACACAACGGAAATGAGAAACAGATACAAATACACACTCAAACATGTTGCACATGACACTGCCACACAGGTAAAACATAGAAGGAAATTCATTGTGTAAGAGCTGACATTATTACACTTTGGGCAGACCCATAGGTGTTCAGTCTCGCCCACCTGATTCCAAACTATGTAAAGAGATAATATCACATAGGTACACATGTGTAAAAAGAGATAATATCACATAGGTAAAAGTGTGTACAAGATAATATGTACATAAGTGTACAAAGAAATATATACATAAGTGTACAAAGAAATATATAAACATGTGTACATCCTACGAGGTTACTACCTTATAGTGGTGGGAAGCTTGCATACCTCCATAATCAGGATAGCTATGCTGACAAGAGCTTTGCTCCTGGTAGGGACACCCTTGTCTGAAAGGTTGAAGAATGGAGGGCAGACAAAATGTGACCTCCAGGTTGTGGTTAAAAACTAAGTAGAATCATCATGGAGATATGTCATCAACATAAAACAAAGCGATCAACAAGCAGGATTTCAACAAAATATACGCTGACCAGATATCCACATAAGGCATACTAATAGAAGTTATATACACAGATATGTCAATTAAAATATTACATAAACTAGGAGAAATAAATAATTCATCACATTTCTAGATTATAAGAAAGTCTTTGACATCTTCGATAGGGAAACCCTTTGGAAATTAATGAGACACTATGGGATCCCACAGAAAATGATGAACCTAGTAAGAGCAACATACATAGACATGAAATGGAGAGTTCGTTATGAGAGTAAACTAACAGCCACTTTTGGAATAGACACAGAGTACAACAGGGAAGCCTTCTATTACTTTTGTTGTTCTTACTGACTGTAGACTGGATTATGAAGACCACAGTAACTGACACCAGAAATGGAAGTCAGTGGACTCTGACAGAGCAACTAGATTATCTGGACTTCGCTGATGATATAGCCCTTCTGTCACACACACGCAATCATATGCAGGATAAGCTAAACACACTTGATCAGAGGTCCCAGCAAATAGTGCTAAACATTCATAAGGGAAAGACAAAGATAATGTCATTTAACCAAGCAAATGACAATTTGATCTCCCTGGGTGAAAACCCATTTCAAGAAGTAGAATCATATACATACTTGGACAGCAATGTAGACACATAGGGAGGACCAGATAGAAATGTTAGAATAAGAATACAGAAGGCAAGAGGAGCTTTCATCACACTAGGAAATTTATAGAAGTCTTACGAAATCAAATCTAGAACTAAAATTATAATATTCAACTCCATTATTAAACAGTTCTTCTGTATGGGTCAAAAACATGGAGAACAACTAATAAACTACAAACATTCATCAACTGGTGTCTGCAACGAATAGATGGACTGAGATGGTATGATAGTGTCACAGCTGATGAGCTTATGGAGATAACGAGATAGATCCCAATGAACCAAGAGGTGAAGAAACGACGCTAGTACTGGATAGTGCTGGGAATATAACAAGAAGGGTCATTTCATGGAAACCGTAAGAGGGCACAGCCTAGAAATACACGAAAAAGAGATTTGAAGGCAGAGATTGGCCATACACATAAAAGCTCAAATAGATAGCTAAAGATAGGAAGACTTGGCATGAGTTGGTTGAGGGTTTATGCTCCAACCGGGCTAAAAAGACAGGCAGGAAAGAAAGATGTCTTAATCTGTCCGAACACTTATTCTGTTTCAAATTACATCCCTCTTGACAAATACCTCAAAACAGACGTTTCTCAAGCTAGGAAGAACTTCTTCTTTGCGTCGTTCTTTACGACCAATTTTAATCACTCTTTGTGATATGTGTGATCTTTGCCAAGAGCGTGTATACGTTGCACATTGGTTTGGTAGGCCCCTAAACGCATAGACTTCTACACGTTTAGGACATGTGCATCCGATTTCAGCCAAACCTCCTTAGTCGACTCTTACGACATGCGTGGCAGGCAACAGTGGTTCTATTCTTTACACCCAAATTTGGGCCCCGGTAACCACTCGTGCGGCTAGGAAGATGACCTGTGTATGCACTCAGCAGTTCAAGGTTGTATCAAGCTAATTCATCATCTGTCATATTTTGTTTATGTCCCTTGCACTGTACATACGCTGTTGCACATACGTCACTACACACACAAAGGTCAAAGCGCCATTATATACACATAAACGTCACTGTATACACAGACCAACAAATGCTTTGATTGACCTTTGTTCTGAAACTTTGTTTATTTCATTCAGTTATAACACATTCATTGTATGATTGCTTTCTTAGTGAATGGGTTACATCTCATCGTGTCTTTTTTTTGGTTAAATCTTTCTACTGAATTTTGCACAGGCAGCGGCTTTACAACAGCCTGCTATTCGATTTTCAAATGCCTGTGGTTTTTTTTTACGTGCTTAACTTATACACGTGGCCTACGTTTTATCTTCCGTCTCCGATAGGACTAGGAGCTCGATCTCACCTACATTGAGATCAGGAATCTCTGGAAAAATATCCCAATGGTTTCACGAGGGAACGAACAGAGTACCTTAGCCTCTTGTCTTAACATATGTACGTCCATGTTTCTGTGTATGTGGCAGTGGGCTTAAACTCAATCAATCAATGTTAGGCGACAATTCTGCTTCTTCTTCGAACGCTCAATATTGACCGCTTGTTAACCACTCTTTGTGACTTGTATGAGATCTGAGCCTAAGAGCGATTATACGCTGTGCCAGTTATGCGCCTACAAGCACATTATATTTCTGCGACGCTTTTTATTTACTAGGGTAGCTTCCTTAGGCCCTCTACCTTAGTTGCCTCTTACAAAGCCTTGTTGGTCGCAGTGGTACTATTCTTTGCTCCTTGCGAGCCCCGACAACATACGGACGTGGTGGTAACAATGTAGTAGACATTATGTTAAAGTCTTCCTTTACGTTTCCCATCCTTTCTTTCTTACGTCCACCTCCGTATGTGTTTCATATGTAGTAGACATTATTTTAAAGTCTTCCTTTACGTTTCCCATCCTTTCTTTCTTACGTCCACCTCCTTATGTGTTTCATATGTAGTAGACATTATTTTAAAGTCTTCCTTTACGTTTCCCATCCTTTCTTTCTTACGTCCACCTCCGTATGTGTTTCATATGTAGTAGACATTATTTTAAAGTCTTCCTTTACGTTTCCCATCCTTTCTTTCTTACGTCCACCTCCGTATGTGTTTCATATGTAGTAGACATTATTTTAAAGTCTTCCTTTACGTTTCCCATCCTTTCTTTCTTACGTTCACCTCCGTATGTGTTTCATATGTAGTAGACTTTATTTTAAAGTCTTCCTTTAGGTTTCCCATCCTTTCTTTCTTACGTCCACCTCCGTATGTGTTTCATATGTAGTAGACATTATTTTAAAGTCTTCCTTTACGTTTCCCATCCTTTCTTTCTTACGTCCACCTCCGTATGTGTTTCATATGTAATAGACATTATTTTAAAGTCTTCCTTTACGTTTCCCATCCTTTCTTTCTTACGTCCACCTCCGTATGTGTTTCATATGTAGTAGACATTATTTTAAAGTCTTCCTTTACGTTTCCCATCCTTTCTTTCTTACGTTCACCTCCGTATGTGTTTCATATGTAGTAGACTTTATTTTAAAGTCTTCCTTTAGTTTCCATCCTTTCTTTCTTACGTCCACCTCCGTATGTGTTTCATATGTAGTAGACATTATTTTAAAGTCTTCCTTTACGTTTCCCATCCTTTCTTTCTTACGTCCACCTCCGTATGTGTTTCATATGTAATAGACATTATTTTAAAGTCTTCCTTTACGTTTCCATCCTTTCTTTTTACGTCCACCTCCGTATGTGTTTCATATGTAGTAGACATTATTTTAAAGTCTTCCTTTACGTTTCCCATCCTTTCTTTCTTACGTCCACCTCCGTATGTGTTTTTCATGGCCTCCGGCAACGGTTTCATTGAAATGTGTGTACCTGCTGAAACTAGGACATACTGTCGACCTACTTATGTTACTAAGACTGGTGTAAGTTACATCCTGTTCTAACTATGGACGGTTTCACTGCACTCTATCTCGTGACCAACATCTGTGTTTATGTTTATTTATTTCTATCGATCTAGGAACGTTGTAAACATGAATATTTGCCCATCTTTCATTCTACCCTCCTATGTACTCAAGTTTGTATATATATATATATAACTGCACATTAATAACGCACCACCTGTATAATCCAGGAACAGAGTGTGAAATGTAAATATAAGTGTTTACAAGCTTACATATTTGGAATCATTCATTTTCCTTTCAATGCATGATGGTAATTAATTTGTACATTTGATTGTTATGAAATTAACTGCATTTGTGCAGGCAAGGAGAACACCAAAATGCAACCAATAAAAAATTCATTCACACTATCCTCAGTATCTGGTATGTCAACGGTGCTTGCAACAAGCTTGGCAGCGGCTCCGCATGGAATGCACAAGTCTGTGAAGGAAATTATGTGGAATCAAGTCCCATTCACGTGTAAGAGCATCTTACAGCTGTTGCAGATTAGCTGCCGGGGCGTGCCTGTAGACTCTGCGTCTAAGCTCGTCCCAAAGATGTTCTATAGGGACATATCTGGTGATAGGCAGGCCAATCAATTGTCATAATGTTCTTCTGCTGTAGATATTGCTGCGTTAAGCGTGCGGTGTGCGTACGTGCGTTATCCTGCTGGAGAAGCAAGTCTGGATAATTTCTGAACGCAGGAGTAACCAATGCATCCAGAACCTCATCTCGATATGTCACAGCATTAACATTTGCACGGAAGACGTAAAGAGACAAGCGATGGCGAAAACTGAAATCCTCCCCAAATGTGAATACTACCACCTCCAAATCGGTTGTGTTGACGAACACAGCAATCTGCAAAGCGCTCTCCCCACCGTCGCCAAATCCGCACACGTCCATCAGCAAAGGATAGGTTGAATCTGCTCTCGTCTGTGAATAGGACAGCATTCCACTGCAGTCTAGTCCATCTGACATGTTGTTCTGCCCATTGCAGGCGCTGCTGACGATGTCTGTGAGTCAAGTTTGGTCCAACATAAGGTCGTCTTGCAGTAAGGCCTGTATCTCTGAGTCGTCGTATGATTGTCATTCGAGAGACTTGCCCACGTCTACCCACTATTGCTGTTGGACTTGCCGGGAGAGAACGATTCCTTAGGTGACTGAGCACAATGTGGTGATCTTGCGCAGGGGTAGTAACTCGTGGTTGGCCACTCCGACATCTATCCCGGGCACTGCCAGTGGCTCCGTAACGTTCATTGAAACGTACAATAGTGCTGTGGTGGCAATTCATCCTTCTGACAATGACCCTCGAGCTCATTCCGGTAGACAACATACCAATGGCTCGTTGGCGGTCATTTTCCGATATTTTAAGCTTTATTCAATTCAACTTCAAGCATGTAACATACAATTTCATTTTACATTTACAGTTTGCAAATATTTAAAGTAACATACATCGTGTTGTTAATATTTAGTGATAGACAATTCAAAATCCCGACAAGGGTTATAGATATCAAATTACGTACAAGTCATAGAACATCAAGTTACGTACAAGTCATAGAACATCAAGTTACGTTATCCAATTTCATCTTTCAAAGAATCATGATAGACATCCAACCTCAAATTCTCCCCCTCCTCTAAAGTTAAATCAGTCTCTAACACGGACTTTTACTTAACACCAGTTCCTAACACAAAGGCTATAATTTTAACTTATTTTAGTCTTTTATCACTTGCACAATGATATCCTGTTTGTGTCACTTTGTTCGTTTCCTATATGATGAAACCGAATTTAAAAACCATTTCTCCAAAGCCTTTCTTTCTCACTCGACACTTGAATTGGTGCTCTTCTATTGGCAATGTGTGTCGTGTTGTTTGTTATTGGTGTGTTGGATGTATATATGTTGGAAAAGTCGTGCGTTGTATTGGAAATTACTGTGTTTAGCGTTGTTTCTGCACACCCATACGAGTAGCCTGAACTCTGCCAGCATTGTTAGTATTCGTTGTTGATTGCTAGAATCTTTTGCTTGTTAAATGATGGTTACGAAGTCCTGATTATTTGGTATTGTCTCTGTATGGTCGGTCTGGATATTCTGAGGACTTTCCTCGAAAATTTCTGCTGCCAGTTCAAACCACGAAGAGGTGGCTGTGAGTGTTGGTATAATGTTGGAGTCGGCGGCGTGTGTGTAGTTTTCTTGTTCGCTGTCTGATATCTTAGTCTGTCGTGACTGTTCTCCGGGTTCAGTACTTGTCGTTATTTGTGTGTAGTTTCTTCGTACTGTTGGTCTCTTGTTTCTCTTCCGTTTTCGTTCTATTTTCTTAAAGTTGTCGCTTGAGTCTTCGGATTCCATATCTGCGTTGTCGGTAGGATTCTTGTGGGATGTTGACGGTCTTTCCCCGTGGTCGTCGTTTTTCGTCATTGGCCGTCTTTTGTTCTCTGTATGTTGGTGGTTTCTCAGGAGGAAACGTAGATGCAGTAGTTGCGGACTTGATTTCTAGTCTTGGTGGCACTGGATCTTGTCCTTCTTTAGAGGGCATTGTCGTTGGCGATTTTTCGAGTCTTACTGCTAGTTTCGGATTTTGTCTTTTGCCTAGTGGACACTGGCTTGACCAATGCGTGTCTTGGCCGCACGTAGCACATTGTGTCCTCCGGCCTGGCAAAGTGATCCATATGTTGCTCTGGCTCTCCTCGTTCTCACCCTGTATGTTGACTTTTGCGTGGTGTGGGATTATTTTTGGAGTTGGTTTATATGTAAAAGCCCACTTATCCGGGGCGCTGGGAATTTTTGTCACTTCTGTCTTTGGATCTCCGGTGATTGCTTGCGCTAAATTTTGCACCTGTGTTATTGTCATTGTGGGGGGTATCCAATGGATCACCCCCTTGTTCTTTTCCTTCTCTAGATATTCTATTGTGACGCTAGTTCTGGGTCTTGAAGTTGGAAGGTTGTGCCGTGAATTCTTTGGTAGTGCTAAATGTGTGCCGCTGAGGACAGAGTCGCAAACCATTTATGAGAGTTTTCGAAGCGGTATACGGAGGTGACTCCACCGGAGCCGATCCCTCCTGGTCCCATCAGTATGCTGGTCATAAGAGAGTATGAGATTTTATGGACTTGTGGTCCGCTTACTGTGATCACTAGTGTGCCTTTTCTGTGAAGTGAGCCGCCTTCGAAGTCTTTCTGTAGATCGAAGTTAAACACCGGAATTGGTTCTGCCATTTTTTGGCTAGTTGCGCTGGTATCTGTCTTGAGTGTGTAATGTCCCACTACTCACAGACAGCGCTGTTTTAAAGGCTCGTTTTACACAAAATAACAGTTAATGTAGTACCACTGTTGAAAACCACAACTCGTGGCATTGTAAGCACATGTACCAGGTGTTTGTTTGTTTGCTTGTTTAGTAGGGGATTAAAGCCTCTTTAAGCCGAGGCACGCCCTTTCAACCTAAGGCGAACCTTTTATTGGTTATATCAGAGCGTGTAGGCCAACAAACATGAAAATAAGAATTAACTCCTTTCGGAGAATCCAAGAGTTAATCTCAACGGCCTTTTTATACCGAGTATACTGCCACAACGCCTATACACTTTCAAGGTCCTAGCTGTTGGGAATCGTGTTGCACGTGTAACTTTCATTGTTTTCTTGTAGTCCCTACACAAACCAGTGGGTTTGAAAATTCACTTTCCATTCCAGCAGCCATTCGCTCTCTACCTCATGACAAACACGGGAAAAATACATTCCCACACTTTTTTTGCTCACCCTCTCAGCAACAGTATTTATCATAGTGGTGCGTTTTAATGTGCTTCAGTAAATATATTTATGTATAGATGAGTGTGTTTGGATGTTGGAGGGGAGAGGGAAAGTAAAGAAGACACACACCCCTTTTCCCTACAAACATATCACTTATGTTGTGTTACACAAATGGAAACAGTGTAATTATTGTTATGCTACCCTTACCTCCACACCATTTATAAAGTTATACCTGCAAGCTTATTTTTGCTACCTTGGTTTGATAAGAAATATGGCTGGCTGTATGTGCCGGGGGGTAGGCAGTGAAGATAAGCTCTGAAAGAAGTTCATTCTTATTTGTCATGTTTGTTGGCCTGCACGCTCTGATATAAGCAAAACAAGGTTCGTCATTAGGTTGAAAGATCGTGTCTCGGCTTAAAGAGGCTTTAATCCCCTACATAACAAACATCCTCTCTTAATTCCTTCGACAACCAAGGCCAGTTTGTGGCGGCACCGTTTTTAACAGACAGGAGAAGTGAATGGCGAGTAACTTGACTGACTTATTTCAGATATCCACAAGAAAGAGCACTTGATACTACTTGGATATATCAACTCTATGATTGACGCAAATATTGACTCCTGATCCACATGTATGACTTGGATATATCAACTCTATGATTGACGCTAATATTGACTCATGATCCACATGTATGACTTGGATATATCAACTCTATGATTGACGCTAATATTGACTCCTGATCCACATGTATGGCTTGGATATATCAACTCTATGATTGACGCTAATATTGACTCCTGATCCACATGTATGACTTGGATATATCAACTCTATGATTGACGCTAATATTGACTCCTGATCCACATGTATGGCTTGGATATATCAACTCTATGATTGACGCTAATATTGACTCCTGATCCACATGTATGACTTGGATATATCAACTCTATGATTGACGCTAATATTGACTCCTGATCCACATGTATGGCTTGGATATATCAACTCTATGATTGACGCTAATATTGACTCATGATCCACATGTATGACTTGGATATATCAACTCTATGATTGACGCTAATATTGACTCCTGATCCACATGTATGACTTGGATATATCAACTCTATGATTGACGCAAATATTGACTCCTGATCCACATGTATGACTTGGATATATCAACTCTATGATTGACGCTAATATTGACCCTGATCCATATGTATGACTTGGATATATCAACTCTATGATTGACGCTAATATTGACTCATGATCCACATGTATGACTTGGATATATCAACTTTATGATTGACACTAATATTGACTCCTGATCCACATGTATGACTTGGATATATCAACTCTATGATTGACGCTAATATTGACTCCTGATCCACATGTATGACTTGGATATATCAACTCTATGATTGACGCTAATATTGACTCCTGATCCACATGTATGACTTGGATATATCAACTCTATGATTGACGCTAATATTGACTCCTGATCCACATGTATGACTTGGATATATCAACTCTATGATTGACGCTAATATTGACTCCTGATCCACATGTATGACTTGGATATATCAACTCTATGATTGACGCTAATATTGACTCATGATCCACATGTATGACTTGGATATATCAACTCTATGATTGACGCTAATATTGACTCATGATCCACATGTATGACTTGGATATATCAACTCTATGATTGACGCTAATATTGACTCCTGATCCACATGTATGACTTGGATATATCAACTCTATGATTTACGCTAATATTGACTCCTGATCCACATGTATGACTTGGATATATCAACTCTATGATTGACGCTAATATTGACTCCTGATCCACATGTATGACTTGGATATATCAACTCTATGATTGACGCAAATAATGACTCTGATCACATGTATGACTTGGATATATCAACTCTATGATTGACGCAAATAATGACTCCTGATCCACATGTATGACTTGGATATATCAACTCTATGATTGACGCAAATAATGACTCCTGATCCACATGTATGGCTTGGATATATCAACTCTATGATTGACGCTAATATTGACTCCTGATCCACATGTATGACTTGGATATATCAACTCTATGATTGACGCTAATATTGACTCCTGATCCACATGTATGACTTGGATATATCAACTCTATGATTGACGCTAATAATGACTCCTGATTCACATGTATGGGACAATTTGCCGTTGGAAAAACTAAACGAGGATGGACAGCGGTTCTTGCAGCTGTGCACGTAATATGACCTCAATGTAACAAACGTCTTCTTCAAGACGAAACCACAGCATAAAGTATCCTGGAGATACTCTAGTGCTTAGCACTAGCATTAGCTGTGTCCTCATAACCAGACTGTGATACCGAGAGGAAGATGGGACTTCAACTTTCTTGATATGTTATGTTATGCGATCGACGTCATGGCACAATGGGCATTCCCATTCGTGCTCTCTCCTCCAATGCAGCAGCCATCCCAAAGTCCAATTGCTCACCGTACCCATGAGAAGTTGATTACTATATCTTCTCTCTCTACCACGAAGATGACACTGTCTGGCATGTCCAAACTTAACTCCTAATTCTCGAACTCGTTCCAGTGTCTGAGACTTGCCTAAGTTACACAATTGAGAGCGTACCGCATTGATGATATCGGCGCTGTCCATACTTCTGCCCATACTTCTGCCCATTTGAGTCGAGGCATTGTTTGCAAACAATTCAACTTTATTGTTGGTGTTTTTGTGTCCCCCGAAAGTCTCATATATATATATATATATATATATATATATATATATATATATATATATATGAAGTGTTTGTTTGACTGTTTGCCTGCCTTATTGCTTCATCTTGGATTCTTTGAATTCTTACATACCAGCACTATATAGAAATTCATGTTTATACCATGAGGTATACCAGGTAATACGATGTTAAGTCCCGTATTTGTCATTAACCGTCGGTACACGATGTATGATGCGGTCAACATGACGCCCGCCTCCTTTACTTCACCGTGCTTTCTGTTTGCTATAATTGAGACTGGGTCGACGTGAGAGCCTCTACGTTCTTGGAAGAGCTGAGAGCTCTTGGAAATTGTCAAGAAAACTCTGTGGTCTCAAACGAAGGCGCCAAAAGCAAGCGACAAATATCTCACACGGTTGTGATCTTGTTTCTTGTGCTAAACATTATCTCATACATAATAACACAGGGCTCGGGATAGAGCATTAGACCACGTCTTCAGAAGGGAACCTGTGTGCTGTACTGCAGCTTGTGATAGTGAACCCGAACAAATAAGCATACCGAAATCGGATGCGCTGGCTAAGGTAGATACAACGCACATGCAATGCTTGGTTCAGAGTCATACGCCCGTGTGATGCCTGGACCCGCAAGGGAAACAAAGAATAGTACCACTGCCACCTACAAGGCATGTCGTAAGAGGCGACTAATGTAGGCCCTAGGGATGCTACCCTAGTAAATAAAAAGCAGCGCAGAAATCGGATGTGCTGGCCTACTTGTAGGCGCATAACTGACACAACGTACAATCGCTCTTAGGCTGAGATCACATACAAATCACACAGAGTGGGTTAACAAGTGCTCGATATGGAACGTTAGAAGAAGAAAATGTTCAAAGTCATCAAATCACACAAATAGTTGAATATTCTGAAGTGAACTAGATACATAATTTATGTGTTAACAAAATACTCCCTGTAGAAATAAATAATATCTCGAAAAGGACTGTAGTTAAGGAAGAAAGTGTAGAAATAATAATAATGAGGAACAACCAAAATAATTATGAGTAGTGAAAAATCACCATAAGAATAAGAACAAAAACAGAGACATAAAACAGTTGAGAGAGAAAAACACACGCTTAGATATGGTTGAACGCGTTTCTAACTTTAATAATTTACATTTCTGTCTGACATGAAAGACAAAAATGGTGGATGACCTAGTTTATGTTTACGTTGTGTAAACTATGCTTTATTTTATAAGTGCATCCCAAACGAAATAAAACTAAAATAGAACAAGTTAAAATAGTAACAAATCTCATTCAAGAAAGAAATCTCGCATCATTATGTGCCATGCCGGTTGGTGTAGATACCACGATCATGGATTTCTACAAATTTCTACCCGAGTACTGGACTGTCGTTTGACACTTTTCTCTGCCATGAAGTTGGGTTGTCCATAATTCACTCTCGTTCTCTGGTTTTTTTTCACCGAATCTGCTATTTCTGAGGTCCACTTTTTACGTGAGTGGCCTTTTTCTTTGTATCCATTGTACCGGAGTAACATTGCTCTTTGAGGCGCGCTGTCTGTTGGTAATCTGTTTATATGGCCGAACCATTTCATTTGTTGTTTCTTAATAAAGTTCAGTACTAGAGTGTCTCTGTGGCTAAGTGGTTAAGCCCTTTACCTTGTGAGTCGATGGTCGTAGGTTCGAATCCGGACCACGCCGTTCTGTTCACGAGTGCAGTTTTATTTCCAGAGACCCCTAGGATTGTTGCTGGGGCTACGGAGTTCGTGTTTTGTGCAATGCTCTCGGCAGGTGGCGTGCCATTTCTGCAGAGAGGGACCGAGCCATATGGGGTACAATCCGGTGCAATGAAGTCAGTCCTTCGGCTTTAAAACCCTTTAAAGTTCAGTACTGATGTTGTACCCACGTGTTCCTGATTCTTCATTTCGAAACCGGTCTCTTGTCACTCCCAGCATTCTGCTTAGACACTTCATCTCTGTCGTGACTAGTTTTCTTCTATCATTTGATATCATCGTCCAGGTTTCACCTCAACTGCAGTAATAACATGTTGATACTAGCGACAGTAATATGCTGATAACTGCAACAGTAATGTGACTATAAGAACATTCTATATGGTCAAATCGCAACTGCCATTAGACAGCATGGACGCCCATTACTACGCTTCATTGACACCTACATGCGTGATCTAACTTCATGTAGCATAGACAAAGACAATTGGGATCGGATGGTCAAAGACAGGCAAGCAGACATGGCAAACGGCAGTGAGGGATGGCTTAAAAACAAACGAAGAAAGATACCATCACATATGGAGGCAACAAGAGTGCAGGAAGATCATCCTATGTATCAGCTCCAGTCACCAGTTTCACCTGCAGCAACTGTGGCAGGCATTGTCACTCCAGAATAGACGATTACAGCCACAACATATGTTGTTGTACAGCGCAGAACAAACTGCACGACGCAAAACCTATTGTCTCCTGAGACAAAGAGGCAAATGAACCTGGTTATAACTGTAACAATAATTTGACTTTAGCTGTAAGAATAACTTTACTCAACGACCTTCTGTTGTATGTCACATCAGATGATTAAGCAATAACCACAACAATAACTTTACTCAACGACCTTCTGTTGTATGATGTCACATCAGATGATGAAGCAATAACCACAACAATAACTTTACTCAACGACCTTCTGTTGTATGTCACATCAGATGATGAAGCAATAACTGCAACAATAACTTTACTCAACAACATTCTGTTGTATGATGTCACATCAGATGATGAAGCAATAACCACAACAATAACTTTACTCAATGACCTTCTGTTGTATGATGTCACATCAGATGATGAAGCAATAACTGCAACAATAACTTTACTCAACAACATTCTGTTGTATGATGTCACATCAGATGATGAAGCAATAACTGCAACAATAACTTTACTCAACAACATTCTGTTGTATGATGTCACATCAGATGATGAAACAATAACTTGACTCAACGACATTTTGTTGTACGATGTCACATCAGATGATGAAGCAATAACTGCAACAATAACATGACTATAACTGCAACAATAACATGACCAGGGGCGGCTCGTCATTAAGGGCCAGTGGGACCCGGCCCCACCAATAATCGATAGGAGAATAACTTCCGGAATAGTAAATGCTAAAAACCATAATTTTTCCGAAAATTTGTGTCTGACCCCACAAAGAAAAATGACCACGAGCCGCCACTGAACATGACTATAACTGCAACAATAACTTGACTCAACGACATTATGTTGTACGATGTCACATCAGATGATGAAACAATAACTTGACTCAACGACATTCTGTTGTACGATGTCACATCAGATGATGAATCAAGAATGTCGCAGCTGTCTGAGTATCAAATAAAACTGAATATGAGTAGGGCAAGACACATGAGGTCACGAAGAATATATATTTAATGGCGAGCCACTGGGACTGTCGCATGCATATTGGGAACATCTGCTAGAGGAGGAGGTGCCGACTGTCAGTATGCATACTTGGCGCCATCTGCTAGAGGAAAGGAGAAGTGCTGATTATCATTATATACATACCATATGTTTTCTAAACCATTTATATTTAAATGCCATCATTGTTAGCAAACAAACCTAGGGATTAACTACCCATCAGATCACCCCCTCTCTCTCCATTTATCTATATCTGCACTTTCTCATGCAACATATGTTGTTGTTCCCATGGCCATGTACGGCATTCATGTGTTTACTCATCTATATTTTTCTGTTTGATTTTGTTTTATTTAAAACTATCGTATGTCTTAGTCGTGTTTATCTGTCTATCTGTCCATCCGTTCGTCTGTCCATCCGTTCGTCTGTCCATCCGTTCGTCTGATCATCCATCCGTTCGTCTGTCCATCCATCCGTTCGTCTGATCATCCATCCGTTCGTCTGTCCATCCATCCGTTCGTCTAACTTTCCTCCGCCCATCTGTCTGTCTTTCTATCCGTTTGTCCGTCTCTCATCCATCTGTCTGTCTAGCTGTATCTAATTTATTTATCCATCTATGATATCTATTTGTCTATATCCCCTAAATCTCTCTCTCCCTCTCTCTCCCTCTCTCTCTCCCTCTCTCTCTCTCTCTCTCTATATATATATATATATATATATATATATATATATATATATATATATATAATAATAATAATAATTCCTCTCGTACCGTTATACGTTACATAGCAATCTCTCCATCCCGTTCTATTCTGGGCAACTCACTCAATCTCCTCCATGGAACTGAGACCAATATTTCTTGCCTCTCTCAGCAAAGTTCGTTTCAGGGTCTCCTAGGTTCGTCCTCTTTCTTGAACCCTTTGCATCACATTTCAATGCATTCTTTGATATTCATTGATCAATTTCTCCTCAAGATGTGTCCAACATATATATATATATCAGTACAACACTTGACCTTCATATTCATGTACTTTATTTCTGTTCATATTTTAAGCCAGGTCTCTGGCTTGTTATTAAACAATCTAGACACCTGCTCTTGTACATCTCATGTATACATCAACAACGACTAGGGTCATCTGTTAGTTCTTTGTCATCAGGACTGCCAGTATAAGCTCATCATGTCAGTTTGTGACAAGCTTCATCCATCACAATAAGATACAAATCGGTCTCGTCACACAAGCTATCCTGGGATAACTTCTTTGAGAGAAAATGGCTACATTGTGCATCTTATAGCTGAAAGTTAAAAGATAGAAAGTGGAGATGGATTGGACGCACTCTCAGAAGAACAACAAAACCAGACATCGGTCTAAAGCCGAAAGATGGACTTCAATGCGCCAGGTTTTTACTCCATATGGCTGGGTCCCTCTTCACAGAAATGATACGCCACCTGCCGAGAGTATTGCATAAAGCACATATTCCTTAGCTTCGACAACAATCCTAGAGGTCTCTGGAAAAATGCACTCGTAAACAGAGCGGCGTAGTCCAGATTCGAACCCACGACCTTCGGAAAGCAAGGCAAAGACATAGCCACAGATACCCTCTAACCAAACATGCACTTGACATAGCCACAGATACCCTCTAACCAAACATGCACTTGACATAGCCACAGATACCCCCTAACCAAACATGCACTTGACATAGCCACAGATACCCTCTAACCAAACATGCACTTGACTGGAATTCACAAGATAAGAGGGTGTTAGGAGAACAAAAAGCATATCATCAAGGCAAAGACATAGCCACAGATACCCCCTAACCAAACATGCACTTGACTGGAATTCACAAGATAAGAGGGCGTTATCAGAACAAAAAGCATATCATCAAGGCAAAGACATAGCCACAGATACCCCCTAACCAAACATGCACTTGACTGGAATTCACAAGATAAGAGGGTGTTAGGAGAACAAAAAGCATATCATCAAGGCAAAGACATAGCCACAGATACCCTCTAACCAAACATGCACTTGACTGGAATTCACAAGATAAGAGGGAGTTAGGAGAACAAAAAGCATATCATCAAGGCAAAGACATAGCCACAGATACCCTCTAACCAAACATGCACTTGACTGGAATTCACAAGATAAGAGGGAGTTAGGAGAACAAAAGCATATCATCAAGGCAAAGACATAGCCACAGATACCACCTAACCAAACATGCACTTGACTGGGATTCACAAGATAAGAGGGCGTTAGCAGAACAAAAAGCATATCATCAAGGCAAAGACATAGCCACAGATACCCTCTAACCAAACATGCACTTGACATAGCCACAGATACCCCCTAACCAAACATGCACTTGACATAGCCACAGATACCCTCTAACCAAACATGCACTTGACTGGAATTCACAAGATAAGAGGGTGTTAGGAGAACAAAAAGCATATCATCAAGGCAAAGACATAGCCACAGATACCCTCTAACCAAACATGCACTTGACTGGAATTCACAAGATAAGAGGGAGTTAGGAGAACAAAAGCATATCATCAAGGCAAAGACATAGCCACAGATACCCTCTAACCAAACATGCACTTGACTGGAATTCACAAGATAAGAGGGAGTTAGGAGAACAAAAAGCATATCATCAAGGCAAAGACATAGCCACAGATACCACCTAACCAAACATGCACTTGACTGGGATTCACAAGATAAGAGGGCGTTAGCAGAACAAAAAGCATATCATCAAGGCAAAGACATAGCCACAGATACCCTCTAACCAAACATGCACTTGACTGGAATTCACAAGATAAGAGGGCGTTAGGAGAACAAAAAGCATATCATCAAGGCAAAGACATAGCCACAGATACCCCCTAACCAAACATGCACTTGACTGGGATTCACAAGATAAGAGGGAGTTAGGAGAACAAAAAGCATATCATCAAGGCAAAGACATAGCCACAGATACCCCCTAACCAAACATGCACTTGACTGGAATTCACAAGATAAGAGGGCGTTAGCAGAACAAAAAGCATATCATCAAGGCAAAGACATAGCCACAGATACCCTCTAACCAAACATGCACTTGACTGGAATTCACAAGATAAGAGGGCGTTAGGAGAACAAAAAGCATATCATCAAGGCAAAGACATAGCCACAGATACCCCCTAACCAAACATGCACTTGACTGGAATTCACAAGATAAGAGGGCGTTAGGAGAACAAAAAGCATATCATCAAGGCCATTGCGCTTAAGTTTCTAAATGTTCAAAAAACACTGGGTTGTCAATAGTGAACATGGTAACACTTCGTGCTATAGTATGTCCATTAATTCGTGAGCACGTTTGAAATTGATTTTCTCGAAAACTACCTGTTGGATCTCAGTGATTTTTCTAAGCAGCCTTAGAATATCCATGACGCTAGAAAATATTTTTTCCAAGAAAATTTGATGTAGTTTGAAATATTTCTTCTTCAGGTTATATTAAAATCAACCTCACCGGATTGTACACAATAGTAACAGATCTACGGTACACAGACGCGTTGTTCTAAAATACATTATGGTAACATTGAAATATCGTGAGTACACAACAATTTCACGAATTCCGTGCACCTAACCCAGTCGACTTTGAAAGCGGAAAGCATATGACGTTATAATTGGGATACCGTTGTATAGTCATAGGTGTATCTCGCTATTTGTATGAAGCTATTGTATCATATTTGTTGGCTTATCAAAACTGACATTGATATCACATTCATAATGAGTCTGAAGTGCACATTTATATGAAGAGGTCATCTATATTGCGATATTCATAACCCTGAGAAACGTACGCAACTAGCGCTTGGTCTGAATAGAGAATCCTTTTCCCGATGGATTAAACAGGACACAAAGTGCACTAATGTCAAGCAAGGAAGGAAAAGAACAATTGACGACTTTGACATAGATGTCATAAGACGGAGCTCTTGAAAATGTTTGCGACAAATCAACTTGTTACTCTCAGGAAACTGAAATTAAAACTGCAATCAGATTGCAGCATAGACATTTCTAAAAGTACTCTATGGAAAATTGTAAGAGCCGCCGGCTTCAACTTCAGAAAAACTATAGGCGGCAGGAATATTATTTGTGAAAAGCCACATTTAATTGCTGCCGAAGTAAATACCTGAGGCAGATCCGTGAGCGGCGGAGGCAAGGCTATGATATTGTATATTTGGACGAATCCTGGGTCAATGCTCACCACACCAATGCTAAAGAATGGCAATCAGTAGACGGTGAACAGAAAAGAAAATACCAAGCAGCAAAGGCCAGCGTATTATACTAACACATGCAGGAAGCAGTGAAGAAGGTCTTGTCCATGACGCTGGACTTATTTTCCAATCAAAAGTACCGACGGTAGGGACTACCACACAGAAATGAATGGACATATTTTCAGGCACTGGATGGAGAAAGATTTACTTCCAATTCTAAACAGACCATCATGCTTGGTAATGGATAATGCATCCTATCACAACGCAGTATCAGCGGAAGACAAAGTACCAACTGCATCAAATACAAAAGATCAAAGTAGGACTTGGCTTGCTAAGGAAAATGTCAGCTTCGATGATACATATTTGAAACCCGAGTTGTTGCACCTGGTGAGGATGACAAATAAGACAAAGGTGTTTCATATTGACAAAATCGTTGCGGAATACGGCCACACGTCTTTGCGACTACCTCCATATCATGCTCACCTCAATCCGATAGAGCTTGTCTGGGCTAAAGCATTTGTATCCAAGTTACTTGACCTATCAAGTTAATATGGAGATACACCTATGAATAGAATTGACATGGACAAATTCTAGGGATTACTGTAAAATCTAAAATTTGAGCCCGCGTATTTGCAATTGTCATAAAAGATCAAAGGAATTCGCCGATGTGCAAAATCCTATGCATCTATGGACTACTGGTTAGCTTTATTTTAGCGTCATGGATATTCTAAGGCTGCATGCAAAAATCACTGAGATCCAACAGGTAGTTTTCGAGAAAATCAATTTCAAACATGCTCACGAATTAATGGACAGACTATAGTTTCTAAAATCGTAGGAATGCTCGCCTTAATGGCAATGGACCCTGGGGATAAGGAAAGCACACCTTCACGCAAAAATTAGTCTAGACCATTTTAGAAGTTATAACGTGAATTCATAGCGAACGAATGGAAAAAACACCCAAATAAACAGTTACCTGTGAACATACAGCTCTTATGTTAGTCTATACACATATTTGTACATATTGTGAAGAATAATTGATTTTGATTGATAGGATTGATTCATTGCACTTCAGTGAGTATCGATGTGTGCTCTGATCTCTTTCTTACACAGAAAGATCTCAGCTACAGTACACAAACTCTGTAGCACCGTCGAGGGTCCCGATGTAATTTAGATGTGAAAATATTTTGAATGAATTTTAAAAAAAATCTTTTAAATTAATTTTTGAACTGCCAAGGATCTTTTAAGTGCTCATCTTGAACATGGGGCCTACATTTTATCGTTCGTCTCCGATAGGACTAGGAACTCAACCTCACCTACACTGAGATCATGGATCTCTGGAAAAATTTCCTGATGCCTTCACAAGAGAGAAACCAAATACTTTAGGAACTTGAGGTGAACACATAACCTCTCCGCTCAGAGACCCCTAACTCAATGATCTATGATCAAGATACAACCAACTCAATGTTCTATGATCAAGATACAACCAACTCAATGATCTATGATCAAGATACAACTAACTCAATGATCTATGATCAAGATACAACTAACTCAATGATCTATGATCAAGATACAACCAACTCAATGATCTATGATCAAGATACAACCAACTCAATGATCTATGATCAAGATATAACTAACTCAATGATCTATGATCAAGATACAACTAACTCAATGATCTATGATCAAGATACAACTCAACTCAATGATCCATTCTTCTAATTTGTATTTCTCTCACATACAGATCCCACAGCTATTTAAAGCTATCCGAGAAGCGTCCAAGGATTTCTGCAACAAGCCTGGCAGTGCTGAGATCTCTGGTCTGGGCAGTAGAAGTGGAGTGACTGATGGTGGCGACTTGGACAGATGCAAATCTTTATTTGAGGTTAGTTGTGGCTTAGATAAAATGCACATAGTTTTAGTTAGAGTAGAGAGAACATTGAAACTCTTGTTAGAGGGACAGAGAAACGGTATTTGGTATCAGGTGTGTGTGTGTACATGTGTCTGTCTCTGTGTGTGGGCTATTGTACTGACTTGTCTGTGAAACATTGTCTAGTTTGTTTTACTGGTCTAAAAAGGATCTATAGACGAAGGATTGACTTCATCGCACTGGGTTTCCCCATATGTCCCAAATTCCTCTTCTTCCCAAATCCTTCTTTGGCTTTAGACAATTTATATGAATATTTCCACCTATTTGATTCTGATGCAATTTTTCAGGTGAAGTATTTGGGAAGAGTCAAAGTTGGTGCACGACGAGTGACCTCAGATTACATTGATAATCTGGCAGAGCGGCTGATAGCAAAGTCTGCAGAAGAAGTGGATGAGATGGGTCAGGAAAGAAGGAAGCAAACAGAACAGGTATGGAATTTTGACTTATTTGTTTAGTGATTAGTGATTGATTCTAAGTATATATACCATATTTTATTGTGATTGTTTCTAAGTATATATAACATATTTTATTGTGATTGTTTCTAAGTATATATACCATATTTTATTGTGATTATTTCTAAGTATATATACCATATTTTATTGTGATTATTTCTAAGTATATATACCATATTTTATTGTGATTGTTTCTAAGTATATATACCATATTTTATTGTGATTGTTTCTAAGTATATATAACATATTTTATTGTGATTGTTTCTAAGTATATATACCATATTTTATTGTGATTGTTTCTAAGTATATATAACATATTTTATTGTGATTGTTTCTAAGTATATATAACATATTTTATTGTGATTGTTTCTAAGTATATATAACATATTTTATTGTGATTGTTTCTAAGTATATATACCATATTTTATTGTGATTATTTCTAAGTATATATACCATATTTTATTGTGATTGTTTCTAAGTATATATACCATATTTTATTGTGATTGTTTCTAAGTATATATACCATATTTTATTGTGATTATTTCTAAGTATATATAACATATTTTATTGTGATTATTTCTAAGTATATATAACATATTTTATTGTGATTGATTCTAAGTATATATAACATATTTTATTGTGATTGTTTCTAAGTATATATACCATATTTTATTGTGATTATTTCTAAGTATATATAACATATTTTATTGTGATTGTTTCTAAGTATATATACCATATTTTATTGTGATTATTTCTAAGTATATATAACATATTTTATTGTGATTATTTCTAAGTATATATAACATATTTTATTGTGATTGATTTTTATACTTTCCTTTATGTGGGAGGAGGGTAGTTGTTGGATACTTTTCAATGTGTGATTAAGTTGGGGGATTTTAGACAATTTTACAGTGTGATTAAGTGGGTGGGGAGGTGGGGGCTTTGTTGGGTAATTTTTATTGTGTGATTAAGTCATGTGGGTTCTCTTAATTTGTATACTATTCCTCTATGTGGGCGTGTATCTATGGAGGGCAGAAAGTTGTTAGACAATTTTCAATGTGTGATTAAGTCATGTGGGTTCTCATAATGTTTTTACTTTTCCTCTGTGGGGGGTGTGTGTGGGTGTATGTGTGTGGGAGAAGAAAGGTGTTAACAAATTTTCAAATTCTGATTAAGTCATGTGGGTTTTCTTAATTTTATACTCACTTTCATTCCGACCCTACAGGCTCAGGAAGTTTGGAGGAGGCGGCATCACAGTGAGACAAGTATCAAATCTCTTCCAGAAACTTTTGATGATGTAACTGAAGACTTGACTACTGAGAACAAACTTGAGATGCAGAAGAAGAAGATGGAGAGACCTGGTTTGAGATCTGATCATTTGGTCCCAGGTGATATTGATAGCTGCTTGGGAAGTGATATCTTTTCTGGTTCCAAACCTTTGCAAGAGGTAGACGATTCTCTAGAACATAGAGGTCAGTTCGTATCTCAAAGTATGGACTTGCATTCAGACTCCGAATCCAGTAGGGATAGTCTGAATTCTTCATTGGAACAGAAATTTAATCATTCGTTAGTTATACCGAGTCAACAATTGAAGTCAATGAGGTCACCTGAAACAGGAGATACTTCTCGAAGACGTCACTCATCCCAAACAGAGGACAGAAGTTGGTCGGGTGCAAAAGTCTCATTTCGAGACACTGCACTTGACAGACAGCATCTGTCCAGCAGCGAATCTCTGGAAAGCATTGGTAGTATTCATAAACATCATGGAGTCAATCGAATCATGGTGTTGCAGATAGGTCAACAGGACATCTCACTGATCAGCCTTGACAAGAAGGTTTCCATTCTAGAATGCAAGTTCAAGGACATCTCATTTTTATCACAGGTTAGTGATATATTACAGTAGAACCCACTTATCTCGACCTCGGTTAACTCGCCAACCCTATTAAGTCGACGCTTTGAAGTGGAACCGCCAAATTCTCTCTTTGTCATAGCATTTTCTCATCGGATATCTCGATTCTTTTATGTCGCGAACCCTAATATCTCGAGCACAAAAGAGGACCAAATTTGCCACTTAACGTTGGTTATCTCGATCCCCATGACCATGGGTGTTAACTTATGCTACAGTAATATATACAGTCCAATATTGGCAGGTGTTGACTCATGTAAGTTTCTTTCGTGGGAAAGGAGATCCCATTTTGCAAGAACACGGTATTTTGATTTTGAACTGTAGAGCTCATCCGGATGTTCCTGGTCTCAAGACCATTAAGATCTTTTACCTCCCACCTAACACAACGAGTAAGCTCCAACCAATGGACCAGGGAATAATCCAAGTGCTTAAGGTGTACTACAGGAAAATGTTGATGCGCCAATACCTACTCCATGATGAAAAGAAGGCACAGTACACCCCTTCCCTTCTAGATGCAATGAACTTCCTGAGATCAGCCTGGAATGACGTGAAGAAGGAAACAATCTCAAACTGCTGGATGCACTGCGTCATTCAGGATATTTCCGATGATGAGTTTCAGGCACAGTTCCGTGCAGCCGATAGAACTCCGGAAGTGGCAGAAAAATCAAGCTTTACAGATGCTATCTTGGAAGAGGAGGCACAGGAGTTAGCCATCACTGTCCAGGAATTCGGAGATTACATAGAAATCGATAAAGAGTCGTTACTGATGGCGTGATCACCGATGAAGACATTGTATCAAGTGTGCAGTCAGCACTGACAAGCACATCTGCATGCGGCAATGACAAAGAAGATGAAGAGATCGGACGAAGATTTGGAACCAATTCCCTCAGCTGGTGAGGTGGTAGAAATGCTACAGAAAATTCGACGGTATGGTTCTTTTGTAGGAGATGAAACTGTTTTAGACAGCATAAATAATATTGAAGCATTTGTTTTCAAGCAGACTGTTAAAGGCAAAAAAGCAACAAAGCATTTTAGACTTTGTAAAGAAACCATAGTAACCGCTGTACGATACTTTTCAGAGCTGTGTCAGTTTGTATAAATAAAGGTTTGTATCGAGAATCGACGGTGGTTTTTATTTTATATTGGTAAATTTCTGCTGTTAGTTGGTGCACATATGCCTTTTGTTGTTAGCAAACATGTATGTACATTTTTATAGCATGCCGATCGCTTCATCAAACAAATAACACGTGCATGTACATTCTCATTTATTAACGCACATCATGTACATAAAGAAATTTCAAGCACATGTTAATATTTTGCCGCCATATTGGTTTTCGTTTATCTCGATCATCGGTTATCCCGACGCTTTTTGGCAAACCCTAGGCCGCAACATAACCGGGTTCTACTGTATTATTGATTGGATTAGCTATAATCCTTAAGGTTTTGCCCGTAGTAAGTTAGAATGTGTAGAATAAATTAGTATCGCAGAGAACAAAAAAAAAGAACTTAGGATTTAACAGAACTAATAACTCTTTGTAATATTAATTTATGAATTAAAAAAAAAGGGTTTCAAGGCAAAGGATTGATTTCATCTCATTGGGTTTCCCCTATATGGCTCTATCCTTGTCAACAGAAATGGCACATCATCTACCGAGAGTGCTGCACAAAGCACAAACTTCGTAGCTCCAGCAACAATGGGTTTCATGAAAAATTTGCACATATGACTGTCCAAATTCAAACCCACAGCCTTCAGAACCACAGTCCTAACCACTTCGCCATAGAGCCCCTGCTTCTTCATTTCAACCCACAGCCTTCAGAACCACAGTCCTAACCACTTCGCCATAGAGCCCCTGCTTCTTCATTTCAACCCACAGCCTTCAGAACCACAGTCCTAACCACTTCGCCATAGAGCCCCTGCTTCTTCATTTCAACCCACAGCCTTCAGAACCACAGTCCTAACCACTTCGCCATAGAGCCCCTGCTTCTTCATTTCAACCCACAGCCTTCAGAACCACAGTCCTAACCACTTCACCATAGAGCCCCTGCTTCTTCATTTCAACCCACAGCCTTCAGAACCACAGTCCTAACCACTTCGCCATAGAGCCCCTGCTTCTTCATTTCAACCCACAGCCTTCAGAACCACAGTCCTAACCACTTCGCCATAGAGCCCCTGCTTCTTCATTTCAACCCACAGCCTTCAGAACCACAGTCCTAACCACTTCGCCATAGAGCCCCTGCTTCTTCATTTCAACCCACAGCCTTCAGAACCACAGTCCTAACCACTTCGCCATAGAGCCCCTGCTTCTTCATTTCAACCCACAGCCTTCAGAACCACAGTCTAACTACTTCGCCATAGAGCCTGCTTCTTCATTTCACCCCTTCAGAACACAGTCTAACCCCTTGCCAAGAGCCTGCTTCTTATTTCACAGCCTTCGAACACAGTCTACATGTAGAGCCTGTTTTATCAACTAAGCCTTCAGAACCACAGTCCTAACCACTTAGCCAAGACTCTGCTTCTTCATTTCAACCACGCCTTCAGACACTCCCAACCTCCATAAGAGCCCTGCTTTCATTTCAACACAGCCTCAGAACCACAGTCTAACACTTCGCTCATAGAGCCCTGCTTGTCATTTCAGATACAAGTTTAAGTTACACCATCAGCAGGAAATGTTATGTTGAAATGTTTAAGATTTAAAATACTCAAACCTATTTCCAGAATAAAGTAAACAAATGTGAATGATGTGTGATGTGACGTTGTGTTGATGTTTTGGATGCAATAAGAAATGTCCCTGTCTAATGATTAGAAAATACCTTTATACAACAACGCCAGCACTCTACGACTCAATAAACCCGGACAACAAGCCAGCAAACTAATGGCTCAATAAACCTGGGACAACAACGCCAGCACTCTAACGACTCAATAAACCCCGGGGCAACAACACCAGCACTCTAACGGCTCAATAAACCGGGACAACAAAGCCAGCATCTAAAGTCTCAATAAACCCGGGACAACAATGCCAGCACTCTAACGGCTCAATAAAGCCCGGACAACAACGCCAGCACTCTAACGGCTCAATAAACCCGGGACAACAACGCCAGCACTCTAACGACTCAATAAACCCGGGACAACAACGCCAGCACTCTAACGGCTTAATAAACCTGGGACAACAACACCAGCACTCTAACGGCTCAATAAAGCCCGGACAACAACGCCAGCACTCTAACGCTCAATAAACCGGACAACAATGCCAGCACTCTAACTACTCAATAAACCTGGGACAACAACGCCAGCACTCTAACGGCTCAATATACCTGGGAGACAATTGATCTTCTTCTTCAAATGCTGCATATCGACCACTTGTTAAGCACTCTTTGTGATTTGTATGTGATCCAAGCCTATGATCAATTGTACATTATGCCAGTTATGCATCTACAACTAGGCCAGTAGATCCAATTTCTGCGATGATTTGTATTTACTAATGTAGCGTCCCTAAGCCACTACCTCATTCGCCTCTTATGATATGCCTTGTAGGTTGCAGAGTTTACTATTCTTTGCAACTTGGGTGGGAACTTCTTGAACGTTTGACTTACAGTATCAAACAATTTTCACCTCATTGGTCCTCTTAAAGCTCACCTTGACTGCAATCTCTTTGCTGATGATGAAAAAGTTAAACTGAGATGTAAATATAGCTAAGACAGCAGCCCACAGACTTCTATAGTGCATGTATTGGAAGAAATGATGGGAAAACTACATCAACATTCGTAAAGATTATATTGAGAAATATCGGAGATATAAGTTCAAGAATACATTTTTTCCAAATTTGTTTCTGTATCTGTTCTTTCTAAAAAAAACATCAAAAAGAAGCCACCACACATGCATAAATATTTGATTTAAAAAATATAATTATTTGCAACGTCCATGTGATGTTGTTTTTGTATAATTCTTTGTAGATTACAGCAAGTCAATTTATGAAACAGAGCTTCCAATTCTGCATATTTTGATATATGACATAGAAGTGCAGTGTTCCTGTAACAATTTGTATTATCAGTTCCAGCCCATGAAACCATGATTTGTGTGTGTGCACGTATACACAGAGTTGAGAGCAGTAGTTGTTAGTGAACTTGCTTCTTAGACTTGTGGTCCGGGTTCAATTCCACAGTGGGCATGGATTGCTTTCCAACTGTAATGGCTCTGAGGATATACCAGGAAAAGCACTGGGAGGTAAAGATGGCTGACATGATGTTGATCACATCACCCATCCTGTGCTGATGGTCAATGAAAAATCTGGGCCTAACACTGTATTATCTTATACACTACATGGTATAAAAGGGTTCCTTGACTAAATTTTGTTATACTAACAGTTGATGAAGATAAGGATTCAAATATCCTTGAAGTCTGGGTTTCACCCCCTCTCCCTTGGAATATAATAGAATAATCACCCTGTAGATATCGACCGCGTAGATAGGCACAAGTTGTGGAAAATACTAACAACCTATGGGGTTAATGAACACCTAATCAACCTTTGCAAGAACATTTATACTGACAGCCAATGTACGATTAGAACAAATACAGGATTATCAGAAAAGTTTCACGTAGGGTCAGGAGTAAGACAAGGCTGCGTACTATCCCCGCTGCTATTCATCACGTACATTGACCACATTTGTAAAATAGCTAACACCAGTGAAGGAAACAACCTCGGAGAACTCTTAAATGAATTTCTTTTGCAGACGATCAGGCAATCATATCAACAACAGAAGAACAGCTACAACAACACATCAACAGACTCCAGTTAGCATGTACCGAATACAACATGAGAATTAACATCGACAAAACAGAAGTAATGACATTTGCCAGAGAGAAAACACTACCAACATCTCCATCGATAATCATCTACTAAATCAAGTAAAAGATTTCACATACCTGGGAGCATTTTTTCAGCAAATGGAAGAATAACTAATGAAATTCAACACAGATGCAACAAAGCAAACCAAATGATAGGGCAAATGGCGCCAATTTTAAGATGCAAACACGTCACCATGAACACAAAAAGAGCAATGTTCAACACAATCTTTCTCCCCACATTATGTTACCAGTGCCAAACCTGGACGCTGACAACAAACGATAGAAGAAAACTAGTCACAACAGAGATGAAGTGTCTCAGCAGAATGCTGGGTGTAACAAGAAGAGACCGGTTGAGAAATGAAGACATCAGGAAAAAGTGGGTACAACATCAGTACTAGACTTCATCAAGAAACAACAAATTAAATGGTTCGGTCACGAAAGCAGATTACCATCAGACAGTGCACCCCAAAGAGCAATGCTGCTCCGATACAATGGGTACAAAGCAAATGGCCGGCCACGCAAAAGATGGACCTCAGAGATAACAGAGGCGACGAAAGAGACTATCTACGAAGCGCATACTAGGGCCCGTTTTAGAAATCTCTTCCTGACCTGAGGCTGTGAGGCATACAGGATTCGAGAAAGAAAGAAAAGAAAGAATCACCCTGTAGACTATGTTACAACAGCTTGGCAAAGCGTTCTTGAATTCTTTGAATAGGCAACTAGCGATTATTAACCAGGATTTAGCTATATAGCGCCGGGTGTTGTCGGGGCTTACAAGGGGAGCAAAGAATAGTAACACTGCGACCTACAAGGCATGTCGCTAGAAGTGACTGAGGTAGGGGCCTAGGGAAGCTGCTCTAGTAAATAAAAAGCATTGCAGAAATCAAATGTGCTGGCCTAAAGCCAAATGTTCGGATCGCATACAAATCACAAAGAGTGGTTAGCAAGTTGTCGATATGAAGAGTTTGAAGAAGCTATATAGAAGTGTTCTCCTCTCCCCCAACTTCTCTGTTTTATCTCTCTCTCTCACCATCTTCTGCTACTACACACTCCTACAGTCTCTGTATTTCATTGGTGATCATAGAGTAGCCAGCATCCGATTAAGTAGAATATCGCAAACAATGTGTACAAAGCTGTGTCAATACTGCATATTTCCAGGGTAGTCACAAGCCAGACCTCTTTGGGATAGTAGCCAGAGATTCCAGCAGCAAATTTTACTGTTACATCCTGAGATGTCTATCGGAGTCTTTGGTAAGTTCTTGTGAATTGATGTCAGGGGTGATGTCTTTGTTGAATGGATGTCAGTGATGATGTCTTTGTTGAATGGATGTCAGTGATGATGTCTTTGTTGAATGGATGTCAGGGGTGATGTCTTTGTTGAATGGATGTCAGTGATGATGGCTTTGTTGAATGGATGTCAGTGATGATGGCTTTGTTGAATGGATGTCAGTGATGATGTCTTTGTTGAATGGATGTCAGTGATGATGGCTTTGTTGAATGGATGTCAGGGGTGATGTCTTTGTTGAATGGATGTCAGTGATGATGTCTTTGTTGAATGGATGTCAGTGATGATGTCTTTGTTGAATGGATGTCAGTGATGATGTCTTTGTTGAATGGATGTCAGTGATGATGTCTTTGTTGAATGGATGTCAGTGATGATGTCTTTGTTGAATGGATGTCAGGGATGATGTCTTTGTTGAATGGATGTCAGGGGTGATGTCTTTGTTGAATGGATGCAGTGATGCATCTTAATCACATTGACTACATCGACTCATACTTCATGACTATACTAGCACTCTAAGACTTGTCTTACATCAGCACTGTAACCACATGGCTCATCAATGTTAACCACTTGGCTACATCAATGCTCTAACCACTTGGCTACATCACCGCTCATATTACATGGCTACACTCATCACTCCTAACCACTTGTCTACACCATCACTCTAACCACTTGTCTACACCATCACTCTAACCACTTGTCTACACCATCACTCTAACCACTTGTCTACACCATCACTCTAACCACTTGTCTACACCATCACTCTAACCACTTGTCTACACCATCACTCTAACCACTTGTCTGCACCATCACTCTAACCACTTGGCTACACCATCACTCTAACCACTTGTCTACTGCAACATTCTAACCACATAGCTCAGAGAACAATATTCTCCTCCAACCACCTTTTATTCTGTCTGCAGGTGTCAGAAATTCTGAACACACTACAGGTTGCCTTCAAGACTGCTTGTAACAAACGAGGAGGAGACAATGCCCCAACATGTGCTGCTGCCACCGCTATTAGTGATGTCAACACCACACAGAACCAGGTGTGCACATCTTGTCCACTTCATCAGTTCCACAGAATCTGTCAGGAGATTCACTGTAAGTCATTGATATCTGGAGGAGGAAGGGTGGGGGTTAGCAGTTAGTATTTGATATTTGATTTGACTGAACTTGAGTGGACTTGACATGGTTTGATTTGACTGAACCTAAGTTGACTTGTGGTCTCTATGGCTAAGAGGTTACGCCCTTTGCCTTGTGAGTCGAAGGTCGTGTGTTCGAATCTTGACTGTGTCATTCTGTTCACAAGTGAAGTTTTTTCCAGAGACTCTAGGATTGTTGCTGGAGTTTCAGAGTTTGTGCTTTGTGCAATACTCTCAGCAGGTGGCGCGCCATTTCTGCTGAGATGGACCAAGCCATGTGGGGTAAAACCCAGTGCAATGTAGTCAATCCTTCAACTTTAAACCCCTTTTAAAACCCTTTTAAGTTGACTTAACATGGTTTGATTTGACCAAACCTAAGTTGACTGGACATAGTTTGATTTGACTGAACCTAAGTTGATTGACATGGTTTGATTTGACTGAACCTAGTTGACTGGACATGGTTTGATTTGACTGAACCTAAGTTGACTTGACATGGTTTGATTTGACTGAACCTAAGTTGACTTGACATGGTTTGATTTGACTGAACCTAAGTTGACTTGACATGGTTTGATTTGACTGAACCTAAGTTGACTTGACATGGTTTGATTTGACTGAACCTAAGTTGACTTGACATGGTTTGATTCGACTGAACCTAAGTTGACTGGACATGGTTTGATTTGACTGAACCTAAGTTGACTGGACATGGTTCGATTTGACTGAACCTAAGTTGACTGGACAGGGTTTGATTTGACTGAACCTAAGTTGACTGGACAGGGTTTGATTTGACTGAACCTAAGTTGACTGGACATGGTTTGATTTGACTGAACCTAAGTTGACTTGCTTTGGCTTGATCATACAGAGGTCATATATGTCAATTCTAACCAGTTTCAGATTTGTTTTAATTACTTCTGGTTTTCCCTGCCTTTCTTGCTGTTTATCTATTCAGTATATATATATATGGAACTGCAGTAAAACTATTTGATTGGCAAAACACGTAATTACAAAGTACTGTAGTTTTACAAATTACAAAACAATGACAAAATACAGCAACGTTTCGACCAACAAGGCCTTTATCAAGCAAACGAACAAACAGGAGTGACAAATTAAAATGAAACACAAATGGACGACCAAATACAAACGTATCTAAGGAAAATCTGGAATAAAAACGAATAACGAAATAAATGTAACACAAAAACACACATAAAAACTAGAAATAAAAAGGAAAAGAAACAATGAAACATCTAGTAAATATATAATTGGAATACATGCAACATATACCCATATAGATTACAAAGCATGGGAAGAGAAAGTACTAAGAAGCATAAGAATGGAATATAACATGAATACATGCAACATATACCCATATAGATTACAAAGCATGGGAAGAGAAAGTACTAAGAAGCATAAGAATGTAATACGTTGAGCCGCGTGGTCGCAAGGTACCATACAAAGAAATGGGTACTAAAATGGGACCTAGTTATGCTTGTCTATTCATGGGTTATCTTGAACACCTAGTATGGACTACATATGATGGCCCCCTTCCGTCTGTCTATCACAGATACATTGATGACTGTATTGGCATCACTGATATGCCTAAGCCGATTTGTCCGCTTCATTAATTTCATTAATGTTTTCAACCCTTCTATTCGTTTTACTTCTCACATCTCCACTACTTGTGTCAACTTTCTTGACATTACTATCACATTAGCCTATCCGCTATCACTACATCAGTATATTACAAGCCTACTGATGCACATAGTTTTTCTCCTCTATACTTCTTCCCATCCCCGGGCTTGTCGTGACTCTTTGCCATTCTCGCAGCTCTTACGCCTTCGTCGCCTTTGTAGTGAGGACGATGATTTTCTTGAGAGAGCTCGCGAGATGCTTGATTCTTTCGTAGGCGCCTATACCCGGAGAGGGTGCTTGTCTCGGCTATGCATCGCGTTCAGAAAATCACTCGCCAGCAGGCCCTTACCAGCCAGCATAGGACTACTAACTCTGACAGAGTAAAACTTATCTTAACTTACCACCCCCATAGTTCCCTGGTGAAAAATGTTTTATTCCGTCATCTGTCTCTCCTTAGATCAGATCCTGAGACCCGTTCTGTCTTCCCCCACTATCCTTTGGTGTCTTACAGACGGGACAGAAGTCTTAAGGATATGTTGGTACACAGTCCCTTAAGTCCAATATCCAGACTCATTTTGGCACTGTCCAGTGTGGCCGTCGCGTTGCAACACGTGTGCTTATGTGATACAGACGCGTACTGTATCTTTTCCTTTAGGCACGTTTTTATTGAGATGGGTTCACATGCGAGTCCCGTAATCTTATCTATGCCATTATCTGTAAGCGGTGTAACAAGGCTTATATCGGCGAGACAGGCAAGAGGCTCAGTGACCGATTCGCCCAACACTTACGCGACATACGCCAATGCTCTGTGACCCCTGTAGCCACCCATTTCAATGATACTGGCCATTTAGGTGCTCACGATGTCCAGGTCACAGCCATCCGATCATGTTCCTCGGATGATCGCAGTCGTTTTGCTCTGGAGAATCGGTTGATTTCTTTGTATGGTACCTTGCGACCACATGGGCTCAACGTATTACATTCTTATGCTTCTTAGTACTTTCTCTCCCCATGCTTTATAATCTATATGGGTATATGTTGCATGTATTCATGTTATATTTCATTCTTATGCTTCTTAGTACTTTCTCTTCCCATGCTTTGTAATCTATATGGGTATATGTTGCATGTATTCCAATTATATATTTACTAGATGTTTCATTGTTTCTTTTCCTTTCTATTTCTAGTTTTTATGTGTGTTTTTTGTTACATTTATTTCGTTATTCGTTTTATTCCAGATTTTCCTTAGATACGTTTGTATTTGGTCGTCCATTTGTGTTTCATTTTAATTTGTCACTCCTGTTTGTTCGTTTGCTTGATAAAGGCCTTGTTGGTCGAAACGTTGCTGTATTTTGTCATTGTTTTTGTAATTTGTAAAACTACAGTACTTTGTAATTACGTGTTTTGCTGTTTATCTTGCTGTTTATATTGCTGTTTATCTTGCTGTTTATGTACTGTAAGCACAAGTTATCAACAAAATCAAGATCTCCCCAGTTTCTTGTTAACCAGGATGTGGGCTCTGCTCTACACAAACAGACTCTAGAAGACATATGCAAACTGGGCTAGAGTGAGGGAACCAAAAAGACTCCCGACCATCCACAAGGATGTGACCTCCTCTCATCATGAGATACTATCCTTACACACATCATAAGTATGTCTGGTGGCAGTAATTTCGACAATAGCTTCATTTATTTAATGGTATAACTTTGTCTTGTTCCAATTTCAGCATTGTCCTCTCAGGCTGTCTATGAGCTGCTAGTCAAGAAAGTCCACCTCCTGCCTGACAAGGAGTTTGATGAGCTGAACAAACTTATGCAGGTAGACACCATCTCTTCTTATTGTTTATATGTAACATTCTTATAACAACAACTGTAATAACAACAGCAATAGCAGCAACAAGAAACATGGACATATAAGCACAAACAACTATTGGCAATGGAGATGTGGTTTCTGAGAAAAAAACTTTTTGCTTCAAACACTCCATATCAACTACTTGTTAAGCCACTCTTTGTGATTTGTATGTGATCTGAGCCTAAGAGCGATTACACGTTGTGCCAGTTATGTGCCCACAAGTAGGCCAGCACATCCGATTTCTGCAACGCTTTTTTACTAGGCTAGCTTCCCATGGCCCCTACCTCAGTGGCCTCTTATGACATGCCTTGTAGGTTGCAGTGTTACTATCCTTTGCTCCCATTGTGGACCCTGTCAACACACTGCTGAAGAAAGATCCAAAGTCAACACACTGGCAAAGAAAGATCCAAAGTCAACACACTGGCAAAGAAAGATCCAAAGTCAACACACTGGCAAAGAAAGATCCAAAGTCAACACACTGGCAAAGAAAGATCCAAAGTCAACACACTGGCAAAGAAAGATCCAATGTCAACACACTGGCAAAGAAAGATCCAAAGTCAACACACTGGCGAAGAAAGATCCAAAGAAATATCATGGATGGACAGAAAGCAAAAAATACAGTCCTTCAAGAAACAAATAAAAACCAAAAACTGATTAGAGAAAGTAGATGTAGATAGTCAAGATTTTTATGCTGCTCTATGAGGAGAAATCAGGTTGAAAAATTTGGCAAACTTAATAGGAAAGGGACAAGGCAAAGAAAAAAAGTACCTTTAGCTTGGCCACATAGCATGGTCGAGTCAAGAACTCTAACTTATTCTTCTTTCTTTTCTCTAATCCTGTTTTGTCTAGCAGCATCAGAATAATAAGAGATTTCTTGAACAGACACAGACTTTTGTGTGCGCTTCATAAGCAGTGTTTTTCGCCCGCCTCTGTTATCTCTGAGGTCCACATATTCAGTGACTCTGGAAAATGTGTAGATGATTGGCCTGAAATTCATATGCAGCTATCCTACATGTCGTAGGGCCTATGAACTGGGACACGAAGTATTCATGTTCTCAGCATAAACCACACAGATCACAGAGAGAAGTTAAACTTGGTTGATAAGAACAAACGCAAGGAAGAAAGGAGAAACAGATCACACAGATCACAGAGAGAAGTTAAACTTGGTTGATAAGAACAAACGCAAGGATGGAAGGAGAAACAGATCACACAGATCACAGAGAGGAGTTAAACTTGGTTGATAAGAACAAACGCAAGGAAGAAAGGAGAAACAGATCACAGAGAGAAGTTAAACTTGGTTGATAAGAACAAACGCAAGGATGGAAGGAGAAACAGATCACACAGATCACAGAGAGGAGTTAAACTTGGTTGATAAGAACAAACGCAAGGATGGAAGGAGAAACAGATCACACAGATCACAGAGAGGAGTTAAACTTGGTTGATAAGAACAAACGCAAGGATGAAAGGAGAAACAGAGAGGGGTCAAACTTGGTTGATAAGAACAAACGCAAGGATGAAAGGAGAAACAGATCACAGAGAGGAGTTAAACTTGGTTGATAAGAACAAACGCAAGGATGAAAGGAGAAACAGATCACAGAGAGGAGTTAAACTTGGTTGATAAGAACAAACGCAAGGATGAAAGGAGAAACAGATCACAGAGAGGGGTCAAACTTGGTTGATAAGAACAAACGCAAGGATGAAAGGAGAAACAGATCACAGAGAGGAGTTAAACTTGGTTGATAAGAACAAACGCAAGGATGAAAGGAGAAACAGATCACAGACAGGGGTCAAACTTGGTTGATAAGAACAAACGCAAGGATGAAAGGAGAAACAGATCACAGAGAGGGGTCAAACTTGGTTGATAAGAACAAACGCAAGGATGAAAGGAGAAACAGATCACAGAGAGGGGTCAAACTTGGTTGATAAGAACAAACGCAAGGATGAAAGGAGAAACAGATCACAGAGAGGGGTCAAACTTGGTTGATAAGAACAAACGCAAGGATGAAAGGAGAAACAGATCACAGAGAGGGGTCAAACTTGGTTGATAAGAACAAACGCAAGGAAGAAAGGAGAAAAATAAGTGTGCATGTTAAATCATGGTCACATACATTTATTGATATGGCACACAATGATTATGATTACTAATGTCAATGTGCACATTACAGTGTCATTTTTGTTTTGCAATACAAATTATATAGTTAATATTTAATCACTTGTGTGTTGCCGGGATCTGCAAGGGAAGAAAAGAATAGTACCACTGCAACCTAAAGGGCATGTCGTAAGAGGCGACTGAGGTACAGGCCTAGGAAGCTACCTAGTAAATAAAAAACATCATAGAAATCAGATGTGCTGGCCTACTTGTAGGTGTATAACTAGCACAATGTAAATTGTTCTTGGACTCAGATCACATACACATCACACAGAGTGGTTAAAAAGTGGTCGACGTGGATCGTTCGAAAAAGAATATTTAATTGTAATATTTCCAAGGAAACAAAAATATTAACATAAAAGCAAATTCTTGTTTCAGTTCTTTACAAACAAAATCTATACCTTATGTAGAAAGTAGTTACAATATACCTGAAACATGAATGCTCGGCTCAGCTCCCGACAACTTTTTATTGAGGTTATTAACTGGCAATATTGACTTCGCAGCCTATGCCTTCAATACGCACATATCCAATCTCCACTTTTTGTTTTGTTGACTTGAAAACTTGACTTTAATCATGTAGAGAGCCAATAGATGTCGCAGCACTGCATGTTGTAAGCGTCAGCGACACACTCTCATATATCTTTATTAATATCTGTTTCAGTGTCATTGAAGTGTGTTTTATTTATTGTTTTTAGGCCGAGGCTCCTGAGTCATTTGAAGAATCATCAGAGGTGATGATGATCTATCTGCGTCAAGTCTGTGAAAGAAAACAACGAGACCATGTTCACATCTCCGAGACAAACAAGTCTAGCAAATCTGATGTAAGTATGACCTTGTGATATTGTTATGTTCACAGTTGATTGTGGTGCTGTGTGTGACAACAGCAACAGCCTTGTCTGCCTTTTGTTATACAGATTAGACACCATCTTGTCTCCCTTTTATTACATATATCAACCACCATATTGTCTCCCTTTTGTTACATGTACCAGCCACCATCTTGTCTCCCTTTTGTTACATATATCAACCACCATATTGTCTCCCTTTTGTTACATGTGCTAGCCACCATATTGTCTCCCTTTTGTTATACAGATTAGACACCATCTTGTCTCCCTTTTATTACATATATCAACCACCACCATGTCTCCCTTTTGTTACATGTGCTAGCCACCATCTTGTCTCCCTTTTGTTATACAGATTAGACACCATTTTGTCTCCCTTTTGTTACATATATCAACCACCACCTTGTCTCCCTTTTGTTACATGTACTAGCCACCATCTTGTCTCCCTTTTGTTATACAGATTAGCCACCATCTTGTCTCCCTTTTGTTATACAGATTAGACACCATCTTGTCTCCCTTTTGTTATACATATTAGCCACCATCTTGTCTCCCTTTTGTTATACATACCAGCCACCATCGTCTCTCCTTTTTGTTACACTTACCAGCCCACGGAGAAGATGGATTCAAGATGTAACTGATGGTTTGAACTTGATGGCTGCAGAGGCAGGACATCTGGCCTATAAGAGAGAGAGGACTGTTGGGGTGACAAAGTTCTGCTCAGGACAAGCTATTTGATGATGACCAGCCACCATCTCTCCTTTTTGTTACACATACCAGCCATCATCTTGTCTCCCTTTTGTTACACATACCAGCAACCATCTTGTCTCCCTTTTATTACACATACCAGCCACCATCTTGTCTCCCTTTTATTACACATACCAGCCACCATCTTGTCTCCCTTTTATTACACATACCAGCCACCATCTTGTCTCCCTTTTATTACACATACCAGCCACCATCTTGTCTCCCTTTTATTACACATACCAGCCACCATCTTGTCTCCCTTTTATTACACATACCAGCCACCATCTTGTCTCCCTTTTATTACACATACCAGCCACCATCTTGTCTCCCTTGGTTTTCACAGACTAGCCACCATCTTGTCTCCCTTTTATTACACATACCAGCCACCATCTTGTCTCCCTTGTGTTACATAGACCAGTCATACTATAGTCTGTCCATTAATTCGTGAGCACGTTTGAAATTGATTTTCTCGAAAACTACCTGTTGGATCTCAGTGATTTTTGCAAGCAGCCTTAGAATATCCATGACGCTAGAGAAATATTTTTTTCCAAGAAAATTTGATGTAGTTTGAAATATTTCTTCTTCAGGTTATATTAAAATCAACCTCACCGGATTGTACACAATAGTAACAGATCTACGGTACACAGACGCGTTGTTCTAAAAATACATTATGGCAGGGTGGGCAACTACGCCGCGGGGCCGCATCCGGGCCCGCCATTGGATATTTTGCGGCCCTCAAACACATTTATCCATATTATAAAATATACTGTTATAGTGTAAGTCTGTTAGAAATATAATTTATTTCAGAAGTTATCTACATTATGTAAAACTACCTTTGTTTACAATAAAAATGTTTAATTGATTACTTACCGAGAATTAAACAAAAATATACATAATATTATATGTGGCCCTCCAATAGTTTTACAATTTTCAATGTGGCCCTCTGCACAAAAAGTTTGCCCACCCCTGCATTATGGTAACATAGAAATATCGTGAGTATACAACAATTTCACGAAATCCCGTGCACCGAACCCAGTCGAGTTTGAAAGCGGAAAGCATATGACGTTATAATTGGGATACCGTTGTATAGTTATAGCGTATCTCGCTATTTGTATGAAGCTATTGTATCATATTTGTTGGCTTATCAAAACTGACATTGATATCACATTCATAATGAGTCTGAAGTGCACATTTATAACAATGCAGAAGGTTACAGTTTTACTATACCAACACTTCCGTAGGGAATCTAAGAGAGGTCATCTATATTGCGATATTCATAACCATGAGAAACGAACGCAACTGGCGCTTGGTCTGAATAGAGAATCCTTTTCCCGATGGATTAAACAGGACACAAAGTGCACTAATGTCAAGCAAGGACGGAAAAGAACAATTGACGACTTTGACATAGATGTCATAAGACGGAGCTCTTGAAAATGTTTGCGACAAATCAACTTGTTACTCTCAGGAAACTGAAATTAAAACTGCAATCAGATTGCAGCATAGACATTTCTAAAAGTACTCTATGAAAAATTGTAAGAGCGCCGGCTTCACCTTCAGAAAAACTATAGGCGGCAGGAATATTATTTGTGAAAAGCCACATTTAATTGCTGCCCGAAGTAAATACCTGAGGCAGATCCGTGAGCGGCGGAGGCAAGGCTATGATATTGTATATTTGGACGAATCCTGGGTCAATGCTCACCACACCAATGCTAAAGAATGGCAATCAGTAGACAGTGAACAGAAAAGAAAAATACCAAGCAGCAAAGGCCAGCGTATTATACTAACACATGCAGGAAGCAGTGAAGAAGGTCTTGTCCATGACGCTGGACTTATTTTCCAATCAAAAGTACCGACGGTAGGGACTACCACACAGAAATGAATGGACATATTTTCAGGCACTGGATGGAGAAAGATCTACTTCCAATTCTAAACAGACCATGATGCTTGGTAATGGATAATGCATCCTATCACAATGCAGTATCAGCGGAAGACAAAGTACCAACTGCATCAAATACAAAAGATCAAATTAGGACTTGGCTTGCTAAGGAAAATGTCAGCTTCGATGATACATATTTGAAACCCGAGTTGTTGCACCTGGTGAGGATGACAAATAAGACAAAGGTGTTTCATATTGACAAAATCATTGCGGAATACGGCCACACGTCTTTGCGACTACCTCCATATCATGTTCACCTCACTCCGATAGAGCTTGTCTGGGCTAAAGTAAAAGGGCAAGTTGCCGAACAGAACAGGACGTTTAAAATGTGTGATGTTGAAGTTCTGACACGTGAGTCCTTCTCAATGATAGACATGCAGTTATGGAAGAAGTGTGTTGAACATGTGCTCCGAGAGGAAGACGAGTACTGGCACCGAGATGGATTACAATTTGTCCAGCCAGTAACAATTATCAACCTCATGGAATCGTCAGATTCGGGATGATACAAATCATATTTTGATTACAGACTGAGAAATAGCAACGTATACATTTCCATATCCAAATGCGTCTACCATCATACAATTTGTGGTGAAGTTAAGACACTCTGGGGTCTAATGGTGACTGAAGGGGAGGACTAACTGTTGCATATTGTATCCAAGTTACTTGACTTATCAAGTTAATATGGAGATACACTCCTATGAATAAATTGACATGACAAATTCTAGGGATACTGTAAAATCTAAAATTTCAGCCCTGTATTTAATTGTCTAAAAGATCAAAGGAATTCACGATGTGCAAAATCCGTAGCATCTATGGACTACTGGTTAGCTTTATTTTAGCGTCATGGATATTCTAAGGCTGCATGCAAAATCACTGAGATCCAACAGGTAGTTTTCGAGAAAATCAATTTCAAACGTGCTCATGAATTAATGGACAGACTATACCAGTCTTGTCAAGTAGGTCAACATATGAATAGACAAGAAATATTGAGAACCATTAATGACAAACGTTTAGATAGTAGATTGCAGTCCATTGATTCATGAATGTGCTAGAGTTCTTGGATAAAGAAGCATTAATGACAAACGTTTAGATAGTAGATTGCAGTCCATTGATTCATGAATGTGCTAGAGTTCTTGGATAAAGAAGATGAAATGAGAACACACAAGCCCAACAAGATATTTGTTCTGTTTTACAATCAACAGATGATGCATGTAGAAGAGAAACATAGTTTGTTAGAGGGACTCAAGTGTAAGGCCAAGAAGAGTTTCACCACATCTTTTGAGCATTTGCTGAGTCGGGTAAGTTTGTTCACTTAAGTTTGTTTCTTTATATGTGGTCTGTGCCTTCCTTCTCTCTTTATTCTCTTTCTTTATATGTGGTCTGTGCCTTCCTTCTCTCTTTATTCTCTTTCTTTATATGTGGTCTGTGCCTTCATTCTTTCTTTATTCTCTTTCTTTATATGTGGTCTGTGCTTCATTCTTCTTTCTTTATTCTCTTTCTTTATATGTGGTCTGTGCCTTCATTCTCTCTCTCTTTATTCTCTTTCTTTATATGTGGTCTGTGCCTTCCTTCTCTCTCTCTTTATTCTCTTTCTTTATATGTGGTCTGTGCCTTCCTTCTCTTTTTTATTCTCTTTCTTTATATGTGGTCTGTGCCTTCATTCTCTCTTTTTATTCTCTTACTTTATATGTGGTCTGTGCCTTCATTCTCTCTTTCTTTATTCTCTTTCTTTATATGTGGTCTGTGCCTTCATTCTCTTTCTTTATTCTCTTTCTTTATATGTGGTCTGTGCCTTCTTTCTCTCTTTATTCTCTTTCTTTATATGTGGTCTGTGCCTTCATTCTCTTCTCTTATTCTCTTACTTTATATGTGGTCTGTGCCTTCCTTCTCTCTTTCTTTATTCTCTTTCTTTATATGTGGTCTGTGCCTTCATTCTCTTTCTTTATTCTCTTTCTTTATATGTGGTCTGTGCCTTCCTTCTCTCTTTCTTTTCTCTTTCTTTATATTGGTCTGTGCCTTCCTTCTCTCTTTCTTTATTCTCTTTCTTTATATGTGGTCTGTGCCTTCCTTCTCTCTTTATTCTCTTTCTTTATATGTGGTCTGTGCCTTCTTTCTCTCTTTCTTTATTCTCTTTCTTTATATGTGGTCTGTGCCTTCCTTTCTCTTCTTTATTCTCTTTCTTTATATGTGGTCTGTGCCTTCCTTCTCTCTTTCTTTATTCTCTTTCTTTATATGTGGTCTGTGCCTTCCTTCTCTCTTTATTCTCTTTCTTATATGTGGTCTGTGCCTTCCTTCTCTCTTTCTTTATTCTCTTTCTTTATATGTGGTCTGTGCCTTCCTTCTTTCTTTATTCTCTTTCTTTATATGTGGTCTGTGCCTTCATTCTTTCTTTATTCTCTTTCTTTATATGTGGTCTGTGCCTTCCTTCTCTCTTTTATTCTCTTTCTTTATATGTGGTTTGTGCCTTCATTCTCTCTTTATTCTCTTTCTTTATATGTGGTCTGTGCCTTCCTTCTTCTTTATTCTCTTTCTTTATATGTGGTCTGTGCCTTCATTCTCTTTCTTTATTCTCTTTCTTTATATGTGGTCTGTGCCTTCTTTCTCTCTTTATTCTCTTTCTTTATATGTGGTCTGTGCCTTCCTTCTCTCTTTATTCTCTTTCTTTATATGTGGTCTGTGCCTTCTTTCTCTCTTTATTCTCTTTCTTTATATGTGGTCTGTGCCTTCATTCTTTCTTTATTCTCTTTCTTTATATGTGGTCTGTGCCTTCCTTCTCTCTTTATTCTCTTTCTTTATATGTGGTCTGTGCCTTCCTTCTTCTTTATTCTCTTTCTTTATATGTGATCTGTGCCTCCTTCTTCTTCTTTATTCTCTTTCTTTATATGTGGTCTGGCCTTCCTTCTCTCTTTCTTTATTCTCTTTCTTTATATGTGGTCTGTGCTCTTCTTCTTCTTTTATTCTCTCTCTTACTTTATATGTGGTCTGTGCCTTCCTCTCTCTTTATTCTCTTTCTTTATATGTGATCTGTGCCTTCATTCTCTCTTTCTTTATTCTCTTTCTTTATATGTGGTCTGTGCCTTCCTTCTCTCTTTATTCTCTTTCTTTATATGTGGTCTGTGCCTTCCTTCTTTCTTTATTCTCTTTCTTTATATGTGGTCTGTGCCTTCCTTTCTCTTCTTTATTCTCTTTCTTTATATGTGGTCTGTGCCTTCATTCTCTCTTTCTTTATTCTCTTTCTTTATATGTGGTCTGTGCCTTCATTCTCTTTCTTTATTCTCTTTCTTTATATGTGGTCTGTGCCTTCCTTCTCTCTTCCTTTATTCTCTTTCTTTATATGTGGTCTGTGCCTTCCTTCTCTCTTTATTCTCTTTCTTTATATGTGGTCTGTGCCTTCCTTCTCTCTTTCTTTATTCTCTTTCTTTATATGTGGTCTGTGCCTTCATTCTCTTTCTTTATTCTCTTTCTTTATATGTGGTCTGTGCCTTCTTTCTCTCTTTATTCTCTTTCTTTATATGTGGTCTGTGCCTTCCTTCTCTCTTTATTCTCTTTCTTTATATGTGGTCTGTGCCTTCCTTCTCTCTTTATTCTCTTTCTTTATATGTGGTCTGTGCCTTCATTCTCTTTTCTTTATTCTCTTTACTTTATATGTGGTCTGTGCCTTCCTTCTCTCTTTATTCTCTTTCTTTATATGTGGTCTGTGCCTTCCTTCTCTCTTTATTCTCTTTCTTTATATGTGGTCTGTGCCTTCATTCTCTCTTTCTTTATTCTCTTTCTTTATATGTGGTCTGTGCCTTCATTCTCTTTCTTTATTCTCTTTCTTTATATGTGGTCTGTGCCTTCTTCTCTCTTCTTTATTCTCTTTCTTTATATGTGGTCTGTGCCTTCCTTCTCTCTTTATTCTCTTTCTTTATATGTGGTCTGTGCCTTCATTCTCTCTTTCTTTATTCTCTTTCTTTATATGTGGTCTGTGCCTTCTTTCTCTCTTTCTTTATTCTCTTTCTTTATATGTGGTCTGTGCCTTCATTCTTCTTTTATTCTCTTTCTTTATATGTGGTCTGTGCCTTCTCTCTCTCTTTATTCTCTTTCTTTATATGTGGTCTGTGCCTTCATTCTCTTCTTTTCTTTATATGTGGTCTGTGCCTTCATTCTCTTCTTTACTTTTATATGTGGTCTGTGCCTTCTTTCTCTTTCTTTATTCTCTTTCTTTATATGTGGTCTGTGCCTTCATTCTCTCTTTATTCTCTTTCTTTATATGTGGTCTGTGCCTTCATTCTCTCTTTCTTTATTCTCTTTCTTTATATGTGGTCTGTGCCTTCCTTCTCTCTTTATTCTCTTTCTTTATATGTGGTCTGTGCCTTCATTCTCTCTTTCTTTATTCTCTTTCTTTTATATGTGGTTTGCCTTCCTTTCTTTGTCTTTATTCTCTTTCTTTATATGTGGTCTGTGCCTTCCTTCTCTCTTTATTCTCTTTCTTTATATGTGGTCTGTGCCTTCATTCTCTTTCTTTATTCTCTTCTTTATATGTGGTCTGTGCCTTCATTCTCTTCTTTTTCTTTATTCTCTTTCTTTATATGTGGTCTGTGCCTTCTCTTCTCTTTTTCTTTTATTATCTTTCTTTATATGTGGTCTGTGCCTTCATTCTCTCTTTATTCTCTTTCTTTATATGTGGTCTGTGCCTTCCTTCTCTCTTCCTTTATTCTCTTTCTTTATATGTGGTCTGTGCCTTCCTTCTTCTTTATTCTCTTTCTTTATATGTGGTCTGTGCCTTCATTCTCTTTCTTTATTCTCTTTCTTTATATGTGGTCTGTGCCTTCATTCTTTCTTTATTCTCTTTCTTTATATGTGTTCTGTGCCTTCATTCTCTCTTTCTTTATTCTCTTTCTTTATATGTGGTCTGTGCCTTCCTTCTCTCTTTATTCTCTTTCTTTATATGTGGTCTGTGCCTTCATTCTCTCTTTCTTTATTCTCTTTCTTTATATGTGGTCTGTGCCTTCATTCTCTCTTTATTCTCTTTCTTTATATGTGGTCTTTCCTTTCATTCTCTCTTTATTCTCTTTCTTTATATGTGGTCTGTGCCTTCATTCTTTCTTTATTCTCTTTCTTTATATGTGGTCTGTGCCTTCTTTCTCTCTTTCTTTATTCTCTTTCTTTATATGTGGTCTGTGCCTTCATTCTCTCTTTCTTATTCTCTTTCTTTATATGTGGTCTGTGCCTTCTTCTCTTCTTTATTCTCTTTCTTTATATGTGGTCTGTGCCTTCATTCTCTTTCTTTATTCTCTTTCTTTATATGTGGTCTGTGCCTTCCTTCTCTCTTTCTTTATTCTCTTTCTTTATATGTGGTCTGTGCCTTCTTTCTCTCTTTATTCTCTTTCTTTATATGTGGTCTGTGCCTTCATTCTCTCTTTCTTTATTCTCTTTCTTTATATGTGGTCTGTGCCTTCATTCTCTTTCTTTATTCTCTTTCTTTATATGTGGTCTGTGCCTTCATTCTTTCTTTATTCTCTTCTTTATATGTGGTCTGTGCCTTCCTTCTCTCTTTATTCTCTTTCTTTATATGTGGTCTGTGCCTTCATTCTCTTTCTTTATTCTCTTTCTTTATATGTGGTCTGTGCCTTCTTTCTCTCTTTCTTTATTCTCTTTCTTTATATGTGGTCTGTGCCTTCATTCTCTTTATTCTCTTTCTTTATATGTGGTCTGTGCCTTCATTCTCTCTTTATTCTCTTTCTTTATATGTGGTCTGTGCCTTCATTCTCTCTTTTCTTTTTATATGTGGTCTGTGCCTTCATTCTTCTCTTTTCTTTATATGTGGTCTGTGCCTTCCTTCTTTTCTTTATTCTCTTTCTTTATATGTGGTCTGTGCCTTCATTCTCTCTTTATTCTCTTTCTTTATATGTGGTCTGTGCCTTCATTCTCTCTTTCTTTATTCTCTTTCTTTATATGTGGTCTGTGCCTTCCTTCTCTCTTTATTCTCTTTCTTTATATGTGGTCTGTGCCTTCATTCTCTTTTCTTTATTCTCTTTCTTTATATGTGGTCTTGCCTTCCTTCTTCTTTCTTTATTCTCTTTCTTTATATGTGGTCTGTGCCTTCATTTCTCTCTCTTTATTCTCTTTCTTTATATGTGGTCTGTGCCTTCCTTCTCTCTTTTATTCTCTTTCTTTATATGTGGTCTGTGCCTTCCTTCTCTCTTTATTCTCTTTCTTTATATGTGGTCTGTGCCTTCATTCTTCTTTCTTCTTATATGTGGTCTGTGCCTTCATTCTCTCTTTTCTTTATATGTGTCTGTGCCTTCATTCTCTCTTTCTTTATATGTGGTCTGTGCCTTCATTCCTCTTTTCTTTATATGTGGTCTGTGCCTTCATTCTCTCTTTCTTTATTCTCTTTCTTTATATGTGGTCTGTGCCTTCATTCTCTTTTTCTTTATATGTGGTCTGTGCCTTCATTCTCTCTTCTTTATTCTCTTTCTTTATATGTGGTCTGTGCCTTCTATTCTCTTTTCTTTATATGTGGTCTGTGCCTTCATTCTCTTTATTCTTTATATGTGGTCTGTGCCTTCATTCTCTCTTTATTCTCTTTCTTTATATGTGGTCTGTGCCTTCATTCTCTCTTTCTTTATTCTCTTTCTTTATATGTGGTCTGTGCCTTCCTTCTCTCTTTATTCTCTTTCTTTATATGTGGTCTGTGCCTTCCTTCTCTCTCTCTTTATTCTCTTTCTTTATATGTGGTCTGTGCCTTCATTCTCTCTTTTCTTTATATGTGGTCTGTGCCTTCATTCTCTCTTTATTTATATGTGGTCTGTGCCTTCATTCTCTCTTTATTCTCTTTCTTTATATGTGGTCTGTGCCTTCATTCTCTCTTTCTTTATTCTCTTTCTTTATATGTGGTCTGTGCCTTCATTCTCTTTCTTTATTCTCTTTCTTTATATGTGGTCTGTGCCTTCATTCTCTCTTTCTTTATATGTGGTCTGTGCCTTCATTCTCTCTTTATTTATATACGGTATGTCCAGTCATTTCTGTCTTTATATGTGGTCAATGTATCCATTCTCTCTTCCTTTATATGTTGTCTGCCCAATATCTCTTGATATTTTGTGTCAGTTTTAATAATTCTGGTGTTTTTAAAAAAAATGGAATCCAACATATAGTAACTGTGTTTTGTTGTCTTCTGTTACTTAACAATAAGCTATAGAAAGTGTACATATATTGTCTTTGGAAGAGTTGGCAGATTTTTTCTGATGGAGACCTGGTGAACTTGGAAAGGTGGGGGCGTTGTTTGATGCTTCAGTGTTGGGGAGGTGTTTGTTGCTTCAGTGTTGGGGAGATGTTTGATGTTTCAGTGTCGGGGAGATGTTTGTTGCTTCAGTGTTGGGGAGATGTTTGATACTTCAGTGTTGGGGAGATGTTTGTTGCTTCAGTGTCGGGGAGATGTTTGATACTTCAGTGTCGGGGAGATGTTTGATACTTCAGTGTCGGGGAGATGTTTGATACTTCAGTGTCGGGGAGATGTTTGATACTTCAGTGTCGGGGAGATGTTTGATACTTCAGTGTTGGGAGATGTTTGTTGCTTCAGTGTCAGGGAGATGTTTGATACTTCAGTGTCGGGGAGATGTTTGATACTTCAGTGTCGGGGAGATGTTTGATACTTCAGTGTCGGGGAGATGTTTGATACTTCAGTGTCGGGGAGATGTTTGATACTTCAGTGTTGGGGAGATGTTTGTTGCTTCAGTGTCGGGGAGATGTTTGATACTTCAGTGTTGGGAGATATTTAATGTGAATAGTGAAGGGGTGTTTGATGTTTTGGTTATTAGTTACTGAACTGATGTCACATCACTCATGGCGGAGATGAGACCCATAGATGATCAGCCTTCTCCAGCAGATGTTAAATTATTTGCAGCCTAATGGTTCTAGGAAATAACTATCGGTACAAGGAAAGACTGCAATTTGATTGATTGATTGATAGGACAATCATCATTGCACGTCAATCTTACGCAGAAAGATCTCAACGGCAGTGCATGAACTCCTTAGCACCGGCGAGAGTCCCGATGTAATTTAGAAGATGGTGAAGATATTTTGTATGAATTATATTTTTTAAGTCTTTTTCTAATAAATTATGCCCGGGCAGCGACTTTCCGGTCTGCTCTTCTCAATTTTTAACTGCCAAGGATTCTTTTATGTGGTCATCACCCGCGTGCCCAACGTGTTCGACTACAGGTGACAAGTGCTCTGTAAGTGCGGGTTCAACTCCGCGGACTGGCAGAAAAGCTACAGGTTCCCAGATTTACGGTGTTCGTGGCACCGAACCGAAGGGTTACGATGTCCATGACACCGAGCCGAAGATCTTTCAGCTCAAGTGCTTCTGATTGAAATAATTAGCGTGGTCATCTTGAACACGGGACCTACTTTATCGTCCGTCTCTGATAGAACTAGGAACTCGATTTGACCTACACTGAGATCAGGGATCTCTTGAAAAATATCCAGATGGCTCCACGAGGGTCGAACTGAGTAGTGTTGGAACGAAAGACGAGTGCCTAACCTCTTCGCCACAGAGACTTGTTTCTCTTGAGATATACAAATATATATATATGAATACTTTGTTGGAACGAAAGACGAGTGCCTAACCTCTTCGCCAGAGACATTGTTTCCTTGAGATATACAAATATATATATGAATACTTTGTTGGAACGAAAGACGAGTCCTAACCTTTTCGCCACAGAGACTGTTTCTCTTGAGATATACAAATATATATATGAATACTTTGTTGGAACGAAAGACGAGTGCCTAACCTCTTCGCCACAGAGACTTGTTTCTCTTGAGATATACAAATATATATATGAATACTTTGTTGGAACGAAAGACGAGTGCCTAACCTCTTCGCTCAGAGACTTGTTTCTCTTGAGATATACAAATATATATATGAATACTTTGTTGGAACGAAGACAGTGCCTAACCTCTTCGCCACAGAGACTTGTTTCTCTTGAGATATACAAATATATATATGAATACTTTGTTGAAGAAAGACGAGTGCCTAACCTCTTCGCCACAGAGACTTGTTTCTCTTGAGATATACAAATATATATATGAATACTTTCTGGAACGAAAGATTGAGTGCCTAACCCTTCGCCACAGAGACTTGTTTCTTTGAGATATACAAATATATATGAATACTTTGTTGGAACGAAAGACGAGTGCCTAACCTCTTCGCCACAGAGACTTGTTTCTCTTGAGATATACAAATATATATATGAATACTTTGTTGGAACGAAAGACGAGTGCCTAACCTCTTCGCCACAGAGACTTGTTTCTCTTGAGATATACAAATATATATATGAATACTTTGTTGGAACGAAAGACGAGTGCCTAACCTCTTCGCCACAGAGACTTGTTTCTCTTGAGATATACAAATATATATATGAATACTTTGTTGGAACGAAAGACGAGTGCCTAACCTCTTCGCCACAGAGACTTGTTTCTCTTGAGATATACAAATATATATATGAATACTTTGTGGAACGAAAGACGAGTGCCTAACCTTCTTCGCACAGAGACTTGTTTTCTTGAGATATACAAATATATATATGAATACTTTGTTGGAACGAAAGACGAGTGCCTAACCTCTTCGCCACAGAGACTTGTTTCTCTTGAGATATACAAATATATATATGAATACTTTGTTGGAACGAAAGACGAGTGCCTAACCTCTTCGCCACAGAGACTTGTTTCTCTTGAGATATACAAATATATATATGAATACTTTGTTGGAACAAAAGACGAGTGCCTAACCTCTTCTGCAGAGACTTGTTCTTTGAGATATACAAATATATATATATGAATACTTTGTTGGAACGAAAGACGAGTGCCTAACCTCTTCGCCACAGAGACTTGTTTCTCTTGAGATATACAAATATATATATATGAATACTTTGTTGGAACGAAAGACGAGTACATAACCTCTTGCACAGAGACTTGTTTCTCTTGAGATATCAAATATATATATGAATACTTTGTGCACAACGTTCTTCTGTTATCTCTAACTGCTTCTACTTATATTCTCTGATTGTCTTGGATGGAATCTGTGTTATTCTAGCCTGACTGTGTGATAGACTCTTGAACCGTTTAACACATCTAGGAGAAGCTGATGAAACTGTGACAGCTAGAGACAGCTTGCTGTGTGTGAATCTGTGTTATTCTAGCCTGACTGTGTGATAGACTCTTGAACCGTTTAACACATCTAGGAGAAGCTGATGAAACTGTGACAGCTAGAGACAGCTTGCTGTGTGTGAATCTGTGTTATTCTAGCCTGACTGTGCGATAGACTCTTGAACCGTTTAACACATCTAGGAGAAGCTGATAAAACTGTGACAGCTAGAGACAGCTTGCTGTGTGTGAATCTGTGTTATTCTAGCCTGACTGTGTAATAGACTCTTGAACCGTTTAACACATCTAGGAGAAGCTGATGAAACTGTGACAGCTAGAGACAGCTTGCTGTGCAATTTTAGAGAGGGTCTAAAGCCGAAAGATTGACTTTATTGCACCGAGTTTTACCCCCATAGGGCTCGGTCCATCTCCGCAGAAATAATACGTCACTTGCCGAAAGTATTGCACAAAGCACGAGCTCCGTAGTTTCAGCAATAATCTATTGATATCTGGAAAATAATGCACTTGTAAACAGAATGTCGTGGCTCCGATTTGAACCCACGACTATCGGAACGCATGGCAACGAACTTATGATGAAGATACCCACGTTTCTTATAGTGTTATGTAGTCACTATTTCTTGCATGTATTCTCATCATTCATCAAGTCTTGTGTGAGATTTGTTTTATTCTAACTTGAGTCTAATAGACTAGTACACAACTGAACTTATTTAGAGAAATCTCTAATATAACTATGATAGACCCCAAGCCAAACGGCAGTGAATTATATATTGCTCATAGAAGAGATGAGAAGAGTCCACGATAAACCTGATATAACAAATATTCGAAAAATCTGTACCAACAACATCTGATGTATAAACAACACAACAAAATCACATTATAGAACAATTAGAGAAAAGAAACGAATTGACATCATTGCACCGGGTTTCGCCCCCATATAGCCCCGTCCCTATCGGCAGAAATTGATGATTTTGGAAATAGACATGTATTACATAAGCAAGCCAAAAATAATAATTAAATAGCATCATATATGTAGGTTTCTAGAAATCACTGCACTATCCTACAGAAATAGCAAGCCATATACCGAGATTGTTGCACAAAACTCCAACTCAGTAGCTCCGGCAACAATCCTAAGGATCTCAGGAAAAAAGTGCACATGTGGCACGGTCCGGATTCGAACTTACAACCTTCACAACAACAAGCATTCGTCTTAACCACTTCGCTAGACTGTCATCACAACAACAAGCATTCGTCTTAACCACTTCGCTAGACTGCCATCAAAATAATTAATTTAGCATACACACGGTTGAAGAGAAAAAAACGACACACCGCAGAAATATCAAAGTTGGTAGGAGACACCTTATAGTAGACGCACACGAAAGTATTAGGCCAGACTTTGCACATACTCTGAACTCTGAAAGACAAAACAGGGATAGAGAAAAGAAGAAAGAAAAACAGAGGGTTTTCATAATTTTTTCTGTTTTTCTCTCAGTATTTTCATAATCTTTGTTTATTTTTCTCTCAGTATTTTCATAATCTTTGTTTATTTTTCTCTCAGTATTTTCATAATCTTTGTTTATTTTTCTCTCAGTATTTTCATAATCTTTGTTTATTTTTCTCTCAGTATTTTCATAATCTTTGTTTATTTTTCTCTCAGTATTTTCATAATCTTTGTTTATTTTTCTCTCAGTATTTTCATAATCTTTGTTTATTTTTCTCTCAGTATTTTCAAACACTGTTTTGTATTTTTTCTCAGTATATTTCAAATTTTTTTAATCTCTCAGTATTCTTAAATTTTGTTTATTTTTGTCCAGATTCTACGTTTTTATTTTCCATCATATTTCATAACCTCCTTTGTTTTTTCTCTCAGTGTATCATAATCATGGTTATTTTCTCAGGGATTGATCCGTTTTTGAACACCGTCTTCTGGTTTGAAACACATCAACATAAAAATGGTGGACATTGAAGGAAAGTTTCCTAGCTTGATAATGGATGGCATTTGATAATGTTCAAAATGATTGGGCGTTGATGAGCAGCTCTAATCTAGACATGTCTTTACATTGATGAAATATGAGAGCTGGTTGATTATAGATGATAAAGTGATGATGTTCTAATAGAGATAGATGACCATGTAAGATGATATAGATGACAGAGAGAGAGAGAGAAATAGTGTCGGTGTATCATGCCTACAAATGGGCATACAGACGAAATATTGACCCGCGTTTTTTCCTATCTGGAAAAATAATCCCTCTCCACAGACATGGTGCACCAACTGCCGAGAGTATTGAATAAAACACAGACATTGTGCACCAACTGCCGAGAGTATTGAATAAAACATAGACATTGTGCACCAACTGCCTAGAGTATTGCATAAAACAGACATTGTGCACCAACTGACCGAGAATATTGAATAAAACATAGACATTGTGCACCAACTACCGAGAGTATTGAATAAAACATAGACATTGTGCACCAACTACCGAGAATATTGAATAAAACACAGACATTGTGCACCAACTACCGAGAGTATTGAATAAAACATAGACATGGTGCACCAACTCCGAGAGTATTGAATAAAACAGACTGGTGCACCAACTCGAGAGTATTGAATAAAACACTGACATGGTGCACCAACTACCGAGAGTATTGAATAAAACATAGACATTGTGCACCAACTACCGAGAGTATTGAATAAAACACTGACATGGTGCACCAACTACCGAGAGTATTGAATAAAACATAGACATTGTGCACCAACTACCGAGAGTATTGAATAAAACACTGACATGGTGCACCAACTACCGAGAGTATTGAATAAAACATAGACATGGTGCACCAACTACTGAGAGTATTGAATAAAACACAGACATGGTGCACCAACTACAGAGAGTATTGAATAAAACACAGACATAGTGCACCAACTACCGAGAGTATTGAATAAAACACAGACATAGTGCACCAACTACCGAGAGTATTGAATAAAACACAGACATGGTGCACCAACTACTGAGAGTATTGAATAAAACACAGACATGGTGCACCAACTACTGAGAGTATTGAATAAAACACAGACATGGTGCACCAACTACTGAGAGTATTGAATAAAACACAGACATGGTGCACCAACTACTGAGAGTATTGAATAAAACACAGACATAGTGCACCAACTACCGAGAATATTGAATAAAACACAGACATGGTGCACCAACTACTGAGAGTATTGAATAAAACACTGACATGGTGCACCAACTACTGAGAGTATTGAATAAAACACAGACTTCGTAGCTCCGACAACAATTCTAGGGGCCTCTGAAAAATGCACTCGTGAAGAGAACGACGCGGTCCGGATTCGAATCCACGACATTCGGAACGCAAGGTATCGACTTAGCCACATAGATCCTCCCCCCTCCCTCCCTCTATGTATCGACTTAGCCACATAGATCCTCCCCCCTCCCTCCCTCTATGTATCGACTTAGCCACATAGATCCTCCCCCCTCCCTCCCTCTATGTATCGACTTAGCCACATAGATCCTCCCCCCTCCCTCCCTCTATGTATCGACTTAGCCACATAGATCCTCCCCCCCTCTATGTATTGTTTAATATGACTTCTATATCGTATATGTATCTAATGTATTCATTGACCACCTTACCAATACCCTTGTCTGCAGTTACATTTTTTACCATTATACTGCAATACTGATACAATGCATCTACATTGTCCAACCCGCCTTCGTAAAGACGACGCGACGGTGATTCATGGTGTTATGATCTTCTTACCTTGAACATTCGGAAACTAGAGTATATAGTAGAACCTGATACGATGACCAACATGCAAGTTAGTGTCGGAGATTGAGCACAGTAAATCATATCTTGGCAGCAGCACAGAAAGCTGCCTCATCCTCTCTCATGCTAGAGCAATCCAGTGCTAACTCCTGTCCAGAGTGGGTAGAAAATAGACTGACAACCCAGGTATTCAATTGCTATGTGTCTACATGGCATTGAACCGAAGGGCAAGACCTCAAGTCCCACTGGATTATTGAAAAAAAGGAAGGAATATAGGCCTAACTTATGTGTAATTATTGAAGACAAAAAAAAAGAAGGAATATAAGGCCTAACTTATGTGTAATTATTGAAGACAAAAAGAGGAATATAGGCCTAACTTATGTGTAATTATTGAAGACAAAAAAAGAGGAATATAGGCCTAACTTATGTGTAATTATTGAAGACAAAAGAAAGAAGAATATAGGCTTAGCGTTTGTATGATGATTGAAGAATATATGCCTAACTTCTGAGTTGTGTGAGAAATCAGGCTAATACTACATGTCCATATCCTAACATTTCTGTTAATGTTTTTAATACAAAAAACTCGAGATTTTCTCATTCACGTCACGCGCGCTTTGATGCACCGTTCTCTAATGTGCTTAGTTAGGTAATGGCAACATGCTAGAAGTGAGTAAACGATAATTTACCATTATCGATAACTTCTGCCGGTTTCAGATGTCTCTCATCGACATGTCCGTGACCTTACATCAAGCTCTTTGCTAGCTTTGAGCAAAAGTGCATCATTCAGTGCATGTGGTATGTGGTATCATCATTCAGTGCATGTAGCATGTGGTATCATCATTCAGTGCATGTAGCATGTGGTATCATCATTCAGTGCATGTGGTATGTGGTATCATCATTCAGTGCATGTAGCATGTGGTATCATCATTCAGTGCATGTAGCATGTGGTATCATCATTCAGCAGTTGGTTCATGTGGTATGTGGTATCATTCAGTGCATGTAGCAGTGTCACATTCGAGTGGTATGTGGTATCATTCAGTGCATGTGGTATGTGGTATCATTCAGTGCACGTGTATGTAAGTCATGTGTGTATCATCATTCAGTGCATGTAGCATGTGGTATAACATTTCATCTGTCATTTTATCCGTATGTTTACCTGCCTTCTAACTTCATCTAGAGGTTACGTGATCGCCTCTCGTTGCAAAGGTACTCGAGTCATTCCCTCATCGAACAATCCGGATATTTGTCCAGAGATCTCTGATCTCAGTGTAGGTGAGATCGCGTTCCTAGTCCTATCGGAGACGGACGATAAAACGTAGGTCCCGTGTTAAAGTTGAGCACGTAAAAGAATCCTCGGCAATTGGAAACAATCGAGAAGAGCAGGCTGTAAAGCCGCTGCCCAGGCAAAATTCATTTAGACAAATTAACAAATACAAATTCATACACAATATTTTCACCATCTTCTAAATTACACCGGGGACCATAGAAGGAGCTACGGAGTTAGTGCACTGCCACCGAGATCTTCCTGTGCAAGAAAGAGATGAAAGCACACATGGTTACTCACCGAAGTGCAATGATGATGATGCTATCAATCAATAAAGTAATCAATCCTTGTAAACACTTGTCCTCCATTCGTCTCTCCACGATCTCCGTTCTCTGTAATATATTTGTTATTCTATTTTAGCATTTTCTTGGATAGCGTACCCATTACTTCTTTAATATCACATTCTTTTCTTTCTATTACTGTCCGTTCCCAATCTCATCTTCTTTGCGTTCGTCTTTACCACCAATTTTAATCACTCTTTGTGATATGTTTCATCTTTGCCAAGAACGTGTATATGTTGCACATTGGTTTGGTAGGCCCCTAAACGCATAGACTTCTATTCGTTTAGGACATGTGCATCAGATTTCATCCAAACCTCCTTAGTCGCCTCTTACGACATGCGTGGCAGATAATAGTTGTTCTATTTTTTACACCCCAAATTTGTGCCCCGGTAACACTCGAACGGTTCCCAATCTACCATTAGTCTTGTTACTCAATCTAGCATTAGACTTGTTAGTCATAATTTTTATCAGCTTTTCACTACAGTGTTCCTCCTTACTATTCTTCCCCCTTACTATTGTTCCCCCTTACTATTGTTCCCCCTTACTATTGTTCCCCCTTACTATTGTTCCCCCTTACTATTGTTCCTCCTTACTATTGTTCCTCCTTACTATTGTTCCTCCTTACTATTGTTCCACCTTACTATTGTTCCACCTTTATATTGTTCCTCCTTACTATTGTTCCTCCTTACTATTGTTCCACCTTTATATTGTTCCACCTTTATATTGTTCCTCCTTTATATTGTTCCACCTTCCTATTTTTCCACCTTCCTATTTTTCCACCTTCATATTGTTCCACCTTCATATTGTTCCACCTTCATATTGTTCCACCTTCATATTGTTCCACCTTCATATTGTTCCCCCTTACTATTGTTCCTCCTTACTATTGTTCCTCCTTACTATTGTTCCTCCTTACTATTGTTCCTCCTTACTATTGTTCCACCTTTATATTGTTCCACCTTTATATTGTTCCACCTTTATATTGTTCCACCTTTATATTGTTCCACCTTTATATTGTTCCTCCTTTATATTGTTCCTCCTTCCTATTTTTCCACCTTCATATTGTTCCACCTTCATATTGTTCCACCTTCATATTGTTCCACCTTCATATTGTTCCACCTTCATATTGTTCCCCCTTACTATTGTTCCACCTTCATATTGTTCCCCCTTACTATTGTTCCACCTTACTATTGTTCCACCTTACTATTGTTCCACCTTTATATTGTTCCACCTTTATATTGTTCCACCTTAATATTGTTCCACCTTACTATTGTTCCTCCTTACTATTGTTCCACCTTACTATTGTTCCACCTTACTATTGTTCCACCTTACTATTGTTCCACCTTCATATTGTTCCACCTTACTATTGTTCCCCCTTACTATTGTTCCCCCTTACTATTGTTCCACCTTACTATTGTTCCACCTTAATATTGTTCCACCTTCATATTGTTCCACCTTACTATTGTTCCCCCTTACTATTGTTCCACCTTACTATTGTTCCACCTTCTATTGTTCCCCTTACTATTGTTCCACCTTCATATTGTTCCTCCTTACTATTGTTCCACCTTCATATCGTTCCTCCTTACTATTGTTCCACCTTATATTGTTCCCTTACTATTGTTCCCCTTACTATTGTTCCACCTTACTATTGTTCCACCTTCATATTGTTCCACCTTACTATTGTTCCACCTTACTATTGTTCCACCTTCATATTGTTCCACCTTCATATTGTTCCACCTTACTATTGTTCCACTTCATCCTACTTACTATTTTACCTTCATTTTTCCACTTCATATTGATCTTTCTCTCCTTACTTATTAGAATTCCACCTACTTTCCCCTGACAGATAGTTACCGACCTTCATTGTTCCTTACATTTATCCAACTTTACTATTTTCCATCGTCATGACTTGTCTCCACCTTCATTTGTTCCCCTTCATTGTTCCACCTTTCATTTTCACCTACTATTGTCCTCCTTCTATTTTCCACTCAATTGTATCCCTTACTAGTATCCACTCTTCCACCTTATTCTCTTGATATTTTACCTCATTCTTTGCCAAATTCTTGACTTATTTTTCTCTTTCTTAGACTCGAGTTAGAATTCCTCTGACAGGACTAGTCGACGATCTTTCTTCATTGTTCACTTAGTTTAATCTGATGTTCTAGCAATCTTTCTTCATCGATCATTGTTTCTTTATTTTCTATAGATTTTCTTTTCTCTGTTGACTTATTTTTGGATGTTCAATCCAGACTTCTATCATCTGTTGACAGTTTTCTGAGTTTACTGAGTTCCATTCTGTTGCCCTTTAGTTTCTCTTGATGTTCTAGTCAGATCTTTCTGTCATCTGTTGACTTATTTCTCTTATGTTTTTGAGACTCTCAGGACTTAGTTTCTCTTGATGTTCTAGTCAGATCTTTCTGTCATTGTTTACTTAGTTTCTCTTGATGTTCTAGTCAGATCTTTCTGTCATTGTTTACTTAGTTTCTCTTAATGTTCTAGTCAGATCTTTCTATCATCTGTTGACTTAGTTTCTCTTGATGTTCTAGTCAGATCTTTCTATCATCTGTTGACTTAGTTTCTCTTGATGTTCTAATCAGATCTTTCTATCATCTGTTGACTTAGTTTCTCTTGATGTTCTAGTCAGATCTTTCTGTCATCTGTTGACTTAGTTTCTCTTGATGTTCTAGTCAGATCTTTCTGTCATCTGTTGACTTAGTTTCTCTTGATGTTCTAGTCAGATCTTTCTATCATCTGTTGACTTAGTTTCTCTTGATGTTCTAGTCAGATCTTTCTGTCATTGTTTACTTAGTTTCTCTTAATGTTCTAGTCAGATCTTTCTGTCATCTGTTGACTTAGTTTCTCTTGATGTTCTAGTCAGATCTTTCTATCATCTGTTGACTTAGTTTCTCTTGATGTTCTAATCAGATCTTTCTGTCATCTGTTGACTTAGTTTCTCTTGATGTTCTAGTCAGATCTTTCTGTCATCTGTTGACTTAGTTTCTCTTGATGTTCTAGTCAGATCTTTCTGTCATCTGTTGACTTAGTTTCTCTTGATGTTCTAGTCAGATCTTTCTGTCATCTGTTGACTTAGTTTCTCTTGATGTTTTAGTCAGATCTTTCTGTCATCTGTTGACTTAGTTTCTCTTGATGTTCTAGTCAGATCTTTCTATCATCTGTTGACTTAGTTTCTCTTGATGTTCTAGTCAGATCTTTCTGTCATCTGTTGACTTAGTTTCTCTTGATGTTCTAATCAGATCTTTCTATCATCTGTTGACTTAGTTTCTCTTGATGTTCTAGTCAGATCTTTCTATCATCTGTTGACTTAGTTTCTCTTGATGTTCTAGTCAGATCTTTCTGTCATCTGTTGACTTAGTTTCTCTTGATGTTCTAATCAGATCTTTCTATCATCTGTTGACTTAGTTTCTCTTGATGTTCTAGTCAGATCTTTCTGTCATCTGTTGACTTAGTTTCTCTTGATGTTCTAGTCAGATCTTTCTGTCATCTGTTGACTTAGTTTCTCTTGATGTTTTAGTCAGATCTTTCTGTCATCTGTTGACTTAGTTTCTCTTGATGTTCTAGTCAGATCTTTCTGTCATCTGTTGACTTAGTTTCTCTTGATGTTCTAGTCAGATCTTTCTGTCATCTGTTGACTTAGTTTCTCTTGATGTTTTAGTCAGATCTTTCTGTCATCTGTTGACTTAGTTTCTCTTGATGTTCTAGTCAGATCTTTCTGTCATCTGTTGACTTAGTTTCTCTTGATGTTCTAGTCAGATCTTTCTGTCATCTGTTGACTTATATCTTCATCTGTTCATGGAGGACACCCAGGAGGTCCTGTGACGTAGAGGTTATCTGCTTGACTTTCGTTCCAAAGGTACACGGTTCCCCCTCGTCGTGGAACCATCTGGATATTTTTCCAGAGATCTATGATCTCATTGTAGGTCAGATAGAGTTCCTAGTCCTATCGGAGACGGACGATAAAACGTAGGCCCGTGTTCAAGTTGAGCACGTAAAAAACCTTGGTAGTTAAAAATAATGAAGAAAAGCAGGCTGTAAAGAAGCTGCCCGAACCCAGATAACTAAAACCTAGTATATGGACAAAAACAAGTACTTTCTATAAACACGTTCAGCTACCTCTACATGGGCACTGGGCAGATACAGCTCTGTAAAACTAAAATGCTTATTTTCTTGATGTTCCAACAAAGTTCTATAACTAAAACGTCTATTTTCTTGATGTTCTAACAAAGTTCTATAACTAAAACGTCTATTTTATTGATGTTCTAACACAGTTCTATAACTAAAATGTCTCCTTGATGTTCTAACAAAGTTCTATACCTAAAATGTATATTTTCTTGATGTTCTAACAAAGTTATATACCTAAAATGTACATTTTCTTGATGTTCTAACAAAGTTCTATAACTAAAATGTCTCCTTGATGTTCTATCAAAGTTCTATAACTAAAATGTCTCCTTGATGTTCCAACAAAGTTCTATAACTAAAATGTCTATTTTCTTGGTGTTCCAACAAAGTTCTATAACTAAAATGTCTATTTTCTTGGTGTTCCAACAAAATTCTATAACTAAAATGTCTATTTTCTTGGTGTTCCAACAAAGTTCTATAACTAAAATGTCGATTTTCTTGATGTTCTACATTCTGTCCGCTTATACATTTGTTCAATATGGCAACCGTGTTCAATAATAAGATATGCCTATTCAGCAGTTTTGGTTAGAATTGTCAGACCAGACAGACAGGCTGATCAGACATGCGTACAGGCTTAAAGACGTGCTGTGAATATCTTTAAAAATGACATCTTTGGAATATAGAGATGGTTTGACGAAGATTGCTTTGGCTGGGACCGTGTTTGTATGTGTGTAGTGTGTGCATGTGTTGCGCACCGCATCTTAATATTCTTTCTAAATTGATTCGTTACGGTCTCTGGCGGAGATTGTACCGTCTGTGTTTAGAAGAGTGTAGAGAAGTGAGATAAGAGAGAAAGATAGAGACATACAGAGAGAGAGAGAGAGGAAGAATGAAAACAGTGAGACGAGAGAGAGAGAGAGAGAGAGAAGAAAGAGAGAGAGAGAGAGAGAGATGACAGTAGACGAGAGAGAGAGAGAGAAGAATGAAAACGTGAGACGAGAGAGAGAGAGAGAGAGAAGAATGAAAACAGTGAGACGAGAGAGAGAGAGAGAGAGAGAGAAGAATGAAAACAGTGAGACGAGAGAGAGAGAGAGAGAAAGAAGAAAACTAGATGAGAGAGAGAGAGAGAGAGAGAGAAGAATGAAAACAGTGAGACGAGAGAGAGAGAGAGAGAGAGAAGAATGAAAACAGTGAGACGAGAGAGAGGAGAGAGAGAGAAGAATGAAAACAGGAGACGAGAGAGAGAGAGAGAGAGAGAGAGATAATGAAAACAGTGAGACGAGAGAGAGAGAGAGAGAGAGAAGAATGAAAACAGTGAGACGAGAGAGAGAGAGAGAGAGAAGAAAGAAAACAGTGAGACTAGAGAGAGAGAGAGAGAGAGAAGAATGAAAACAGTGAGACGAGAGAGAGAGAGAGAGAAGAATGAAAACAGTGAGACGAGAGAGAGAGAGAGAGAAGAAAGAAAACAGTGAGACGAGAGAGAGAGAGAGAGAGAGAGAAGAAAGAAAACAGTGAGACGAGAGAGAGAGAGAGAGAGAAGAAAGAAAACAGTGAGACGAGAGAGAGAGAGAGAGAGAAGAAAGAAAACAGTGAGACGAGAGAGAGAGAGAGAGAGAGAGAAGAAAGAAAACAGTGAGACGAGAGAGAGAGAGAGAGAGAGAGAGAGAGAGAGAAAACAGTGAGACAAACTAGCGACGGAATGACTAAGAAACAAGGATTGATTGATTGATAGGACCATCATCATTGCACTTCGGTGAGTAACCATGTGTGCTTCGATCACTCACTTTCTCACACAGAAAGATCCCAGCGGCAGTTCAAGAACTCCTTAGCATTGGCGAGGGTCTCCAATGTAATTTAGTAGAGCATACAAATATTTGGTAGGAATTTTATTTTTAAAATCTTTCTGATGAATTTTGTCCAGGTAACGGTTTTCCAGCGTGCTCTTCTCGATTTTGAATTGCCAAGGATTCTTTCACGTGCTCAACTTGAACACGGGACCTACATTTTATCATCCTTCTCCGATAGGACTAGGAACTCGATCTCACCTAGATTGAGATCATGGATCTCTGGATAAATATCCCTATGGCTCCACAAGGGATCGAACAGAGTACCTTTGAAACAAGAGACCAGCACCTTCTACGTCACAGAGACACTCAAGAAACAACGATATTGAATGTTGCGCATGCTGATGATTCCCATACATCGCAGATTAAACATATTCCTCATTCTGCCACAATGATAGAATCTGCATAAGTCTTCATAAACATGTATGATTACGAATTTCTTCAAGTACACAGTAGAGTTGTCTTCACTTGTCAAATTCTTGTACATTCGAATGTCGTTGAGTAGCTGCCCATTTTCATTTATTTGTTTGTTATGTAGGGACTTTAACGCATATTTAAACCGAGGTATACCAATTTCAACTTGTTGAGCCTTTTATTGCTTACAGCAGAGCGTGTAGGCTTACAGACATGACAAATTAGAATTAACTTCTTTGGGAGAATTTAATCCCCCGTTCATCCAGTCCATCCACACTATCTATTCAACACCTTGGCTTTAAGTGATGATGACAGTCCATCCACACTATCTATTCAACACCTTGGCTTTAAGTGATGTTGATATACTCATGTCATCTTTCTCATTACCGATAACACCCACATGTCCAGGGAAGTAGATCCATGTAAGACCTTGCCTACCGCGAGCACCCACTTGTGTCCATGAAGTTAGAACCGTTACTACCTTATCTCACCTTACATAACCTCACCGTACATGACCTCACCTTACATTGCATGACCTTACATTACATTGCATGACCGTACATGACCTCAACTTACATGACCTTAACTTACTACCTGACCCTACATGACCTCACCTTACATGACCTCACCTTACATGACCTCACCTTACATGACCTCAACTGTCATGACCTCACCTTACATGACCTCACCTTACATGACCTCACCTTACATGACCTCACCTTACATGACCTCAACTTACATGACCTCAACTTACATGACCTCACCTTACATGACCTCACCTTACATGACCTCACCTTACATGACCTCACCTTACATGACCTCACCTTACATGACCTCAACTTACATGACCTCACCTTACATGACCTCAACTTACATGACCTCACCTTACATGACCTCACCTTACATGACCTCAACTTACATGACCTCAACTTACATGACCTCAACTTACATGACCTCAACTCATGACCTCACTTACATGACCTCAACTTACATGACCTCAACTTACATGACCTCAACTTACATGACCTCAACTTACATGACCTCAACACATGACTCAACTTACATGACTCAACAATACCTCACCGTACATGACATTACCTTATACATAGTTGGGATATGATTTATTAGAACGCACACACATTGCGTAATGTTCGCTTGTAGAATCGGACACAAATCGCCCGTGTGGTGCCGGGGCCGCAAGCTAAGCAAAGAATAGCACCACTGCCACCTACAAGGAATGTCGTAAGAGACGACTGATATATAACCTATGGACGCAACCCTAATAAACGGAAATCGGATGAGCTGGCCTACTTGTAAGCGCATAACTGGCACAATGTACAATCGCTCTTAGGCTCAGATCACATACAAATCACACAGAGTGGTTAACAAGTGGTCGATATGGTGCGTTCGAAGGACACCCAAATAGTAGTGGGGTCACTTTCCGCAAGCGACGTTCCACAAGTGAGGAGAGGACTTGGCCCTCACATCTCCTGCATACCGGGCAAAACGTACAATAGCTCTTAGTCTCAGATCAGATACAAATCACACAGAGTGGTTAACAAGTGGTCGATATGGTGCGTTCGAAGAAGAAGAAGAAGAAGGACACACAAATAGTAGTGGGGTCTCTTTCCGCACGCGACGTTCCACACGTGAGGAGAGGAATTGACCTTCACATCTCCTGCATACTTGGGAATACAAAGATGAAGTTACAGTTAGTGCATACTCTACGGTTTGCAAAGTATCATGTTCATTCCCACGTCTAAACACGACCATTGAAATCGGATCTGACTCCCGACTGCACATTCTCTAGCTAGTTGCACTGTATGACTTGGTGAATTATCGACCCTGAACACAAGGAGATAACTCTAGCCTTGAAGATGTGAACACATGGTTATCTAATCCTGCTGTGGTATGTATGTGTGTATGTGAGCCTGTGTGTGTGTATGACAGATCAATAAGGAAACAATGCATGTTGAACTTTGCAAGAAGAAACACATTATTGCTAACAACACAATGGCTATATCATCATCATCATCAGGTGCCGTCTCCACATCGAAGGTTGGCTGCAATGAATCTCCAGCATCCTCTGTCTTTCGCCTTGGTGTTGCACACTGCCAGACTGTAACCTGTCCATTTCTTAAAGTTTCCTCCCACTTATCTCTCGGTCTTCCTCTTGCTCTTCTCCCTCAACTTTCCCCTCTAGTAAATGTTTTATCATGGTGTCATGCCTTTTATGTGCCCAAAATACTTTACTTGTCTGAATTTTATTTCTCTTAATAATTGTTTCTTCATGCCTAGTTTTCCTAAAACTTGTTTATTTGTCTGTTTTTCTGTCCATGAAACTCTGCTTATTCTTCTATATATCCACATCTCAAATGCATCAATTCTGTCTTCTAACTGCTTGTTCATTGTCCATGTTTCGAGCCATACATTAATATAGGATATATATAGCATTTGATCATTCTAATTTTTAGCCTGTTTGTGATTTGTTTGGATGTCAGTAACTTTCTCATACTATTGAAATTATCCTTGGCCATTCCTATTCTCTTTTAATTTCAGTTATACATCTGCCATCATCTGTTATCATCGGACCGAGATAGGAGTAGCTTTTACTTGATGTAGTAATTCTCCATGTATTTTTATATTCATTTTAGGTTTTTCCATTTCCTTGTTGATTACCATAGTTTTTGTTTTCTGTATGTTAATGTTAATCCATATTCCTTGCTAGTTCTGTCCAATTGGTCCACTAATTCTTGTATATCTTGTTCATTTTCTGCTACCAATACTGTGTTATCTGCATATCTTAAGTTATTTATTATTTTTCCATTGATCTTGAGTCCTGGCATTCCTCTAGTTGTTTGAAGATTTTCTCTGTGTAGATGTTAAATAGGCTTGGTGACAGTATGCATCCTTGTCTCACTCCTCTCTTTATGTCTATGTATGGAGAGTAGCTATTTTCATATTTTATTACTGCTGTCTGTTCCCAGTATATACATACATGTATAGAAGAAACACATTATTGCTAACAACACAATGGCTATATACATACATGTATAGAATTTCAAGAAAACTCTTTAGAACTAATGTGTGTTCTCTAAATGTCAGGGTGCCCCCATCTACATATGTGCGTTTTCTATTTCTCTCTACGGTGCTCCACGTACATATGTGCTTGGTCTATTTATCAGGGTGCCCCCATCTACATATGTGCGTTGTCTGTTTATATCTCAAGGTGCCCCACCTCCATATGTGCTTTGTCTATTTCTCTCTCAGCGTGCCCCCACCTACATATTTGTATTATCCATTTCTCTCTCAAGGTGCCCCCATTTACATATGTGCGTTGTCTATTTATCTCTCAAGGTGCCCCACCTCCATATGTGATTGGTCTATTTCTCTCTCAGGGTGCCCCCACCTACATATGTGCTTTGTCTATTTCTGTTTGATCAAAGACCTAGAGATTAAACAACAGTAATTTCAGCGGTGTCTTTACTTGCTACTGTATAAGTACTATATCCCGTATGAGTACCCTATTCTGTATGAGTACCCTCATCCTCTTGATGAGTACCCTCTCTTATGGCTACCCTATCAGTATGAGTACTCCATGACTATTCTGTATGAGTACATTATCATGTATAAGTACTACACTATACCAAATATGAGTACTCTACCACTGAGAGGTTCTTCTAGCTAGTTGACCCACAAAACTGAGCACCTATATTAACAATCTGAATGCAGAGACATGGATTATATCCAGTTTTCCATAACAGTGAACAGACGACTTTAGCCTAGAGGACATTCAGAAGACATTTCAAGGCAGACAGTGTAGACGACACTCAGAAAACATAGGACAGACAGACAGAAAGTGTAGACGACATTTATAAAAAGATAACAGACATGTCTGGAAATAGCTGAGATTCAGAACAACCTCATCCGTATTCCTATGCAACAACAACGCCAACGTTAGCCAACAGCGATAATAGTAAAGATAAGACATAAACTAATATATATATATATATATATATATATGTACTAGCTAACATGGAAATAGCATGTCTATATTCAATTTGTGAAAAGTGCTGATCTCCAAATAGACTTGTTGACACAAATTTTGATCAGCTGATTGAAGACCTGCGAGACACAAACGACATCTTTTCAGATTACACCGACGTCGTCAGTCCAGAGAGAAGTACATCCGACTCATTAAGTTTGACACTGATAAACCCTTGTCTGAGCTGAAAAATGGCGCCAGACCAATTGAGTTATATCTGTTGATTGATTCCAACCATTTTGGGCAGATATTTGGGAGCGTTTACTAGTATTTGAAATGTTAGACGATGAGATGACGACATGAAGATATCTTTATTCAAGTTTCTTATCTTGTACTGCATCGTTAAGACGGGGCATTTCTTCTCTGTGTGGCGTAGAGGTTAGGTGTTCCGTCTCTTGTTCCAAAGGTACTCGGTCCGATCCCCCGTCAAGCCACCGGTTTATTTTTAATAGAGATCACTGCTCTCAATGTAGGTGAGAACGAGTTTCTAGTCCTATCAGAGACGGAGGATAAAACGTAGGACCCTTGTTCAAGTTGGAAATGTAAAAGAACCATTTGACAGTACAAAATCGTGGAAAGCCGCTGTCCGGGCCAAATTGATTTAGAAAGATTTTTAAAACATTACAAAATATTTTTACCATCTTCTAAATTACATCTGGGACCCTAGCCAGTGCTACGGAGTTCGTGCACTGCCGGTGAGATCTTCCTGTGTAAGAAAGAGATAGGAGCACACATGGTTACTCACCAAAGCGCAATAATGACGGTTCTATCAAATCAATCAATAGATGGCACAAATCAGTTTTGACGGCCTACATATAACCAATCAGATCTGATACTATTTTACAGTATAACTCCAGATGTGATACTTTAAAGTCAGGTTTTTCTGTTTGTAAAATCTTAGTTACTCGTCTGTTAACATTTGTCTTCAGTTAACAGAGGACTGGGTGGCGTCTGTGTCCTAGGGGATAGTGACTCGGTCTATTAATCCCGACTTTTTGAGTTCGAATCACGCTGGGGACAGTTTGGTTGCAAATTTTTTGCGTGGACTTTTACAAAAGGACGATGGCACCACCCTTTCAGAAAGCAATGGCAAACTACTGAACGTAATAATGCCTAGAAAATCACAAACAGCGTTAAAAGCTGGGGTTGATTCGCAAAGTCCTGTAAAGGATATGCAATTAACTTTTAACAGAGGACTATCATCATATCATTCCGGACATTTAAATTGGTACTCCGATCTCCGTCTCAATAAATCCAGCGGCCGTACAAGCAAAGTACTTTGTTGGTTAATCAATTTTTTTGCATATTTGGTATGTTGTTCTTTTCAGGCTGTTCCAATATCGACACCCATCTCTATCAGTCTGGTCAGCGAGTTGGACTCGCAACTCTAAAACTCTTCTGTTCGAAAAGACTCGCAGTGCGTTAATGTCATTGCGGTCCATTGCAACTCCTCTGTTATCGTAGCCATGCCAGCCAATATATCAGCTTGTTCATTACCCCTGACTCCTGCGTGCACAGAGACAAAAATGAATATGATTTCTTTGATCCCTGTCTGTACCAGTACCTCCATCGAATTTCGTCTCACCATTCCTGTTTGACTTAACGAATCATACTCATAGAGTCACTTAGTATAAAAACATGTGTGTTCTCTAGGGGGATAATATGCAAACACTTTGAACGAAATTCGAATATGCCTGCTCTAACGAAGAAGAAGAATTAAGTCAAGATAGGTGCACATCCCCAACAAAACAAGAATGTACACAGACATATATAAATTTATCTCTAGAAGCACCTTCTTCTTCTTCGAACGTTCAAACTTGACCACTCTTCGTCATCTGTATGTGATCTGAGCCCAAGAGCGACTGTACGTTGTACCAGTTATGCGCCTACAAGTAGGCCAGCACACCCCATTTCTGGGACGTTTTTTATTTACTATGACAACGTCCCTAGGCCCCTACCTCAGTCGCATCTTACGACATGCCTGGTTGGTTGCAAAAGAAGCACTTAATCCCGATGTTTTAACATATTTGTTGTTTCAATAATCGATTTTTCAAATGTATTTGAACTTTGCCCGAGGAATGTTAGAATGTGCGTCAATAATGCTGATATTTGTGTGTGTCTGTGTTTATGCGTTGAAGTTATCACACTCGCCTGTGTGATATCGTCTCATAACATTTTTAATGCTTGCACGTGCGTCAATGCACGACATTCGGTTTCAACATTCTTCAAGATTGTTTTTGTATTTTTATATCGGTCCAGTCCATTCTATTTTTGGTGCATATCTGATCAGTGAGAAACAAGAGTTCAAATATGGCTATACACAAACATTGATCGTATTTCATAGAAACAAAAATACAGACATTCAGTTGTTGTGGAACGGCTAGGTGATTTGGGAGTTATGGAACGGTCTAGTGTGATTTGGGAGTTATTGGTTACTAAACGACATAATAGCATTCCAGACAAGATCATAGATGCACAGTCTTTCCCTCCCCAGTATATATCTAAGCATGTGCATACTGATGGTTCCCGTGGCTCGCTAGTTAAACACACTCCTCACACAGTTCTTCGTGCATCCAGTTTTACTTGTACAATATCAAACTCCTGAAATCAATATTTCGAGATTTCTAGAACGGGCTCTTGTGTGCACTTCATGTATGATGTCTCTTACTGCCTCTATAACGGGCTCTTGTGTGCACTTCATGCATGATGTCTCTTACTGTCTCTGTTGTTATTTTTCCTGTGGTCCACCGTTTGCGTGAACGATCTGTCACCTTGTATCCACTATATCTGAGTAGCATTTCACTTTGAGACACGCTGTCTCTTGCTTATCTTCTACTCTGTGTCCGAAACATTTCATTTGTTATTTCTTGATGAAGTTCAGTACTTCTTCTTTGTGTTCGTTCTTTACAACCAATTTTAATCACTCTTTGTGATATGTTTGATCTTTGCCAAGAACGTGTATACGTTGCACATTGGTTTAGTTTGTTCCTTTCGTGCCAAAGGCGGCACATAGGGCAGAGGTTTTAGATCTCCATGTGATACGGTTCTTTGCTAGCAGTTGCAGATCTTGCATGGTTTTACATCCCAATAGTTTACTTTCTTGTTGGATGGTTCTTCGAAGAGTGGTCTTTGGATTTCCACGTTTTCTTTTCCCAACTGGTGACCACATAAGGACTTGTCGATTTAGTCTCTTTTCGTCTGATCTAAGCACATGACCTAAATATTTCCACCGTCGTTTCCTTATAATATTTGATATGGGTTGTTGGTGTGTTCTATCTCTCACTGTGTTGTTAGAAACGAAATCACTCCATTTGACTTTTAATAATTTTCGTAGACATTTATTCTCAAAGCTGTCCAGTTTCTTATCAATTTTCTTTGTTGATTTCAACTTTCACAACCGTAGGTCAGTACAGGAATCACACATGACCTAAATAATTTAACTTTTGTGCATATACTAAAGTCTTGAGATTGCCAGATATTCGTTAATTTAGTGAAGGCACTAGCTGCTATAGCAATACGAGAGTTTATTTCTTTCATCGTGTCTCCGTTGTTTGACACTTTACTACCCAAATATGTAAAATGTTCAACTTTCTCCAGTGTTTGGCCATTTATTACGATGTTGTCTGTCGAGTTTGTGAGGTCCATAATTTTGGTCTTGGCAGAATTGATCTGGAGACCAACCTGTTCTGCAAGTGTGCAAAGATTGCTCGTTAGTTTGTGGGTTGCTTGTGTAGTTGAATTCAATATGGCCACGTCATCGGCAAAGTCAAGATCAAATAGTCTGCTGTTATTAAGCCATTTGATGCCTAGTTGATCATCTTGGGTGCATTTGCGCATGATCCAGTCTATAGCTATCCCAAAAAGCATAGGTGACATAACGCAGCCCTGCTTCACACCCGAATTGACTGTGAACCAGTCTGAGTTTCCTGCATCTGTTCTTACACAGCAGGATGCTTCAGAATAGAAGGCTTTTATAATATTGATGTACTTTTCCTGGAAGCCATAGGTCTTAAGAATCTCCCAGAGAGTAGAACGTTGAAGACTATCAAACGCTTTCTAAAAGTCTATAAAATTTATCACTAGTGGTGACTGGAATTCAATTGATTCTTCTATAATGGATCTCAGCGTGAAGATATGATCGGTACAAGAACGATGTGGACGAAAGCCAGCTTGTTCTTCTCTTAGCCTTGCGTCGACGGCTTTTTCAGCCTCTCCATCAAAATACTGCAGAATAGCTTGCCAGGTGTTGATAGCAGAGTTATTCCGCGCCAGTTGTTGCAATTTGACAAATCTCCTTTTTTTGGGAGCTTGAATATCACTCCGTCTTTTCAATCTTTTGGAGGGGTCTCATTCTGCCAAACATCGTTCATTAAGGTACGTAGGAATCCAATTGATTCCTCGTCAGTTGCTTTTAGCATCTCTCCTGAAATATCGTCGCTACCGCTGGCTTTATTGTTTTTCAGTTTCCTGATGGCTTGTTTAATTTCTTCCATTGAGAAGTCGTCAATGGGTGCATTTAATGATGGCATTTGTATTTCTGTTTCAAAAAACTGGTGTTATCACTGGGTTGGGTCTATTTAATACCTCTTTAAAATGTTCAGCCCATCTTTTCGATTGTGCTTATTGTGATGGTATGGATTCGTTGTTTTTCGTTTTCACGGGACAGCTTGCCGTCGGTGGATGATTCGTTAGCTGTTTCATAATATGAAAGAGTGTTTTACTGTTCCTTGTTTTGGATGCTGTTTCTGCCTCTAGAGATAACTTCTGGATGTAATCACGTTTATCTTTGCGAGCATTTGCTTTAATATCTTTGTCCAGTTGTCTATATTCAAGGACTGTTGATTCGTTTCGAGTTGATAGCATTCTTAGTTTAACTTCTTTTCTTTCTTGGATTTTTTGCCATGTTTCTTCACTTAACCAATTCTTTCTTTCCTTTTTTTATATATCCTGCTGTTTCTGCTGCTGCAGATTTAATAGTGTTCTTAAAAAGTTCCAATGATTTTCTATGTTCTTCTCGGTGTGTCCTGTTGTAGTGACGTTATGTAAGTTGGTGAATCTATTATGAATATCGACATTGTAGGAACTTTGAATGTTTGGTAACAGTAGGCGTTTAGAATCTATTTTCTTGGTTTTTGCGGTTTGTATAATACTTTCAATTTAGTTCTTATTTTAGCAATGCATAAGTTGTGGTCGCTGCCAATATCTGCCCCTCTGTAGGCTCTTACATCTAAGACGGACGTACGAAATTTCGCGTTTATACAGAAGTGATCAATCTGGTTTTTGTATGTTGGTCAGGAGAATTCCAAGTTGTTTTATGGATGTCTTTGTGTGGAACATTGGTTTAGTAGGGCCCTAAACGCATAGACGTCTACATGTTTAGGACAAGTGCATCCGATTTCAGCCAAACCTCCTTAGTCGCCTATTATGACATGCGTGGCAGGTAACAGTGGTTCTATTCTTTACACCCCAAATTTGGGCCCGTAACCACTCGGACGGAGCTCAGTACTGATGTTGTACATACTTTTTCCCCCTGATGTTTTCATTTCTAAAAGGGTTTCTTCATAATACTTCCAGAATTCTGCGTAGACTTGATCTCTATCGTGACTAGTTTTCTTCTTACTTTCTTGGATTGAATATGATAGTGCACCGTGTGACCCATATAGGGAATTCTGAAGATAGCGACAAGTCTAGCAAACCGACAGTGGTTTCATTGATTTTAATTTATACACATAGAGCCATGAAGAGTTACGATGTACTGCATCCATACGTCTAGTCTGGAGTAAACATCGACAGAACTGAAGTAATGACATTCGCTAGAGAGGAAAGCATTATCAATATCTTCATCGACATAACTGAAGTAATGACATTCGCTAGAGAGGAAAGCATTATCAATATCTTCATCGACATAACTGAAGTAATGACATTCGCTAGAGAGGAAAGCATTATCAATATCTTCATCGACATAACTGAAGTAATGACATTCGCTAGAGAGGAAAGCATTATCAATATCTTCATCGACATAACTGAAGTAATGACATTCGCTAGAGAGGAAAGCATTATCAATATCTTCATCGACATAACTGAAGTAATGACATTCGCTAGAGAGGAAAGTATTATCAATATCTTCATCGACATAACTGAAGTAATGACATTCGCTAGAGAGGAAAGCATTATCAATATCTTCATCGACATAACTGAAGTAATGACATTCGCTAGAGAGGAAAGCATTATCAATATCTTCATCGACATAACTGAAGTAATGACATTCGCTAGAGAGGAAAGCATTATCAATATCTTCATCGACAGACATCAGTTCTTCTTCTTCGAACGCTCCATATCAACCACTTGTTATCCACTCTGTGTGATATGTATGTGATCTGCGCCTAAGAGCGATTGTACGTTGTGCCAGGTATGCCCCTACAAGGTATTTACTAGGGTAGCTTCCTAGGTCCTACATCAGTCGCCTCTTACGACATGCCTTGTAGGTCGAAGTGGTACAATTCTTTGCTCCCAATGAGGGGCCGGCACCACACACGCAACAAACATCAATTAAAACAAGTCAAAGACTTTACTTACATAGTGATCATTTTTTTACTTACATAGTGATCATTTTTTTTACTTACATAGTGATCATTTTTTTACTTACATAGTGATCATTTTTTTACTTACATAGTGATCATTTTTTACTTATAGTGATTATTTTTTTACTTACATAGTGATCATTTTTTTACTTACATAGTGATCATTTTTTACTTACATAGTGATCATTTTTTTTACTTACATAGTGATCATTTTTTTACTTACATAGTGATCATTTTTTACTTACATAGTGATCATTTTTTTACTTACATAGTGATCATTTTTTTACTTACATAGTGATCATTTTTTACTTACATAGTGATCATTTTTATTTACATAGTGATCATTTTTACTTACATAGTGATCATTTTTACTTACATAGTGATCATTTTTACTGACATAGTGATCATTTTACTTACATAGTGATCATTCTAATTTTACTTACATAGTGATCATTTTTACTTACATAGTGATCATTTTTACTTATAGTGATCATTTTTACTTACATAGTGATCATTTTTACTTATAGTGATCATTTTTACTTCATAGTGATCATTTTTTACTTACATAGTGATCATTTTTTTTACTTACATAGTGATCATTTTTTTACTTACATAGTGATCATTTTTTACTTACATAGTGATCATTTTTACTTACTACTTACATAGTGATCATTATTTTTACTTACATAGTGATCATTTTTGTTCAGCAAATGGAAGAATAACTTACAAAATTCAACATAAATGCAATAAAGCAAATCAAATGATAGGACAAATGGCACCAATTTTGAAATGCAAACTTGTCACCATGAACACTACAAGAGCATTGTTGAACACAATCTTTCTTCCGATATTATGCTATCAGTGACAAACCTGAACGCTGACAGCAAATGATAGAAGAAAACTAGCCACGACAGAGATGAAGTGTCTACACAGAATGCTGGGTGTAACAAGAAGAGACCGGTTGAGAAATGAAGACATCAGGAAAAAGTGGGTACAACATCAGTACTAGACTTCATAAAAACAAAAACAAATTAAATGGTTCGTCCACATAAGCAGATTACCTAGCCACATTGCGCCTCAAAGAGCAGTGCTACTCCGATACAGTGAACCTCAAAGAGCAATGCTACTCCGATACAGTGAACCTCAAAGAGCAAGCTACCCGATACAGTGAACCTCAAAGAGCAGATCTACTCCGATACAGTGAAAACAAGTCAAAGAGCAGGCTACTCCGAGACAGTGAACTCAAAGAGCAGCTACTCCGAGTACAGTGAGACCCAAAGAGTAAACATGCTACTCGATACAGTGAGATACAACAAAGAAGAATAGCTTGCTCCGATACAGTGAGACCTCAAAAAAAAGAGATACTCTCTCGATACAGTGAGACTATAAAACAAGGATATCATTGCTACTTCGATACAGTGAGATTCAAAATCAAAGAAAGCATTGCTACTCGATACAGTGAGATATAAAATAAAAGAAGATATAATTGCTACTTCGATACAGTGAGATATAAAAAAAGAAGATATAACATTGCTACTTCGATACAGTGAGATACAAAACAAAAGAAGATATAGCATTGCTACTTGGATACAGTGAGATATAAAACAAAGAAGATATAACATTGCTACTTGATACAGTGAGATAAAAACAAAAAAGATATAATATTGCTACTTCGATACAGTGAGATACAAAACAAAAGAAGATATAACATTGCTACTTCGATACAGTGAGATACAAAACAAAAGAAGATATAGCATTGCTACTTCGATACAGTGAGATACAAAACAAAAGAAGATATAACATGTCTCGATACAGTGAATAACAAGAGATATAACATTGCTACTTGATACAGTGAGATTCAAACAAAAGAAGATATAACATTGCTACTTGATACAGTGAGATACAAAACAAAAGAAGATATAACATTGCTACTTCGATACAGGGAGATATAAAACAAAAGAAGATATAACATTGCTACTTCGATACAGTGAGATTCAAAACAAAAGAAGATATAACATTGCTACTTCGATACAGTGAGATTCAAAACAAAAGAAGATATAGCATTGCTACTTCGATACAGTGAGATATAAAACAAAAGAAGATATAATATTGCTACTTCGATACAGTGAGATACAAAACAAAAGAAGATATAGCATTGCTACTTGGATACAGTGAGATACAAAACAAAAGAAGATATAGCAGAGCTACTCCGATACAGTGAGATATAAAACAAAAGAAGATATAGCATTGCTACTTCGAGACAGTGAGATATAAAACAAAAGAAGATATAGCATTGCTACTTCGAGACAGTGAGATACAAAACAAAAGAAGATATAGCAGAGCTACTCCGATACAGTGAGATATAAAACAAAAGAAGATATAGCATTGCTACTTCGAGACAGTGAGATATAAAACAAAAGAAGATATAGCATTGCTACTTCGATACAGTGAGATATAAAACAAAAGAAGATATAGCAGAGCTACTTCGATACAGTGAGATACAAAACAAAAGAAGATATAGCATTGCTACTTCGATACAGTGAGATACAAAACAAAAGAAGATATAACATTGCTACTTCGATACAGTGAGATATAAAACAAAAGAAGATATAATATTGCTACTTCGATACAGTGAGATACAAAACAAAAGACCGTCCACGCCAAAGGTGGACCTCAGAAATAACAGGTGGGGAAAAAACTATTTGATGAAGCGCACACAACAGCCCGTTCTAGAAATCATTTCTTATCCTGACGCTATGAGGCAAAACCGGATTAAAAAAGAAAGTCAATCTGAAACATCTGAATGTTTTCACAGTTTACTGGCGTCATGATAGTGGGACACACACTTTCCAAGAAATATACCAAGATGAAACATCTGAATGTTTTCACAGTTTACTGGCGTCATGGTAGTGGGACACACACTTTCCAAGAAATATACCAAGATGAAACATCTGAATGTTTTCACAGTTTACTGGCGTCATGATAGTGGGACACACTTTCCAAGAAATATACCAAGATGAAACATCTGAATGTTTTACAGTTTACTGGACTCAAATATAGTGGGACAACACTTTCAAGAAATATACCAAGATGAAACGATCTGAATTTTTCGTTACTGCGTCATGATATGAGGCAACAACATTTCAAAGAAATATCAATGAAACATCTGAATGTTTTCACAGTTTACTGGCGTCATGATAGTGGGACACACTTTCCAAGAAATATACCAAGATGAAACATCTGAATGTTTTCACAGTTTACTGGCGTCATGATAGTGGGGACACACTTCCAAGAAATATACCAAGATGAAACATCTGAATGTTTTCACAGTTTACTGGCGTCATGATAGTGGGGCACACACTTCCAAGAAATATACCAAGATGAAACATCTGAATGTTTTCACAGTTTACTGGCGTCATGATAGTGGGACACACACTTTCCAAGAAATATACCAAGATGAAACATCTGAATGTTTTCACAGTTTACTGGCGTCATGGTAGTGGGACACACTTTCCAAGAAATATACCAAGATGAAACATCTGAATGTTTTCACAGTTTACTGGCGTCATGGTAGTGGGACACACACTTTCCAAGAAATATACCAAGATGAAACATCTGAATGTTTTCACAGTTTACTGGCGTCATGGTAGTGGGACACACTTTCCAAGAAATATACCAAGATGAAACATCTGAATGTTTTCACAGTTTACTGGCGTCATGATAGTGGGACACACTTTCCAAGAAATATACCAAGATGAAACATCTGAATGTTTTCACAGTTTACTGGCGTCATGGTAGTGGGACACACACTTTCCAAGAAATATACCAAGATGAAACATCTGAATGTTTTCACAGTTTACTGGCGTCATGATAGTGGGACACACACTTTCCAAGAAATATACCAAGATGAAACATCTGAATGTTTTCACAGTTTACTGGCGTCATGATAGTGGGACACACTTTCCAAGAAATATACCAAGATGAAACATCTGAATGTTTTCACAGTTTACTGGCGTCATGGTAGTGGGACACACACTTTCCAAGAAATATACCAAGATGAAACATCTGAATGTTTTCACAGTTTACTGGCGTCATGATAGTGGGACACACTTTCCAAGAAATATACCAGGATGAAACATGGACAATGAACTAATTATAATAATAATAATAATTCCTCTCATACCGTTATACCTTACATAGGGCCTGCAAGTAATTTCTCCACACCGCTCTATCCTGGGCAACTCGCTCAATCTCCTCCATGGAACTGAGACCGATATTTCCTGCCTCTCTCAGCAAAGTTCGCTTCAGGGTCTCCTAGGTCGATCCTCTTTCTGGAACCCTTTGCATCCCACTTCAATGCCTGCTTTGATATTCGTTGATCATTTCTCCTCAAGGTGTGCCCAACATATCTCCATCTTATCTTCCTTATAACAGTTGTCACTAGTGGTTGACCAGACATGTCTCTGATTTCATCACTTCTCCTGAATTCTTTCCATTTTATATTCATTATTTTTCGCAGACATCTATTTTCAAATGCATTCAACTTGCTTTCTATATCTTTAGTCATTTTCCAACTCTCGCTGGCATATGTTAGGATTGATGCAACATTTGAATTGAAAATTCGTAATTTAGTTGTAATACTATATAACTTGCAGTTCCATATTTTATTTAGACTTTTAAAAGCTGATTTTGCTTTGCCAATTCATATCATAATTTCTTTTTTAACATTTCCTGTGCAATCAAAATTGCTACCTAAATAGGTGAACTGCTCTGTTATTTTTATCATTTTAGATTCCAGTGTGATATCTGCATTACTTGCCATAGGTGTCTTCATTATATTTGTTTTTTCATAACTTATCTGCAGTCCAACTTTTGATTGCTATAGATGACAAGTTGTCTGTTTTTCTTTGCATATCTTGGTTGTTTCTACTTAACAGGGCAATATCATCTGCAAATCCAAATCTTCTAGTTGACTATTTTCTACCCAATCGATGCCAGTTTCGCGCCTGCAACATTTTCGCATCACCCAGTAAATGGCCACTCCAAACAATAGCGGAGATAGAATACAGCCTTGCTTTACTCCGGTTTCAACCTTAAACTAGTCGCTGTGTCCGCCATCAGTGCGAACTGCACACTGTGAACCATCATAGAGGCTCTTTATAATGTTTATTATTTTGTCTGGTATTCCATAGCATATCAGAATATTCCACAGAGAGATTCTGTGTAGACTATCAAAGGATTTTTTAAAATCGATGAAATTTAGTATGAGTGGTTGTTGCTTCTCAATATGTTCCTCCAAAATTAGTCGTAGGGTAATTATTTGGTCTAAGCAGCTTCTCCCAGGTCTAAAACCAGCTTGTTCTTCTCTCAGGGTTGTGTCCACTGCTCCTTTGATTCTATTAAGAATGATTTTGCAGAAAGTCTTGGTCATTACTGATAATAGGGTGATCCTCTCCAGTTGTTGCAATCTTTGAGATCACCTTTTTGGGGATCTTAACAATTATTCCCTTTTTCCATTGACCAGTTTCTTCTTCCCATACTTTATTAAATAGTTCTTGCACCTGGCTAATAGTTGTATCATCAGCCGCTTTGAGCATTTCTGCAGTAATGTTGTCATCACCCGCTGCCTTATTGTTTATCAAGGAATGGATTGCCTCCTTGCCTCAGCTACACTTATCATTTCTTCGTTAATTGGTAGGAGCTGTTTCTTGCCTCTTCGTCAAACTTGAGTAGTACTGGTGGATCAGGTCTATTTAATATTTCTTCAAAATGTTCTGCCCATCTTTCTTCTGCTCGGTATCTGATGTTAGAACTTTGCCATCTTTACTCTTGATTGGGCCACCCTTTGAAACAAAAGTTCCAGTAAGTTGTTTTAGTGTATTGTATAGCATTTTACTGTTTCCAGTCTTAGCTGCCTTTTCCCCTTCTTCGGCCAGTCGATTGACATATCCCTCTTTATCTCTTCTAGCCGCTCTTTTCACTTCCTTGTCTTTTAGTCTATATTCCTCTTTAGCTTAGATTTCATCTGTTGCATCCTTAGTATTAAATATCGCTAGTTTCATCTTTCTTCTTTTTTGAATACATTTCCAGGTGTCATCACTTATCCAGGGTTTTCTGTCTTTTGTCTCTAATCCTGCGCTACTATTTGCTGCCCCCAATAGTGTGTCCTTTATCTTAGTCCATTTGTCTTCAATGTTCTGTTCATTTTCACTCATTGAGTAACTCGAACCTATTCTTAAGTTCGAGCTGATATTCCTCTTTACCTCATTATTTTGTAGTCTTTGACTGTCTATTCGCAGTTGTTCTTTTTAGTATGGTGAATTTTCAATTTCAGTTTCAATTTACCTATGCATAAATTATGATGACTTCCTACATCTGCCCCTCTGTATGCACGGACATCCAGCAATGATGTTCTAAATTGTGTATTTATGCACAATGAACAAAGCACAGTCTTAACAAAACCGGTTCGCATCCATACCGCACCGCTCTATTCACAAGTGCATTTTGTCCAGAGACCCGTAGGGTTGCTGTCGGAGCTACGAATTCCGAGCTTTGTGCAATAATATCGACAGGTGGCATGCAATTTATGCGGATAGGGACCGAGCCATATGATGTACAACCCGTTCCAATGAAGTTAATCCGTCGGCTTTAGGTCCTTTAAAACAAACATAAAACAACACTGTCACACTTGTAAGCAACAACTTGGTAACTGTGAACAACTGAACTGGGAGACAAAGAAGAAAGACGATAACCAGAGGTTGTCATAGATTGATGATCCCAGAATAATGCGATTTTCCGAGATCTATTGATGCTATAAATATGGTGCTAATCTCCTGACTAAATGTGCTCAATTATTGTCGCTCGTTTGGTGTAACGTCTGAACGGTGTATCACTTGAATGCTACCAGTTAATAAATAACTAACTCTATTAGAAGATCGATAGACCAGCTATAAGACAAATCAATATCGGTATCATTAGGTCAGCTTCTGTGCGTGGGTGGTTACTAACATGTCAAATACGGCATAGACTGTTTGAAAGTAGATAAGAGAATCATGGCTGCTGATAGACAATTCTTTCTTTAGCATTGTTGTTGAGAGAATAATAGCTGGTAGTTGTGATCGCTACTGACGACTGAGAGAATAATAGCTGGTGTTACTGTGTGAGAGCGGAAAGAATAAGCGTAGCCACAAAGTTGAAAGTTTACCGAGTCATAGTGCTAACCACGTTCGTGCACGCCAGCCAAACATGGACAGTGTATATCAGACACGCAAGATCTTCATTGATGTCTTAATCCATGACTTCACTTACTGTATGATGTTGTCCTCCCATCGTTCTTCATTGATATCTTAATCCATGACTTCAGTTACTGTATAAGTTGTGTCCTCCCATCAATAGTCACTGATGTCTTAGTCTATACTTAGCTGCATGAACACTCTATGAAATGTATACACTTTTTAAAACCAGCGTAACCAACTCATAACTCGGTAAAGAAAGCGCGTAAAGCTATTAAAATGGCCACGTTGGCCTACACATTTCTGCAGGAATAAATTCTTCAAATATCATGATTCTAGAGTTTGACATTCTCAAGTTTTTTATATGGCACACACACAGACAATCATATTTAGAATGAAATTGTCACTTCAATTGTCAAGTGAACATATCAATGTTGGAAATGTTACTTTACTGATAGCTTCATTCTTCTAATTAAACAAGATTAGTCCGATCAGAGACATCATTCTAAGCACTTGAGAATAAATGCTACCAATTTGAGCACAGTTTTTTACTATAGGTAATAGGGGGTAGGCTGTAAAAAACATGTAATATTTAGTTAATATAGCTCTGAAGAGGATTCAATGATAAGGTAGACAATGTACAAGATGTAGATGGTTTGTGGGGAAATAGATGAAACACAATCACAAATTATTGAAAGCAGATCATACCAGCGAAAGGATTTTAGAAAAAATGAAATGAATGCATAATAGGATTGTGTCAATGATAGTTCAGTCAATATGAAATCAATATCAATATAAGAAATAAAGGAAAATTAAATGTTAACTAGCGATGAAATTGTAATTTGATTGAATGGGTAGAGTTTTTATAGCGTGGCAACTGTGTACTTATGCACATGAAGAGAAAAAGAAGAGAATAAATACAGAATATATAGTTATATCGCTTGTTTGTGAAGTATTCTTATTTTGCTGGTTAAGGGAGCTGGCATGTGTCAGTTGATTCAGTGTGCTCACCAGTAGAACATGCTCACTTCCCGGTAAGTCGATTCTTCAGTCGGTCAGCTGACAATTGGTACCAGACCTTTCCGAGTTAAAGAAACATTTGTAATTATCGCCAGAGATGCTACCTAAGTGTTCTGTCGGTACCACTTTCAACTTTGCTAAAATTGTACCGCTCCGCGGCGGGCATTTTGAAAGCAAATTTGTTCCCGTGCTAACGAACTGTACAAATAGACCTCACCGTTCAGAAAGCAATGACAAACTATTGAACGTATAAATGGTGCCTAGAAAATGGACGACTCGTTTACTGCGGTTGATGGTGACGTCATGTAAAGGATATGACGTCACGATTTACATTTTCATGTGTTATGTAACGAAAAATAATCAATATAAAATGGGACGAATTCAGAAGTGATGAAATCAAAGAAATATCTGGTCAACCACTAGTAACAGCTGTTATAAGAAGAAGATAGAAATATGTTGGGCATACTTTGAGGAGAAATGACCAAAGAATACCAAAGCAGGCATTTACGTGAGAGGCAAAGGGTTCTTTCTAAGAGAGGATGCTCTTCTAAGGAAATATCAAACTCAATTCCAAGGAAGAAGTTGCCCAGGACAGAGCGTTACGGAGAAATTACTTGCAGGTTATGTGTAATGTATAACGTACAGAGGTATCTATATATATTATTGTATGCTTGTTTTATCTATCTATCTATCTATCTATCTATCTATCTATCTATCTATCTATCTATCTATCTATCTATCTATCTATCTATCTATCTATCTATCTTCTGTCTGTCTGTCTGTCTGTCTGTCTGTCTGTCTGTCTTCTGTCTGTCTGTCTGTCTGTCTGTCTGTCTGTCTGTCTGTCTGTCTGTCTGTCTGTCTCGTCTGTCTGTCTGTCTGTCTGTCTTCTGTCGTCTGTCTTCGTCTGTCGTCTGTCGTCTGTCTCTGTCTGTCTGTCGTCTGTCGTCTGTCGTCTGTCTGTCTGTCGTCTGTCTTCTGTCGTCGTCGTCTCGTCTGTCTCTGTCTCTGTCTTCTGTCTCTCCTCTTCTCTGTCTCTCTGTCGTCTGTCTCTCTGTCTGTCTGCCTCTCTCTCTCTCTCTCTCTGTCTCTTGCGACACCTTTGGCGCTTAGGACAGAAACAAATGCACGCCATTCTTTTCTGTTATTTGCCGTCTTCTGTATTGCGTTCCATCTGTGGTTCATTTGTTGTTCTATTGTTCTCTCCCATGTGGTTTTGGGTTTCTACGTTTTCGTTGACCCTCTGGTACCCATCTCAGTGCAGTTTTCGTGACAAAGTTAGTCACCATTCCCGACCCATCTCCAGAGTATTATACAAATATCTTGTTTGTGTGTATTGTGTGTTATTTATTTCATGTATGTAAAATATGTGTGTGTGGGGAAGGGTCTCTGTGGCAAAGGGGTTAAGACGTTTCCTATGCGTTTCTGAAGCTTGTGTGTTCGAATCTGAATCGCGTCGTTCAGTTTACATTTACATTTTTTCCGGAGACTACTAGGATTTTGTCTGGAGCTACGGAGTTCGTGCTTTGAGCAACACTGGTTGGCATGTAATTTCTGTCGAGATGAACGGAGCCATGTGAGAAATCAATCATTGAAATTATTTCTTCCTCTTTAGACTCTTATATATTTGTGTACTCTTGATATGTGTATATGTGTCTCTTGATATGTGTGTATATGTGTACTCTTGAGTGTGTGTGTATATGTGTTCTTGGCTATATGTTATTTGAGAACGTATCCGTAGACTAGAATCTATACAAATATATTTGAGAACGTATCCGTAGACTAGAATCTATACAAATATATTTGGTGACATTTGTTTCATATCATAACTAGCTGGACGTACTAGTACTAACTCGACGACGTGAATTATCTAATGACCTTTCTGCACGCTCGCCACTTTCCTTTTACATTACTGACCTCTGAGAACTGCGAGGCTACCAACTTCCCTACAAGACTCTGTAATGCTTATGTGTATACTGCGAGGCTACCAACTTCCTACAAGACTGTCATGTTTATGTGTAAATAGTATGAAACTTATAATCTGTTTATGTCTGGAAGCCCAGGACGAAGCCATTAAATACTTGAGATGTCAGATCGACCGGTGTGAGAAACAGACCAGAAGGTGAACTTAGACCAGGCTAGAATCTCAAGACTGTGTATACAGCTGAAATTATCCGGCTGTAAAGAAAGGATGGATGAAAGAAGATCTACAGATGATATTAATAGTTGAAATAGATTAAGCTTGCATGAAAATATGCATTAGTAACTTCAATTGACAAGATATCATACACAAGTCATGAAATTCGAGAGTAATCAATTGACAAGATTCACACAAGTTGACAAGAATAATCAATTGACAGTCATACAAGTCATGAAATTCGAGAGAATAACTTCAATTGACAAGATATCATACACAAGTCATGAAATTCGAGAGAATAATTTCAATTGACAAGATATCATACACAAGTCATGAAATCCGAGAGAATAACTTCAATTGACAAGATATCATACACAAGTCATGAAATTCAGAAAAAAGAATATAACTTCAATTGACAAGATATCATACACAAGTCATGAAGTTCGAGAGAATACGGATTGTTGAGGTTCATTTCTTCTTTTCTTTTCTCAAATCCGGTTTTTGCCTCACAGCGTCAGGATAAGAATAGATTTATGGAACGGGCTTTTGTGTGTGCTTCACAAGCAGTGTCTTTCGTGGCCTCTGTTATCTCAGAGGTCCATCGTGTTGATATTACGAACAAGGGAAATAGTTAGAAATAAGTTTGCTCTGAATGAAATACATGTTTTGTTAATGACTAATTGTTCTTTCAGTGCTTCTTGTTAAAACGAGAGATGTATTACTATATAGTTAGTTAGTTATTTGGTTCGTTAGTTAGTTAGTTATTTGGTTGGTTAGTTAGTTAGTTATTTGGTTGGTTAGTTAATTAGTTTGGTTAGTTAGTTATTTGGTTGGTTAGTTAGTTAGTTATTTGGTTGGTTAGTTAATTAGTTTGGTTAGTTAGTTATTTGGTTGGTTAGTTAGTTTATTGATTTTTGTTGGATAGTTAGTTGTTTGTTGGTTAGTTAGTTTGGTTAGTTAGTTGTTTGGTTGCGTTAGTTAGGTTTTGGTAGTTAGTTATGTTGGTTAGGTTGTTAGGGTTATTTGGTTGGTTGTTAGTTAGTTATTTAGTTGTTTCAGAGGTAAATTAGTTGGTCGGTTAGTTAGTCTGTTGGTCATTTATTTAGTTAGTTCGTTAGTTAGTTGACTGGTTGTTACAACAGCGTATAAACATGTTGGGTTGCTACCTATGTTGTGATTAATCCAGTTATTTCATGTGATTTCTAATACTGCTTGGTTAGTAAATACATTTTGTTGCTAACATGTTTGCTAATAAGTTGATGTAAACTGGTTGTGTTACATTGTTGTAACATGTTGTGATTGTAAATCATGTTTGTTAGCTTAACCATGTTGGTTGCTAACAGTTAGATTAGTATTTGGGTATAATAGTTTGTGTTGTTTATTGGTTGAGATTAGTAGTTTAGTTTAGTTAGTTATCAGTTGGTTGTTAGTTACGTTATTTGGTTGGTTAACAGTTAGTATTTGGTTGGTTAGTTATTTGGTTGGTTAGTTAGTTAGTTATTTGGTTGGTTAGTTAGTTAGTTATTTGGTTGGTTGGTTAGTTAGTTTGGTTAGTTAGTTATTTGGTTGGTTAGTTAGTTATTTGGTTGGTTGGTTAGTTAGTTTGGTTAGTTAGTTATTTGGTTGGTTAGTTAGTTAGTTAGTTATTTGGTTGGTTAGTTAGTTAGTTATTTGGTTAGTTAGTTAGTTATTTGGTTGGTTAGTTAGTTAGTTATTTGGTTGGTTAGTTAGTTAGTTATTTGGTTGGTTGGTTAGTTAGTTAGTTATTTGGTTGGTTAGTTAGTTATTTGGTTGGTTAGTTAGTTATTTGGTTGGTTAGTTAGTTAGTTATTTGGTTGGTTAGTTAGTTAGTTATTTGGTTGGTTAGTTAGTTTGGTTAGTTAGTTATTTGGTTGGTTAGTTTGTTTGGTTAGTTAGTTATTTGGTTGGTTAGTTAGTTATTTGGTTGGTTAGTTAGTTATTTGGTTAGTTAGTTAGTTTGGTTAGTTAGTTATTTGGTTGGTTGGTTAGTTAGTTTGGTTAGTTAGTTATTTGGTTGGTTGGTTAGTTAGTTTGGTTAGTTAGTTATTTGGTTGGTTAGTTAGTTTGGTTAGTTAGTTATTTGGTTGGTTAGTTAGTTATTTGGTTGGTTGGTTAGTTAGTTTGGTTAGTTAGTTATTTGGTTGGTTAGTTAGTTAGTTATTCGGTTGGTTAGTTAATTAGTTTGTTGTTTGTTTGGTTGGTTAGTTAGTTAGTTTGGTTAGTTAGTTATTTGGTTGGTTAGTTAGTTATTTGGTTGGTTAGTTAGTTATTTGGTTGGTTAGTTAGTTAGTTATTTGGTTGGTTAGTTAGTTAGTTATTTGGTTGGTTGGTTAGTTAGTTTGGTTAGTTAGTTATTTGGTTGGTTAGTTAGTTATTTGGTTGGTTGGTTAGTTAGTTTGGTTAGTTAGTTATTTGGTTGGTTAGTTAGTTAGTTAGTTATTTGGTTGGTTAGTTAGTTAATTAGTTATTTGGTTGGTTAGTTAGTTAGTTATTTGGTTGGTTAGTTAGTTAGTTATTTGGTTGGTTGGTTAGTTAGTTAGTTATTTGGTTGGTTGGTTAGTTAGTTAGTTATTTGGTTGGTTGGTTAGTTAGTTAGTTATTTGGTTGGTTAGTTAATTAGTTTGTTGTTCGTTTGGTTGGTTAGTTAGTTAGTTTGGTTAGTTAGTTATTTGGTTGGTTAGTTAGTTAGTTATTTGGTTGGTTAGTTAGTTAGTTATTTGGTTGGTTAGTTAGTTAGTTATTTTGTTGGTTAGTTAGTTAGTTATTTGGTTAGTTAGTTAGTTATTTGGTTGGTTAGTTAGTTATTTGGTTGGTTAGTTAGTTAGTTATTTGGTTGGTTAGTTAGTTAGTTATTTGGTTGGTTAGTTAGTTTGGTTAGTTAGTTATTTGGTTGGTTAGTTAATTAGTTTGGTTAGTTAGTTAGTTTGGTTCGTTAGTTAGTTTGTTGACTTTTTGTTTGGATAGTTTATTGTATGGTTTGTCGGTTGGCTAGTTGGTTAGTTTGTCAGTTAGTTAGTATGTTGGCTGGCTATGCTGTTAGTTAGGTGGCTAGTTGGTCAGTTAGTTTGTTGGTTAGTTTGTTGTTAGGGGGTTGGTTCGCTAGTTGGTCGGTTAGTTAGTTATTTAGTTGTTTAAGAGGTAAATTAGTTGGTCGGTTAGTTAGTCTGTTGGTCATCTATTTAGTTAGTTCGTTAGTTAGTTGACTAGTTAGTTAACAAAAACAGCGTAATAAACATGTTGGGATTGCTAAACCTGATGTTGTGATTTCTAAATCACATGTTTGGATTGCTAAACCACATGTGATTTCTAAACCACATGGTGTGATTGCTAAACCACATGGTGTGATTGCTAAACCACATGTTGTGATTGCTAAATCACATGTTGTGATTGCTAAACCACATGTTGGGATTGCTAAACCACATGTTGTGATTGCTAAATCACATGTTGGGAGTGCTAAACCACACGTTATGATTAGTAATTATTGGGTAAATGAGTTTGGATGTTGTGAAATATATCAACATGGTTTGAGAGATCTTGCGATAAAGTGTTATGTTTCATGAAGCATGATCAGCACCCACGTTGCTACTTTTAACTTTATTGATTGTGTTTGCTGTCATTCTCCAATTCTCTTCAGATTCAATCATCTGTCTACGACTTCTATAACGCTACATTTCTCATGAAATCCACTTGAGTAGCATAGTTTCAATCAGAGAGATGTTTCAAGATGACATTCCTTTCAAAGGTTAGAAGAGCATCGGCTGTTACATTGAACAGAGACGTTCAAGAGAGGGTAGATAGCACCGGCTAGGCTACGGATGTCAGATACATAGATGGGGTTAATGATGCGCTCACAGGAACATGAATTCTGCTGCTGGCACCTGCTTCAGGTTAGGAAATTCATATCATAATAGATAACGTAAGGAAAGCAGTTTGTAAATGGTATATTGGGTGGGTGGGTTCAATCCCACAGTCGATGTTCCACACGTGAGGAAAGGAATTGGTCCTCCTGCCTCCTTCACACTAAGGAATAGAAATGTGAAGTGAGGTGACTTCATACGCTAAGATTTCAAAAGGTTACGGAAAATTTAAACAGAAAAAATATAGAACACAATGTTCGAGTCTGCTCTAAAAATTGGCACACAATAGGTCATGTGGTCAACCTCACGCCGCCGTATTTACTTCAGTGTTCTTCTGATACTCAATTGAGGCTAGACCGACCAGAGAGCCATTTGACCGAAAAATATCCCACTTCTTCTTGGTATAGAATCCTGACCAGCGGTCTAGGAAACACATCATATTAAGCACTGTACAACCACAGTTATAAATAGGAAACACATCATATTAAGCACTGTACAACCACAGTTATAAATAGGAAACACATCATATTAAGCACTGTACAACCACAGTTATAAATAGGAAACACATCATATTAAGCACTGTACAACCACAGTTATAAATAGGAAACACATCATATTAAGCACTGTACAACCACAGTTATAAATAGGAAACACATCATATTAAATAAACACTATACAACCACAGTTATAAATAGGATACACATCATATTAAATAAACACTATACAACCACAGTTATAAATATAACGAAATGTTATCAGAAAATAATAGATTCATGAAATAGTTGGTGACATGTAAGAAATATAACAGTATAATTGAAAACAGTAGTGGAAGTGAAGGTTGAGAGGAAGACAACAATATAAGAGGGAAGGAAACATCAAGAAACATGTACCTTTTTTTCCGAACCAGAAGCACTTTCAGTTCTTCGGCTCGGTGCCATGGACATCGTAACCCTTCGGTTCGGTGCCATAAACACCGTAAATCTGGAGAACCTGCGGCTTTTTCTGCCATCCCGCGGAATTTAACCCGTACTCACAGAGGGTTTGTTACACCGTCGTCCAACGCGATACGAACACGTTGGGCAGGCGTATAATGTACCTAACACAGAGGGTTTGTTACACCGTCGTCCAACGCGATACGAACACGTTGGGCAGGCGTATAATGTACCTAACACAGAGGGTTTGTTACACCGTCGTCCAACGCGATACGAACACGTTGGGCAGGCGGGCGGACATGTACTTAACAATCTGTTTCAATATACGTTATCAGTCATATATTATTGGAGATCTTAATGTCAATACTGGAGGACCTGGACATCACGAATGATCTTGGTTTACTCTTACACAGACTACAAGACATGCAGGGAAAAGAAACGACACAGACAGAGGGTTGGTCTTGATATCAGCCAGGAGAAGACAATGATCTTAGCTTACTCTTACACAGACTACAAGACATTGAGAAGAGAATGATCTTAGCTTACTCTGTAGCAGGGAATATGACACCATGTTTTCCCCTTGCTCCTTTTTCAATTAACCAAAGGGATAACAATATACCTGGGCGGTGGAACATATAATTACAGACCAGATATGTTAGCAATGAGACTTCTTCTTAACTAGAAGATTTATGCCCTGTTTTCTTTCTCCTGCAGTCAACTTAGGGTTAATTGTATTCTTGTTTTTCTAGAAATTTCATAGGTCACAAATATCAAATTAGCTGGGATTTTCCCAACCAGCAACTAGATTTGACCCGCGAGAATTATATTCTAGGACAATGACTGATTTGGATACAAAGAAAATTGCCAGTGGTTAAATAGAAGGCTTTTTTGTAGATTATGAGAGACTCTGCACACACACTTCACAGAGACGGAGGGCAGAGAGGTACCCAGGAACAGGCAGTTAGGTAGTCCTGAGACAGTAACAGACAGTTAATTGATAGGATGAAAGATTAACCAGTGCTTGGTAGTCTACAGATAGTGACATCATGCAAGCTAACCAGTGCTTGGTAGTCTACAGATAGGGACATCATTTAAGCTAACCAGTGCTTGGTAGTCTACAGTTGGTGACATCACTCAAGCTAACCAGTGCTTGGTAGTCTACAGTTGGTGGTATCATTCAAGCTAACCAGTGCTTGGTAGTCTACAGTTGGTGGTATCATTCAAGCTAACCAGTGCTTGGTAGTCTACAGATAGTGACATCATTCAAGCTAACCAGTGCTTGGTAGTCTACAGATAGTGACATCATTCAAGCTAACCAGTGCTTGGTAGTCTACAGATAGTGACATCATTCAAGCTAACCAGTGCTTGTTAGTCTACAGTTGGTGACCACGCCAGAACTTAGTATTATCAACAAGACAGCCCTGAGGGGATTGACTTTGACCTAAATAGAAAGACAGTTGCAACTAAATAGAAAAAAAGACACAAACAAGAAATATTCAAGGCGTTCGATCGAAAGGAGACATTTCAAATAAAAGGACATACTCAGGACTTCTGAACAGAAACATTCATGTTCATATTTTTGGCAGAAGAGATAAGTAGACCATAATATTTAATACGATTATAATTACGGTTGTATTTTTTTTGGATATAGAGGTGTCTTAATATGATGAGGTAATATACTTTATATATTTTTTTTTTATATAGAGGTGTCTTAATATGATGAGGTAATATACTTTATATATATTTTTTTATATAGAGGTGTCTTAATATGATGAGGTAATATACTTTATATATATTTTTTTTTCAGGAAGATTGGTTGTTTTAAATTTAGATATGGAGAAATTGACAAATGCTAAACAGAACCATAAATAATCAACTGATTTGCATGTTTATATATATGAATGTATATTTTTGTATTTAAATAAGCAAATGAATAAATAAAAGTTGAGAATCAGATTGATTCTCACATAGAGGTATAATATCTTTGACGGTCGTTTTAAATTGGATTATATTCTATGTTAGAGTGTGATAGTTGTCGAGTTAGTAGCGTTTATGTTGCAGTGACGAAAGATAAAAGATAATAGGTCAGACCAGAAGCAGTAACTCAAGCATTTACGATTACATTAAATGTTGCCGTTGACCCAAGGAAAGAACACAGGATTACAGTAGCCAAGCCTTGACGGCTACAACTCTTACACAGACTTCAAGACATGGAGAAGACAATGATCTTAGCTTACTCTTACACAGACTACAAGACATGGAGAAGACAATGATCTTAGCTTACTCTTACACAGACTACAAGACATTGAGAAGACAATGATCTTAGCTTACTCTTACACAGACTACAAGACATTGAGAAGACAATGATCTTAGCTTACTCTTACACAGACTACAAGACATTGAGAAGACAATGATCTTAGCTTACTCTTACACATACTACAAGACATTGAGAAGACACAAATCATGTGAAGTAAGAACGTAGAGGAAAACCCGATATTGATTGAAGGAACGGCTATAGAAGATGTTGGTGAATTTGTCTATCCTGGCAGTAAGGTCAATCAATCAATCAGAAAGCATAGATGAGAACATTAACGCCAGGATCAGGAGAGCCCGACAAACCTTTGCTATCCTGCACATATTGTGGAAATCTACTACTATCTCCACTAAAACAGAACTCAATATATTCAGCTCAAATGTGAAATCTGTGTTGTTGTATGGCTCGAAAACATGGAAAGTCACCAAGTTAAATACAAATAAAATTCAGATCTTTATCAGCAAATGTCATCCACGTATTCTCAGACTGAGATGGTATGACAGAGTTGTAAACACATACCTGTGGATAAGAACGGAACAGGGGCCCATGCTGACCCATGTTAATTAAGTGGAGAAAATAGCGGTAGACCGGGTATACATTGCGGAAGGCAACACTGAAGTGTCACTAAACAGGCACTAGAATGAAACCCGCAAGGTAAACTGAAAAGAGAACGCCCTAAACAGACCTGGAGACGTGACTCTTTTTGGGGGGAATTGAAGGATGCTGAATTGTTCTTTGAAGCCTTATCTTAAATAAAACGTCCATAGACCGCGAATATGTTGTACAACTGTTGAGCTCCCATACTCCACGAGGAGCAGAGATGAAGAAGATAAAGAATATTACGGAGCACATACTGTAAACTTTTGCCAAGATGACACATATATGATCTGAATAATTCACAGTCTTGATAATCGTATTCCCTGTTTGTTGTGCTGACTGGCGTGGTCGATCATGAATCTTCATAAGCTCCTGTAACTAGTGTCATCTATGAGTTATAACCTGTCACTTCTACTACACGGATTCTCTTTATACACATTTTTGTGTATGCACTGCCCATACATAGAATAAAATGTATTGTGCACTATCCATACATAGAATACAATTTATTGTGCACTATCCATACATAGAATACAATTTATTGTGCACTATCCATACATAGAATACAATTTATTGTGCACTATCCATACATAGAATACAATTTATTGTGCACTGCCCAGATATAATGCGATGTATTGTGCACTGTCTAGACATATAATGCGATGTATTGTGCACTGTCTAGACATATAATGCGATGTATTGTGCACTGCCTAGACATATAATGCGATGTATTGTGCACTGCCCAGACATATAATGCGATGTATTGTGCACTGCCCAGACATATAATGTGATGTATTGTGCACTGTCTAGACATATAATGCGATGTATTGTGCACTGCCTAGACATATAATGCGATGTATTGTGCACTGCCTAGACATATAATGCGATGTATTGTGCACTGCCCAGACATATAATGCGATGTATTGTGCACTGTCTAGACATATAATGCGATGTATTGTGCACTGACCAGACATATAATGCGATGTATTGTGCACTGTCTAGGCATATAATGCGATGTATTGTGCACTGTCTAGACATATAATGCGATGTATTGTGCACTGCCCAGACATATAATGCGATGTATTGTGCACTGTCTAGACATATAATGCGATATAGTGTGCATTCCCAGACATATAATGCGATGTATTGTGCACTGCCCAGACATATAATGCGATGTATTGTGCACTGTCTAGACATATAATGCGATGTATTGTGCACTGACCAGACATATAATGCGATGTATTGTGTACTATCCATACATATAATACAATTTATTGTGCACTGCCCAGACATATAATGCGATGTATTGTGCACTGTCTAGACATATAATGCGATGTATTGTGCACTGTCTAGACATATAATGCGATGTATTGTGCACTGCCCAGACATATAATGCGATGTATTGTGCACTGTCTAGACATATAATGCGATGTATTGTGCACTGTCTAGACATATAATGCGATGTATTGTGCACTGCCCAGACATAATGCGATGTATTGTGCACTGCCCAGACATATAATGCGATGTATTGTGCACTGCCCAGACATATAATGCGATGTATTGTGCACTGTCTAGACATATAATGCGATGTATTGTGCACTGACCAGACATATAATGCGATGTATTGTGCACTGTCTAGGCATATAATGCGATGTATTGTGCACTGTCTAGACATATAATGCGATGTATTGTGCACTGCCCAGACATATAATGCGATGTATTGTGCACTGTCTAGACATATAATGCGATATAGTGTGCATTCCCAGACATATAATGCGATGTATTGTGCACTGCCCAGACATATAATGCGATGTATTGTGCACTGTCTAGACATATAATGCGATGTATTGTGCACTGACCAGACATATAATGCGATGTATTGTGTACTATCCATACATATAATACAATTTATTGTGCACTGCCCAGACATATAATGCGATGTATTGTGCACTGTCTAGACATATAATGCGATGTATTGTGCACTGTCTAGACATATAATGCGATGTATTGTGCACTGCCCAGACATATAATGCGATGTATTGTGCACTGTCTAGACATATAATGCGATGTATTGTGCACTGTCTAGACATATAATGCGATGTATTGTGCACTGCCCAGACATAATGCGATGTATTGTGCACTGTCTAGACATATAATGCGATGTATTGTGCACTTCGCAAATGTAAATAAAATTATTGATATTATACTGGCACTTATCTCGAACTCAGTACCAGGACACGCCCCCTACGACACATCCCCCTAGGACACACATTCTTTTCCCTTTCGCTCACACATAATCTTTCTCTCTATCTCTTATACCTTTTTAACTCCGATTGGGGCATAAGCCCTCAACCAAGTCATCCGACCTCAACCGACTCAGCACTAGGACACACCCCCTAGGACACATCCCCTTGTCCTTTTCCCCTACACATCATCTCTCACTTCTCTCTCTCTCTCTCTTGTACCTTTTTAGCCCCGATTGGGGCATAAGCCCTCAACCAACTCATGTCTAGTTGTTTCATCTCCTGAAGTCACCTCCAGGTCCCTCTCTTCCTCACCCCTCCCGCGGGCCCCAGGAAAGAACCGCTCTTGCCATATGCGACTCGGATCTTCTCAAGGTGTGTCCAAACCCGCACTAGCATCCCTTCCTCACTCCTTGACTCACTTGGATCCATCCCACTTTCTCCACAATTTCCCCACCCATGACTCTACCATCTCATCCCCACCCTTTCCTGCACAAACACTAGTTAATGAATATTCACAGTCCATTCATCACTGCCTCACCCGCAGTCGCTCTGCATGTTTCTGACCTCGAGTCACATATTCCAACCTTGGCTGTACTATACTTCCTCAGTCTTCAAAACAAACTGCTTTTCATTCACGAGCGACCTGTATATTCTTTCTATCTCATGTAGACAGAGACACCCATTGATTTCCCCCCCCACTATTAGAATTGCAAGTGAGTGGGAGTTTGAGCAATGAAAGATATTAAAACTGTGACAAGATCCTGACATTATTCAACTACCCGGTTTGCTGGTCGATTGTGAAATTAGTTTTGCCATTTGGATATGCTATTTTTGGTTTGAAATTCCGTAATGCTATGTGTTATTGGTGTGATTTTGGGAGTCTATGTGGCGTAGAGGCTAGGTACTGACCTCTCGTTTTAAAAGTACTTGCTTCGATCCCCCTTGGAGCCATCGGGATATTTTTCAAGAGATCCATGATCTCGGTGTAGGTGAGATCAAGTTCCCAGTCATTTCGGAGGTGAACGATAAAACTGAGGTCCCTTGTTAGAGTTTAGCAAATGAACGACTGGCAGTTCAAAATTGAGAAGAGCGGGCTGGAAAACCGATGCCCCGGCAACATTTATTAGAAAGATTAAAAAATAAAATTCCTACACAAAATATTTTCACCATCTTCTAAATGACACCGGGGACCCTCGCGGTTGCTACGAAGTTCGTGCACTGCCGTTAAGATCTTCATGTGTAAGAAAGAGATCGGAGCATACATGGCAATTCACCGAAGTGCAAGATGATGGTTCTATCAATCAAGCAATGAATCGTATGTTTAGTATAGATGTGCTTTTCCTAATATTATATTTCTGAGATGGTTTTCTTGCTAATGTTACTAATACGTCACTAGAGCATCACAGGACAAAAACAGAAAACCACGACACTTAGCAACAACCCGATAACAGTATGACGACAAACGTAGAAGAAGAAGATGCAACAACCCGGTAACAGTATGACGACAAACGTAGAAGAAGAAGATGCAGCAACCAGGTAACAGTATGACGACAAAGTAGAAGAAGAAGATGCAGCAACCGTAGAAGAAGAAGAAGAAGATACTGATACGCCACTAGTAGAGCAGCACAGGACAAAAACAGAAAGCCATGACACTGAGCAACAACCCTGTAACAGTATGGCGACAAAAGTAGAAGATGAAGAAGATACTAGTACGGTTACGTTTGTTGTTGAGACATATGTAATCATCCATTTGTAGTGTTCCTCGAAATTCGTCATTCTTGTTGTATTGTTTGCTTGATAAAGGCTTTATGGGTCGAAACGTTGCTATATATCGTCACTGTTTCTATATTTGGTAAAACTATAGTACTTTGTTTGTACGTGTTTCGCTATTTGACCAAGTTTTACTGTAGTCTTCCCCCTTTTTCGATAATCCGCTCCCATACGGGAGATCCATGTTCAATCCATGGTAAGACTAATGTTTTTTTCTGTCGGGGCGTAAAAGAAAAGTTATGTGAGCAGTTTGGCAGCGACTGCACTAGCAATGCGACCATTCAATTCCCCAGTCTCTTGTCCCCTATGTCCTATCCCGCCCTACAAGAGCGGTAATACAGGCAGTAACAACTGTTTGTGTGTGTGTGTGTGTGTGTGTGTGTGCAGCTGTGGTGACACAAATGTAAGAATGCTACTGTGATGATATGCTAATAGCGTAGCTGTGATGTGGATCTAGATGTACTGGTAAAATATGATCTCAGCTTGGATGTCGGTATACTAATGTGACTATTTTGTTATGATTGTAACAAGCTGCTATGTTATGTCTTTGTGTTGTCGGATTGTTATCCGGCAGAGAATGAGGGAGAGAGATGAAATAAGTGAGAGAAAGAAAGAGAGAGAAAGAGAGAGAGAGAGTGGAAAAAAAGAAGCGGTAGGAAAGTAAGTTAGAAAGAGTGAGAAAATTAAGTTAGAGGGGGAAGCTATCGAGGAAAAAAAAAAATATATATATATATACAGAGAGAGAGAGAGAGGAGGGGAGAGAGAGACAGAAAGAGTAAGTGAAAGAGACAGCTTCACCTATGATGATGATGATGGGGAGTGGAAGAGGGTGTGGTCTTCAGACCTGACCAGGTCTCAGATCACTACTCCTGCCAGCAGATGTGATTTACCCATTAGTCTGAGACATTGATCCAAGACTGGTTACACTCACCAGCTGCCTAGGAAAACATGGAAGCCTTAAGATGGTTCATTGTTGAGAAATTTACAGAGAAGAAGAAGGATGCATAAACACAGACCAATAAAACTAATGGTAAACACAGATGTAGACAGATAACTACAAACAGGAAACACATATATAGACAGATAAAAAAAACAGGAAACAAAGATACAGATATATACACGACAGGAAACAGAGATATAGACATAATTAAGAAAAAAAATAAAACAGAGATAGAGACACAATAAGAAAAACAGTAAACAGAGATATAGTTAACAGAACAGAGGTTTAGAATTAAAAAAAAAAAGGAAATAGAGATATAGATGATTAACACAACAGGAAATAGATGAGACAGATTACTAACGAGAACAGGAAACAGAGATATAGATAGATTTAAAAAAAAGAAACAGGGATATAGATGAAATGAAAATGGTGGCATATCCCTTACAGGACGTAGCCATCAACCACAGTAAACGAGTCGTTGATTTTCTAGGCACCACTTATACGTTCAGTAGTTTGCCATTGCTTTCTGAACGGTGAGGTCTATTTTTACCTTTTGTAAAAATCCCACGGAAACGAATTTGGTTCCAAACTTGCCCACCGTGGGGTTTGAACCAGGTACGCTAGGGTTCGTGATCGAGCTCACTACCGCTTGAGCTACAGACGCTCACATATAGATAGATTTATTAAAATAGGAAACAGAAAACAAAGATATAGATTTAAAATAGAGCAGGAAACAAGAGTTGTAGACAGATAATAAAGAGATCTGTAAATTAGACAGAATCGATATCTGTGCACTCAGTGTGTCCCCATAGGCGCTAACATCTCTTTCAGAAATCTGAAATAAGAATAAAATAAATACCACAAGACAGATCAGAATGTCCTAGACTTGTTGATGGCGTATGCTCCTTTGGGAGCTTAACGGTTGTTGTTTTCACAATTTAATCAGATCTGGCTCTTGCCTTACCCTTCTGTTTTTATTTTAGAATTTCTTTCCTATTTGTTTTCGTTGCTGTTATCTGTATTATCTATAAACCTCCTACACTTTCAGCTGTCATCTATCAATATTAATATCTCTAATGGAATATTTCATCTTTGTTGTTATCTGTATTATCTATAAACCTCCTACACTTTCAGCTGTCATCTATCAATATTAATATCTCTAATGGAATATTTCATCTTTGTTGTTATCTGTATTATCTATAAACCTCCTACACTTTCAGCTGTCATCTATCAATATTAATATCTCTAATAGAATATTTCATCTTTGTTGTTATCTGTATTATCTATAAACCTCCTACACTTTCAGCTGTCATCTATCAATATTAATATCTCTAATGGAATATTTGATGAAATATTTCTGATTATATTTCATCTTTGCTGTTGTATTTATATCTATGTCAGATCGTATTACTTTGCTGTGTTTTTGTTGTTTTCATTTGTGATGTTATCCAGTGTGCATATTTTATGAATAAGTTATGAGCGGTACATCTGGATGCTGTTATCTATCTTTGACTTGCTGCTTTTAAAAAAAAAAAATTCTTGATGGATGTATTAGTTTTTTTTTCTTTATCTAGAAGCACTTGAGCTTTCAGCTCTTCGACTCGGTGCCATGGACATCGTAGTCCTTTGGTTCGGTGCCACGAACACCGTAAATCTGGAGAACCTGTGGCTTTTCTGTCATCCCGCGGAATTGAACCGCACTCATAGGGGCTTGTCACCCATCGTCCAACGCGCTACGAACACGCTGGGCAGGCGGGCATTAGTTTGTTAGAAGAAATATCTTTTGTGATGGTTAGGGACATGTGGCTTGATGATATTGTTAGGTGTGGGTGTGGGTGTATGGTAGGTGTGGGGATGGTGTATGGCAGGTGAGGGGATGGTGTATGGCAGGTGAGGGGTTGGTGTATGGCAGGTGAGGGGATGGTGTATGGCAGGTGAGGGTTGTGTATGGCAGGTGAGGGGATGTGTATGGCAGGTGAGGGGATGGTGTATGGCAGGTGAGGGATGGTGATGGAAGGTGAGGATTGGGATGGCAGGTGAGGATGGTATTTGACAGCGAACTGTGATAGTATATGACAGGCGATGGTTATAGTACATGACGGTAACGGTCGTGGTATGTTACAAGTGAGGTCCATAATATATGAAAGGTGAGGGTGACGGTGTATAACAGATGAGGGTGACGGTACCTGTCTAACATTTGTTTGATGTATATGCTACCTGAGAAGCTTACATACCTTCTAGTGTTTGAATTGTATCTTCCTAGTTTAGCAAGAATGATTATATTTCTAATTCCCATCTAGTCCATAACGTTGTCTTCTGTTGGTCTGTTGATCTCTGTATATCACACAAGACATAGACATACCATTGACAGATTGGCGACATATGTTAGATGTGGTCTAGTTACATGTCCATACAACATATACCTGAACTACAAAGTAGACATTGTCTTAAAGCATCGAGTGACCAGGTGCCACATTGTTATTGTCGGTATATCCTTCCATCAAACGGAAGAGAATAACTAACGAAATCCAACGTAGATGCAACAAAACAAATCAAACACTTGGACAAATGACGCCAATTTTAAAATGCAAACATGTCACCATGAACACAAAAAGACCAGTGTTCAACACAATCTTTCTACCCACATTATGCTACCATGCCAAACCTGACACTGACAACAAATGATAGAAAAAATAGTCGACAGAGATGAAGTGTCTACGCAGAATGATGTGAGTAACAAAAGAGACCGGTTTAGTAATGAAGACATCAGGAAAAAAGTTGGTACAACATCAGTACTTAACTTCATCAAGAAACAACAAATTAAATGGTTCAACACATACGTAGATTACCAACAGGCAGTGCGCCACAAAGAGCAATGTCCGATACAAAGCGAAAGGCCGCCACGCAAAGTGGTCCTCAGAGGTAAAAGAAGCGAGAAAGACACTATTTATGAAGTGCACACAAAGCCCATTCTAAAATTTCTTCTTACTTGAAGCTTTTGAGGCAAATCAGGATTGAGAGAGAAAAAGACAAGGCGCATAGAGAGGATCGCTCCATGCTCCTTTTTCCACCTGAAGCTGAGAGGCAAAACATGATTAGAGATATATATGATTGATAGATCCTTTCATCACCACCAAGTCTGACTTTGTTATTGTCTGTGTATACTTTCATCATCACCAAGTCTTACTTTGTTATTGTCTGTGTATACTTTCATCATCACCAAGTCTTACTTTGTTATTGTCTGTGTATACTTTCATCACCACCAAGTCTGACTTTGTTATTGTCTGTGTATACTTTCATCACCACCAAGTCTGACTTTGTTATTGTCTGTGTATACTTTCATCATCACCAAGTCTTACTTTGTTATTTTCTGTGTATACTTTCATCACCACCAAGTCTGACTTTGTTATTGTCTGTGTATACTTTCATCACCACCAAGTCTGACTTTGTTATTGTCTGTGTATACTTTCATCACCACCAAGTCTGACTTTGTTATTGTCTGTGTACACTTTCATCACCACTCCTCACATTTCTGTGTAAGTCATCTCAAAGTATGTGGTTTCCTGGTATGCGTGAACGAACTAAGTAATCAAATTTGAAGTTAATAGACTCTATACTGAATATCTTCTAGAACGTGGGAGACGTATATTTCATCTCATTCTCTATACTCCTCCTATTTCATCTCATTCTCATACTATTTTCCCCCATTTCATCTCATTCTCATACTTACTCCTCCTATTTCATCTCATTCTCTTACTATCTCTATTTCATCTCATCTACTCCTCCTATTTCATCTCATTCTCATACTACTACTCCTATTTCATCTACTACTCCTCTATTTCATCTCATACTACTACTCCTATTTCATCTTATACTACTCCTCTATTTCATCTCAACTCTCCTCTATTTCATCTCATTCTATACTACTCCTCCTATTCATCTCTTTATCTTACTACTCTATTTCATCTCATACTTACTACTATTTCATCTCATACATCCTCCTATTTCATCTCATTCTCATACTACTCCTCCTATTTCATCTCATTCTCATACTACTTCTCCTATTTCATCTCTACTACTTCCTCCTATTTCATCTCATTCTCATACTACTACCTCCTATTTCATCTCATCTCTCTCCTATTTCATCTCATTCTCATACTACTTTCTATTTCATCTCATTCTCATCTACTACTCTATTTCATCTCATACTTTACTCCTCCTATTTCATCTCATTCTCATACTACTCCTTCTTTTATCTTCTTACTACTTCTCCTATTTCATCTCATTCTCATACTACTATCTATTTCATCTCCTACTACCCCTCCTATTTCATCTCATTCTCTTCTACTCCTCCTATTTCATCTCTTCTACCTCTATTTCATCTCATTCTATACTATTCTCTATTCTATCTCATTCTCATACTATCCTCCTATTTCATCTCATTCTCATACTACTACTCTATTTCATCTCAACTACTCCTCTATTTCATCTCATTTCTCATACTACTCCTCTATTTCATCTCATTCTCTACTACTTCTCCTATTTCATCTCATTCTCATACTACTACTCCTATTTCATCTCATACTACTCCTCCTATTTCATCTCATTCTCATACTACTCCTCCTATTTCATCTCATACTACTCCTCCTATTTCATCTCATTCTCATACTACGTCTCCTATTTCATCTCATTCTCATACTACTCCTCCTATTTCATCTCATACTACTCCTCCTATTTCATCTCATTCTCAATACTCTCCTATTTCATCTAATTCTCTTACTACTCCTCCATTTCATCTCATACTACTCCTCTATTTCATCTCATACTACTCCTCCTATTTCATCTCATCTACTCCTTTTTCATCTCTACTACTCCTTATTTCATCTCATACTACTCCTCCTATTTCATCTCCTCATCTTCCTCTATTTCATCTCATACTACTCCTCCTATTTCATCTCATTCTCTACTTCTTCCTATTTCTTATCTCATACTCTCTCCTATTTCATCTCATTCTTATACTACTTTCTATTTCATCTCATTCTCATACTACTTCTCCTATTTCATCTCATTCTCATACTACTTCTCCTATTTCATCTCTACTACTCCTCCTATTTCATCTCATTCTTTACTACTTCTCCTTTTCATCTCATTCTCATACTACTTCTCCTGTTTCATCTCATTCTCATACTCTCCTATTTCATCTCATTCTCATACTACTCCTCCTATTTCATCTCATTTTCATACTACTCCTCCTATTTCATCGACTTGTTCTCTTTTATTTGTCCCCCTTCCCATGGGACATTGTCCACAAATCGGACTTTGTTTTGCCACGTCGCGATCAATTTTGGATAGAACGAAGAGAAGCTTTTCTTCAACACAAGTCTTGACACAATTACGGGAACCTGGTATTGAGACTTCAAGCAACATCTAGCCCAGGGTATGTGAGATTACAATGATCATGATTTCAACTTTGCTGGAGAGGACTGTTCAAAGTGTGGACACAGTTACGTAAATGTTGAATCACACAAAAGAGGGAAGACGGTTAACATTGTCGATGTAATTGAGTGGATGAGAGAAATCATTGAAGAAAGTTTGAGAAAGTTCAAGAAATGCTGAACAGCTGTAGGAACCAGTTTGTGAAATAATAGTATCGCTGGCTCTCATCAGATTACACAACGTCTCCGCATAGAAGTTACGTTGCAACGGATCTCTCAATAAACACGATCATATAAAGATCTTCAGACTTCCTGCTACCCGTGTGTTGCCTGGGCTCGAAGGAGCAAAGAATACTACAAGGCATGTCGTAAGAGGCGATTAAGGCAGGAGCCTAGGGAAGCTACCCTAGTAAATAAAAATCGTTGCAGAAATCGGATGTGCTGGCCTACATGTAGGCACATAACTGGCACAACGTATATCGCTCTTGGGCTCAGATCAAAGACATATCACAAAGAGTGGTTAACAAGTGGTCGATATGGAGCGTTCGAAGAAGAAGAAGAACTTTCTGCATGTCACAGCAGACTGAGGTACCAGACTTTCTACATGTCACAGCAGACTGAGGTACCAGACTTTCTGCATGTCAGCAGACTGAGTACCAGACTTCTACATGTCACAGCAGACTGAGGTACCAGACTTTCTGCATGTCACAGCAGACTGAGGTACCAGACTTTCTACATGTCACAGCAGACTGAGGTACCAGACTTTCTGCATGTCACAGCAGACTGAGTACAGACTTTCTGCATGTCACAGCAGACTGAGTACCAATACTTTCTGCATGTCACAGCAGACTGAGGTACAATACTTCTGCATGTCACAGCAGACTGAGTACAAGACTTTCTGCATGTCACAGCAGACTGAGTACAAGACTTTCTGCATGTCACAGCAGACTAGTACCAAGACTTTCTGCATGTCACAAGACTGAGTACTCAATCTTTCTGCATGTCAAGCAGACTGAGGTACAAGACTTTCTGCATGTCACAGCAGACTGAGGTACCAAGACTTTCTGCATGTCACAGCAGACTGAGGTACCAAGACTTTCTGCATGTCACAGCAGACTGAGTACAAGACTTTCTGCATGTCACAGCAGACTGAGGTAAGACTTTCTGCATGTCACAGCAGACTGAGTCCAGATTTCTGCATGTCACAGCAGACTGAGGTACCAAGACTTTCTGCATGTCACAGCAGACTGAGGTACCAAGACTTTCTGCATGTCACAGCAGACTGAGGTACCAAGACTTTCTGCATGTCACAGCAGACTGAGGTACCAAGACTTTCTGCATGTCACAGCAGACTGAGGTACCAAGACTTTCTGCATGTCACAGCAGACTGAGGTACCAGACTTTCTACATGTCACAGCAGACTGAGGTACCAATACTTTCTGCATGTCACAGCAGACTGAGGTACCAAGACTTTCTGCATGTCACAGCAGACTGAGGTACCAGACTTTCTGCATGTCACAGCAGACTGAGGTACCAAGACTTTCTGCATGTCACAGCAGACTGAGGTACCAAGACTTTCTGCATGTCACAGCAGACTGAGGTACCAAGACTTTCTACATGTCACAGCAGACTGAGGTACCAAGACTTTCTGCATGTCACAGCAGACTGAGGTACCAAGACTTTCTGCATGTCACAGCAGACTGAGGTACCAAGACTTTCTGCATGTCACAGCAGACTGAGTACAAGACTTCTGCATGTCACAGCAGACTGAGGTACCAAGACTTTCTGCATGTCACAGCAGACTGAGGTACCAAGACTTTCTACATGTCACAGCAGACTGAGGTACCATTTTGTTCAACAAACTAAAGATGTTATGAGTTTATGTTTACAAACGCTTCCTTGTAACCGTTTCTCTGTCATCTGTACTGAATTATAATAATAATAATAATTCCTCTCGTACCGTTATACGTTAAATAGGGCATGCAAGCAATTTCTCTATACCGCTCCATCCAGGGCAACTCGCTCAATCTCCTACATGGAACTGAGACCGATATTTCTTGCCTAACTCAGCAAAGTTCTGAATTAGTACCTGCTATTTATCTCTTCTAGACATCAGCCAGGAGAGACGTGCAGACGCATCCACTCTGAGGTTCTCCTCGACTGTATTGCGAACAGATCACATAGCATACGTGATTGTGTTCACATTACTCCATTAGAGCACGGTATCTCTACCTCGATCCCACATTCTTTGCCAGACTACAGTGTTGCACAGTCCTTCAATTTACCTTCTAAGAAAACGAGCGGGAAATGATTATTTATGTGGATTGAGAAGACGTGGACAAACTTGATAGATATATCACATGATAGAAACGATTATGGGAAAACTTGATAGATATGTCACATGATAGAAACGATTATGGGAAAACTTGATAGATATGTCACATGATAGAAACAATTATGGGAAAACTTGATAGATATATCACATGATAGAAACGATTATGGGAAAACTTGATAGATATGTCACAGGATAGAAACAATTATGGGATAACTTGATAGATATATCACATGATAGAAACGATTATGCGAAAACTTGATAGATATGTCACATGATAGAAACTATTATGGGAAAACTTGATAGATATATCACATGATAGAAACGATTATAGGAAAACTTGATATATATGTCACTGGATCGAAACGACTATGGGAAAACTTGATAGATATGTCACTGGATCGAAACGACTATGGGAAATCTTGATAGATATGTCACTGGATAGAACGTAGGAAAGATTTATGATTATTTTGTATTACTATTAAACAAATTGTTCTAAATGACTATACGGTTTTCTCATTTTTGTGTGGGTTTCCCTTTTGTGGTCTTGGATCAGCTGTAACATTTGTATCCGACAGGCTTGCTTTAAAAAATGGTGGTGACCCTCCTGCTTTTGTGTCATAAGCACAACTTATATTAGCTTAGGGAATAAATATAACAGTTTTACAAAAGGAATAAGTGTGACAGTTTTAATAGAATAAATATAACAGTTTTACAAAAGGAATAAGTGTGACAGTTTTACACAGGGAATAAATATAACAGTTTTACAAAAGGAATAAATATAACAGTTGTACACAGGAAAATAGACGATCAAAATTGTATGTTGCCACATATGCCATACTTTGTATTTAATTTATCATGATTGTTCTTCATTTTTTATTTTCACGTTTTTTTATTTTGAAATCTGAACTGAACGTGTCTTTTCATTGTATTATTTCTGTTTGGCCTCCCTTTCCTGCTTTTCATGCAGAATCTGTCACATTTCAGTAATCATCGTTGCCCTGTGGCAGCTATTTATACCCTCCTCCACCTCTCCTTCATATACCTCGCCGTCATCGTTGATCCCTGACCTCGTGAGTGAGACAGGGCCCACATCGTCTTCTTGTTTGAACGGTGGCTGTGAGCAACCGAGAAGTGGCGATACCATGTCGCGTGAACAACTAGAAGATGAGGTTGACATTCCTGTTAGCAACCTTACATCTCATCTGACTGATCTCGTAACAGTGGTCTTAGTAACAACTAGATTATATATATCTCAAATAGAAGATAATTCAACATACCTTCATGATCATCACTCGGGGGGAACAGAGCCCTCGGTTAGATGTCTCGGCTAGTAGATTGTGTAGTACATGGAAGTGAACCTGTGTCAGTCACATTTCGCTGATTCATCTCTGAATGTGGTTAGTTATAGATTTATTTCAAACTTGTTGTAATCATACCATGCTTAATCTGTTCTAGTCTAGTCCCAACTGATTGCCTATGTTCATAGAATTGCAAATCTGTGTAGATTTTAGAAGAAATATCAATGTAGATTTTAGTAGTAATATCAATGTAGATTTTAGTAGTAATATCAATGTAGATTTTAGAAGTAATATCAATGTAGATTTTAGTAGTAATATCAATGTAGATTTTAGTAGTAATATCAATGTAGATTTTAGTAGTAATATCAATGTAGATTTTTAGTAGCAATATCAATGTAGATTTTAGTAGAAATATCAATGTAGATTTTAGTAGTAATATCAATGTAGATTTTAGAAGAAATATCAATGTAGATTTTAGTAGCAATATCAATGTAGATTTTAGAAGAAATATCAATGTAGATTTTAGTAGTAATATCAATGTAGATTTTAGTAGTAATATCAATGTAGATTTTAGTAGTAATATCAATGTAGATTTTAGTAGAAATATCAATGTAGATTTTAGTAGCAATATCAATGTAGATTTTAGAAGAAATATCAATGTAGATTTTAGAAGAAATATCAATGTAGATTTTAGAAGAAATATCAATGTAGATTTTTAGTAGCAATATCAATGTAGATTTTATTAGAAATATCAATGTAGATTTTAGTAGAAATATTAATGTAGATTTTTAGTAGAAATATCAATGTAGATTTTAGTAAAAATATCAATGTCGATTTTAGAAGAGAGTAATTGTAGATTATTGAGGAAATATTATCGTCTCGTTAAAAAAGTGATAGTAGTTCTCAGTGGCGGCTCGTGATCATTTTTGTTGGTGGGGCCAGACACAAATTATCGGAAAAATCATAGTTTTGGGTTGTTATGGTTTAATTTATAAAATAATAAATACACGCTACACATTATTTTTGGTGGGCCTGGCCCCACTGGCCCTTAATGACGAGCCGCCCCTGGTAGTTCTATATAACTATTTGTTATTGAGCAAGTTTGTGTTTTGAACATAAGTATCTCTAAGAAGGTATCGACTGACAACTGAAGTGTTGTAAATTTCTTCTGTAGTATTCACAATCGGGATGGCTCTTGGGTCCACGGTCACTGCCAGCCTTTCTCTTGATGAAGAAATCAACGCTCGTATAGGGAGTGAGGCTACTACATTCTGCATACTATCAAAGCGAGCGTGGGACAACAAAAATTGACATTGCAGACGAAAACTCAAATATATCGAGCCTGTGTAATTAGTTCTTTACTATATGGCTCAGAAACATGGACAGCCTACTCATGACACGAGAGGAGAATTAACATCTTTCACCTTCGATGTCTCCGCAAGATTATGAACATCAGGTGGTACGACAAGATAACCAACTTGAAGTACTACAACATGCAAATCTGCCTTCCATCATGGGCATGCTCAGCAGTAGACGACTAAGATGGTTGGGACATGTGAGAAGAATGGAAACTTATCGCATACCAAAACAAATGTTGTTCTGTGAACTTTCGGAGGGGAAGAGGCACCAGGGCAGACCACTGCTCAGATATAAAGATGTCTGCAAAACCTCAATGAAAAACTTTTCTATAGATCCCAGCACATGGGAGGGACTAGCTGATGACAGAGTTGTGTGGAAAGCCAAATTACGGAAGGGCGCAGAGTCTTTGAGAAGAGACTTATGTACGAGCTGAACAACAAGAGAGAAAAGCGAAAACTCAGAAGTTGTCACAGTAAAACACTTGCCTATTGACCGTCTGATAAAAGTTGTCAAGACAGTAAAACACTTGCATATTGACCGTCTGTAAAGTTGTCACAGTAAAACACTTGCCTATTGACCGTCTGTAAAGTTGTCACAGTAAAACACTTGCCTATTGACCGTCTGTAAAGTTGTCACAGTAAAACACTTGCCTATTGACCGTCTGTAAAGTTGTCACAGTAAAACACTTGCATATTGACCGTCTGTAAAGTTGTCACAGTAAAACACTTGCCTATTGACCGTCTGTAAAGTTGTCACAGTAAAACACTTGCCTATTGACCGTCTGTAAAGTTGTCACAGTAAAACACTTGCCTATTGACCGTCTGTAAAGTTGTCACAGTAAAACACTTGCCTATTGACCGTCTGTAAAGTTGTCACAGTAAAACACTTGCCTATTGACCGTCTGTAAAGTTGTCACAGTAAAACACTTGCCTATTGACCGTCTGTAAAGTTGTCACAGTAAAACACTTGCCTATTGACGGTCTGTAAAGTTGTCACAGTAAAACACTTGCCTACTGACCGTCTGTAAAGTTGTCACAGTAAAACACTTGCCTATTGACCGTCTGTAAAGATGAAAAGGGCCATATATGCGACTTTATGTGTCGTAATGTTGCGACTTATTATCTACGAAACAGACATTTATTTTTTATTTACTCTAAAGGCGTAGGTTGTCTTTATTTTATTGATCATATTTGGTCGATGTGTTTGTGTATTTATGATGTGTATAAAACTTGTATCCTTTATCAAAGTTTTATCAAAGTTTTATCAAAGTTTTATGTTTTTAGTTATCAAGTTTATAAAGTGTATCCTTTATCAAAGTTTTATCAAAAGTTTTATCAAGTTTATAGTTTTTCAAATGTGTGAAACGTTGCTGTATTGTTATTGTTTTATATTTGGTGCAAAATTACAGTACTTTGTTTTTACTTGTTTTCAGTGCATATATATATATATAACGAGGGACGGGAAAAACGTGTTTTTCATTGCTATATATATATATATATAAACGAGGACGGGGAAAAACGTGTTTCTTCATTGCATATATATATATATATAAACGAGGACGGGGAAAAACGTGTTTCTTCATTGCATAATATATATATATATACGAGGGACGGGAAAAACGTGTTTCTTCATTGCTATATATATATATAAACGAGGGACGGGGGAAAAAACGTGTTTCTTCATTGCTATATATATAATTACGAGGACGGGAAAAACGTGTTTCTTCATTGCTATTATATATATATATATATACGAGGGACGATGAAAAAACGTTTTCTTCTTGTTATATATATATAAACAGGACGGGAGAAAACGTGTTTCTTCATTGCTTATATATATATATAAACGAGGACGGGAAAAAACGTGTTTCTTCATTGCTATATATATATATATATATATATATATACGAGGACAGGAAAACGTGTTTCTTCATTGCTATATATATATATACGAGGCGCATTGAAAAGTAATACCTCCAAGTCCATAACTTTGTTAATATACATAATTTACAAATGAAACATACATTTTCAGAAAGCTTGAGATGTCCACTACACAATAGAGTCATTATTTTTTGACATAGTCACCTCCACGTTCCACACACACACGCCAACGTCGAACTAGTTGTTGCATCCCGTCGAAGAAAAATCTGATGACATCAGGCGTGTCAGGAACACCTGATGCGATATGAACGAGAAGGCGATGACTTTATCTGCAGAAATGTCACTGGCGATGAGTCATGGGTGCATCATTACGACCCTGAAAACAAGCGCCAGTATATGGAATACAGGCACAAAAACTCACCCACCCCAAAAAATTCAAAACTGTCGCGTCAGCGGGAAAAGTTTTGATGGCCATTTTTTGGGACTGCCAGGGCGTAATCCACACAGAATTTTTGGAACGCGGCAATACTGTCAATTCTGATCGGTATGTGGAAACGATGAAGAAACTACGGGCAAGACTGCTACGTGTTCGTCCTGGAAAACACGCATCCTTCAACATGACAATGCTCGTCCACACACCAGTAGACAAACAGCGGCAGCATTAGAGCGTCTCAATTTTGACGACATTTTAGCGCACCCACCATATAGCCCCGATTTGGCACCTTGTGACTTTTCCTGTTCCCAAAGCTCAAGGAACATCTCAAGGGAAACAGATATGCTTCTGACGAGGATGTGGCAGCAGATGTGCGTACCTGGCTTCGTGAAAAATCATAAGATTTTTTCTTCGACGGGATGCAACAACTAGTTCGACGTTGGCGTGTGTGTGTGGAACGTGGAGGTGACTGTCGAAAAATAATGACTCTATTGTGTAGTGGACATCTCAAGCTTTCTGAAAATGTATGTTTCATTTGTAAATTATGTATATTAACAAAGTTATGGACTTGGAGGCATTACTTTTCAATGCGCCCTCGTATATACGAGGGACGGGGAAAAAAGTAATACACCATCATTTTTGGTTGTACCCACAAAACTTGTGTACAAAATGGGTTAAATTAGCTGACACAGTATACATGAAGATCTCATCTCAACGGGATTGCTATATCTGTTCAAATTATTGAATTATGGTACAGTTTCTTCTCTCTCTCCTCTCTACTCTCTCTCTCTTTCACTCTTCTCTCTCTCTCTCTCTCTTCTCTCTCTCTCTCTGTGAGGGAAGCGGAGTGGGTCTCTGTGGCTAGTGGTTAAGCCTTTGCCGTACGTTACAAAAGTCGTATGTTTGAATCCAGACCGTGCCGTTCTATTCGCGAGTGCATATTTTCCAGAAATCCATACAAACGTTGACGGAGTTCGTGATTTGTGCAATACTCTCGGCAGGTGGCATGTCACCTCTGCGGAGAGAACCAAGCCATATGGAGTAAACCCCTGCGATGAAATAAATACTTCTGTTTTAGATTATATTTTTAGACAGTTTCATACAAATAGTATAAATATTTCAAATATATTGAAGCGGCAAGAAAACAACAGCAAGACAGGTATATCAGTAGGTTAATCAATCAACATCGAACTGGTACGGTCAGTCGCTGTGCGCTGTTGAAGATATTGCGAAGAAGATCGAAGCACCTATTGACATGTCCGGAGTGCAATGAAGATATTCCAAACTGAAATTGAAACATATTTCAAATATGATAATTGTGTGCAAAGTTTCATTCTGCAATATTCATTATTTACTAAGAAAACTCATATGTTGCATTACTTGCTAACGTACCCCCGTATTTATGTATGTATATACATATCTGTTACTGTATGTTAATTCTGGTAAGTGCTACCACAATGATTATTCCCGAGAGTCGTGAACAAGTGTATTAGTATCATAATACTATCGAAGTGTTCTCTTTGAGTTAAGTACCGTCGAACTGTTGTTTCTCATTACGTACTGTTGAGTTGTGGTTTCTCATTACGTACTGTTGAGCTGTTGTTTCTCATTAGTACTGTTGATTGTTGTTTCTCATTACGTACTGTTGAGTTGTTGTTTCTCATTAGGTACTGTTGAGCTGTTGTTTCTCATTAGGTACTGTTGAGCTGTTGTTTCTCATTACGTACTGTTGAGCTGTTGTTTCTCATTACGTACTGTTGAGCTGTTGTTTCTCATTACGTACTGTTGAATTGTTGTTTCTCATTACGTACTGTTGGACTGTTGTTTCTCATTACGTACTGTTGAATTGTTGTTTCTCATTACGTACTGTTGAGTTGTTGTTTCTCATTACGTACTGTTGAGCTGTTGTTTCTCATTACGTACTGTTGAGTTGTTGTTTCTCATTACGTACTGTTGAGTTGTTGTTTCTCATTACGTACTGTTGAGTTGTTGTTTCTCATTACGGGACTGTTGAATTGTTGTTTCTCATTAGTACTGTTGAGCTGTTGTTTCTCATTAGGTACTGTTGAATTGTTGTTTCTCATTACGTACTGTTGAGTTGTTGTTTCTCATTAGGTACTGTTGAGTTGTTGTTTCTCATTAGTACTGTTGAGCTTGTTGTTTCTCATTACGTACTGTTGATCTGTTGTTTCTCATTAGGTACTGTTGAGCTGTTGTTTCTCATTAGGTACTGTTGAGCTGTTGTTTCTCATTAGGTACTGTTGAACTGTTGTTTCTCATTAGGTACTGTTGAACTGTTGTTTCTCATTAGTACTGTTAAAGCTGTTGTTTCTCATTAGGTACTGTTGAGCTGTTGTTTCTCATTAGTACTGTTGATCTGTTGTTTCTCATTAGGTACTGTTGAGCTGTTGTTTCTCATTAGGTACTGTTGAGTTGTTGTTTCTCATTAGGTACTGTTGAGTTGTTGTTTCTCATTACGTACTGTTGAGCTGTTGTTTCTCATTAGGTACCGTTGAGTTGTTGTTTCTCATTAGGTACTGTTGAGCTGTTGTTTCTCATTAGGTACTGTTGAACTGTTGTTTCTCATTAGGTACTGTTGAGTTGTGGTTTCCCATAAAGTACTGTCGACGTGTTATTTCTCATAAAGTACTGTCGAAGTATTATTATTCATAAAGTACTGTCGAAGTTCTTATTCTCAGTCACTCTCCTCTTTTTCTGTCTGTCACTCTCCTCTTTTTCTGTCTGTCACATACCATCTCCCTTTCAAGCATATTCTCGTTTTTACTCTCTCTCTTTATCTCTCTGTCACATGCTATCTCTCTATCACGCACCCTCTCTCACTCAGCACCACTTCTTTAGTCTCCTCATTATCCTGTCTCATCACCTCCTCGTTTTAGATAAAAGCTTCCCATGTTATTTGTCTACAAAACCACATTCATCATTCCTTCTGGTATATTGACCATTACTTCATATTCACTTCAATAGAATGTAAAGACCTCGCTCTCTCTCTCTCTCTCTCTCTATCTATCTATCTCTCTAGTTACCGTAGACAAATACTTATGTTGATGTCTAACTGTTCCAGACATAAAACAACCACTAGAGACAAACTGTGCTGAATCATATGCTTGACTAGACTAGGTAAAAAAACAGACACAAATCAGATTGGATGGAGAAGACTCATTCCTGCTAAAACTGCAACCAAAATGTGACCACTATTTACCGAGCCGAGTGACAGCATTGCTTGCTTCTGTGGGCGGCGTTTATTGATTGTCCTTCAGGACCTAGGAATATCAAGCCATTTTCTTTCTTCATCTCAGACAAATTGGACGTTTTTGTGGCTTCTTTGAATTCTGATGACAGTTCTTTTGAGTGATTAGTTTTCCCTTGTTGAGTAATATATTGAAATATGAAACAAAACGGAAACAGTGGATGTGTCGGAAGCTTGTATTTTGATAAGGAAACGTTCGATTAGATTTTTGTTGAGAGGAAGCTATTCTTTGACATATATAGAGAGAAGATATCAAGACAGTCAGTTGAATGCATTTAAAACTAGATGTCTACGAAATATAATTAATACAAAAGGGAGAGAATTAGGAGGTCATAAACTGGAAGAAGAAATGTCTGGTTAACTACTAGTCTTTTTCTTGCGCTCGTCTGCTATGAATTCAGTGCGCCTGGTATGGCGCTTCTGATTAATTTTTGTGTGAAGGCACCCTTTCCTTTATATCAGTGGCCTCCGCTATTCAGGCGTGCTTTCTCCGACTTGAGTGATACTCAACCGCCAGTAATAAGTGTTATAAGAAAGAGAAGATGGAGATAATTTGTCTTATGTGACAGAAAGACAAGATTCTGCACCTTTGCGTAATGTTGTTTTCCATATAACTCGATCATCATTTAGTTTCTCCCATTTGCTGGAACCAATAGAAAAGTTCTTCATTGAGCCCTTGCAGACATCCTTATATCTGAGCAGTGGTCTGCCGCGGTGCCTCTTCCCTTCAGAATGTTCACAGAAGAACCTTTGTTATGATATGCAACTATTGTCCATTCTTCTCACATGCCCTAGCCATCTTAGTCTTCTACTGCTGAGCATTCCCATGATGGAAATCAAGTTTGCATGTTGCAGTACTTCAGAGTTGGTTATCTTGTCGTATCACCTGATGTTCAAAATCTTGGGAGACATCGAAGGTGAAAGATGTTAAGTCTCCTCTCATGCCCTCAGTAGGCTCGGATGGTCAAGTTCTTATAAGATACAATGTGTCCATTAAACACCCAAAAAATAATCAATAGAATTAACAAATCATGTTCTAATCATTCTAAAATAATTCTCTAATCATGTTTTGCTTCAGAGATTTCTAGAACGGACTTTTGTTTACACTTCATAAATAGTGTTTTTTCATAAACCGTGAACGGCCTTATGCTTTGTATACACTGTATCGGAGTAACATTTGCTCTATGAGGCGCACGCACTGTCTGTTGGTGAACTGCTTATGTGACCAAACCATTTAGTTTGTTGTTTCTTGATGAAGTTTAGTTGTGATGTTATACCGACATTTGTCCTGATGTCTTCATTTCTAAATCGGTTTCTTCTTGATACTCCCAGCATTCAACTCCCAGCATTCAACTCCCAGCATTCAACTCCCAGCATTCAACTCCCAGCATTCAACTCCCAGCATTCAACTCCCAGCATTCAACTCCCAGCATTCAACTCCCAGCATTCAACTCCCAGCATTCTGAAAGTTGTAATCGTATCATGCTCAATAAGTTCCAGTCTAGTTCCAACTGATTGCCCATTTTGATAAATGGGAATGCAAATCTGTGTAGATTTGAGAAGAAAAATTCACGTGTTCTCTTGTGACAATTCATATAAATATTGGAGGAAACTTGTAGATTATTTAACGTTCAGCATTAACTGTTGTCCATCATTTGTGCGTAGACACTTCATCTCTGTCGTGACTAGTTTTCTTCTATAGTTTGATGACAGCCTCCAGGTTTGGCACAGATAGCATAATGTTGGAAGAAATATTGTGTTAAACAATGCTCTTTTAGTGTTCATTGTGATATGTTTGCAATGTAAAATCGACGCTATTTAGCCAATTCGAAATTTAAAACAAAAGATTTTGTTGGAATAACGAAGCGTTATGAAGCAATACAAATGACAAAAGAGTTTTTTTTTAATAAGAAGTGGATTAAATTAAAATGATATAAAAATGACATTACGTTACTTGAAAAAAGAAGAAATGTAACAATAATAATGAATAAAATAAGATTGTGATAAAGTAAATATGGAGAAGACCTAACAAATTTGAACAAACATCGCGTAAGAGATTTCTTGACAAAAGTGCCAAATCAATGGAGGATGGCTTAGAGACGATTGCATCAATGCTGTCATCATCATTAATGGCACCCATAGAAAAGTAGTATTTCATTCAAGCAAAACACACATTAACATCACATTATTGCTTCCAAGAGCTTCTCAACCTTTTAGACAAGGGGTTCTTAAACTGGCAGCCGCACCGTCCCATGGAGTCATGAGGCAGTATCAGAGAAAGCTTGAAACGTTATACAAACTCGTTTAGTGGATCTTCTCCTTCATGTGTTTGTTTGCTCTGTCAATGCCTGTTGTGGTATACTATTTGAAGACACTCGTCTTCTTCTTCTTCATCGAGCGCTCCATATCGACCACTTGTTCAATCACTCTGTGTCATCTGTATGTGATATGAGCATAAGAGCGATTGTACGTTGTGCCAGTTATGCGCCCACGCGTAGGCCAGTACATCCGATTTCTGCGACGCTTTTTATTTACTAATATAACTTCCCTAGGCGAACCCTACACAGAGAAAATCTTCAAACAACTAGAGGGAATGCCAGGACTCAAGATCAATGGAAAAATAATAAATAACTTAAGATATGCAGATGACACAGTATTGGTAGCAGAAAATGAACAAGATCTACAAGAATTAGTGGACCAATTGGACAGAACTAGCAAGGAATATGGATTAGACATTAACATACAGAAAACAAAAACTATGGTAATCAACAAGGAAATGGAAAAACCTAAAATGAATATAAAAATACATGGAGAATTACTACATCAAGTAAAAAGCTACTCCTATCTCGGTCAGATGATAACAGATGATGGCAGATGTATAACTGAAATTAAAAAGAGAATAGGAATGGCCAAGGATAATTTCAATAGTATGAGAAAGTTACTGACATCCAAACAAATCACAAACAGGCTAAAAATTAGAATGATCAAATGCTATATATATCCTATATTAATGTATGGCTCGAAACATGGACAATGAACAAGCAGTTAGAAGACAGAATTGATGCATTTGAGATGTGGATATATAGAAGAATAAGCAGAGTTTCATGGACAGAAAAACAGACAAATAAACAAGTTTTAGGAAAACTAGGCATGAAGAAACAATTATTAAGAGAAATAAAATTCAGACAAGTAAAGTATTTTGGGCACATAAAAAGACATGACACCATGATAAAACATTTACTAGAGGGAAAGTTGAGGGGAGAAGAGCAAGAGGAAGACCGAGAGATAAGTGGGAGGGAAACTTTAAGAAATGGACAGGTTACAGTCTGGCAGTGTGCAACACCAAGGCGAAAGACAGAGGATGCTGAGATTCATTGCAGCCAACCTTCGATGTGGAGACGGCACCTGATGATGATGATGAGGCGAACCCAACCATGTTATATGACCGAACAATTTGAGCTGTTAACTCTGTGTTAATGTTCGTTGATGCTGCATTTTAATGGAGTCTACCTTTTTGAAATGATCATAACTTGTGTCTTTTTGTTGTTCAGACTTAGACCTTTGTTGTTACTTTCTTCAAGCGCACAATATCATGAAGTTTATGCTTTCTTGTTTCATTTGTCTGTATCCAGACAGTATTCTCATCATATCGTAAGTCATTTAGATTATGTTTACATATTGCTATTATAACCCAACCGTACCTGGTTCAAACACCGCGGCGGGCAATTTGGAAGCAAATTTGTTCGTCGTAGATTTTTACGAACGGTAAAAATAAACCTCTCCGGCCAGAAAGCAATGACAAATTCGGTGAGGTCCATTTTTATCGTTAGTAAAAATCTAAGGCAACTACTTTGCAAAAATCCAAGGCAACTACTTTGCTTCCAATTGCCCGCCGTGGAGTTTGAACCAGACATGCTACAGACGCAGAAATATAGATTTGTTTTTAATAAGGAAAAAAAGGGGGAGGGGGAGTTACAACATCAGTACTGAACTTTATAAAGAAACAGAAAATTAAATGATTCAACTACATTATCAGAGAGTACTAACAGACAGGACGCCTCAAAGATCAATCTTACTCCCATACAGTGGATATAAAGCAAAAGGTGGACCACAGAAATAACAAAATCAGCGACAAAGACTATTTATGAAGCGCACACAAAAACCCGTTCTATAAATGTCTTCTTATCCTGACTCTGTGAGGCAAAACATGATTAGAGACAAGAAAGAAAGAAGATACATTTATGTTGTCTTCTGTTGCTCTTTCTATGAAAGTTATTACGATATATATAACATTGTCATTCTTATTTCATTCAATAAACACATATTGTTCTTTAGTATTTATGACCGTTATAGCAACAAAATGTCTGATTGTATACTGTCCTTATCTGGCGTCTGGGAAGTATGAATTTCTGCTTTTCTTGTATATTCTTTGCTTGATAAAGGCCTTTTGGTCGAAATGTCATGGTATTTGGTTTTTGTACTTTGTAAAACTATATTAATTTATTGTTACGTGTTTCGTCTTTGTGATCTAGTTTTACTGCAGTCTTATCTAATATCGATAACACTATTATTCTTTATCAATTTCTATGATTCTGCTTGTCATTCTTCTCATCAGTATTCTTACCAGTATCTTTATCGTATGTCGCTTGAGACTAATAATGCTGTTATCTTTACATTCAAATGTTCTTGGTTTCTTTGGCACGGCAATAAATATGGATTTCAGTTTCTTGTTTGGAATGCGTCCAATGTCATATGTCGTTTATCCGTTTTGTTATGTCTTCTATTCCTAGATTTCCCAGAGCTAGCATTTCTTTTACTGTTATGTTATCTGGGTATGAAGACCGTTCTCTCGTAATGTGCTTGAAATCTATCTGGTTGTGCACGGGGAAAAAACCCGCTCGTCTGCAGGCCTAGGTAATGGGTGCCATAAGAAGTAAGATTGTGGTTTGAATCCTGTGCTTGGTAAATTGTTGTGTCTTTTCGCAGATCCTTAATACGTGTTTACTGTCTCTATCAATTTACCATATTCATTGGCTTCTGTACTTCCCCTTGGGGGTTCTTTAAACAAACTTATTATTCACTTGGAATCATCATTAATTGTGTCGGCAAGTATTATTGGACACTTGCATTTGTCTTGTATACTTTTGTTATGATCTATCCTTAAATATACACACTGTTTTCTGTTGATCTTATCAGAAGAGAATCCTAGAAGATTATTCTGTAGTATTTGTTTTCAAAGTCACCAACTAGGTTCCAGACTTGTCAACAAATAATGATAAATAATCAAACAAATACTTCACAAGTATTGGAATCTCTTGTTAAACATAATTTAAAAACCAAACAAAGAATACAAATTATGCGAGACAACATTGAATAAAATCACAAGCCACCGAACGACAGCAACGTCTTGCTGAAATACAACTTTATGCCAACTATTAACATTGATAGACGCAGTAGCGTAGTTGTTAGTGAACTCGATTCTTAGCCTAGTTAGTTAGTTTATGCCTTTCGAGCCAAAGGCGGCACATAGGGCAGAGGTTTTAGATCTCCATGTGATACGGTTCTTTGCTAGCAGTTGGAGATCTTGTATGGTTTTACATCCCAATAGTTTACTTTCTTGTTGGATGGTTCTTCGAAGAGTGGTCTTTGGTCTTCCACGTTTTCTTTTCCCAGTGGTATGCCTAGTGGTATGGGTTCAATTCCACGGTGGGTGTGGAATTTTTCAGACCGTAATAGCTCTTAGGTCGACCCAGCCTCTATTGGGTACCAGAAAAAGCACTGGGAAGTCAAGGCGGCCGGCGTGATTTTGACCACACCACCCATCGTGTGCCGACTGTCAATGAAAAATACGGGCCTAATACCATATTACCCGTATACCACGTGGTCTAACAAGGGTTTCTTGACTTTACTATTAACATTAAAACGTACCGTAGCCTTTTCAGACCTTAGGTTGTAAAGTACCTATCACTTCACATTTCTAGTGTCTAGTATGCAGGAGGTAGGAGGCCAATTCCTTTCCTCGCTTGTGAAACATCGAGTGTGAGACTGAGATGCACCCCTTTTTTTTACCCATTCGATAGGCGAACGCTTATACATTACACTAATCTGGTACCAACAATTAACTTAGTATAACACTTCGTATTGTACATTCCACTAATCTGTTACCAACAATTAACTTGTAGTAATAAACACTTCGTATTGTACATTACACTAATCTGGTACCAACAATTAACTTGATTAAATAAACACTTCGTATTGTACATTACGCTAATCTGGTACCAACAATTAACTTAGATTAAATAAACACTTCGTATTGTACATTACGCTAATCTGGTACCAACAATTAACTTGATTAAATAAACACTTCGTATCGTACATGCCGTTAGGGATTTATTATTGGATTGTATATGTTAGATCTGCTATCCAAGAAGTCTGCATTTTTTCTCTCTCTTGTATCCTTTGTTTGATAAAGACAGTTTGGTCGAAACGTCGTTGTATATTGTTGTTATAATGTGTATAAAACTACAGAACTTTATTTGCTACGTATTTCGACTATTCTAATGACTAGATTTCTAACGCTAACAAGTCAAACAATTGTTGATGTGGTAATAATTATGAGAATACTTATATGAAAGTTTCAAAGAGAGTCAATCAGTTTGTGTGAAAGAATTCAGAAAGTTTGAGGAAGTTGACGTCGGTTTCCATGGAGCTGAGTAAATTCTTCGAGGACAATGTTACGGTTATCATTGATCGTATCCAGGATCGTATCTCCAACAAGCTGCCTCTTAGTCTTCCTAGTTCGCCTGTCAGGCATGCTATGGCGCCACTGACGCCACTCAGAGAGTTCAGGGGCAAGGATGGCTCCCCATCTAACAAGGCCGTTGGCTTCTATCGTGACGAGAATCAGGTGATTAGAATGTAATAAAACACACACATGTTCTTTTTCAGACTATCTTTCCTTAATGAACATGTGTTTTTATTGATGTGTGTATGCATGCGTACTCTGTACATGTATGTGTGCATGATGTGTGTATGTATGTATTCTGTGTGCATGATGTGTGTATGTATGTATTCTGTGTGCATGATGTGTGTGTGTATGTATGTATGTATGCATGTATTCTGTGTGCATACGGGCTGTGTACATGTATGTGTGCTGTGTACATGTATGTGTGCGGTATGATTTTTACGTGCATGAGATTATGTATGGTTAGAGCAACAGTTTATATACTTTCCCTCCCTCTTGTCACGTCTATCTTGTCATATTGACTTCATTCATATCTTTACACTTCATCTTTCCTTCAGTTTTGTCATCTGTTTCATGGTCTCTTGGTGTTGACGTATAGTTTCGTCCAAATGATAAGACATATGTCCTTAATATCCTTCATGCCTTTACACTGTATGCTTCTGTTAGTATGTTTCTGTTAGTATGTTTGTATGTTTCTGTTAGTATGCTTCTGTTTGTATGTTTCTGTTTGTATGTTTCTGTTAGTATGTTTCTGTTTGTATGTTTCTGCTTGTATGTTTCTGCTTGTATGTTTCTGCTTGTATGCTTCTGTTTGTATGCTTCTGTTTGTATGTTTCTGTTTGAATGTTTCTGTCTGTATGTTTCTGTCTGTATGTTTCTGTCTGTATGTTTCTGTTTGTATGTTTCTGTTAGAATGTTTCTGTTTGTATGTTTCTGTTTGTATGTTTCTGTCTGTATGCTCGTTAGTATGTTTATGTAGAATGTTCTGTTAGTATGTTTCTGTTTGTATGTTTCTGTTTGTATGTTTCTGTTAGTATGTTTCTGTTGTATTTTCTGTTTGTATGTTTCTGTTTGTATGTTTCTGTTTGTATGTTTCGTTGTATGTTTCTGTTTGATGCTCTGTTTGAATGTTTCTGTTTGTATGTTTCGTTGTATGTTCGTTTGATGTTTCTGTTTGAATGTTTCTGTTTGTATGTTTCTGTTTGTATGTTTCTGTTTGTATGTTTCTGTTTGTATGTTTCTGTTTGAATGTTTCTGTTTGTATGTTTCTGTTTGTATGTTTCTGTCTGTATGTTTCTGTTTGTTCTCAACTAAAATATGTATATTACTAGCAAACGTTTGCCACTCGATCTGTAGTTTTATTTTGCTCTGACTTGTGACAGGGTAAAAAGAAGGATGATACAAGTGACACGTTCAGACAACGGAGCTGGACGACAGATAGTGAAACCAGTTGGACATCCAGGGTAAGTACAACGCCTTGACACCGTCATGTTTTGTTATGTCAGCTTGTTAAAGTTCTCATGTTTATCACTCACTTCCAAAATACTATTACTAAACCGTCTTGTTCCCAATCTACAACTGCTGCTACTACTATTACTACTAACTACTATTACTACGACTACTATAACTACTAGTGCAACAACTACTACTAACTACTACTACTACTGATACTTCTACTAATACTACTGCTGATATAACAACTGATACTACTACTACTGTTGCTGCTGATACTACTACTACTACTGCTCCAGCTAGTCTCACTTGAAATCTGTCACTGGTTTGTTGATCAGGTAATGGAAAAGTTAGGCAAGAATACAACTAGCCAATCACTGGAAACCATAATTAAAAAACGAAGACAGAGATGGAAGGGGCACATATTTTCGTATACCAGTAGAGGGCATATATTTCGTATACCAGTAGAGGGCATGCATTTCGTATACCAGTAGTGGGCATATATTTCGTATAAGTAGTGGGCATCGTTTAGGGCAGCTCTCCGGTGGACAACGGATGGAAAAATAAGATATGTACGCCCAAAGGAAACACGGAGAATAACTGAAAAGAGAATTAAAATAGTGTACCTAACTTGGAAAACAGTGGTTAGAAAGACGACAGATTAGCAACGGACATCTCTTGATAGCGGTGTGTGTCATGCTGGAGACAAAAAGGATATAGCAACTAGATACATAATCTATCCAGCTCATTGACAACTGTGACAGTGTAGTAATAGTAGTACCACCGTGTGGTAGTAGTAGTAGTAGTAGTAGTACCACCATGTGGTAGTAGTAGTAGTACCACCATGTGGTAGTAGTAGTAGTACCACCGTGTGGTAGTAGTAGTAGTACCACCGTGTGGTAGTAGTAGTAGTACCACCGTGTGGTAGTAGTAGTAGTACCACCGTGTGGTAGTAGTACCACCGTGTGGTAGTAGTAGTAGTACCACCGTGTGGTAGTAGTAGTAGTACCACCGTGTGGTAGTAGTAGTAGTACCACCGTGTGGTATGTAGTAGAGTACCACCGTGGTGTGCTTGTAGTAGTAGTACCACCGTGTGGTATGTAGTAGTAGTACCACCGTGTGGTATGTAGTAGTAGTACCACCGTGTGGTATGTAGTAGTAGTACCACCGTGTGGTATGTAGTAGTAGTACCACCGTGTGGTATGTAGTAGTAGTACCACCGTGTGGTATGTAGTAGTAGTACCACCGTGTGGTATGTAGTAGTAGTACCACCGTGTGGTATGTAGTAGTAGTACCACCGTGTGGTATGTAGTAGTAGTACCACCGTGTGGTATGTAGTAGTAGTACCACCGTGTGGTATGTAGTAGTAGTACCACCGTGTGGTATGTAGTAGTAGTAGTAGTACCACCGTGTGGTATGTAGTAGTAGTAGTAGTACCACCGTGTGGTATGTAGTAGTAGTAGTAGTACCACCGTGTGGTATGTAGTAGTAGTAGTAGTACCACCTGTGGATGTAGTAGTAGTAGTAGTGTGGTAGTATGTAGTAGTACCACCGTGTGGTATGTAGTAGTAGTAGTAGTACCACCGTGTGGTATGTAGTAGTAGTAGTACCACCGTGTGGTATGTAGTAGTAGTAGTAGTACCACCGTGTGGTATGTAGTAGTAGTACCACCGTGTGGTATGTAGTAGTAGTAGTACCACCGTGTGGTATGTAGTAGTAGTAGTACCACCGTGTGGTATGTAGTAGTAGTAGTAGTAGTACCACCGTGTGGTAGTAGTGTAGTAGTAGTAGTAGTACCACCGTGTGGTATGTAGTAGTAGTAGTAGTACCACCGTGTGGTATGTAGTAGTAGTAGTAGTACCACCGTGTGGTATGTAGTAGTAGTAGTAGTACCACCGTGTGGTATGTAGTAGTAGTAGTAGTACCACGTGTGAGTATGTAGTAGTAGTACCACCGTGTGGTATGTGAGTAGTAGTACCACCGTGTGGTATGTAGCAGTAGTAGTAGTACCACCGTGTGGTATGTAGTAGTAGTAGTAGTAGTACCACCGTGTGGTATGTAGTAGTAGTAGTAGTACCACCGGTGTGTAGTAGTACATGTAGTAGTAGTAGTAGTACCACCGTGTGGTATGTAGTAGTAGTAGTAGTACCACCGTGTGGTAGTAGTAGTAGTACCACCATGTGGTAGTAGTAGTAGTAGTACCACCGTGGTGAGTGAGTACCACTGTGTGGGTAGTAGAGTAGTACCACGTGTGGTAGTAGAGTAGTAGTACCACCGTGTGTAGTAGTAGTGAGTAGTACCACCGTGTGGTATGTAGTAGTGTAGTAGTACCACCGTGTGTAGTAGTAGTAGTAGTAGTACCACCGTGTGGTATGTAGTAGTAGTAGTACCATCGTGTGGTAGTGTAGTAGTAGTAGTAGTACCACGTGTGGTATGTAGTAGTAGTAGTAGAGTAGTACCACCGTGTGGTATGTAGTAGTAGTAGTAGTAGTACCACCGTGTGGTATGTAGTAGTAGTAGTAGTAGTACCACCGTGTGGTATGTAGTAGTAGTAGTAGTAGTAGTACCACCGTGTGGTATGTAGTAGTAGTAGTAGTAGTAGTACCACCGTGTGGTATGTAGTAGTAGTAGTAGTAGTAGTAGTACCACCGTGTGGTATGTAGTAGTAGTAGTAGTAGTAGTAGTACCACCGTGTGGTATGTAGTAGTAGTAGTAGTAGTACCACCGTGTGGTATGTAGTAGATGTAGTAGTAGTAGTACCACCGTGTGGTATGTAGTAGTAGTAGTAGTAGTAGTAGTACCACCGTGTGGTATGTAGTAGTAGTAGTAGTAGTAGTAGTACCACCGTGTGGTATGTAGTAGTAGTAGTAGTAGTAGTAGTACCACCGTGTGGTATGTAGTAGTAGTAGTAGTACCACCGTGTGGTATGTAGTAGTAGTAGTAGTAGTAGTACCACCGTGTGGTATGTAGTAGTAGTAGTAGTAGTAGTACCACCGTGTGGTAGTGTAGTAGTAGTCAGTAGTAGTAGTCAGTAGTAGTAGTAGTACCACCGTGTGGTTGTAAGTAGTAGTAGCATGTTAGTAGTAGTAGTCACCGTGTGGTATGTAGTAGTAGTAGTAGTAGTAGTCACCGTGTGAGTATGTATAATGTAGTAGTAGTAGTACACCGTTGTGTGTAGTAGTAGTAGTTACCACCGTGTGGTATGTAGTAGTAGTAGTAGTTGAAACGCGGAGTGTAGTAGTAGTAGTACCAAACCCTGTGAGTAGAGTAGTAGTAGTAGCTACACCGGTGTGTAATTAGCAGATGTTGCTGAGTAACAAAACAGTGATAGAGTAGTAGTACTTAGAGGCTTGCTCACAGTGTGGAACATCTGAAGCTGTTCGTAGAACACATGTGGTAGTAGTGATAGAGCTTTCATCACCCGTGGAACATCCTGGAAGCAGACTGTTCTGACTAAGAACAAAACAATGATAGAAGTAGCACGCTGACTTAGAGAGCTTGCTTCATCACCTCGTGGAACATCCTGGAAGCAGACTGTTCTGACTGAGAACAAAACAGTGATAGAAGTAGCACGCTGACTTAGAGAGCTTGCTTCATCACCTCGTGGAACATCCTGGAAGCAGACTGTTCTGACTAAGAACAAAACAATGATAGAAGTAGCACGCTGACTTAGAGAGCTTGCTTCATCACCTCGTGGAACATCCTGGAAGCAGACTGTTCTGACTACGAACAAAACAATGATAGAAGTAGCACGCTGACTTAGAGAGCTTGCTTCATCATCTCGTGGAACATCCTGGAAGCAGACTGTTCTGACTACGAACAAAACAGTGATAGAAGTAGCACGCTGACTTAGAGAGCTTGCTTCATCATCTCGTGGAACATCCTGGAAGCAGACTGTTCTGACTAAGAACAAAACAATGATAGAAGTAGCACGCTGACTTAGAGAGCTTGCTTCATCACCTCGTGGAACATCCTGGAAGCAGACTGTTCTGACTACGAACAAAACAGTGATAGAAGTAGCACGCTGACTTAGAGAGCTTGCTTCATCACCTCGTGGAACATCCTGGAAGCAGACTGTTCTGACTGAGAACAAAACAGTGATAGAAGTAGCACACTGACTTAGAGAGCTTGCTTCATCACCTCGTGGAACATCCTGGAAGCAGACTGTTCTGACTAAGAACAAAACAATGATAGAAGTAGCACGCTGACTTAGAGAGCTTGCTTCATCACCTCGTGGAACATCCTGGAAGCAGACTGTTCTGACTACGAACAAAACAGTGATAGAAGTAGCACGCTGACTTAGAGAGCTTGCTTCATCACCTCGTGGAACATCCTGGAAGCAGACTGTTCTGACTAAGAACAAAACAATGATAGAAGTAGCACGCTGACTTAGAGAGCTTGCTTCATCACCTCGTGGAACATCCTGGAAGCAGACTGTTCTGACTACGAACAAAACAATGATAGAAGTAGCACGCTGACTTAGAGAGCTTGCTTCATCATCTCGTGGAACATCCTGGAAGCAGACTGTTCTGACTAAGAACAAAACAATGATAGAAGTAGCACGCTGACTTAGAGAGCTTGCTTCATCACCTCGTGGAACATCCTGGAAGCAGACTGTTCTGACGACGAACAAAACAGTGATAGAAGTAGCACACTGACTTAGAGAGCTTGCTTCATCATCTCGTGGAACATCCTGGAAGCAGACTGTTCTGACTACGAACAAAACAATGATAGAAGTAGCACGCTGACTTAGAGAGCTTGCTTCATCACCTCGTGGAACATCCTGGAAGCAGACTGTTCTGACTACGAACAAAACAATGATAGAAGTAGCACGCTGACTTAGAGAGCTTGCTTCATCACCTCGTGGAACATCCTGGAAGCAGACTGTTCTGACCAGAACAAAACAGTGATAGAAGTAGCACACTGACTTAGAGAGCTTGCTTCATCACCTCGTGGAACATCCTGGAAGCAGACTGTTCTGACTAAGAACAAAACAATGATAGAAGTAGCACGCTGACTTAGAGAGCTTGCTTCATCACCTCGTGGAACATCCTGGAAGCAGACTGTTCTGACTACGAACAAAACAGTGATAGAAGTAGCACGCTGACTTAGAGAGCTTGCTTCATCACCTCGTGGAACATCCTGGAAGCAGACTGTTCTGACTAAGAACAAAACAATGATAGAAGTAGCACGCTGACTTAGAGAGCTTGCTTCATCACCTCGTGGAACATCCTGGAAGCAGACTGTTCTGACTACGAACAAAACAATGATAGAAGTAGCACGCTGACTTAGAGAGCTTGCTTCATCATCTCGTGGAACATCCTGGAAGCAGACTGTTCTGACTAAGAACAAAACAATGATAGAAGTAGCACGCTGACTTAGAGAGCTTGCTTCATCACCTCGTGGAACATCCTGGAAGCAGACTGTTCTGACGATAACAAAACAGTGATAGAAGTAGCACACTGACTTAGAGAGCTTGCTTCATCATCTCGTGGAACATCCTGGAAGCAGACTGTTCTGACTACAACAAACAATGATAAGTAGACTGACTTAGAAGCTTGCTTATCACCTCGTGGAACATCCTGAAGCAGACTGTTCTGACTCACGAACAAAACAATGATAGATAGCACGCTGACTTAGAGCTTGCTTCATCACCTCGTGGAACATCCTGAAGCAGACTTGATCTCAGAGAACAAAACAATGACCAACATTATCTTCTAAATGATCTAAAGATAAATGGTTGACCTCATTTCCTTGGATTATCCTTATAAGAATTGCTCTCTTTCTCTCTCTTCACAGAACTGTGCTACATGTTGAAGTATTGCTCAAAGCACGAACTCTGTAGCTCCTGCAACAATATTAGATATCTCCAGAAAAGATGCACTCATGAACAGAAGGGCACAGTCTGGTTTCAAACCCACGATCTTTAGAACACAAGCAAAGGCGTAACTCTTAGCCCAGATCCTAATGCGATTCTGTTATAGAGATCTTTCCTCTTTAATCTTGCTGTTTTTCTCTCTAGATTCATCCACAACATCCACCCCAGATGTCTCACCATCGTCTCCAATGGAAAGGAATTTCAAGCGACTATCCCAGTCCACCATCTTCTCCAGCCATCACCAAAAGCACTACCATGGAAAATCTTGGACATTCTCACTCAGATCTTCAGTTGACCAGCGAAGAGATGTTAACCATAACACAACAGCAAGTCCTAAGAGAACAATGTTAGTAATAGATCAAATGCTTGTATCAGAAACAGATATCACAATTGAAAGAAGTCAACTGTGTTTTTTTTGGTGGTCTTGTTTAAATAGTTGCACATCGAAAAAATGTTTGCCTTTACAACAGTCACTTTGCATTTCTGTTTTTTTCTCCTCATCCTTTGATAGTCTTGTCTTTCTATCTGTGAGGATCTATCTTCTATCATTGCTGTTCTTATCTTCTATCATTTCTGTTCTTATCTTCTATCATTGTTGTTCTTATCTTCTATCATTGTTGTTCTTATCTTCTGTCATTGCTGTTCTTATCTTCTATCATTTCTGTTCTTATCTTCTATCATTGTTCTTATCTTCTATCATTGTTGTTCTTATCTTCTATCATTGTTGTTCTTTTCTTCTTTCATTGTTCTTATCTTCTTTCATTGCTGTTCTTATCTTCTATCATTTCTGTTCTTATCTTCTATCATTGTTGTTCTTATCTTCTGTCATTGCTGTTCTTATCTTCTATCATTTCTGTTCTTATCTTCTATCATTGTTGTTCTATCTTCTATCATTGTTGTTCTTATCTTCTGTCATTGCTGTTCTTATCTTCTATCATTGCTGTTCTTATCTTCTATCATTGCTGTTCTTATCTTTTATCATTGCTGTTCTTATCTTCTATCATTGCTGTTCTTATCTTTTATCATTGCTGTTCTTATCTTCTTTCATTGCTGTTCTTATCTTCTTTCATTGCTGTTCTTATCTTCTATCATTTCTGTTCTTATCTTCTATCATTGTTGTTCTTATCTTCTGTCATTGTTGTTCTTATCTTCTGTCATTGCTGTTCTTATCTTCTGTCATTGCTGTTCTTATCTTCTATCATTGTTCTTATCTTCTATCATTGTTGTTCTTATCTTCTATCATTGTTGTTCTTATCTTCTATCATTGTTGTTCTTATCTTCTATCATTGCTGTTCTTATCTTCTATCATTGTTGTTCTTATCTTCTATCATTGCTGTTCTTATTTTCTATCATTGCTGTTCTTATCTTCTATCATTGCTGTTCTTATCTTCTATCATTGCTGTTCTTACCTTCTATCATTGCTATCTGATAGCATTGTCTACTGCTTAGTCATGGTACTGGCCACTCAGTAGTGTTGTATATAACTTAACAAATTCACTGATCGTACTGGTCACTCAGTGGTACTGGTCACTCAGTGGTGTTGGTCACTCGGTGGTACTGGTCACTCAGTGGTGTTGGTCACTCAGTGGTACTGGTCACTCAGTGGTACTGGTCACTCAGTGGTACTGGTCACTCCGTGGTGTTGGTCACTCTGGGGTACTGGTCACTCAGTGGTGTTGTATGTAACTCAACAAATTCACTGATGGTACTGAATATTTAATAATGAGCTGATGAAGGCATATTTACAGAAGTAGTATTTACATATTGATCACTTAATTATCTCTAGATATTATCCATATGAGACTATCCACTGAAATATCTCTAGATATTATCCATATGAAATTATCCACTGAAATATCTCTAGATATTATCCATATGAAATTATCCGCTGAAATATCTCTAGATATTATCCATATGAAATTATCCGCTGAAATATCTCTAGATATTATCCATATGAAATTATCCGCTGAAATATCTCTAGATATTATCCATATGAAATTATCCACTGAAATATCTCTAGATATTATCCATATGAAATTATCCGCTGAAATATCTCTAGATATTATCCATATGAAATTATCCGCTGAAATATCTCTAGATATTATCCATATGAAATTATCCGCTGAAATATCTCTAGATATTATCCATATGAAATTATCCGCTGAAATATCTCTAGATATTATCCATATGAAATTATCCACTAATAAGTACATCTTTCTTTTGTTAGGTTTCTACTATCCACTAGCAGCCTCCAGCAGTCAGACAGTCTGTCCTCATCCGCTGCAGGCTCACCGCTGGAGGACACAACCTTGCTGACTACTTCTCGACGTCCCAGCACCTCCTCCTGGCGGAAGGCCATCTTCAACAAAGTGTGCACACCACAGCATTCAATAGAATTTGGTTTGTCATTGACTCAATATTTTCTCATTCCATCATCAGAACACAGACATTACATCATCAAAACATAGACATTCATTACAGCATCATAACATGGACACAGACATTACAGCATCAAAACATGGACACAGACATTACATCATCAAAACATGGAAACAGTAATTCCATCATCAAAACATGGACACAGACATTCTAGCATGTACTGGTACATACACAATCATCCATTTTTTTTTTTCGATCCAGAAGCACTTGAGCTTTTCAGCTCTTCGCTCGGTGCCATGGACATCGTAACCCTTCGGTTCGGTGCCATGAACACCATAAATCTGCAGAATCTGTGGCTTTTTCTGCCATCCTGCGGAATTGAACCCACACACACAGAGGGATAGTCACCCGTAGTCCAACGTGCTACGAACACGCTGGGCAGACGGGCCACAATCATCCATAGACACATATACACTCACTGACTAATTCAATTACTCATACACACATATGATAAAGAGTTTAAAGAGGATAATGTTCACCTACGTTTGTCCTGTACAAAATGTGTTCTACCACAGTTTATCTTGAGACTTGGATATCTGTGCATTTTGTTCCATCGAACACATCCATTGTCAGCACTGCATTTTTGAAAATAGATTTTCCATTCCTCTTGAATCCCTCCTACAAACATGCTTGCTTAGCCAGATAGCTGTGATGCAGCCTATTACTAGGACCACAGAAAGTTTATGCCTACTAATAAGTCAATAGAGAACAGATCGTCATCTTTCTAATACAAACAGGGCACAATAGGCTGAGGTACCATCTGTTTAACAAGTACAAAATAGGCCCTGTTTAACAAGTACAAAATAGGCCCTTCTTACATATGCACATGTGGCACCAACAACTTGACAGAGACACACATCCTGCAAGAGTGTCCATCATACTATTAACAGAGGAAGCACAGACGACCAACCCCCATTTCAGTCCAAGACAAGCTATATGGAGATGTACACAGACTCCAGTTCATGTCAGTCCAAGACAAGCTATATGGAGATGTACACAGAGTTCAGTTGACCACTAACTACTTTAGAAGTATACAAGTTCATGTCAGTCCAAGACAAGCTATATGGAGATGTACATAGACTTCAGTTGACCACTAACTACTTTCAAAATATACAAGTAAATTGAAAAACATTGAAAGAAGAATACTAGAACCAAGAACTGTAGTAGGTTCTTGGTTTACAATCATTTCATTGAATATATCTTAGTGCCTCTAGATGATAAGTGTGAATGGGGGTCTCAGTGGCCAAATGGTTACGTCGTTTGCCTGTCGTACTGAAGGTTGGGGGTTTGAACCAGGATCGAGACACATGTGCAATTTTTTCGTGAGATCTTAGGATTGTTGCTGAAATTACAGAGTTCATCCTTTGGGCAATGCTCTGGGCAGATGGCATGCTATTTCTGCCAACAGGGATGGAGCCATATGGGAAAACCTGGTGCAATGAAGTCAATCCTTCACTTTTAGATAAGTCCAAGACAATAATGCAGAATAAGATAGCAAGACAAAAATTCTTGCAAACATAGCTCAGAAATAAGATAGCAAGACAAAATTTGCAAACATAGCTCAGAAATAAGATAGCAAGACAAAAGTTCTTGCAAACAAACTGAGAAATAAACATGTATAGAAGCATGTGACAGGAAGGAGATTGAGAATGCAAGAAATTCTCTGCATGAAATAACAAAACTGATGAACAACACAAATGAACATCTAAAGTATTGTAATGCTGAAACAACAAATGATCGGGAAATAACTTGACTGGGAAATACTGCTTGACATGGCACATGATGATGCTGAATGCTTATGTTAAGCAAATCTCCATCATATGTTGTATGTCAATAGAAACAATGGCTAGGAGAGCTCTCTGATGGACATTGCATGGGAGGGAAAATGCTTGGATGTTCAAAGGAAAGATGGAAAAAACTGTGAAAAAGAGTTGAAAAGATTGTAACCTGATGTGGGAAGCAATTGCTAGACAGGAGACAGTAAGGCTTCTTTCTTTTTTCTGTATTTTTCTCTAATCTTGTTACACTCACGCATCAGGATAAGAGATTTCTTCAACAGACTTTTGTGTGCTCTTCATAAACAGTGTCTTTTGTCACCTCTGTTATCTTCTAGGTCCACCTTTTGCGTGGACATTCTTATACTTTGTATCCACTCTATCGGAGTAGCATTTGAGGTGCACTGTCTGTTGGTAATCTGCTTGTGTGGCCAAACCATTTAATTTGTTGTTTATTGATGAATGTCAGTACTGATGTTGTACCCACTTTTTCTCTGTCTTCATTTCTAAACCGGTCTCTTCTTGTTACACCCAGCATTCTACATAGATACTTCATCTCTGTCGTGACTAGTTTTCTTCTATCGTTTGATATCAGAGTCCAAGTTTGGCACTGATAGCATAATGTTGAAGAAAGATTGTTGAAAGCCTCTAAGTGTTCATGGTGGCATGTTTGCATTTCAAATCAGAAAGCAACAATGGAAACTCTAGGAAGCTTTATGTATCCAATGGGAATCTCTAGTGGAAGCTTTATGTATCAATGGAATCTCTAGTGAAGCTTTATGTATCCAATGGAATCTCTAGTGAAGCTTTATGTATCCAATGGAACTCTAGTGAAGTTTATGTATCCAATGGAACTCTAGTGAAGCTTTATGTATCCAATGGAATCTCTAGTGAAGCTTTATGTATCAATGGAAATCTCTAGTGAAGCTTTATGTATCCAATGGAAATCTCTAGTGAAAGCTTTATGTATCCAATGGAAATCTCTAGTGGAAGCTTTATGTATCCAATGGAAATCTCTAGTGGAAGCTTTATGTATCCAATGGAATCTCTAGTGAAGCTTTATGTATCCAATGGAATCTCTAGTGGAAGCTTTATGTATCAATGGGAATCTCTAGTGGAAGCTTTATGTATCAATGGAATCTCTAGTGAGCTTATGTATCCAATGGAATCTCTAGTGGAAGCTTTATGTATCCAATGGAATCTCTAGTGGAAGCTTTATGTATCCAATGAACTCTAGTGAGCTTTATGTATCCAATGGAATCTCTAGTGAAGCTTTATATCCAATGGAAATCTCTAGTGAAGCTTTATGTATCCAATGGGAATCTCTAGTGGAAGCTTATGATCAATGGAATCTTAGTGAAGCTTTATGTATCCAATGGAATCTCTAGTGAAGCTTTATGTATCCAATGAATCTCTAGTGAAGCTTTATGTATCCAATGGAAATCTCTAGTGGAAGCTTATGTATCCAATGGGAATTCTAGTGAGCTTTATGTATCCAATGAATCTCTAGTGGAAGCTTTATGTATCCAATGAATCTCTAGTGAAGCTTTATGTATCCAAGGGAATTCTAGTGAAGCTTTATGTATCCAATGAATCTCTAGTGGAAGTTTATGTATCAATGGAATCTCTAGTGAAGCTTTATGTATCCAATGGAATCTCTAGTGAGCTTTATGTATCCAATGGAATCTCTAGTGGAAGCTTTATGTATCCAATGGAATCTCTAGTGAAGCTTTATGTATCCAATGGAAATCTCAGTGGAAGCTTTATGTATCCAATGGAACTTAGTGGAAGCTTTATGATCCAATGGAATCTCTAGTGAAGCTTTATGTATCAATGAATCTCTAGTGGAAGCTTTATGTATCCAATGGGAATCTCTAGTGGAAGCTTTATATCCAATGGAATCTCTAGTGGAGCTTTATGTATCCAATGAATCTCTAGTGAGCTTTATGTATCCAATGGAATCTCTAGTGAAGCTTTATGTATCAATGAACTCTAGTGGAAGCTTTATGTATCCAATGGAATCTCTAGTGGAAGCTTATGTATCCAATGGAATCTAGTGAGCTTTATGTATCCAATGGAATCTCTAGTGAAGCTTATGTATCCAATGGAATTCTAGTGAGTTTTGATCCAATGGAACTCTAGTGAGCTTTATGATCCAATGGAATCTCTAGTGAAGCTTTATGTATCCAATGGAAACTCTAGTGAGCTTTATGTATCCAATGGGAATCTCTAGTGGAAGCTTTATGTATCCAATGGGAATCTCTAGTGAAAGCTTTATGTATCCAATGGAAATCTCTAGTGGAAGCTTTATTATCCAATGGGAATCTCTAGTGGAAGCTTTATGTATCCAATGGGAATCTCTAGTGGAAGCTTTATGTATCAATGAATTTAGTGAAGCTTATGTATCCAATGGAAATCTCTAGTGGAAGCTTTATGTATCCAATGGGAATCTCTAGTGAAAGCTTTATGTATCCAATGGGAATCTTAGTGAAGCTTTATGTATCCAATGGAATCTCTAGTGGAAGTTTAGTATCCAATGGAACTTAGTGGAAGCTTTATGTATCCAATGGAATCTCTAGTGAGCTTTATGTATCCAATGGGAATCTTAGTGAAGCTTTATGTATCAATGAAATCTCTAGTGAAGCTTTATGTATCCAATGGAATTCTAGTGGAAGCTTTATGTATCCAATGGAAACTTAGAGCTTATATCAATAATTCAGTGAAGCTTTATGTATCAATGGAATCTCTAGTGAAGCTTAGTATCCAAGGAATCTCTAGTGGGTTTATGTATCCAATGGAATTCTAGTGGCTTTATGTATCAATGGAATCTTAGTGGAAGCTTTATGTATCAATGGAAATCTCTAGTGAAGCTTTATGTATCCAATGGAATCTTAGTGAAGCTTATATCAATGGGAATTCTAGTGGAAGCTTTATTTGTATCCAATGGAATCTCTAGTGGAAGCTTTATGATCCAATGGAATCTCTAGTGGAGCTTTATGTATCCAATGGGAATCTCTAGTGGAAGCTTATGTATCCAATGAATCTTAGTGAAGCTTTATGTATCAATGGAACTTAGTAAGCTTTATGTATCCAATGGGAATCTCTAGTGGAAGCTTTATGTATCAATGGGAATCTCAGTAGCTTTATGTATCCAATGGAATCTCTAGTGAGCTTTAGTATCAATGAATCTCTAGTGAAGCTTTATGTATCAATGGAATCTCTAGTGAAGCTTTATGTATCAATGGAATCTCTAGTGGAAGCTTTATGTATCCAATGAATCTCTAGTGGAAGCTTTATGTATCCAATGGAACTCTAGTGAAGCTTTAGTTCAATGGAATCTCTAGTGAAGCTTTATGATCCAATGGAAATCTCTAGTGGAAGCTTTATGTATCCAATGGAAATCTCTAGTGGAAGCTTTATGTATCCAATGGGAATCTCTAGTGGAAGCTTTATGTATCCAATGGGAATCTCTAGTGGAAGCTTTATGTATCCAATGGAAATCTCTAGTGGAAGCTTTATGTATCCAATGGAAATCTCTAGTGGAAGCTTTATGTATCCAATGGAATCTCTAGTGAAGCTTTATGTATCCAATGGAAATCTCTAGTGGAAGCTTTATGTATCCAATGGAAATCTCTAGTGAAAGCTTTATGTATCCAATGGAAATCTCTAGTGGAAGCTTTATGTATCCAATGGGAATCTCTAGTGAAAGCTTTATGTATCCAATGGAATCTCTAGTGAAGCTTTATGTATCCAATGGAATCTCTAGTGGAAGCTTTATGTATCCAATGGAATCTCTAGTGGAAGCTTTATGTATCCAATGGAATCTCTAGTGGAAGCTTTATGTATCCAATGGGAATCTTAAGTGGACAGCTTTATGTATCCAATGGGAATCTCTAGTGAAGCTTTATGTATCCAATGGAATCTCTAGTGGAAGCTTTATGTATCCAATGGGAATCTCTAGTGGAAGCTTTATGTATCCAATGAACTCTAGTGAAGCTTTATGTATCCAATGGAATCTCTAGTGGAAGCTTTATAATATCTCTGAATTTTGGAAATTCTAGTGGAAGCTTTATGTATCCAATGGGAATCTCTAGTGGAAGCTTTATGTATCCAATGGAAATCTCTAGTGGAAGCTTTATGTATCCAATGGAATCTAGTGAGTAGAGCTTTATGTACTGGCTCAATGAGGAATCTCTAGTGGAAGCTTTATGTATCCAATGGAAATCTCTAGTGGAAGCTTTATGTATCCAATGGGAATCTCTAGTGGAAGCTTTATGTATCCAATGGAAATCTCTAGTGGAAGCTTTATGTATCCAATGGAAATCTCTAGTGGAAGCTTTATGTATCCAATGGGAATCTCTAGTGGAAGCTTTATGTATCCAATGGGAATCTCTAGTGGAAGCTTTATGTATCCAATGGAAATCTCTAGTGGAAGCTTTATGTATCCAATGGAAATCTCTAGTGGAAGCTTTATGTATCCAATGGAAATCTCTAGTGGAAGCTTTATGTGCATCCAATGGAATTCTAGTGGAAGCTTTATGTATCCAATGGAATCTCTAGTGAAGCTTTATGTATCCAATGGAAATTCTAGTGAAGCTTTATGTATCCAATGACTGAGTTATTATCAATGGAATTTAGTAGTTATATCCAATGGAATCTCTAGTGAAGCTTTATGTATCCAATGGGAATCTCTAGTGAAGCTTTATGTATCCAATGGAATCTCTAGTGGAAGCTTTATGTATCCAATGGAAATCTCTAGTGGAAGCTTTATGTATCCAATGGGAATCTCTAGTGGAAGCTTTATGTATCCAATGGAATCTCTAGTGAAGCTTTATGTATCCAATGGAAATCTCTAGTGAAGCTTTATGTATCCAATGGGAATCTCTAGTGAAGCTTTATGTATCCAATGGAATCTCTAGTGAAGCTTTATGTATCCAATGGAATCTCTAGTGGAAGCTTTATGTATCCAATGGAATCTCTAGTGGAAGCTTTATGTATCCAATGGGAATCTCTAGTGGAAGCTTTATGTATCCAATGGAATCTCTAGTGAAGCTTTATGTATCCAATGGGAACTTAGTGAAGCTTTATGTATCCAATGGAATTCTAGTGAAGCTTTATGTATCCAATGGGAATCTCTAGTGGAAGCTTTATGTATCCAATGGAAATCTCTAGTGGAAGCTTTATGTATCCAATGGAAATCTCTAGTGGAAGCTTTATGTATCCAATGGGAATCTCTAGTAGAAGCTTTATGTATCCAATGTGAATCATGTCTAGTGGAAGCTTTATGTATCCAATTTGGAAGTATATCTCTAGTGAAGCTTTATGATCCAATGTTGAGATGTACTCTGACAGTATGAAGCTTGTTATGTATCCAATGGATCTCTAGTGAAGTTTATGTATCCAATGGAACTCTAGTGAGCTTTATGTATCAATGGAATCTCTAGTGGAAGCTTTATGATCCAATGGAATCTCTAGTGAGCTTTATGTATCCAATGGAATGTGACTTTATGTTGAATTGAAGCTTTATGTATCCAATGGAATCTCTAGTGAGTTGACATGTTTGTACTTGTCCAATGGAATTTATGTGTGCTTTGATGTATCCAATGAATCTTAGTAGCTTTATGTATCCAATGGAATCTCTAGTAGCTTTATGTATCCAATGGAATCTTAGTGGAAGTTTATGTATCCAATGGAATCTCTGTGAAGCTTTATGTATCCAATGGAATCTCTAGTGTGAAGCTTTATGTATCCAATGGAATATTCTAGTGTCGAAGCTTTATGTATCCAATGGAATCTCTAGTGGAAGCTTTATGTATCCAATGGAATCTCTGTGAAGCTTTATGTATCCAATGGAATCTCTAGTGGAGCTTTATGTATCCAATGGGAATCTCTAGTGAAGCTTTATGTATCCAATGGAATCTAGTGAAGCTTTGTATCCAATGGAATTCTAGTGGAGCTTATGTATCCAATGGAACTTAGTGAGCTTTATGTATCCAATGGAATCTCTAGTGAAGCTTTATGTATCCAATGGAATTCTAGTGTAAGCTTTATGTATCCAATGGAATTCTAGTGGAAGCTTTATGTATCCAATGGAATTTTAGTGTAGCTTTATGTATCCAATGGAATCTCTAGTGCTGAATTTATGTTGATATTCAATGGAATCTAGTGAAGTTTATTGATCCAATGGAATCTCTATGTGCTTTATGTATCAATGGAATCTTAGTGAAGCTTTATGTTCCAATGGAATTCTATGTGAAGCTTATGTATCCAATGGAATCTCTAGAATGGAAGCTTATATGTTCCAATGGAATTCTGTGAAGCTTTAGTATCCATGGAATCTCTAGTGGAAGTCTTCATGTTCAATGGAATTCTAGTGGAAGTTTATGTTCCAATGGAATTTAGTGAAGCTTATGTATCAATGGAATTAGTGACTTGTACTGATCAATGGAATTCTAGTGTTGAATCGTTTATGTTGTATTTCTGACAATGTGAATTCTAGTGAAGTTTATGTATCTGGAATTCTATGTGAGCTTCTTGATCATGAATTCTATGGAAGTTTATGTCAATGGACATTTGATGTGAGCTTTATGTATTCAATGAATCTCTAGTGGAAGTTTATGTTCAATTGGAATTCTAGTGTAGTTTGTATCAATGGAATCTCTAGTGAGCTTTATGTATCCAATGGAATTGTGAGTTTTATGTTACATGGTTATCTCAGTGTGAAGATCTCTGTGGTTATAGTGATTAATGTAATCTTGTGAGCTTTTAGTATCATGAATCGTAGTAGTCAGTGTATAGCTGTGTTATGTATCCAATGTGAATCTCTAGTGGAAGTTTATGTGTTCATGAATCTTCAGTGAGTTTAGTATCTCATGGAATCTTAGTGAGTTTTTATCCAATGAATTTATGTTTATGTCTGAATCTTATGTGAGCTTTATTTCAATGGAATTTAGCTATGTAGTTGTTTATTAGTCCAATGTTGAATCTTAGTGAGCTTTATGTATCCATGGAATCTTAGTTGAAGTTATGTTTATCTCATGGAACTTTATGTAGCTTTATGTATCTATGTCTCTAGTGAAGTTCTTTGTGATCATGAATCTTAGTGAAGTTTAGTTCCATGAAATCTTTAGTGGAAGTTTATGTATCAATGGATACTTCTAGTGGTAAGCTTTATGATATCCAATGGAAATCTAGTTGAAGCTTTGTATCCAGATGGAATCATTCTAGTGTGAAGCTTTATGTATCCATGTGGAATATCTCAGTGTGAAGTTTATGTATCAATGTGAATCTCTAGTGAAGCTTTATGTATCCATGGAATTTAGTGAGCTTTATGTATCCAATGGAATCTTAGCTTTGTCGGATTCTTTATGTATCCAATGAATCTCAGTGTGAAGTTTATGTATCCAATGGAACTTAGTTTTTATGTATCCAATGGAATTCATGAGTCTTCTTGTATCAATGAATTCTAGTGGAAGCTTTATGTATCCAATGGAATCTCTAGTGGAAGCTTTAGTATCCAATGGAAATCTTATGTGTAAGTTTCTTTGTATGTATCAATGGAATTCTAGTAGCTTTATGTATCCAATGGAATTCTAGTGAAGCTTTATGTATCCAATGGAATCTCTAGTGAAGCTTTATTATCCAATGGAATCTAGTGAAGCTTTATGTATCCAATGGAATTTAGTGAAGCTTTGTATCCAATGGAATCTCTATGTGAAGCTTTATGTATCCAATGGAATCTTAGTGAAGCTTTATGATCCATGAATCTTAGTGGAAGCTTTATGTATCCAATGGTGTAATTCAGTGATGTTTATGTATCCAATGGAACTTAGTGAAGCTTTATGATCCAATGGGAATCTCTAGTGAAGCTTTATGTATCCAATGAAATCTTAGTGGAAGTTTTATGTATCCAATGGAATTCTAGTGGAAGCTTTATGTATCCAATGGAATCTCTAGTGAAGCTTTATGTATCCAATGGAATTCTAGTGAAGCTTTATGTATCCAATGGAACTCTAAGTTACACAGCACTGCAGAGGTGAGAGCTATGTGGAGGAAGTTGATTCTAGAGAGTTTGCTCTTAATCAGGATGGAGAAGGAGAATCATAGTATTCGAGGTAGGTCTTGTAGATCGATTGTTTACTCTTCTGTGTGTACAGTTTAGTCTTCTGTGTGTACAGTTTATTCTTCTGTGTGTACAGTTTATTCTTCAGTGTGTATTGTTTATTCTTCTGTGTGTATTGTTTATTCTTCAGTGTGTACAGTTTATTCTTCAGTGTGTACAGTTTAGTCTTCAGTGTGTACAGTTTAGTCTTCAGTGTGTATTGTTTAGTCTTCAGTGTGTACAGTTTATTCTTCAGTGTGTATTGTTTAGTCTTCAGTGTGTACAGTTTAGTCTTCAATGTGTATTGTTTAGTCTTCAGTGTGTACAGTTTAGTCTTCAGTGTGTATTGTTTAGTCTTCAGTGTGTATTGTTTAGTCTTCTTTGTGTATTGTTTAGTCTTCAGTGTGTACAGTTTAGTCTTCTTTGTGTATTGTTTAGTCTTCTTTGTGTATTGTTTAGTCTTCTTTGTGTATTGTTTAGTCTTCTTTGTGTATTGTTTAGTCTTCAGTGTGTATTGTTTAGTCTTCAGTGTGTACAGTTTAGTCTTCAGTGTGTATTGTTTAGTCTTCTTTGTGTATTGTTTAGTCTTCTTTGTGTATTGTTTAGTCTTCAGTGTGTATTGTTTAGTCTTCAGTGTGTACAGTTTAGTCTTCAGTGTGTATTGTTTAGTCTTCTTTGTGTATTGTTTAGTCTTCTTTGTGTATTGTTTAGTCTTCAGTGTGTACAGTTTAGTCTTCAGTGTGTATTGTTTAGTCTTCAGTGTGTACAGTTTAGTCTTCAGTGTGTATTGTTTAGTCTTCTTTGTGTATTGTTTAGTCTTCTTTGTGTACAGTTTATTCTTCAGTGTGTACAGTTTATTTTTCAGTGTGTACAGTTTAGTCTTCAGTGTGTACAGTTTAGTCTTCAGTGTGTATTGTTTAGTCTTCTTTGTGTACAGTTTATTCTTCAGTGTGTACAGTTTAGTCTTCAGTGTGTATTGTTTAGTCTTCAGTGTGTATTGTTTAGTCTTCTTTGTGTACAGTTTATTCTTCAGTGTGTACAGTTTAGTCTTCAGTGTGTATTGTTTAGTCTTCTTTGTGTATTGTTTAGTCTTCTTTGTGTATTGTTTATTCTTCAGTGTGTACAGTTTAGTCTTCAGTGTGTATTGTTTAGTCTTCAGTGTGTATTGTTTAGTCTTCTTTGTGTATTGTTTAGTCTTCTTTGTGTATTGTTTAGTCTTCAGTGTGTATTGTTTAGTCTTCAGTGTGTACAGTTTATTCTTCAGTATATACAGTTTAGTCTTCAGTGTGTACAGTTTAGTCTTCTGTATGTATTGTTTAGTCTTCTGTATGCATAGTTAAGCTGATTTTGAGAGTACTACAATGTTTGAGGTTGTCACATATATAAATAAATGTCTCTTGTGTGTATGCATGTAATTGCATGTGTTTGTTTCTATGTACAGAATACCAAATTGAACTATATATACATAATCAACCCCTTTGTCTTAGGAAACAATGCACATTGTGTTATGTAGTGTGTTCTGTGCTATCACATTGTCTGTTATGGCTGGTATGGTCTATTCTGGAGTGACAATCCTTGCCACAGTTGCTGGTAAAACTGAAGACTGAAGCTGATGTAGAAAATTATCCCTCTGCCATTTCTGATCGAACGACTAAACTAAAACTAAACTGAGAGACATACTGAGGAGGAGATCAGAGCACTTATGGACTAATTGGTTCTATGTGCAGTGATGATGATTGGACAACTAAACTAAACTAAAACTAAACTAATCTACTAGAATAATAGCCAGATATAAATGTGGGAATCTCGAGAGAGAGAGAGAGAGAGAGAGAGAGAGAGAGAGAGAGATATAAATGCAACTTTTCATGTCAGTTCTATTTATAAACTATCTAGTAACTTCCATAAATGTGAAGACTTTCTTAGTTATCTCTTCCGCCCGTGTCTTGCCGGGACTCGGAAGGGGAGCAAAGAATAGTAACACTGCAACCTACAAGGCATCTCATAAGAACCGACTTAGGTAGGGGCCTAGAGAAACTACTCTAGTAAATAAAAAGCATAGCAGAAATTGGATGTGCTGGTCTACTTGTAGGCGCATAACTGGCACAGCGCACAATCGCTCTTAGGCTCAGATCATATATAAATCACAATGAGTGGATTAACAAGTGGTCGATCTGAAGCATTCGAAATGAAGAAAAGAAGCTTTCTGTCAAACTGCTAATATTTCCAGCAAAAATGACAAAAGTCCAGAAATGTGAAGACTTTCTTAGTTCACCCTTCAAATTGCTAATAATGCCCAGAAAAAGTCCAGAAATGATGAAATAAATGTGTGTCAGTATTTGAGAAATGAATTGTCAATATTGAATTTCCATTTGATTATTTGCAGCCAGACAGGAAGAAGGGGGAATCACTCTGTCTCATAAGTTGGAATATCAAGAGTTGACGCCATGTCTGAAAGAAATTACTTGTATCTGGGAGAAGATGTTAACCTTGCATGATGATGAGGTGGAGGTTGGAAAGTCTTGGATGGAGAAAGGAGGGAAGACAGTACCCAAAACAAAACTATTGGATTATGTTAAAAAGGGTAGATTCATAACTTCTTATCTTTGATCTATTCTTCCTTTATTCACTTTTCTCTCCAGCTTCTTTTTTTTATCTTTTCTTTCTTTATCTTCTTCAGCATTTGAAACTTATTAGATTCTCAAAAATATACTGGAAGTTCTTTGACAAGACATTTATGTTACATATTAAATCTTGAAACCATGAACATGACCATCGACGAAGTGGGTGAACTGGCAAGAGACAGAGTGAATTTCAGATGTGCTGCAAAGAGAGTAACGTCCTATAAAGGATACGCACCTTGATGATGATTAAATCTTGACAGAGATTGCTAATTATTGATAAACTCTCCAGCCTGTGATGTCCATAGATCTTAGGGCAGCAACAAATGTACACTATTCTTCTCTATTTCTGGCCATCCTCTGTATTGTGTTCCAGATGTGATTCATTTCTTTCAGTTTTTGTTTTACTGTTCTCCTTCATATCGTTTTTTGGTCTTCCATGTTTTCATTTACCCTCTGATGTCCATCTCAGTGCAATTTTCATGACAGAGTTAGTCTCCATGCATATCACATGTCCAATCCATCTCCAGCTTCTCTTTTGGATTATGTTATTCATATTCTCTTGTTGACACTGTTCAAGCAGTTCCTGGTTAGATATAGTTTTTGACCACAACACTTGTAAGATATTTCGCAGACAAGTTGTATGAAAGGTGGAAAGTTTGGACATATCTTGTTCTGTCATTCTCCAGCATTCCGATCTGTATAGTAAAGTTGATATCACACAACTGTAGTATATATTAATCTTGGTTCTGATACTGTATTGAGCTGATTTCCAGACTGTCTAAAGGATCATGAATACACTTCATGCCTTACTCATTTATAAACTATTCTAGTTGCCTGTTCTAACATGAGTTTGGAAGCTGAAGTATCTTAGTTGTAAGCTTATGTAATGTTATGTAATTTATCATTTTTATTTTAAATTCATGATATTAAATTCATCATAAAGTGAGGAGACAGGTAAAAATGTGTGAGATATGTGTGTCAAGGTGGAGGGAACAGACAAACATGTGTGGGAAGGGAATGTATGTCAAAAAGTGCGGGAGCAGATAAACATGTGTGAGAGTGGGATATAGCCATCTATTAAGACCGTAGTACTTAAGTTATCAATTATGTGTATCCCTTGTGCCATGAAATACTGTTAGAAGCATTAGTTCTAATTGTTGTGCTAGATGTGTTTCAGAGGTTGTTGTGTGCCCATGTTGTTGTAGAAGTCCCTGGATGGCTTCTTTATAGTTACCTTTAAAACTGTATTAACATAGACGTAGGTTAAATATTCTGACTTCTTGTGCTGACCAGGTGTTCCACGTACGCTGCGAGGTCAGATTTGGTTGTTCCTAATGCAACAACAACAGATGTGCAGTGGTGTCCCTGACAGTGCCCTAGAGAATGCCAACTATGAGGATTTGCTTGGACAGCTGACCACACACCAGCATGCTATACTTATAGATCTCGGTAAGTGTTGGTTTAACGTTTCTGGATTGTTGGTGATACCTTCTATCTCTGCAGGTGATCGATTGTATGGAAGTTGAGCTATCTCTGCAGATGATCGATTGTATGGAAGTTAAGCTATCTCTGCAGATGATCGATTGTATGGCAGTTGGGATCTAAGAGGGAAGAATGGATCCAAATAGATGGTAGCATGACCAACTACCGCAATGTTATCATTACTCTTGGAAGAGAATGTAGATATTGGGTCAGCATGAAGGCTGAACTCACAGTTAAGCAGCGGACAGAAGATAATGCAAGGGATGATGATGTTGTTACAGGTGGATCTGTGCATCGTTATGAGAAGTCAGGCTGGGGTTTCTTGGCTAGCTCGCATTGTATGGTTGTTCCAGAGCGAAATGGAGCATACAGGACAACTACTTCTAGTATGAGGATGGAGGTTGAGACCTTTACTGCTGCCCTCCATTGGCTCTCTGGAGCTCCATTTACTGTGGTCATTCTTGTTTCTGACTCTCAGTCGATGCTTCAAAAGACCCAGAAAGGCAGGATGTAGTATGAATGGATGTCGTCTATAGACGTTTCCAACCTCCAGAGACTTACGTGGATCTATTTTCTTGGGCATGCAGATGTTCTCAGCAGCAAGAGCGTGGACATGCTTGCATCGAAAGCATCAATTGTTGGAGAGTTGAGGATGGATAAGGGGGACACTCTTTGGTCTCTTGGCAATATGCTGTGCGGTGAGGACACTAAAATTGATGTTGAATCAATCGAGCTATTTATTAAGTTTGGAATTACTTGTTGTACTAGTAGAGCTGGGTACTTGAGGGGCAGAGAGAGAAGTGTGTTTAACCAGCGAGCCACAGAACCATCAGTATGCATATCCTTCAATATCTGTTGTGGGAGACTGAGCACCTATGGGCCTGGCTGGAGTGCTGTGACGTCAGTTCAGTAACCAATAACCATTAACTTTAGTCATCATATTCCCACAATTATTCAAAGAATTCCCTTTGTTTCTTCTTGCTTGACCTATCAGTGCAAAATCCATAATCTTGTATTGATGTTATTGCACTTTCTTCACTTTTCTTCTTTGCTTCTGTTATTTGTTGAAGTATTCGTCTTTCGCATCTCTTTAATATATAAAATATATATATATATAACTGTTCACAAAGTATATGTTTGCATTAGAAACTGACCACCTCTATCTCACCTCCACCCAAACAAAACATATTTATTAAAATTCCTAAACTCAGACGAGCCTCTAATAATCACTGCCAGCCACCATGATGGTTAGAAACACAAAACTTGTACCCTTTTTTAAAAACAAGGAAGAAATAGAGATGGACAGAATCATTTCATATTATTCTTATATTTCGTTCGTACCGTCATATGTTGGTTGCATTGTGACTGTCAGAAATTTCTCCATACCTTTCTATCCTGGGAAGCTCCATCAATCTCTTGAATGGAATTATCGCCTCTTTCAGTAAAGTTTATTTCAGTGTTTCCATAGGGCATTCTTTCTTTCATGAGCCCTTTGTCTCCCACTTCAATGCCTGCTACATGATTCTTTAATGATTTGATCTCAGAATATGCCCAACATATCTCTATCTTCTCTTTCTTATAACACTTACTACTAGTAATTGAATACCACTAAAGTGTTAATCTTTTACATTCAACCTTTACTATGGAGATGATACCTGTCTATCTATATTTTCTTCCTGTCTCGTTTAACACAAAACTTTCACAGCAAATTTCTATTGTAGATTTTCTTCCATTCTTTTACTAATTGTTTCCCTTGTCAGAACACAATCTTTCCACATTTTTTTCCATGTTACTTTTGGATGTCCAGGCCTTCTTTTCTCATCTGCTGGCCATCGGAGAGCTGTCCTAGCCGATGCTCTTACTAACATACAACATACATTCACAATCCACCTTCACCTTCTTCTTTCAATGATAGTCTCCAATGATGTACAGTTTGTGCATTTAAAGAACTCTTTTATCATATTGTATTTGTCTAGAAAATGTGCATGACTTCTCTAATGGTAATCTATGTTTACATTGATGTCCATCTCAGGCCGAACCTTCCCCAACCATCCATACTTCTGCAAGTCTCTTGGGGCTGGACAGTTGGAGCTGTTTAACTTGTTGAAGGCATACAGTCTTCTAGACACAGAAGTGGGTTACTGTCAGGGTCTGTCCTTCATTGTCGGTGTGATACTCATGCACGTAAGTAAAATGTGGGTGATGTGTGGGTGTTGATCTTTCGCAGACAAGTTTTATGGAAGGTAGAAAGTTTGAACATATCTTGTTCTGTCATTCTCCAGCATTCTGATTTGTATAGTAAAATTGATAGCACACAACTGCTGTATACATTCATCTTGGTTCTGATAATGTAACTGACGTTACTGCCTGTAGTACTGCTTTTTAGGGTGCTGTAGAACAGGTGGGTCGAGAGCCTGAGGAATTTAGTGGCGGCATGGCTAGTGCAGTCACAGTGAAGCTGTTCAGGTTAGGATTTTTCTTTCTGATAATGTATTGGGCTGATTTCAAGACCATCCTGTTTATATATAGAATAAAGTGGAGCATGCAAGACAACTACTTCCAGTATGAGAATGGAGATTGAGGCCATTACTGCTGCCCACCAGTGGCTCTCTGAGACTCAGTTTACTGGGGCCGTTGTTGTATCTGACTATCATTTGATACTTCGGAGGGTCCAGAATGACAGGTTGGGGTACGCGTGGATGTCATCTATTGAAGTTTCCAATCTCCAGAGGATTATGTGAATCTACTGTTCTGGACATGTGTATGTTTACAGCATTGAGAGAGTGGACAGGCTTGCATCCACAGCATTAATCATCATTGAGTTCAGGATGGATAAGGGGGATGTTCTTCAGTCTCTTCTACCACTGTTGACCTGCAACTTCTGACCTGCAACTTCTGACCTGCAATTTCTGTTTGTCTTATCTCAATGTTCTACGTCCACAGATGGAAGAAATCTCAGCGTTCCATGTCTTCAAGTATTTGATGTATGACCTCGGTCTTCGCAAACAATTTCGACCAAATATGATGGCTTTGCAGGTATGTTTCTTTAAGTATGTATCTTTCCTTCATTCCTTTCTTTCGCTTGAAATATCTATATAAGTAGTATTGTCTCTTGTATAAATTTCAGTCTTTTTGTGTAACTCACACAGAGGTCATTTTACTTTCCAGAGATGTTTCACTGGGTCAGTGAGTTTGCCTTAATATATCATATTCACTAACCAGACTGCAAGAACTCAAAGTTAAGTGTGGTGTAGCTCGACAAGAACGCTCTGCTGGCAGACAAAGAAGAATTGTAAACCAACAAAGAACTGGTGTCGTTAGTCGCCACACGCTGATGAACATACTGAGGGAGAGATCGGAGCACTTATGGACTAATTTGTTCGACGTGCAGTGATGGTGATCCGACGACTAAACTAATATCATATTCAGGGGCAGTCTTGAAGTATATGATCTGCAATCTGGGGTGCCTGCCCACTATGTATGCAAGGTTGAATTGTCAATCTTGAATTTTGTATACATGTTGCTGTGGGGTTGACTGTCCTGTTCTGAGACACAGAATACAACTTGTTCTAATCTGCTCATATTTTGATAGTTGTTGCTACCTGTTTTCATACCATGAGGTACATTTGGAAATATGATGTTAGGCTCGCATATTTATTTTTCATCTGCACATGATCTGGCAAGCATCACACCAGCCGCCTTTACTTCTAGAGTGAAGATGGGTCGACTTGGGAGCCGTTACGGCCAGAATAAAGTTCCACTTTTACTGTGGAATTGCACCTCAGATTATACACCTACAAAGCATGTGCGCTAACCACTACTTTGTCACGGTTCCCCTGGTGTGTACATGTTTATGTCTATCTACATTCTGATGGGTATGTGTACATTTGTGTTTATTGTTTCACTGTCATTTATTAGTTCTCTTTGTCTAGTTTATCTTGGTAGATTAGTTCATCTAGACAAATTAGTTCATCTAGACAAATTAGTTCATCTAGACTGATTAGCCTTATCTATTATATCACCTTGACTGACCATGTTGTACCTGTCTGTTGTTAAACCTCTAGCTGAAGTTGTACCAGCTGACCAGACTGTTACATGATCGATACAAAAATGTCTATGAACATTTTGAAGCACATGAGATCTCACCTACCTTGTATGCTGCTCCATGGTTCCTGACTATGTTTGCATCACAGTTTCCTCTTGGCTTTGTTGCCAGAGTCTTTGGTGAGTAGTTCCTCTAGACAATAGCATTATGTATATTATTAGTGTTTTCTCTCATTAGCCATGCTGTCTCTGCTGACATATACATGGATATTCACTAACCTCAACCAGGTGTCAACAACAGAGGTAGCTAAGCATGTAAAAGAACCATTGGCAGTTCCAAATTGAAAAGAGCAGGCTGGAATTTTTGTCTCAATGTGACATATCTAATAGATCTATTATTGAATAGACTAAATGATATCTGATAGATCTATTATTGATAGCTAGAGATAGGAAGACTTGGCATGAGTTGGTTGAGGGCCTATGCCCCAACCCGGGTAAATAGGCAAAGAGAGAGAGAGATCTATTATTGAATAGACTAAATGATATCTGATAGATCTATTATTGAATAGACTAAATGATATCTGATAGATCTATTATTGAATAGACTAAATGATATCTGATAGATCTATTATTGAATAGACTAAACGATATCTGATAGATCTATTATTGAATAGACTAAATGACATCTGATAGATCTATTACTAAATAGACTAGACAATATCTGATATATCTATTACTGAATAGTCTAATTGATATCGGATAGATCTGTTACTGAATAGACTAAATGATATAGGATAAATAGATCTATTTGTTTTAAGGTAACCCTCAAACACAGTGACCTAGGTCCTGCAACACTTCATTGTATTGTGCTTTTTTCCTGATGCCCTCAGATATGATCTTCATCCAGGGCATTGATGCCCTTTTCAAGGTTGCATTAACATTGATTGGCAGTCATCATGCCCTAATCTTGCAGTGTGACTCGTTTGAGAGCATCGTAGACTTCCTGAAAGTGACCCTGCCAGAGATGGTACAAGTACAGATGGAAAGAATTATTAATCAGGTAATTAATTTGCTTACTCAAGGCTTGAGTTATTTCCCCAATCTAATTTTCTCATCCTATTCTCATCCTAATCTCATCCTAATCTCATCCTAATCTCATCCTAATCTCATCCTAATCTCATCCTACTCTCATCCTACTCTCATCCTACTCTCATCCTACTCTCATCTTATTCTCATCCCACTCCCATCTTACTTTCATCTTACTTCTCATCCTACCTCTCATCTTACTCTTCATCATCCTACTCTCATCTTACAATATTCATTTTGAGAAATTGTGACATTTTATTCATGCTTATATAAGGAGATGTCTGTGCGTAGAGGTTCGATGCTCGCCTTTCATTCCAGAGGTACCAGGTTCACTCCCTCGTGGAGCCATCAGGATATTTTACCAGAGATCCTTGATCTCAGTGTAGGTGAGATCGAGTTCCTAGTCCTATTGGAGACGGATGATAAAACGTAGGTCCCATGTTCTGGATGAGCATGTAAAAGAACCATTGACAGTTCAAAAATCAAGAAGAGCATGCTGGAAAGCCGTTGCCATGACAATATTCATCAGAAATTTTTTTAAATAACATTCTTTCAAAATATTTTTACTATCTTCTAAATTATATCGGGGAGAACCTCGCAGGAGCTATGGATTTAATACACTGCGATCTTCCTGTGTTAGAAAGAGATCGGAGCACAACATGGTTACATAACAAACTGCAATGATAATGTTCCTATCAATAATTCAATAGATATGTTTGTTCTCTAGTCGTCTTCACCAGCTTAGATAGTTAGTTTTACTGCAGTCTTGCCTCGTGTAATATGAGGTCAGTCATGTTGACTGCAGACAAATATTGACATGATTTTATTCTGTCATATAAATATATGTGATGTTGTATTAGCTCTTGTCTTTTCTCAGGTGGATGATGAAATTAGTTGTCCGCTCTTGTCATTAAGTGTAGGGTGGGAGCTTTAATTTGCATTCCAGTGCCAGATGAGTCACTCTTGTTGTGTTATATCCATGTTTATTTAGTGTGGTCTTGATATTGTCTTCCATCTTTTCTTGGTCTTCCCTTGGCTCTAGTACCTGATCTCTTTTTATTGTATACTGTTATTGGTTGTATTCTATTCTCATTAAATGTCAGAAACACTGTCTTGCAATGTTGTTTTAGCACATGTGTATAATTGTACAGCAATACAGTATTAATGCTAAGATAAATGTACACATAACCTTACATCTTCACTATTATTGGTGTGTACATAATTATGTACACACATCAAGATATTCAAATGAAAACAAACTTTCTCCAAAATATCTCAGGACAAATTGGTCTCCAAATAAACACCACAAAACAAAAATTGTTGACCTTACCAGCAGTCCAGAAAATATTCAACTAAAAACTACACTCTTGAAAAAGTCAAAAGTTTTACATACCTAGGAAGTATGATGTCATCTACGGGGATACAGCGCCAGAAATTCCACACAGAATCGCATTGGCATCAAGTGCTTTTAACAAATTGTCAAATATATGGAAGTCCAATTCACTCAGCAAGCACTTAAAATTAAAGATCTTTAACTCTTGTGTGATTCCAGTATTAACTTATGGATGCGAGAGTTGGAAAGCAACAAAAGCTCTAGAAAGAAAATTAGATAACTTTGAGAATAAATGTCTTAGAAGAATACTGAACCTCAAATGGTCAGATTTCAGACCAAATACACAAATAAGACAAGAGACCAAGCAAGAAAATGTATCAAATTTTATAAGAAAGCGCCTCTGGAACTACATCGGCCACACACTTAGAATGGATGAGAGAAGACTCCCTTACCAATCCCTCATATGGACACCAGAGGGAAAAAGAAAACAAGGAAGACCAAGAAAGACTCTGCGTAGAACCATCACCAGAGAAGGCTCAACGATGGGCCTAGTAAACATTAAAGACTTAAAACAAATAGCAAAGAACCGCGAGACATGGAGAGCTATGACCTCTGCCCTATGCGCGCCCACAGGCCCAAGAGGAAAGACTAACTAACTAACATAATTATGTGCCAGGCTAAGTGGTTAAACCTGTGCCTTGCGATCGAAGGTTCAAATCCAGACCGTGCCGTTCTGTTCACAAGTGCCGTTTTTTTCCACAGCCCACTAGAATTGTTGCCAGACCTACAAGTTCATGCTTTGTGCTATATTCTTGGCAGGTGGCTTGCCATTTCTGCAAAGAGGGGCCGAGTCATATGGGGTAAAGCCTAGTTCATAGATATCAATCCTGCAGCTTTACACCCTTTAACCATAATTATGCATACAAACTGTTGGCAATATAAAACTCATATTATCTGTATATAAACCTTGTACTATAGGACACAGTCATGCTACAGACATTGTCTTCTATTTCAGGCATTTGAGTTGGATATTGACAAGGAGTTGCATGCGTATGAAGTGGAGTACCATGTACTTAGCGAAGAGATGACATTCTCCTCACCGCAGCAACGTCAACACAACAACCATCGAGATATCAACATGTCATCTATTGTTGGTATCATCTCTGACAGGCTGCCTCGGCTAGCTGAGACCAGGAAGTCAACTGTTGATCCTGATGTGTTACTTCGCTTGGATAGTCAGAACATTTCTCTCAAAAATCAGAACTTGGAACTCTTGGAGAAATTGGAGGTAAGTTGATCAGGTAATTCTCAATTTGTGTGTGTTGGGAACTGGAACTCTTGGAGAAATTGGAGGTAAGTTGCTCAGGTAATCCACAATGTGTATGTGTTGGGGACTGGTACTCTTGGAGATATTGCAAGTAAGTTGATCAGGTAATCCACAATGTGTATGTGTTGGGGACTGGTACTCTTGGAGATATTGCAGGTAAGTTGATCAGGTAATCCACAATGTGTATATGTTGGGGACTGGTACTCTTGGAGATATTGCAGGTAAGTTGATCAGGTAATCCACAATGTGTATGTGTTGGAAACTGGTACTCTTGGAGATATTGCAGGTATGTTGATCAGGTAATTCTCAATTTGTGTGTGTTGGGAACTGGTACTCTTGGAGATATTTTGATCAGGTAGTTCTCAATTTGTGTGTGATGGAAACTGGTACTCTTGGAGATATTGCAGGTATGTTGATCAGGTAGTTCTCAATTTGTGTGTGATGGGAACTGGTACTCTTGGAGATATTGGAGGTATGTTGATCAGGTAGTTCTCAATTTGTGTGTGATGGAAACTGGTACTCTTGGAGATATTGCAGGTATGTTGATCAGGTAATTCTCAATTTGTGTGTGTTGGGAACTGGTACTCTTGGAGATATTGGAGGTATGTTGATCAGGTAATTCTCAATTTGTGTGTGATGGGAACTGGTACTCTTGGAGATATTGGAGGTATGTTGATCAGGTAGTTCTCAATTTGTGTGTGATGGAAACTGGTACTCTTGGAGATATTGCAGGTAAGTTGATCAGGTAATTCTCAATTTGTGTGTGTTGGGAACTGGCACTCTTGGAGATATTGGAGGTATGTTGATCAGGTAGTTCTCAATTTGTGTGTGTTGAGGACTGGAACTCTTCCAATGGAACACTGTATCCAGATTCCTGTACCTTCTTAGTGCTGTTCCTGTTGTATGTCCATATTGCTGTTCTTGTTGTACCTCCATTATGCTGTTCCTGTTACACTCCCATATTGCTGTTTCTGTTGTACCTCCATATTGCTGTTTCTATTGTACCTCCAAATAGATCTAGAAAGAACTCAAAATCAAAGAAAACTGGCTGATGCTACAAATAAGAAAGAGAAAATTGAGATATTTTGGACATATAAAAAGACATGAAGGGCTGGAGAAGACCATCATGGAAGGAGGCATCGGCAAAGAGAAGAAGAGGAAGACCACGTAGAAGATGGATTCAGGATGTAACTGATGGTTTGAACATGACAGCTGTAGAGGCAGGACATCTGGCTTATGAGAGAGAAATTTCGGAGGACTGTTGGTGTGGCAAAGTTCTGCTCAGGACAAGCTATTTGATGATGATTGTACCTCCATATTGCTGTTCATGTTGTACCTCCATTATGCTGTTCCTGTTACACTCCCATAGTTGTTTTCATGTTTTGTTGTACCTCCATATTGCTGCTTCTGTTGTACCTATATATATTGCTTGTCCTGCTGTATGTCTTGCTTGTATGTTGTATGCTAACAATTCTCTCAGTTGACTGTGACTATATCTCTTCTTCCTCAGCAAGCACAGTCTCACAGACAGAGTTGTGAGTTGAGCGTACTGGCCCAACAAATTGAAATTGACAAACTCAAGTCACACATTCGATCCCTGGAACTGGAACGGGCTGCTCTCCTTTCTGCTGTAGCTACGTTTCAGAAACTCATCCCACCTGAAACCTTGCAACATATACACCTATTTTTCCCAGACACCACCTCATCACCTTTTGACCTTTCACATGCTTCAAACGAACACAATGTTTCTGGTCATGCAGGGAAGGGAAGATTTGGTATTGACTACAGATGCCAAGTTGCCGCCAGACGATCAAGTCACTTGTTTCCACAACCCTACATCTATATCAGACAATGCTACAACTACTTCTTTGTTGGTTGCAGGTTCAGTACGACTCATCAGTCCGCACAACAAAAACACAGATCAGACTTCAAGAACATTGAACTTTGACACTAATGAGGTCAAAGAATTTGCAAGTTCCTTAACTTCTGCTTGCCAAAATTTGAATGCAATCATATATGAGCAACACAATTCAACTTCATTACCAGTTACATATACTACACCATCAAACACAGTCACAACACCTTTGTCTCTGATATCACCTAGTGATACCAACAGACGGAGGCTGCATTCACCAAGGGTTGTTATACGTTCTTCTGAACTAAAGTCCTTATCTGAAGCAAGTTCATCGCAAACATCATCATCATCTTATGCTACACAGACAAGTACCTCCAGAAGTATATCTAATACAACCAACAAACTTCTGGCAGCCGATACCATCACCCCCGAGGAGAGACAGAAAACAGTCAAAGTTGTGGTGCAGCAGTCTCCGACCATGACACACTCGAAATGGTCGTTAAGTTCAGAGAGATAGTGACAATGCTTGTATTTTTGTTAATCCAAAGAAAATATTCAATTTTTCCAGGGACATATAATTTAGAATCAACAGTTAAAGGAGTAGGTCTAGGCACCTGAAAAGATAGATACTGTAGATATGTTATGAATAAATGACAAATCATTCATCTTGAAGTGTGTCGCAGATGTGGAAGTGGATAACGCACTTCGCTAGGTGCTGGGAAAATTCCCGGGATCGAGACCAGCTTGGACCAAATAATTTCTGTGTGTATTTGGGGGATCTAAATGACAAGTATTTCTGAAGTCAATTTATAATAATACCTGTCCATCACAAGCAATGTTGACAACAGTCTCAGACATATACTGCTGCACCTCTGTTGTGTGCGGAGGTGACTGTAGAGACTAATCCTCGAACACAATCCCTTACCACAAGTGGGGCATATGTGATCAAGGTTAGACATGTGGGTATTGTGTGTTCTGCCTTTTCACGCAGCTCACTTTCTCTGCTTCTCAATGGCACAACGATTCTGAGCTATGTGAGTGAAGCTGGAGTAAAACGTGCCGGAATGGCTAGGGACACTGGAGACAAGGAAAGCAAGCCTTCAAAAATCAGTCAAAATGTGCCATATTAGACACCATGGCTACAACGGAATTCATAGCAGAAGGGGATAAATGATTTTTTTTTAATTTATCATATTGTTTTTCAATAATACATCACTATGTAGATGCTTGCCCTTTGCTCTAAAATTATGTAATGGTATTAATATATGTTTATTAGTTGTTGCTTTGTTCTATATAATTTGTTCCATTTATCTGATGTTGGAGGAGGGAAAAAGAATCTTCTTGAGATAATCCAACAGTTGTCATACAAGGATGTGGTAGTGCTCAACAGTTTCATGATGTGACACAGCTGACACACTGGTGTTACACACAGCTGTCACACTGGAGTGCTGCACACAGCTGACACACTGGAGTGTTACACACAGCTGTCACACTGGAGTGCTGCATACAGCTAAAATTGTCATACAATGATGTGGTAGTGGTCAACAGTTTCATGATGGTGTGCACACAGCTGTCACACTGGAGTGCTGCACACAGCTGACACACTGGAGTGCTGCACACAGCTAAAATTGTCATACAAGGATGTGGTAGTGGTCAACAGTTTCATGATGGTGTGCACACAGCTGACACACTGGAGTGTTACACACACTAGAGTGATGCACACAGCTGACACACTAGAGCTTTATGTAGTTTGATTCTGTTTATATTATTAAGTGGTATATGTTGGGTTTGAATTAGAAAAATTGTGCTTTTATCTCTCCTTGTAAGGTAATTGAAGTTTATGTTTGATGTGACCTTGTGTCCGAGGGTACTCAGAGAAGAATGAAAAGAATAATCTAGCAATTTCTGCTGCTTCATCTACTTTGAGATCTGTGGTGTGCTAGATCTTCAAGTCTGTTACAAGGGTAAAGTCTATTGTCCAAGTTGAGATGGTAAACTCATAGCTTCTGGTCAGAGATTCATCATTGCTAACCAGACAGTCTTGAAGTATGTGTTCAGGAATCTGTATTCTCGTTTAACTTCGTCTTTTGTTAAAGCCACTCTGAGTTGATAGAGTCTGCTGGTGTCGTTGAAGACATCAAATTTAGTCAGATCTATCACCTACATACCTTGAGAAGAAATGATCAAATAATACCAAAGCAGGCATTGAAGTGGAAGACAAAGGGTTCAGAAAGAGAGGACGCCATAGGAAAACCCTCAAATGAACTTTACTGAGAGGCAAGAAATATTGGACTCAATTCTGTGGGAGAAATTGAGCGAGTTATCTAGGACAGAGTGGTATGGAGAAATTATTTGCAGGCCCTATGTAATGTATAAAGGTCATCATCAGGTGCCATGCTGGTTGGTGTAGACAATCATGGATCTTCCCAAATCTCTGCCCCTGATGTTTGCTATCATCTCATATGTTGACACTCTTCTGTGCCATGAAGTCAGGCTGTCCACAAATTTTCTCTCGCTGTCTTCCTCTATCTTGTCTCTTTTCGATTTCGCCAGTTGTCTGAATGTGTTCTAAGTCTCCCTTTCTGATCAAACGTATATAACGGTACAAGATTTATATGTATATATCAATTACCTACATCCATATGCTTCCTCCATGTTGAAGTGTATTTGTTGGTGGATTATGGTATTAGTTGGTGGATTATGGTATTAGTTGGTGGATTATGGTATTAGTTGGTGGATTATGGTATTAGCAGTTTTCTGTCGGATAATGTATGATTAATTAGCATTAAGCTGTTACCAGATCTAGACAAGACATCAGCTTTCTCATTTCCTACCATTCAACAATAGAAAGGTATCCACTGATGGGAAACACCTGTACATTTTCAAATATTTTTCATCTCCACTGACAGTTGCTGATTTGTTGATGTTCATTATAGATCTGAAACAAACATTTTTGTGTGTTTATATTTTTCTTCTTTTGCAAATAATGTAAACAAAAACTTAACAACTTAAGTTAGATATTTCATTGGAGGGTGTGGAGAGTATGTTGTTCTAGCAAGTTCTTGGTAACATTTGGAGGATTAGCCTATTAATTGGAGTGGGGTTTGGGAAGTATGTAGTTGTGGCAAGTTCTTAGTAAACATTTGGAGGATTAGTCTATTAATTGAGGGGGGTGGGAGAGTATGTAGTTGTGGCAAGTTCTTAGTAAATATTTGAGGCTTAGTTTATTGAGTTCCCAGGCAGGTTATTTTCTGACAAAAACATGAGCTTTGCACATAGTCTGGGTTCAAATCTTGAATTCTTATTGCTTTCCAATATTTTCTGTTTGTATTTTGGGGGTAATTAGTTGATACGGTTGTGACAGAAATTAACAACAAAGGACTCAGTTTGAATATTAAGAAGACAGAGGTTATGATAATATCAAAAAGCAGATTTTGCCAAAATGCACCATCACAGTAAATGGGACGGAGCTAATACAAGTGCAGTAATTTAAATACCTCAAGAGTCCTGGTAACATCAGATGGCAGATGTCGATCAGAAATAAAGAGCAGAATAGGACAGGCGAAAACATCATTCCTGAAAATGAGAAGCGTTATCTGCAACAAGTCCTTATCAATCCCGATCAGAATGCGAGTTATTCAGTGCTACATAGAACCAATACTGACATACGGATGCAGTCATGGACAATGAACACACAGATCGAAAATCTCTGAGGGCCACAGAAATGTGGTTTTATAGAAGAATGATGAGAATTCCATGGATTGCTAAAATGACTAATGTTGAGGTGTTGAATGAGATCAAGATACAGAGAAAGCTTATCATCAATATAAGAAAGAGGCAGTCATCATTTTTCGGGCATGTGATGAGGAGGGAGGTTTAGAACACATCGTCACAACCGTAAAATCGAGGGTAGACAAGACAGGGAAGACAGAGTGAAAATGTTGGATGACCAGACTTTATGACACGGTAGAGCGTCAACATCTGAGTTGATAGCAAACACCAACGACAGAGATATGGGGAGATCCACGATAGCCTACACCAGCCGGCACTGCACCTGATGATGATGATGATGATTTTGGAGGTTATTTATTCTAATGGAGCTTCTGTACAAATGGATTAGAGCACAGCTTCCATGCTGGAGACCCTGGTTCAATCCACGCTAAGGCCAAGGAGTTTTTTCTGTTGGAGGCATAAAGAAAAATCCTAACCTGAAAAGTTTCGCGACGACTGCACTAGCCATGCCGCCATTAACTTAAACAGGCACATATGCCCCCTGTGCTACACTGCCTAAAAAGTAGTATTACAGGCAGTAACAACAGATTAAAAACATTATTTTTATTTTTTTATCCTAAATATAACTGCTTCGTTAAGTTGTTGGTTTTAGTAGACAACTGGTTGACTTCTGACCTTTCTCATGTGACCACTTGTTTAACATGCTGTTCACAGAAAACTGGACAAACAGTGCTCTCTTTCTGTGTATAGTATCTGAAATATTTCAAATCTTCCAGTCCACATAGTTTCTGCTAGAAATACTACAAGATAACGGTATCTGTTGGAATCTTCTGGGTCTACATGAAAGCTTGGAAACTCTCCCCTGTTATTAGTAGTCCCCTGTTATTAGTTGTCCCCTGTAATTAGTTGTCCCCTGTAATTAGTTGTCCCCTTTTATTAGTAGAAACAAGAGAACACTCATAATTTCCTTTTGTGTTCAGAGAGAAAAGAGTTTCTGAAGTATTTGAAAACTGCTTTGAAATAAAATAATTTTTGGGGACATTATCAACTTCGTCATTTTCTTCTATTGTATTTGTTGATGTATGTTGGTGTCAAGTTGTTATGTTAATATCATCTGGTTATGTTGTTGTATAAGATGAAGAGTGTGTAGGCTGATAGTTCCTGTAGCTCACTGGTTATGCACACATCTCATGCACCTATGCAGGGTGATAGTTCCTGTAGCTCACTGGTTATGCACACATCTCATGCACCTCTGCAGGGTGATAGTTCCTGTAGCTCACTGGTTATGCACACATCGCATGCACCTATGCAGGGTGATAGTTCCTGTAGATCACTGATTATGCACACATCTCATCCACCTATGCAGGGTGATAGTTCCTGTAGCTCACTGGTTATGCACACATCTCATCCACCTATGCAGGGTGATACTTAAGATCATATTAGTCTAATCTTGCATTCCATATATATGTCAGTGATAGTTGCTCACATATATATGTCAGTTATAGCTGCTCACATATATATGTCAGTTATAGCTGCTCACATATATGTCAGTTATAGCTGCTCACATATATATATGTCAGTGATAGTTGCTCACATATATATGTCAGTTATAGCTGCTTACATATATATGTCAGTTATAGCTGCTTACATATATATGTCAGTTATAGCTGCTCACATATATGTAAGTTATAGTTGCTCACATATATATGTCAGTGATAGTTGCTCACATATATATGTCAGTTATAGCTGCTTACATATATATGTCAGTTATAGCTGCTTACATATATATGTCAGTGATAGTTGCTCACATATATATGTCAGTGATAGTTGCTCACATATATATGTCAGTTATAGTTGCTTACATATATATGTCAGTTATAGCTGCTTACATATATATGTCAGTTATAGTTGCTTACATATATATGTCAGTGATAGTTGCTCACATATATATGTCAGTTATAGTTGCTTACATATATATGTCAGTTATAGCTGCTTACATATATATGTCAGTTATAGTTGCTTACATATATATGCCAGTTATAGCTGCTTACATGGGCAATGAGCAAAGCACAGTCACAACAAATAACTACATGTGAAATGCAATGCCTATGAAAAGTTACCGACAACAACAGAAAAGACAGTCATCAGCATAAGAAAGATAGTTGGGATGGTACCTTGCTTGAATTACATAGAGAAACAAAGAATGAAGTAGTTTGTCAACTTAATAAGAATGTAACCAAACTGTACAGTATACAGAGTCTTCTACAACAGAACATCAGGAAAGAAGGCAAGAGGAAAGCCATGAAAAAGATGGTTAGATGACATAGTTATTTTTGCTTTTTGACAGAATTCTGCTATCACCCAGGTCACTAGAACAGCGCTAGACAAAAACAGAAAACCACAACACTGGTCAACAACCTGGTAACAATGTGATGACAAAGGAGAAGAAAAAACCACGTCACTGGTCAACAACCTGGTAACAATGTGACGACTAAAGAAGAAGAAAAAACCACGTCACTGGTCAACAACCTGGTAACAATGTGACGACTAAAGAAGAAGAAAAAACCACGTCACTGGTCAACAACCTGGTAACAGTGTGATGACAAAGGAGAAGAAAAAAACCACGTCACTGGTCAACAACCGGGTAACAGTGTGATGACAAAGAAGAAGAAAAAACCACGTCACTGGTCAACAACCGGGTAACAGTGTGATGACAAAGGAGAAGAAAAACCACGCACTGGTCAACAACCGGGAACAGGATGACAAAGGAGAAGAAAACCCCGTCACTGGTCAACAACCTGGTAACATGTGACGACTAAAGAAGAAGAAAAACCACGTCACTGGTCAACAACCTGGTAACAGTGTGACGACTAAAGAAGAAGAAAAACCACGTCACTGGTCAACAACCTGGTAACAATGTGACGACTAAAGAAGAAGAAAAAACCACGTCACTGGTCAACAACCTGGTAACAGTGTGATGACAAAGGAGAAGAAAAAAACCACGTCACTGGTCAACAACCTGGTAACAGTGGATGACAAAGAGAAGAAAAACCACGTCACTGGTCAACAACCGGGTAACAGTGTGATGACAAAGGAGAAGAAAAAACCACGTCACTGGTCAACAACCTGGTAACAGTGTGATGACGAGAAGGAGCAGAAGATAGATGCTGTCTGAGTAGTCATGTCCAGCCTTGCTCATCCTCTCAAACTCCTAACTGCCAGCTCCCTCATTACATCTAACTCCTACATGTCACCTACATCATTACATCTAATCCTTACATGTAGCTAATTAACTCTGAAAAACTGCGGAGTAAAAAAAAAAAGTGAACAAAACTTCATTCGACCATTGTGTGTTTTTGTCAATGCAGTATTTATTGCATTAAACTGCTGCAGACAAGAAGAGACCGGTTGAGAAATGAGGACATCAGAAAAAAGTGGGTACAACATCAGTACTACTTCATCAAGAAACAACAAATTAAAAGGTTCGGCTACGTAAGCAGATTACCATCAGACAGTGCACCTCAAATAGCAATGCTGCTCCGATACAATGGATACAAAGCAAAAGGCCGGCCACGCAAAAGATGGACCTCAGAGATAACAGAGGCGACGAAAGAGACTATTTACGCATACTGGGGCCCGTTTTAGAAATCTCTCCTTGACCTGACGCTGTGAGGCAACCAGGATTGGAGAAAGAAGGAGAGAAGAACTGCTGCAGACTGCAGACTAGAGCGTAATAATTGCTCATCTTATCGTCTTCACGAATCTAGCCAGACGTGTAACACTTGCAATGTGTAATTTCGTTTGTTTAACACACGTTTAACAGAATCATCAAATCTGTTATTTTGTTAATTCTTCTTTACTGGTACATCTGTTTAAAATTCAAATCCACCTTTTTTTTTTACATCGTTTCCATAGTTACCACGTTTCAAACTTCTCCCACAATTCATCATTGTTTGTCTGCTCGGTGACTTCTGGCAAAAACAAGCATTTAGTTCTCGCCAATAATCTTAAATGTGTAGGTTAGAATGGTACCGTATCACCAAACAATATAAATTCAAAATTGTATCATAACAATGATAGCAATAGCAGTATTAGTAATAATAATACGAGTATTTTATTTATAGCACTCTAGATCGACCCACACACAACCAGTGCTAGTGTACGTTAGACACCGGCCAGAAATGTGTTAATAATATATAATCTATGAACCTGTCGCCACTCTACGAGACGGCGAATGGCCTTCAAACATGCACCACTTTAGCATAAAGTTCGCGTGAACTTAAGAAACCTGAACTGCAATTGTTATCAACGGACATGGATAAAACGCACATTATGCAGACTTTATTTAAAGCGTGGTTTATCTGCACCGGAATACTATCAATCTTATTGTACGTGTTTAAGATAGACCTTGTCGTCTCCAGTACATCTGTACCTTGGCAACTGTGTACATAGGTCAGTCGTCGGTGTTTGTAACCTTTGACAAGAGTTAACGTGGACTAGACTTTGATAAGCGTTAGTTAACGTTGACTAGACTTTGACAACCGTGAGTTAACGTGGACTAAACTTTGATATTGAGCCAACCTATTTCAAGTTATCATGATGAAATCAACGGGCAGGGCCGGCGTAAGTACGTAATGCTCCCTAAGACAGATTTCTAGTATGCGCCCTTTTTGAATGATTATGGATACTTCTTCAAAGATCTCAGCAGAACAGACCATGTCATTATATTTCGCCTAAGTACCAGACACCTGCAGACTTAACATACACTTATATAGACTAGGAATAAGTCAAACAGCTCTCTGCCAGTGTCAACAGGCGGAACAGATGCAGGAGCATGTCCTGCAAGACTGTCCTCTCCTGGGTGAGCTGAGAAGCAACATGTGGTCACACCCGGTCGACCTGAAAACTAAGCTTTGGGAAACCTGACAGACCTGAAGCTGACTGCCCAGTTTGTGGTCCACATGAATCTGAACGCATTACCAGAGATCACTGAAGAAGAAGAAGAAATATGTACCATTCACCTTCATATCTATCCACGAATCTAATAACAAACATTATGTACCATTCACCTTCATATCTATCCATGAATCTAATAACAAACATGTACCATTCACCTTCATATCTATCCATGAATCTAATAACAAACATGTACCATTCACCTTCATATCTATCCATGAATCTAATAACAAACATGTACCATTCACCTTCATATCTATCCATGAATCTAATAACAAACGTACACATCCATTAGCTGACTTTCTACTTCTTGTACACATCCATTAGCTGACTTTCTACTTCTTGTACACATCCATTAGCTGACTTTCTACTTCTTGCGTTTGTCCGCTATGACTTCAGGCGGAGTCATGGCTCCTGATATCACGCTTTTGGCTGATTTTTGCATGAACGTCTACTTTCCTTCTTATCGATGTCCTTCGCCTTCTGCGACTTCATATGTCAGATTAGCTGACCTAACAACAAACTTCAAATTAAAGATCAGGAACATACTGGGCAATGATGGCCTTGCTTCTTTATAGTACACTTTAAATACAGACTCTTCTGTCTAACTCGACATCGGGGATACACACTCCACTGTCTGATACAGGTAACTAGAGTACAGACTCCACTGTCTGATACAGGTAACTAGAGTACAGACTCCACTGTCTGATACAGGTAACTAGAGTACAGACTCCACTGTCTGATACAGGTAACTGAGTACAGACTCACTGTCTGATACAGGTAACTAGAGTACATACTCCACTGTCTGATACAGGTAACTAGAGTACAGACTCCACTGTCTGATACAGGTAACTAGTGTACAAACTCCACTGTCTGATACAGGTAACTAGAGTACAGACTCCACTGTCTGATACAGGTAACGTGTACAAACTCCACTGTCTGAAATATATATATATAGTGCCGTGCTATGGTGCAGAGAGGCGATCGCTTCAGGCGGTACCGTAAGGAGGGCGGCAGAAGCAGCCAAATCAAAATTACAATTGAAGGTTATTTTAAAGAAAAACATTTAAGGGGCGGCATTTCGAAGACTTGCATCATACTGAGAACATATACCTCACGGCCCTGGGTAGATGTTTGTGTATGTGAGTGTATGTGTGTGTATGTGAGTGTATGTGTGTGGAGGTGTGCGTGTGTGTCTATGTGTGTGTTGGTGGAGATGTGAGTGTGTGTGTGAGGGAGTGAGTAAGTGGTGGGTGAGTGTGTTGTTCGAGGTAAAAATATTGAAAACCTATAGATGACTTGTGTTTGTGTTTGTGTGTAAGTGGTGAGGTAGTATGTTGATGAGAAACGGTTTAACATTTCAAAAGGAAATCACATGCTTCGTTACAACTCTCGGCACGTTGTTCATTTATTTTACATTTCAATATAAAATAGTGCAAAGTTTGCTGATTTTTAGTTGTGCTTTTATTGTTTTAGAAAGAAAATTTCGTTGAAAAGAAACAACAGTCTACTGGAAAGTCGGTAAACAAGATCTTCGTCTCATCCCTCTCTCCCTTCCCTTCACCCCCATCAAATACAGTAAATCTAGGGAAAATATAAAAATTGTGAAATCACAAAGCTAGTATGTATTACTCGTCAGGTAGAAGAGCACACCTGTAGGAAATAGAACGTGAGAAACATGGACTTTCAGACAAAGAAAAGACGCGTAGACAAAAGAAAAAGGAAAATGTATTTGTCTATCTTGTTATAAAAAAAAATAATTGTTTGAATGCGGTTATCTTAAATTTTGTTAGCTCATGTTGCTTGATCTTTCAAACGATTTATCTTTGTGGTTGTTTCTATACACATGTATGTATGTGTGTGTTGGTTTCTTTATTACACGTCTGTCTATATCACATGTTGTTGTCTGTATACATTGTATGTGTGTCTAAAATGGGTATAAAGACGAAGGATTAAGTATTGCACCAGGATTTACCCCATATGGCCCGGACCCTCTCCGCGGAAATGGCGTGCCACCTGCCGAGAGTATTGCACAAAGCACGAACTCTGCAGCTCCGTCAACGATCCTAGGGTCCTGGAAAAAATGCACTTGGGAACAGAACGGCAGGGTCCGGATTCGATCCCGCGATCTTCGGAACGCAAGACAAGAGCTTAACCACTTAACCACGGAGACGCCCTATGATCGTATGTGTGTACAGTGTATGTGTGTACAGTGTATGTGTGAGTGTGTGAAATGCTACTTAGATACAATGAATACAAAGTAAAAGGTCGTTCACGCAAAATGTGGACCACAGAAATAACAGAAGCAGTGAAATACATCAATGTATGAAGCTCACACAATGGTACGTTCTTTAAATCTCTTCTTGTCTTGACGCAGTGAGGAAAAACATAATTAAATCTTGTCTTGATGCAGTGAGGACAAACAGAATTAAATCTTGCCTTGTCTTGACGCAGTGAGGAAAAACAGAATTAAATCTCGTCTTGTCTTGACGCAGTGAGGAAAAACAGAATTAAATCTCGTCTTGTCTTGACGCAGTGAGGAAAAACAGAATTAAATCTCTTCTTGTCTTGACGCAGTGAGGAAAAACAGAATTAAATCTCTTCTTGTCTTGACGCAGTGAGGACAAACAGAATTAAATCTCTTCTTGTCTTGACGCAGTGAGGAAAACATAATTAAATCTCTTCTTGTCTTGACGCAGTGAGGAAAAACAGAATTAAATCTCTTCTGTCTTGGACGCAGTGAGGACAAACAGAATTAAATCTTGTCTTGACGCAGTGAGGACAAACAGAATTAAATCTTGTCTTGACGCAGAAGGACAAACATAATAAATCCTTCTTGTCTTGACGACCAAAAGTGAAGGAAAAACATAATTAAATCTCTGTCTTGTCTTGACGCAGTGAGGACAAACAGAATTAAATCTCTTCTTGTCTTGACGCAGTGAGGAAAAACAGAATTAAATCTCGTCTTGTCTTGACGCAGTGAGGACAAACAGAATTAAATCTTGTCTTGACGCAGTGAGGACAAACAGAATTAAATCTTGTCTTGACGCAGTGAGGACAAACAGAATTAAATCTTGTCTTGACGCAGTGAGGACAAACAGAATTAAATCTCTTCTTGTCTTGACGCAGTGAGGAAAACAGAATTAAATCTCTTCTTGTCTTGACGCAGTGAGGAAAAACAGAATTAAATCTCGTCTTGTCTTGACGCAGTGAGGACAAACAGAATTAAATCTCTTCTTGTCTTGACGCAGTGAGGAAAACAGAATTAAATCTCTTCTTGTCTTGACGCAGTGAGGAAAAACAGAATTAAATCTCGTCTTGTCTTGACGCAGTGAGGACAAACAGAATTAAATCTCTTCTTGTCTTGACGCAGTGAGGACAAACAGAATTAAATCTTGTCTTGACGCAGTGAGGACAAACAGAATTAAATCTTGTCTTGACGCTGTGAGGACAAACAGAATTAAATCTCTTCTTGTCTTGATGCTGTGAGGAAAAACAGAATTAAATCTTGTCTTGACGCAGTGAGGACAAACAGAATTAAATCTTGTCTTGACGCTGTGAGGAAAAACAGAATTAAATCTCTTCTTGTCTTGACGCAGTGAGGAAAACATAATTAAATCTCTTCTTGTCTTGACGCAGTGAGGAAAAACAGAATTAAATCTCTTCTTGTCTTGACGCAGTGAGGACAAACAGAATTAAATCTCTTCTTGTCTTGACGCAGTGAGGACAAACAGAATTAAATCTCTTCTTGTCTTGACGCAGTGAGGACAAACAGAATTAAATCTTGTCTTGACGCTGTGAGGACAAACAGAATTAAATCTCTTCTTGTCTTGACGCAGTGAGGACAAACAGAATTAAATCTCTTCTTGTTTTGACGCAGTGAGGACAAACATAATTAAATCTTGTCTTGACGCAGTGAGGACAAACAGAATTAAATCTTGTCTTGACGCTGTGAGGACAAACAGAATTAAATCTCTTCTTGTCTTGATGCTGTGAGGAAAAACAGAATTAAATCTTGTCTTGACGCAGTGAGGACAAACAGAATTAAATCTTGTCTTGACGCTGTGAGGAAAAACAGAATTAAATCTCTTCTTGTCTTGACGCAGTGAGGAAAAACAGAATTAAATCTCTTCTTGTCTTGACGCAGTGAGGAAAACAGAATTAAATCTCTTCTTGTCTTGACGCAGTGAGGAAAACAGAATTAAATCTCGTCTTGTCTTGACGCAGTGAGGAAAAACAGAATTAAATCTCTTCTTGTCTTGACGCAGTGAGGACAAACAGAATTAAATCTTGTCTTGATGCTGTGAGGAAAAACAGAATTAAATCTTGTCTTGACGCAGTGAGGACAAACAGAATTAAATCTTGTCTTGACGCTGTGAGGAAAAACATAATTAAATCTCTTCTTGTCTTGACGCAGTGAGGAAAAACAGAATTAAATCTTGTCTTGACGCTGTGAGGAAAAACAGAATTAAATCTCTTCTTGTCTTGACGCAGTGAGGAAAAACAGAATTAAATCTTGTCTTGATGCTGTGAGGACAAACATAATTAAATCTCGTCTTGATGATGTGAGGACAAACAGAATTAAATCTCTTCTTGTCTTGACGCAGTGAGGAAAACAGAATTAAATCTTGTCTTGATGCAGTGAGGAAAAACAGAATTAAAGAAAAAAGGAGAACAAACCGCCCGAATGGTTACCGGGGTCCAAATTTGGGTGTAAGGAATAGAACAACTGTTACCTGCCACGCATGTCGTAAGAGACGACTAAGGAGTTTTGGCTGATATCGGATGCACATGTCCTAAACGTGTAGAAATCTATGCGTTTAGGAGCCTACCAAACCAATGTGCGACGTATACACGTTCTTGGCAAAGATTAAACATATCACAAAGAGTGATTAAAATTGGTTGTAAAGAACGAACACAAAGAAGAAGAAGAAGAGAAGAACAATGTATGTGTAAAATGTATGTATGTAACATTATCATTGTCCTTCTACGTGCTTCCATATGTGCTCTCATCTCTTTTTTATACAGTGAGGTCTCAATCACAATGCACAACCTTCGTAGCACCAGCGAAGGTCAAAGGAAAACGGAAAAAAAGAACGTCTTAAACAGACACGGAGATGCAGTCTTCTCGAGGAACTGAAGGAAGCTGGACTATCTTGGAAAGCAATCACGAAAACAGCTAGAGACCGAACAAAGGGACGAACAACTATTGAGGCCCCATGCTCCACGAGGAGCGTAGATGAGTAAACAAACAACAAACACTCATTTTACCAGGACAGCGATTTCCCAACCTACATTTATCAATTTTACCAGGACAGCGATTTCTACATTTATCAATTTTACCAGGACAACAATTTCTACATTTATCAATTTTCACTTACAATTGCTCATTTACTTGTTGAGCTTGAACTAGTGACCTACTTGTTTGTTGTCTTCGTGTAGAGCTAGGAACTCGATCTCTCCTACACTAAGATCGGAGGTAAACAAAGCGTTTCACTTGAGGAGCGAACCGTACTTTTCTTTGACCGATAGCACATGATGTTATTGGTTACTGAACTGACGTCACAACACTCCGGTCAGGCCCATATGTGCTCAGTCTCCCCAAACAGATGTCGAAGGGAATTCATGCTGATGGTTCCTGTGGCTCGCTGGTTAAACACACTTTTCTCTCTGCCCTCAGCATCCATCTTTACTTGTACAACGATTAATTCCAAACCCTCCAAATCCCTGGATTAATTCAACGTCAATTTTAGTGTCCTCATCCAATTGTAGATCTCCAAGAGACTGAAGAACATCCCCCTTATCTATCTTAAACTTCCCAGCAATCAATATTTTCAATGCAAGCATGTCCGCCTCTCATTGCCTCGAACATCCACATGACCAGGACAGTAGATTCACATGAGTCTCTGGAAGCTAGAAACCTCTATAGACAACATTCACTCATACCTCAACCTGCTACTCTAGATCTTCCGAAGCATCGACGGAGAGTCGGAAACAGCAAGGGCCCCAGTAAACCAAGTCACAGAGCGAATGGAGGGCAGCAGTAACGGCCTCAACCTCCATTTGTCCTGTATACTCCACTTCGCTCTGCAACAACCTAACCATGCGCATTAGCCAAAAAACCACAGCCTGAATTCTCACCAACGATGCACGACCCATCGGTATATACAACATCATCATCATCCCTTGCATTATCTTCTATCTGTTGCTTAACTACGAGATCAGCCTTCATGTTGCCGCAATCTCTACATTCTCTTCCAAGAGTAATGATAACGTTGAGATAGTTCATCATGCTACCATCTGTTGGGATCCATTCTTCCTCTTTTCGTAGGGTCGCAACTGTGGTCACCTGGCAATTGTTCTCTCAGCCTGGGCCATCCACGACATGCCATGCTTGATTCTCGTGCCCTTAACAGCATTAGTGTTCTTGTGCAGTGGGTGGATGTCTCTTATCCGCAGTAACCCTTATATGTGCCTTGGTTTGTGCGATTTCATGATGGGAGCGTAGTGACAGAAGACCAAGAATGTATCTCATATTTGCAATGGGAGTATCTCTAGTGCAGTCAAATACTATACACGGACCTTCGTTCTGAATACGTTCGAGTCGTTCATTTGATGGAATAATAATGTTATAAATATCAACGGTGGTAATCTGTACTCCCCCGTGTTTCTATAACATCCAGACGAGACTGGGTCCACATGAAAATCATTTTATGTCAACAAAATCAATCAGTAGTTGTGTATTGAACCGATATCACAAGTCTAGATAGTAAGTACACTAACCACTGATACTTGCACCTTGACTGTGACTGTAGTGTCTAGTGTATGATAAGAACAGTCTCTATCACGTCGTTTGTACTGTATTCTTTGCTTGATGACGACCTTTTGGTCGAAACGTCGCTGCGTATTGTTTTGTACTTTGTAAAACTATAGCACTTCGTTTATACTTGTTTCGCATTTGTTATTAGATAGTTTTACTGCAGTCTTTCCTCCTTATATCGATACTATAGTTGAAACTCAAACTTTACTGATTTCCAAACCAGACTATCACGTTTTGGGGATTGAATAAAAGTCATCCAGACATTTCGTCTAAGCTCTCCTCAAGGTCACACACATATATACATCAAACATGTCTAAGCTCTCCCCTAGGTCACACACATATATACATCAAACATGAATAAATAGTTCATGAGATGTCTATGAATAACAAAAAGAAAACCTGCACAGATTTAATGTTTGTGAAATGTAACTAATGTCAGAATAGATAATGTACCAGGTTCAAATGACCTGCATTGAGAAGTTTGTCCTTGTCCTAATTTTATCTGCAAGTACAACCAGGTCTTGTGCATTTAAGCAACACCTTTGTTTACTAGGATTACTTCTTCCCAACCCCTACCCCTCACAATAAATAATGTTTGTAGGTGTCCCAACCCTCCCCTCCTCAAGGTGTCGGGTTTCTCATGGTGAAATGGTTAAGACGTTTGTGGGTGTCCCAACTCCTCCCTCCTCTAGGTGTCGAGTTTCTCATGGTGAAATGGTTAAGACGTTTGTGGGTGTCCCAACTCCTCCCCTCCTCAAGGTGTCGAGTTTCTCTATGGTGAAATGGTTAAGACGTTTGTGGGTGTCCCAACTCCTCCCCTCCTCAAGGTGTCGGGTTTCTCTATGGTGAAATGGTTAAGACGTTTGTGGGTGTCCCAACTCCTCCCCTCCTCAAGGTGTCGAGTTTCTCTATGGTGAAATGGTTAAGACGTTTGTGAGTTTCCCAACTCCTCCCTCCTCAAGTGTCGGGTTTCTCTATGGTGAAATGGTTAAGACGTTTGTCTCTTGTTCTGAAGGCTGTAGGTTCAAGTCCGGACTGATTCACATATGCCATTTTTTATGAGATCTCTAGAATTGTTACTGAAGAGTTCGTGCTTTGTGCAACACACTCAGTAGATGGCGTGCTGTTTCTGCCGACACGGACAGAGATATATGTGAGGAAACCCGGTGCAATGAAGTCAATCCTTAGCTTTTAGATCCTCAAGGTATGCGTTCAAAACTTGCATATGTCTGTTGTTGATTTGAACGTTGAGTCTTCAAACTACAAACCGCAGGCCAGATCCAGGCCGCTAAAAGATATGTATCTGTCTTGCAAACAAACTTTAACTCTCACATAACGACAAGCCATATGACAAACCTTTCAGGCAGCGTCAACTTTTCCACAAACCACATCATGAGCAAAAGCAATACCAACTGGCATACTTTACAACCTAGTGTTACTATGGTATGAAATTGGGGCTTGGTTGGTTTGAGAAATAAGATTAAATTGTGGAATTAAACCCCGGACCCCTTGTCTACGAATCACTACGCTATCCAAGCTCTAGTCAGCTTATACTGAAAACTGAATAATGCAATTAATGGTTTCCGTTTGTTTATTTTACCCACACCGCCCGGATGTTCGTCTTCGTCTTCTTCTTCTTCTTCTTTGTGTCCGGTCTACAACAACTATTTCTTCTTAGCAACTTCTGGTCATTGACATGAGACAGCCATAACGGTCTGCATAACGGTTTACATAACGGTCTGCATAACGGTTTACATAACGGTCTGCATAACTGTCTGCATAACGGTCTGCATAACTGTCTGCATAACGGTTGCATAACTGTCTGCATAACGGTCTGCATAACTGTCTGCATAACTGTCTGCATAACTGTCTGCATAGCTGTCTGCATAACGGTCTGCATAACTGTCTGCACAACTGTCTGCATAACTGTCTGCATAGCTGTCTGCATAACGGTCTGCATAACTGTCTGCATAACTGTCTGCATAACGGTCTGCATAACTGTCTGCATAACGGTCTGCATAACTGTCTGCATAACGGTCTGCATAACTGTCTGCATAACGGTCTGCATAACGGTCTGCATAACTGTCTGCATAACGGTCTGCATAACTGTCTGCATAACTGTCTGCATAACTGTCTGCATAATGGTCTGCATAACGGTTGCATAACTGCTGCATAACGTCTGCATAACTGTCTGCATAACTGTCTGCATAACGGTCTGCATAACGGTCTATAACGTCTGCATAACTGTCTGCATAACTGTCTGCATAACGGTCTGCATAACTGTCTGCATAACTGTCTGCATAACGGTCTGCATAACTGTCTGCATATAACTAATGAGATCTGATACCATGCTAAAGTGTAACTCCAGACGTGGGGCTTTAAAGTAAGGGTTTTCTGTTTGCAAAATCTTACAGTTTAAACAAGATGTGTGTCCTGTTCAATAATATGCATACACTTTAGTTGAAATTTCAATGTGTATGTCTTACATGTTCTAACGAACCCATTATGACCAAGGTCAGGACGAGAAAATGATGGTGCGTCGTACATACCCTGTGGAATCATATCCACATACAGACAGAAGGTATTAACTAATCTTAACATACCTCCATACAGACAGAAGGTACTAGCTAAACTCTGCATATATTTAAACAGAAAGAAAGAAAGAAAAAAGTCAAAGAACCTGTTTTCATACCATGAAGTACATTGTTGATACAGTGTGTAGTCGATATTTATCTGTGACCATCAGGACATGACAGATGATGTGGTCACACCGGCGGTGTTTCCTTCCCAAAGCTTTTTTGCACTCAATGAGACTCGGTCAACCTGACAGTCGTTACATTCGGAAAATAATTCCACTGTGGAATTAAACTCCGGACTACGCACCTACGAAACAAATGCACTAACTACTACGCAATTGCGGTTCTCATACAGAAATATAACAGATATTCTCAGCATACTTTCATACAGAAATATAGCACATAACATTGTCATTTCTTCAATAACAACGTACTCCAACGAATTATTGAAGATATTAATTTATTAGTATATCAAATACAATACATTCGTTGCAAAGCTATCAATACAAAGGAGATTATCAATATACAGTTATCAATACAAAGGAGATTATGATGTCATGATCATCTGGGAAAATATATTTCGCTGAATAAATAATCCCAGACTACTCATGTCATTTATTAACATGATACAGTTACATTCTAATACTCACTACCATCGTATTCAGTTACATTCTGATAACGACTACTAATGAATTCAGTTACATTCTGATAACGGCTACTAATGTATTCAGTTACATTCTCGAAACGACACTAAGTATGTTAGTTATATATCCATTTATCTTCTTCGTGTCACATCTGTCACATAATGCACCCACAAGAAATTTCAATTGTCGTTGTGGTGCCGCCTTTCTACTAATTGTTTCTCACGTCAGGTCACTATCTTTCAACTAATTGTTTCTCATGTCAGGTCACTATCTTTCAACTAATTGTTTCTCATGTCAGGTCACTATCTTTCAACTAATTGTTTCTCATGTCAGGTCACTATCTTTCAACTAATTGTTTCTCACGTCAGGTCACTATCTTTCAACTAATTGTTTCTCATGTCAGGTCACTATCTTTCAACTAATTGTTTCTCACGTCAGGTCACTATCTTTCAACTAATTGTTTCTCATGTCAGGTCACTATCTTTCAACTATCTTTCCACATTTCTTCTCCCTGTTTCATTCGGACGTTTAAACCTTCATTTCTCATCTGCTGTTCTAGTCAATGGCCTTACTGGCATACGACAAACACATCTCCATCTTCGTCTCTAATGACGCACAGTTTGTTCGTTTCAAAAGCTCTACATTTTCTATCGTATTTGGTCAGAAAATTTATATGTCTTCTTAAACATTTATTTTGGAATGTCTCCAACTTATATATAATATTGTGTGTCATTTGTCAGCATTCACTCACTACGGTCAAATCTCACTCCCGGGACACTGCTTCCATGTAAACCCGATGTTACCAAGCGCAAACCATATGTCGTCCATATTCAGTCATTTGGGTATCTAACTACTCGACCATTTGCTCCTCTTCCTTTCAGAAATCGATCTGTTGACATATTTACTTGTGACGCATGTACTTGTGACGCATCTACTTGTGACGCATCTACTTGTGACTCATCTACTTGTGACGCATCTACTTGTGACGCATCTACTTGTGACGCATCTACTTGTGACTCATCTACTTGTGACTCATCTACTTGTGACTCATCTACTTGTGACTTATCTACTTGTGACGCATCTACTTGTGACGCATCTACTTGTGACTCATCTACTTGTGACTCATCTACTTGTGACGCATCTACTTACGCTGGAATTTTTAATAAATCAGATAAAATATACATGAATCCAGAATGTTGAGTAGCAACCGTCGCCAGCGTTTCGCCATTCCTGGAGACGTCGCCAGCGTTTCGCCATTCCTGGAGACGTCGCCAGCGTTTCGCCATTCCTGGAGACATCGCCAGCGTTCACCATTCCGGGAGCCGTCGCCAGCCTTTCGCCATTCCTGGAGCCGTCGCCAGCGTTTCGCCATTCTTGGAGCCGTCGCCAGCGTTTCGCCATTCCTGGAGAACACTGAGCATGCTAGAAGCACACTTTTGATCACCTCCTCAACAGACAAGAAATATATATTCACAATCTCGAATGCCAAGTCCAAGTTTGTAGAACATAAGAAGCACTCTAATATTAACGTATGCCAACAAAATTTGGAAAATAACTAAAGATATAAAACAAAAGTTGAATGAGTTTCAAAATAATAAGTTGAATGAGTCTGCGAAAAATAATGAACATAAAATGGGACGAATTGAGGAGAAGTGATGAAATCAGAGAAATGTCTGGTCAACCACTAGTGACATGTGTTATAAGAAAGATAAGATAGAGATACGTTGGGTATACTGTGAGAAGAAATGTTCGAAGAACCACAAAGCAGACACACAAAGCAGACACACAAAGCAGACACACAAAGCAGACACACAAAGCAGACACACGAAGCAGACACACAAAGCAGACACACAAAGCAGACACACAAAGCAGACACACAAAGCAGACACACAAAGCAGACACACAAAGCAGACATTGAAATTGGAGACGAAGAGTTCAAGACAGAAATTAATGATAACCTTGAAACGAACTTTACTGAAACAGGTAAAAAATTTCGAACTCAAATTCTTAGAAGATATTAAACTAGCTACCCAGGATGGAATGGTATGGATGCATTGCGCTTTCTATGTAACGTAAAACAGTAGGAAAGGAATACAATTAATAATAGTAATAATCATTCCTCTCGTACCCTTATATGTTACATAGGGACTGCAAGTAATTTCTCCATACCACTCTATCCTGGGTACTCGCTCAATTCTTCCATGGAACTGAGACCGAATTTCTGCCTCTCTCAGCAAGTTTGTTTCAAGTCTTCCTAGACATTTCTCTGCTTGAATCCTTTGTCTTACTCAATGCCTGTTTTGTTATCTTTGATCATTTCTTCCCCAGGTGTCCTAAAATAACGAGTGGTACAAAATAAGAAATAAATTGTCTGTCACAATAAAGAGAGATAAATGTCTCGTCACAATAAAGAGAGATAAATAGTACCTGACAATAAAGAGAGATAAATAATCTCGTCACAATAAAGAGAGATAAATAGTACCGTGACAATAAAGAGAAATAAATAATCTCGTCACAATAAAGAGAGATAAATAGTGTCGTTACAATAAAGAGAGATAAATAATCTCGTCACAATAAAGAGAGATAAATAGTACCGTGACAATAAAGAGAAATAAATAATCTCGTCACAATAAAGAGATAAAATGTCAGCTACCAAAGAGAAATAAATAACTCTTCACAATAAAAGAGACAAAATGTCAGAACTATTCTGCAGCTGACGACCTGCTTGCTGACAAGCTGACACACAACGATCATGAATAGCACCACTGAACCTGCAGATATCAATCATGTTGGTAATAGCATCAAGACTGAGATATCAATCATGTTGGTAATAGCATCAAGACTGAGATATCAATCATGTTGGTAATAGCATCAAGACTGAGATATCAATCATGTGGTAAGCCAAGATGAGATATCAATCATGTGGTAAAGCATCAAGACTGAGATATCAATCATGTTGGTAATAGCATCAAGACTGAGATATCAATCATGTTGGTAATAGCATCAAGACTGAGATATCAATCATGTTGGTAATAGCATCAAGACTGAGATATCAATCATGTTGGTAATAGCATCAAGACTGAGATATCAATCATGTTGGTAATAGCATCAAGACTGAGATATCAATCATGTTGGTAATAGCATCAAGACTGAGATATCAATCATGTTGGTAATAGCATCAAGACTGAGATATCAATCATGTTGGTAATAGCATCAAGACTGAGATATCAATCATGTTGGAATCAGCAGTTCAATGACTGCAGATATCAATCATGTTGGTACAGCATCAAGACTGCAGATATCAATCATGTCTGGTAATAGCATCAAGACTAGATATCAATCATCTGGAATACATCAAGACTGAGATATCAATCATGTTTGTAATAGCATCAAGACCTGAGATATCAATCATGTTGGTAATAGATCAAGACTGAGATATCAATCATTTTGGGAATAGCATCAAGACTGAGATATCAATCATGTTGAGTAATAGCATCAAGACTGAGATATCAATCATGTTGGTAATAGCATCAAGACTGAGATATCAATCATGTTGGTAACAGCACCAAGACTGAGATATCAATCATGTTGTACAAGCACAGACTGAGATATCAATCAAGCTGGTAATAGCATCAAGACTGAGATACAATCATGTTGGAATAGCATCAAGACTGAGATATCAATCATGTTGGTAATAGCATCAAGACTGAGATATCAATCATGTTGATAATAGCATCAAGACTGAGATATCAATCATGCTGTAATAGCATCAAGCAGACATTGAATTAGACTGAAATCAATCATGTTGGTAATTAGCATCAAGACTGAGATATCAACTCAATGTTGTAAAGATCAAGACTAATATCAATCATGTTGGTAATAGCATCAAGACTGAGATATCAATCATGTTGGTAATAGCATCAAGACTGAGATATCAATCATGTTGGTAATAGCATCAAGACTGAGATATCAATCATGTTGGTAATAGCATCAAGACTGAGATATCAATCATGTTGGAAAGCATCAAGACTCGAGATATCAATCATGTTGGTAATGCATCAAGACTGAGATATCAATCATGTGTAAGCATCAAGACTGGAGATATCAATCATGTCTGGTAACAGCATCAAGACTGAGATATCAATCATGTTGGTAAGCATCAAGACTGAGATAATCAATCAGTGCAATAAAGAGAGAATAATATTCGTCATCAAGACTGAGATATCAATCATGTTGTAATAGCATCAAAAGACGAATATCAATATTGTATAGCATCAAGACTGAGATATCAATCATGTTGTAATAGCATCAAGACTGAGATATCAATCATGTTGGTACATGCATCAAGACTGAGATATCAATCATGTTGGTAATAGCATCAAGACTGAGATATCAATCATGTTGGTAATAGCATCAAGACTGAGATATCAATCATGTTGGTAATAGCATCAAGACTGAGATATCAATCATGTTGGTAATAGCATCAAGACTGAGATATCAATCATGTTGGTAATAGCATCAAGACTGAGATATCAATCATGTTGGTAATAGCATCAAGACTGAGATATCAATCATGTTGGTAATAGCATCAAGACTGAGATATCAATCATGTTGGTAATAGCATCAAGACTGAGATATCAATCATGTTGGTAATAGCATCAAGACTGAGATATCAATCATGTTGGTAATAGCATCAAGACTGAGATATCAATCATGTTGGTAATAGCATCAAGACTGAGATATCAATCATGTTGGTAATAGCATCAAGACTGAGATATCAATCTGAATAACTGACTTCATGAAACTGAGAAACATTCAACGTGTTCTGGTTACACTTTATCAGCAGACTGAGATCTCAGACATGAACAATTGTAACAGACAGGTCCAGACACTGGAAAAATTTGCAGCAGACTTGAGAGTCTCAGACACTGAACATGCAGCAGATTTGAGAGTCTCAGACACTGAACAATTGTACAGCAGACTGAGAGTCTCAGACACTGAACAATTGTAAGCAGACTTGAGAGTCTCAGACACTGGAACAATGACAGCAGACTGAGAGTCTCAACACTGGAACAATTGACAGCAGACTGAGAGTCTCAGACACTGAACAATTGTCAGCAGATTTAGAGTCTCAGACACTGGAACAATTGTACACAGACTTGAGAGTCTCGACACTGGAACAATTGTACAGCAGACTTGAGAGTCTCAGACACTGGAACAATTGTACAGCAGACTTGAGAGTCTCAGACACTGGAACAATTGTACAGCAGACTTGAGAGTCTCAGACACTGGAACAATTGTACAGCAGACTTGAGAGTCTCAGACACTGGAACAATTGTACAGCAGACTTGAGAGTCTCAGACACTGGAACAATTGTACAGCAGACTTGAGAGTCTCAGACACTGGAACAATTGTACAACAGACTTGAGAGTCTCAGACACTGGAACAATTGTACAGCAGACTTGAGAGTCTCAGACACTGGAACAATTGTACAGCAGACTTGAGAGTCTCAGACACTGGAACAATTGTACAACAGACTTGAGAGTCTCAGACACTGGAACAATTGTACAGCAGACTTGAGATCTCAGACACTGAACAATTGACAGCAGACTTGAGAGTCTCAGACACTGAACAATTGTACAGCAGACTTGAGAGTCTCAGACACTGGAACAATTGTACAGCAGACTTGAGAGTCTCAGACACTGGAACAATTGTACAACAGACTTGAGAGTCTCAGACACTGGAACAATTGTACAGCAGACTTGAGAGTCTCAGACACTGGAACAATTGTACAACAGACTTGAGATCTCAGACACTGAACAATTGTACAGCAGACTTGAGAGTCTCAGACACTGAACAATTGTACAGCAGACTTGAGAGTCTCAGACACTGGAACAATTGTACAGCAGACTTGAGAGTCTCAGACACTGGAACAATTGTACAGCAGACTTGAGAGTCTCAGACACTGGAACAATTGTACAACAGACTTGAGAGTCTCAGACACTGGAACAATTGTACAGCAGACTTGAGAGTCTCAGACACTGAACAATTGTAGAACTGAAGTCTCAGACACTGGAACAATTGTACAACAGACTGAGAGTCTCAGACACTGAACAATTGTACAACAGACTTGAGAGTCTCAGACACTGAACAATTGTACAGCAGACTTGAGAGTCTCAGACACTGGAACAATTGTACAGCAGACTTGAGAGTCTCAGACACTGGAACAATTGTACAACAGACTTGAGAGTCTCAGACACTGAACAATTGTAAGAGACTGAGAGTCTCAGACACTGGAACAATTGTGATAATTAAAACTGAAGTCTGGACATGTATCTTCATGTATATTAAAAATGAAGTCTGGACTGTAGTCCAGTGTTGTCTTCGGGGTAAATACAGCAAATATAATAATGACCGTTTCATAGATATGGTGAAGAGGGGGGACTATTGGATCACTGTTGCAGCGGAGGAAGGAGCACGCATAAGAATGCACAATGTTCCACGACGTCAATCGCATAACATATCGGCAGCTTGGTTTAAACATATCTAAATTACAAGCACCTCTGAAGTTGAAGTAAGGTTCGCCTAAATGGCGATGTACCCTTATCATAGAGAAAGTAAGCATTCACGCTTGAATCAGTCAGCGCCCGTGTGTTGCCGTTGCCCACAAGGTGAGCAAAGAATAGTAACACTGCGACCTACAAGGCATGTCGTAAGAAGCGACTTAAGTAAGGGTTAAGGAAGCTACCCTAGTAAATAAAAAACTTCGCAGAAATCGGATGTGCTGGTCTACTTGTAGGCGCGTAACTGAAACAACGTACAATCGCACTTAGACTCAGATCACATACAGAACACAAAGAGTGGTTTAACAAGTGGTCGACATGAAGAAGAAGTATTAATCAAAATATCTACATTAGACGCCATGATTAAGTCTGAATACAAAGCAGACGAGCAAACACGAGAATTGTGACAAGATTTAGGACAAGAAAATTTGTATAAAATAAAAAGGTGCCACTGTCAACTGTTATTGTATGCTTCTTTTGACAACCGTTGTTCTACCATTGGTGTAACCATTAGTTTTGTCATTGGTATAGCTGTTAGTTTTTGGGAAATCTGACAAATGATGTTCCCTGTCTGTGATAGAATTCTCACTGTAATAGACTTTCTCCTGGTATTCAATATTATGACGTGTGAGAGATGGCAAGATGATGTCTCGACCTTCAGGGGTCAACTTCTGCCAGAGAACGTACATAATATAAAGAGGGATAATGACCCAAATGATATTGGGGATAACCACAAGGAAGAACTCCTGCATGGCTGTGTTACCGGCACGGTAGGCACCTCCTGTGCACAGCTCTGTAAACATGAGAAAGTAGAGGATGGTCTTCCACATGGTCATCACACTGACCATGAAGGCGATGGTGCTGGTATGACGTGAGCAGTGGTAGTGCTGAAACAGACAGCAAAAATTATGTGGTTTACAATGTGCAGCAAATTCATTCATACATATAGTTACACGTGCTAGTATTTTGCATTCAGATGTGATGGTATTTTGCAGTCAGATGTGATGGTATTTTGCAGTCAGATGTGATCGTATTTTGCAGTCAGATGTGATGGTATTTTGCAGTCAGATGTGATGGTATTTTGCAGTCAGATGTGATGGTATTTTGCAGTCAGATGTGATCGTATTTTGCAGTCAGATGTGATGGTATTTTGCAGTCAGATGTGATGGTATTTTGCAGTCAGATGTGATGGTATTTTGCAGTCAGATGTGATGGTATTTTGCAGCCAGGTGTAATGGTATTTTGCAGTCAGATAGGGTTTTTTTGCAGTCAGATGTAGTGGTATTCTGCAGTAAGATGTAGTGGTATTTTGCAGTCAGATGTAGTGGTATTTTGCAGTCAGATGTAGTGGTTTTTTGTAGCTTTCACACGAGGTGGGTTTTTAAATGATGGTTTTTTTTGGTTGGTACACGTGGTGGTTTTTTGTAAGCACAGGCGGATCTTTTAAAAACATCAGTTAGCGGATCAGTAATCAGTTAGCGGATCAGTAATCAGTTAGCGGATCAGTAATCAGTTATATGAGGACTATCATCATAGCACTACAGAGACTATCATCATAGCACTACAGAGACTATCATCATATCACTCCAGACACGTCCATAGGTACTAAATTCTCCACCTCAACAAATCCAGCAACGTCCAACGGCCCAAAAATGTCAGTTTTTTTAAAATTTTATTTGGGTAGAAATAATGAACGACATATTATCGACATATTTAAAACGAAGGAGATTATTTGACACTTGTAACAAATTGTTAAATGAAACAAAAGTTGGAAATGGATTAGATAGATTAGATAAGACTAGATAGACTGACAGACATACAGGGTAGGATAGATTAATAATAAGATTAAGATTTAGACATATTTATAATAAATAAGATAGACAGACAAAGAGGCGGAGGTATGCACGGAGCAATATATTATATATGTGATTTGAGATTGTAAGAAGATAGAGTGTGTCAGAACGAGAACAGAAAAGAGAAGAAGAGGAAGAGCAAAGCTAATTGTGTTCTATCTCATCTTGTATTGTGTTCTATCTCATCTTGTATTATGTTCTATCTCATCTTGTATTGTGTTCTATTTCATCTTGTATTGTGTTCTATCTCATCTTGTATTGTGTTCTATCTCATCTTGTATCGTGTTCTATCTCATCTTGTATTGTGTTCTATCTCAGCTTGTATTATGTTCTATCTCAGCTTGTATTGTGTTCTATCTCATCTTGTATTGTGTTCTATCTCAGCTTGTATTATGTTCTATCTCAGCTTGTATTGTGTTCTATCTCATCTTGTATTGTGTTCTATCTCATCTTGTATTGTGTTCTATCTCATCTTGTATTGTGTTCTATCTCAGCTTGTATTGTGTTCTATCTCATCTTGTATTATGTTCTATCTCAGCTTGTATTGTGTTCTATCTCATCTTGTATTGTGTTCTATTTCATCTTGTATTGTGTTCTATCTCAGTTTGTATTGTGTTCTATCTCATCTTGTATTATGTTCTATCTCAGTTTGTATTGTGTTCTATCTCATCTTATATTATGTTCTATCTCAGTTTGTATTGTGTTCTATCTCATCTTGTATTGTGTTCTATCTCATCTTGTATTGTGTTCTATCTCATCTTGTATTGTGTTCTATCTCATCTTGTATTATGTTCTATCTCAGCTTGTATTATGTTCTATCTCATCTTGTATTGTGTTCTATCTCATCTTGTATTATGTTCTATCTCAGCTTGTATTGTGTTCTATCTCATCTTGTATTATGTTCTATCTCAGCTTGTATTGTGTTCTATCTCAGCTTGTATTATGTTCTATCTCATCTTGTATTGTGTTCTATCTCATCTTGTATTGTGTTCTATCTCATCTTGTATTGTGTTCTATCTCATCTTGTATTATGTTCTATCTCAGCTTGTATTGTGTTCTATCTCATCTTGTATTGTGTTCTATCTCAGCTTGTATTGTGTTCTATCTCATCTTGTATTGTGTTCTATCTCATCTTGTATTGTGTTCTATCTCATCTTGTATTGTGTTCTATCTCATCTTGTATTGTGTTCTATCTCATCTTGTATTGTGTTCTATCTCATCTTGTATTATGTTCTATCTCAGCTTGTATTGTGTTCTATCTCATCTTGTATTATGTTCTATCTCAGCTTGTATTGTGTTCTATCTCATCTTGTATTATGTTCTATCTCATCTTGTATTGTGTTCTATCTCATCTTGTATTGTGTTCTATCTCATCTTGTATTGTGTTCTATCTCATCTTGTATTATGTTCTATCTCAGCTTGTATTGTGTTCTATCTCATCTTGTATTGTGTTCTATCTCAGCTTGTATTGTGTTCTATCTCATCTTGTATTGTGTTCTATCTCATCTTGTATTGTGTTCTATCTCATCTTGTATTGTGTTCTATCTCATCTTGTATTGTGTTCTATCTCATCTTGTATTATGTTCTATCTCAGCTTGTATTGTGTTCTATCTCATCTTGTATTGTGTTCTATCTCATCTTGTATTATGTTCTATCTCATCTTGTATTGTGTTCTATCTCATCTTGTATTGTGTTCTATCTCATCTTGTATTGTGTTCTATCTCATCTTGTATTATGTTCTATCTCAGCTTGTATTATGTTCTATCTCAGCTTGTATTGTGTTCTATCTCATCTTGTATTGTGTTCTATTTCATCTTGTATTATGTTCTATCTCATCTTGTATTATGTTCTATCTCATCTTGTATTGTGTTCTATTTCATCTTGTATTGTGTTCTATCTCATCTTGTATTGTGTTCTATCTCATCTTGTATTGTGTTCTATCTCATCTTGTATTGTGTTCTATCTCATCTTGTATTGTGTTCTATCTCATCTTGTATTGTGTTCTATCTCAGCTTGTATTGTGTTCTATCTCATCTTGTATTGTGTTCTATCTCATCTTGTATTGTGTTCTATCTCATCTTGTATTGTGTTCTATCTCAGCTTGTATTGTGTTCTATCTCAGCTTGTATTGTGTTCTATCTCATCTTATATTGTGTTCTATCTCAGCTTGTATTGTGTTCTATCTCATCTTGTATTGTGTTCTATCTCATCTTGTATTGTGTTCTATCTCATCTTGTATTGTGTTCTATCTCATCTTGTATTGTGTTCTATCTCAGCTTGTATTGTGTTCTTTCTCATCTTGTATTGTGTTCTATCTCATCTTGTATTGTGTTCTATCTCAGCTTGTATTGTGTTCTATCTCAGCTTGTATTGTGTTCTATCTCATCTTGTATTGTGTTCTATCTCATCTTGTATTGTGTTCTATCTCATCTTGTATTGTTTTCTATCTCAGCTTGTATTGTGTTCTATCTCATCTTGTATTGTGTTTTATCTCATCTTGTATTGTGTTCTATCTCATCTTGTATTGTGTTCTATCTCATCTTGTATTGTGTTCTATCTCATCTTGTATTGTGTTCTATCTCATCTTGTATTGTGTTCTATCTCATCTTGTATTGTGTTCTATCTCATCTTGTATTGTGTTCTATCTCATCTTGTATTGTGTTCTATCTCATCTTGTATTGTGTTCTATCTCAGCTTGTATTGTGTTCTATCTCATCTTGTATTGTGTTCTATCTCAGCTTGTATTATGTTCTATCTCATCTTGTATTGTGTTCTATCTCATCTTGTATTATGTTCTATCTCATCTTGTATTGTGTTCTATCTCATCTTGTATTGTGTTCTATCTCATCTTGTATTATGTTCTATCTCATCTTGTATTGTGTTCTATCTCAGCTTGTATTGTGTTCTATCTCATCTTGTATTGTGTTCTATCTCATCTTGTATTGTGTTCTATCTCATCTTGTATTGTGTTTTATCTCATCTTGTATTGTGTTTTATCTCATCTTGTATTGTGTTCTATCTCATCTTGTATTGTGTTCTATCTCATCTTGTATTGTGTTCTATCTCATCTTGTATTGTGTTCTATCTCATCTTGTATTATGTTCTATCTCATCTTGTATTGTGTTCTTTCTCAGCTTATATTGTGTTCTATCTCATCTTGTATTGTGTTCTATCTCAGCTTGTATTGTGTTCTATCTCATCTTGTATTATGTTCTATTTCATCTTGTATTGTGTTCTATCTCATCTTGTATTGTGTTCTTTCTCAGCTTATATTGTGTTCTATCTCATCTTGTATTATGTTCTATTTCATCTTGTATTGTGTTCTATCTCATCTTGTATTATGTTCTATTTCATCTTGTATTGTGTTCTATCTCATCTTGTATTGTGTTCTATCTCATCTTGTATTGTGTTCTATCTCATCTTGTATTGTGTTCTATCTCATCTTGTATTGTGTTCTATCTCATCTTGTATTGTGTTCTATCTCAGCTTGTATTGTGTTCTTTCTCAGCTTGTATTGTGTTCTATCTCATCTTGTATTATGTTCTATCTCATCTTGTATTATGTTCTATCTCATCTTGTATTATGTTCTATTTCATCTTGTATTGTGTTCTATCTCATCTTGTATTGTGTTTTATCTCAGCTTGTGTTGTGTTCTATCTCAGCTTGTATTGTGTTCTATCTCATCTTGTATTGTGTTCTATCTCATCTTGTATTGTGTTCTATCTCATCTTGTATTGTGTTCTATCTCATCTTGTATTGTGTTCTTCTCAGCTTGTTTGTGTTCTATCTCAGCTTATGTGTGTAGGAAAGCAACGTATCACTTGTGTTGATTTACAACTATACGTCCGGGACATGTCTAGAAATAACGTCATCGCTTCATAAATTGTTTGATCTTTCATCACGTCACTACATGATGATTCGCGAACATTGATACATTAATTACACACAACTGTAACACACAACAGTCTCGAAGCAATACACACTGTATAATTACAAAGTCTCACAGCAATCAACATAACATCTCACACAATAACACAACAATAAACACAATGTAACAGTAGTAGTAATACATTTAGTATAATTTATCGACGTGTGTATGTGTTTAACCAAAATTGTTTTAAAGATCTAAAGACAAAGATTGACTTCCTTGTCCAGGTTTCCCGATATGCTCTCATCATTGTCAGCAGAATAACACGCCATCTGCTGAGAATGTTGCACAAACACGAACTCGTAACTCCAGCAAAATCTTAGGATCTCATTAACAATTTGACATGCGACTCAGCTCGATTCGAACCGTCAACCTTTAGAATGACACTCAAAGTCTTAACCACTTCATCATAGAGACCTCGTTAACCCTATATCTGTGTCTAACATATACTGTGTTAACCATAATCTGTGTGTTGGTGCTAAGTCAGATTAGATTTCATCATGTGCAACAGATTCTATGATACTCAGATTTTTTTCAACAATCTTACTCATAATTATTGTCACAATGTTAAAGATCACTTCAGCGTAGTTTAACCTATGAAGATAACACAAAACTAACTAGATAAGATAACAGTTGTAGTACATATTAGATAGACAAGAGATAATATTCCATCTATCATTATTTCTGATATTGATAACTCATTGTAATGTCAAGGTCGACGTGGAGTGAGAGCACATGGTTCATGAAAGAAAGGATGCCTGAGGGAAACTTTCAAACGAACTTTACTGAGAGAAGCGAGAAATATCGGGCTCAATTCTTTATAAGAGACTGAACGAATTGTCCAGGATAGAGCGGTATTGAGAAATTGCTTGCTCGTCCTATGTAATGTATATTGAGAGAAACCTGTAGTAGTGTACCTCTGGTTGGACGGATTATCGTAATGTGTAAGTGTTTGGCTATCTACTCGGATACAAGAGGAGTGGGGGCTCAATCTCACACTCGACGTTCCACACGTGAGGAAAGGAATTGGCCCTCCTACCTCTTGAACAATAAGATCTATAAATGTGAAGTGAAGTGGCGTCATACTCTAAGGTTGGAAAAAGCTATGTAACATTTTATTTTACGTTACCTGTTAGTTACTCGTGGTGTGATGTCAAAATATGGGCACTCTTTGGGTAGAAGAGAAATTTGACTACTACTTCTAGTAGATAAGTGATGGGCACCAAGAGAAATAAGGAGTGTGGTTCAATGTCAGTGTTTGGCAATTATTTATCCCTAAGTCTCATATACATGTCTTGATCAGGGCGGAATGATAATACTAAGACAAAATATAAATAAAATGTACTTTATTCCTGATAACTGGAAGATATTTACTATAGCTGGCGTCGTTGAAGGTAGCTTGCAGCAGCAGGTGGTAATAAGATTATGAAACTAACGGTAAATGGTGATGGTGATGATGGTGGTGATGATGGTGGTGATGATGGTGGTGATGATTGGGATGGGGATGAGGATGATGAGGATAAGGACAATGACTTACAAGCTTTGAGCATAGACAAAAGCATCATTCGTGTCCATGTAGCGCTGATCTACTGTAACGTAATATTTGTCTGCAATAACAGAATATTGATTCACATATTACAGAACATGAAATCAGATATTACAGAACATGAAATTAGATATTACAGAACATGAGATTAGATATTACAGAACATGACACTATATATTACAGAACATGAGATTAGATATTACAGAACATGAAATTAGATATTACAGAACATGAAATCAGATATTACAGAACATGAAATTAGATATTACAGAACATGAGATTAGATATTACAGAACATGAGATTAGATATTACAGAACATGAGATTAGATATTACAGAACATGAGATTAGATATTACAGAACATGAGATTAGATATTACAGAACATGAGATTAGATATTACAGAACATGAGATTAGATATTACAGAACATGAACTAGATATTACAGAACATGAGATTAGATATTACAGAACATGAAATTAGATATTACAGAACATGAAATCAGATATTACAGAACATGAAATTAGATATTACAGAACATGAGATTAGATATTACAGAACATGAGATTAGATATTACAGAACATGAGATTAGATATTACAGAACATGAGATTAGATATTACAGAACATGAGATTAGATATTACAGAACATGAGATTAGATATTACAGAACATGAGACTAGATATTACAGAACATGACACTATATATTACAGAACATGAGATTAGATATTACAGAACATGAGTTTTACAGATGAGTTTTTCATAGTTGTCTTCCTCTATCCGGTTTATGTTGCTGTGTCTGTTTTCAGTCTTTTAGTCTTACACATGCGTTTCCTATGAGTGTTACAGTCCGTTGTTTCCAGTGAGTTGTTTGCTTCGATTTGATTTCGTGAGTGTTCCTTGACTTTGTTTCCGTGAGTTGATATTATGCACATGTTAGTATTCATGCATGATCTTATCTCGAAGCACACATGCTTATTCACCAAAGTGTAATGATAATGGTCCTGTCAAACAATACAGTTAATGACTGTGCTCAGATTCCTGACACGGACCAACACTGTGAACCACTACTGGATTTATAGATATAGTCAATGATACAATACATGTAATGCTGCTGTCTTCACAGATGACGATGATGGTGATACTTACATAAATACCACAATGTGGCTAAGGAACCTCCTGGTAGTGAATGGGGTCGTAGCATAATGAACGTGGCGTCCCAGGTGCAAATCACTGTCGTTGAGTAAAACCAGATCAACATCCAACCGGATAACTGCATTTTGTCACGTGGCTGGGTCTGAACTTTGCCTTTGACATCCTCCTCGTCGTCCAACTTGTTGGTCAGAGTCATGTTGTGATGGTGCACTGGAAATCTTGGAAAGTTCTGGAAATATACAAGAATAACATGGACATTATTTGATGGCAGCAGATTCATATGGGTCTATGTGACGTAGAGGTAAGGTGCTCGCCTCCCGTTCCAAGGTACACTGGTCGCTTCCCCGTGGAGCCATCGGGATATTATTCTAGAGATCCTTGATCTCATTGTTAATGTGATCAAGTTCCTAGTCCTATCGGAGACACGTAATAAAACATAGGCCCATGTTTAAGCTGGGCACGTAAAAGAACCATTGGCAGTTTGAAATCTAGAAGATCAGGCTGGAAAGCCGCTGTCCGTGTCAAATTCATTAGAAAAATTAAAAGCAAAACATTCCGAAATCATTTTCACCATCTTCTAGATTACATCCTCGTTTGTGCTACGGAGTTCGTGCACTGCCGCTGAGATCTTCCTGTGTAAGAATGAGATCGGAGCACACATAGTTAGTCGCCGAAGTGCAATGATGATGGTCCTATCAATCAATCATTCATAATAGACGAATAAATTCAGAGTTGATGGAGTAAGTAGGTGAATTTGCGAGAGTGTAAGAAGAAAGGATAGTGTCAGAAGCAACAAGTGTAGAAGATGTGTTGATAGTGAAGGGACTGTCGAGAGTGGATAGATGGACAGATAATGGTGCGTTGAGGGACGTCAGTGGATGAAATGATTAGTTGTTGGTGATCTAGTTCTCGACTGCTCTAGTTCTGCAGTCAAAACCTGTGAGACTAGCCACACGGGGTTATAGGTTCATTGAAATAGGACAAGTCAGCACCATGGTCAGTGAGCTGACCAGTCACCAAGATTATATTCTACACCTTCTCATTATGACCATGGAACAGATTGCAGATATGTAGTCTGGAAGATCATGTAGGGATCGAAAGGGAAGCTACCTACGACAGAGGTTAGAGATGGCAGCAAATTGGTGCCCGAATCTACGATTGCTGTCTAGTAGAGAATAAAGAGGCTATCACGGTCTAGGGAGTCAAATTTGAATACCACGTTTTGATGAAATGTAAATGTATCTTGCCTCCAGGGTGTAGACTTAATAAGGCATAACCCACCTTCTATAAGCCATTACCCACCTTCTCTGAGCCATCATACACCTTTAATCAACCCTCCACCTTCGCTGACTCTCTTTCTCACCGTCGCGATCTGGTAGTGGCTTAGTTAACTTTGTCTAGATTCATATTTCCCAACTGTGTTCTTACTGAATCTGCAGGGCTTCAAAATATCACAGAGCAGAGTTTAAGCAAGAATGGTGGGAAGGGGAGAGGGAGAGGGCTCATGATTACCTGAGAGTGAGGGGGAATCAGCCGGATCCGACAATAACCACATCCAGGTCAGATTGAAAGTTAAGTCAAAACATGTCTGGAAGATTCTTTTTCTTGTCTGACCTCAATTATCTGTTTACTCGTGAAACTAGGTAGCGTGAGATGTAAGACGTTTATAATACAAAACTGCAAGGTGTGGTGTGTGTGTATGTGTGTGAGTGTGTGTGTGTGTGTGGTGAGTTTCGCATATTGTAAATATATGTATGTATATTGTGTGGGTGTACACGTGTGTACATATTGCAAGTGTGTGTTTATCTGTACATGTGTGTGTATATGTGGGGATGTGCAAATCGCAAATTTGAGTGTACGGGCAGATTGTAAATACGTTTGTGCATATTGTAAAGTGTGTGTGTTTCATTGTGTGTGTTTGTGTGCATATTGTAAAGATAGTAGTGTGTGTGCGCGCGCGTGTGTGTTTGTGCACATTGTAAATGTGTGTGTGTGTTTGCTTTTTGCAAGTGTTTGTGTGTTTATGGGAAATGTGTGCATATTCTTTAAGTGGGTGTGTGCATATTGTAAATGTGTGTGTGCATCGGTGCATATTGTAAGTGTGCGCATGTACATATTGCAAATGTGGGTGCATGTATGTATTATTTACGATATATCTCATTTTGTAGAAGATATTTCATAACTACACGTTTTTTGTAGAAGATATTTCATGTAAAACCCGATGCAATGAAGTCAATCCTTCGGCTCTGAAACCGCTTTTGAAATCAATGAATGGAAACACATGGGAAGTTTGTTAGTGATAGTTCTCTATGTACTATCTCTATATTCTAACCAGGGTATCCAGTCTATTACTTCAAGATTCTAACCAGGGTATCCAGTCTATTACGTCAAGATTCTAACCAGGGTATCCAGTCTATTACGTCAAGATTCTAACTAGTTTTCCCATGATCATCACCAGGTACCGTGTCGGCTTGCGTATGCGTACATGGATCTCCACAAATCTCTGTTCCTCGTGTTTTGTGTCCTCAGATGTTGACGCTCTTCTGTGCTATGAATTCAGACCAAAATTTTCCCTCTCTGTCTTCCGCTGTCTCGTTTCCCCTCGATTTTACCGGTCTTTCCATGACACGAATATTATACCCAGTTTCCCCAGGGATTACATCACTATTCTACAGTCGCAGATAGAGAACGTGATAACACACAGCGCAAGTGACCACATGCTGCGGAAAATTCAGGATTCTGCAGCAGCTTGGCTAAAACTTATCAGTGTCCACACGATCCACACGATCCACACGATCCACACGATCCACACGATGCTTTGTTAGACTACAGGAGACCCTAAGCCTTTACTTAAGGATGTAATTTACAAACAGCTTTGAAGTCGAAGTGAGTGAATGGCTTGAGAGACTGGTGATAAGGGAAACAAGCTATCACAACAAAAATCGTTATCGAGATGTTACATTAAGCGCCAAGATGTCGCATGAAGTCAGCGCGGACAACAAATAATTTAACCAGTTTTGAATGTATTACATCAATATTATAACCAGTTTTGAATGTATTACATCAATATTATAACCAGTTTTGAATGTATTACATCAATATTATAACCAGTCTTGAATGTATTACATCAATATTATAACCAGTTTTGAATGTATTACATCAATATTATAACCAGTTTTGAATGTATTACATCAATATTATAACCAGTTTTGAATGTATTACATCAATATTATAACCAGTCTTGAATGTATTACATCAATATTATAACCAGTTTTGAATGTATTACATCAATATTATAACCAGTTTTGCATGTATTACATCGATATTATAACCAGTTTTGAATGTATTACATCGATATTATAACCACGTGATCTCTGTGGCGTAGAGTTCAGGTGCTTGTCTCTAGTGCCAAAGTTACCAGGTTCGCTCCCTCGCGGATATTTCTGGATATTTTTCCAGAGATCTCCAATCTCAGTGTAGGAGAAATCAAGTTCCTAGTCCTATCGGAGACGAACGAAAAAACGTAGGTCCTGTGTTAAATTTGAGAACGTAAACGAATTCAATGGCATTTCAAAATCGAGAAGAGTAGACTGGAATGCGCTGCACGGCTAAATTAATTAGAAAAGATTCAAAATAAAATTACTACAAAAATATCTTCAGCATTTTAAAAATTACATCTGGGACACTCGCCGGTGCTACGGAATTTGTGCACTGCAGTTGAGATCTTTCTGTGTAAGAAAGAGATTGGAGCACACATGGTTACTCACCGAAGTGCAATGATGATTGTCCTCCTGCCAATCAATCACTCAATATTATAACCAGTTTTGAATGTATTACATCAATATCTAACCAACTGTCCATGTAGTGAATCAATATTTCTGACAAGCTTTCCTGAAATTAAACAAACACTTGTACGTTTCATATATTTTTTTTATTAAAACCACAAACATACAAATAAAAAACCGACATAAATTTGTTACGACGTTTGTAGTAGTTCATACTAACCTGTGTTATATGTGTGTCTTGCAGTCCCCAGCAGTAAGATAATAAGTTCACGCCTGCTTGATCTGTTTCGTCATGTGCCTGGATATAACCGTGACTTCTTTAATACTTTCTTTTATATCACTTTCACTCCCTTGACCTTCTTGCTAGTTTACTCCAACTGGACAGAAATATAAGTTAGTTCTTCTGCACTCAAGCACCACCTACAACCCCAGCTCTACGTGTCTGATTTGCAGAGCCAAGTTGGGTACAGGTGTACCAAATATGTAGTGAGAGAGCTGTCTTGTGTGACCCTTGCAAGGGTCCACTTTGTTACTTAACTCTGCTCCGCCCCTACTAATCTTGCGCACGCCCCTGCTCATAGTGCGCGTAACAATGAATTACAAACTGTGCAGCGCGTGGAAGGAGGAACCAATAAACAACAGCCCTGGTTTATCAAAGTGTTATGATTTAAATAAGTTAAATATGGCTCTACCTTAAACGCGATTGTTTGATCGCTATATTTGTTACCAATTTCGTAAGTTTATGTGTGTATATCACCGTAAGTTTATGTGTGTATATCACCGTAAGTTTATGTGTGTATATCACCCGCGTGTTGCTGGGGCTCTTAAGGGGAGCAAATAGTAACTCTGCGACCTACAAGGCATGTCGTAAGAAGCGACTGAGGTAGGTGACGGAAAGTTACCTAGTATATAAAAACTGTCGTAAAAATTGATTATGCAGGCCTACTTGTAGACGCATAACTGACACAACGTACAATCGCTGTTGGGCTCAGATCACATACAAATCACACAGAGTGGTTAACAAGTGGTTGATATGGAGCGTTGGAAGAAGAAGAAGTAAAGTAACCATGTTGTACACAGAGTGGTTAACAAGTGGTTGATATGGAGCGTTGGAAGAAGAAGAAGTAAAGTAACCATGTTGTACACAGAGTGGTTAACAAGTGGTTGATATGGAGCGTTGGAAGAAAAAGAAGTAAAGTAACCATGTTGTACACAGAGTGGTTAACAAGTTGTTGATATGGAGCGTTGGAAGAAGAAGAAGTAAAGTAACCATGTTGTACACAGAGTGGTTAACAAGTGGTTGATATGGAGCGTTCGAAGAAGAAGAAGTAAAGTAACCATGTTGTACACAGAGTGGTTAACAAGTGGTTGATATGGAGCGTTGGAAGAAGAAGAAGTAAAGTAACCATGTTGTACACAGAGTGGTTAACAAGTGGTTGATATGGAGCGTTGGAAGAAGAAGAAGTAAAGTAACCATGTTGTACACAGAGTGGTTAACAAGTGGTTGATATGGAGCGTTGGAAGAAGAAGAAGTAAAGTAACCATGTTGTACACAGAGTGGTTAACAAGTGGTTGATATGGAGCGTTGGAAGAAGAAGAAGTAAAGTAACCATGTTGTACACAGAGTGGTTAAAAAGTGGTTGATATGGAGCGTTGGAAGAAGAAGAAGTAAAGTAACCATGTTGTACACAGAGTGGTTAACAAGTTGTTGATATGGAGCGTTGGAAGAAGAAGAAGTAAAGTAACCATGTTGTACACAGAGTGGTTAACAAGTGGTTGGTATGGAGCGTTGGAAGAAGAAGAAGTAAAGTAACCATGTTGTACACAGAGTGGTTAACAAGTGGTTGGTATGGAGCGTTGGAAGAAGAAGAAGTAAAGTAACCATGTTGTACACAGAGTGGTTAACAAGTGGTTGGTATGGAGCGTTGGAAGAAGAAGAAGTAAAGTAACCATGTTGTACACAGAGTGGTTAACAAGTGGTTGGTATGGTGCGTTGGAAGAAGAAGAAGTAAAGTAACCATGTTGTACACAGAGTGGTTAACAAGTGGTTGATATGGAGCGTTCGAAGAAGAAGAAGTAAAGTAACCATGTTGTACACAGAGTGGTTAACAAGTTGTTGATATGGAGCGTTGGAAGAAGAAGAAGTAAAGTAACCATGTTGTACACAGAGTGGTTAACAAGTGGTTGGTATGGAGCGTTGGAAGAAGAAGAAGTAAAGTAACCATGTTGTACACAGAGTGGTTAACAAGTGGTTGGTATGGAGCGTTGGAAGAAGAAGAAGTAAAGTAACCATGTTGTACACAGAGTGGTTAACAAGTGGTTGGTATGGAGCGTTGGAAGAAGAAGAAGTAAAGTAACCATGTTGTACACAGAGTGGTTAACAAGTGGTTGGTATGGAGCGTTGGAAGAAGAAGAAGTAAAGTAACCATGTTGTACACAGAGTGGTTAACAAGTGGTTGGTATGGAGCGTTGGAAGAAGAAGAAGTAAAGTAACCATGTTGTACACAGAGTGGTTAACAAGTGGTTGATATGGAGCGTTCGAAGAAGAAGAAGTAAAGTAACCATGTTGTACACAGAGTGGTTAACAAGTTGTTGATATGGAGCGTTCGAAGAAGAAGAAGTAAAGTAACCATGTTGTACACAGAGTGGTTAACAAGTGGTTGATATGGTGCGTTCGAAGAAGAAGAAGTAAAGTAACCATGTTGTACACAGAGTGGTTAACAAGTGGTTGGTATGGAGCGTTGGAAGAAGAAGAAGTAAAGTAACCATGTTGTACACAGAGTGGTTAACAAGTGGTTGGTATGGAGCGTTGGAAGAAGAAGAAGTAAAGTAACCATGTTGTACACAGAGTGGTTAACAAGTGGTTGGTATGGAGCGTTGGAAGAAGAAGAAGTAAAGTAACCATGTTGTACACAGAGTGGTTAACAAGTGGTTGGTATGGAGCGTTGGAAGAAGAAGAAGTAAAGTAACCATGTTGTACACAGAGTGGTTAACAAGTGGTTGGTATGGAGCGTTGGAAGAAGAAGAAGTAAAGTAACCATGTTGTACACAGAGTGGTTAACAAGTGGTTGGTATGGAGCGTTGGAAGAAGAAGAAGTAAAGTAACCATGTTGTACACAGAGTGGTTAACAAGTGGTTGGTATGGAGCGTTGGAAGAAGAAGAAGTAAAGTAACCATGTTGTACACAGAGTGGTTAACAAGTGGTTGATATGGAGCGTTCGAAGAAGAAGAAGTAAAGTAACCATGTTGTACACAGAGTGGTTAACAAGTGGTTGATATGGAGCGTTGGAAGAAGAAGAAGTAAAGTAACCATGTTGTACACAGAGTGGTTAACAAGTGGTTGATATGGAGCGTTGGAAGAAGAAGAAGTAAAGTAACCATGTTGTACACAGAGTGGTTAACAAGTTGTTGATATGGAGCGTTGGAAGAAGAAGAAGTAAAGTAACCATGTTGTACACAGAGTGGTTAACAAGTGGTTGGTATGGAGCGTTGGAAGAAGAAGAAGTAAAGTAACCATGTTGTACACAGAGTGGTTAACAAGTGGTTGGTATGGAGCGTTGGAAGAAGAAGAAGTAAAGTAACCATGTTGTACACAGAGTGGTTAACAAGTGGTTGGTATGGAGCGTTGGAAGAAGAAGTAAAGTAACCATGTTGTACACAGAGTGGTTAACAAGTGGTTGGTATGGAGCGTTGGAAGAAGAAGTAAAGTAACCATGTTGTACACAGAGTGGTTAACAAGTGGTTGATATGGAGCGTTCGAAGAAGAAGAAGTAAAGTAACCATGTTGTACACAGAGTGGTTAACAAGTTGTTGATATGGAGCGTTGGAAGAAGAAGAAGTAAAGTAACCATGTTGTACACAGAGTGGTTAACAAGTGGTTGGTATGGAGCGTTGGAAGAAGAAGAAGTAAAGTAACCATGTTGTACACAGAGTGGTTAACAAGTGGTTGGTATGGAGCGTTGGAAGAAGAAGAAGTAAAGTAACCATGTTGTACACAGAGTGGTTAACAAGTGGTTGGTATGGAGCGTTGGAAGAAGAAGAAGTAAAGTAACCATGTTGTACACAGAGTGGTTAACAAGTGGTTGGTATGGAGCGTTGGAAGAAGAAGAAGTAAAGTAACCATGTTGTACACAGAGTGGTTAACAAGTGGTTGGTATGGAGCGTTGGAAGAAGAAGAAGTAAAGTAACCATGTTGTACACAGAGTGGTTAACAAGTGGTTGATATGGAGCGTTCGAAGAAGAAGAAGTAAAGTAACCATGTTGTACACAGAGTGGTTAACAAGTTGTTGATATGGAGCGTTCGAAGAAGAAGAAGTAAAGTAACCATGTTGTACACAGAGTGGTTAACAAGTGGTTGATATGGTGCGTTCGAAGAAGAAGAAGTAAAGTAACCATGTTGTACACAGAGTGGTTAACAAGTGGTTGATATGGTGCGTTGGAAGAAGAAGAAGTAAAGTAACCATGTTGTACACAGAGTGGTTAACAAGTGGTTGATATGGAGCGTTCGAAGAAGAAGAAGTAAAGTAACCATGTTGTACACAGAGTGGTTAACAAGTGGTTGATATGGTGCGTTGGAAGAAGAAGAAGTAAAGTAACCATGTTGTACACAGAGTGGTTAACAAGTGGTTGATATGGAGCGTTCGAAGAAGAAGAAGTAAAGTAACCATGTTGTACACAGAGTGGTTAACAAGTGCTCAATATGGAGCGTTCGAAGAAGAAGAAGCAAAGTAACCATGTTGTACACAGAGTGGTTAACAAGTGGTTGATATGGAGCGTTCGAAGAAGAAGAAGTAAAGTAACCATGTTGTACACAGAGTGGTTAACAAGTGGTTGATATGGTGCGTTGGAAGAAGAAGAAGTAAAGTAACCATGTTGTACACAGAGTGGTTAACAAGTGGTTGATATGGAGCGTTCGAAGAAGAAGAAGTAAAGTAACCATGTTGTACACAGAGTGGTTAACAAGTGCTCAATATGGAGCGTTCGAAGAAGAAGAAGCAAAGTAACCATGTTGTACAGGTTAACAAGTACTCAATATGGAGCGTTCGAAGAAGAAGAAGCAAAGTAACCATGTTGTACACAGAACCAAGTAACCATGTTGTACACAGAACCAAGTAACCATGTTGTACACATAACCAAGTAACCATGTTGTACACAGAACAAAGTAACCATGTTGTACACAGAGTAAAGTAACCATGCTGTACACAGAGCAAAGTAACCATGTTGTACACAGAGCAAAGTAACCATGTTGTACACAGAACCAAGTAACCATGTTGTACACAGAGTAAAGTAACCATGTTGTACACAGAGTAAAGTAACCATGTTGTACACAGAGTAAAGTAACCATGTTGTACACAGAGTAAAGTAACCATGTTGTACACAGAGTATAGTAACCATGCTGTACACAGAACAAAGTAACCATGTTGTACACAGAGTAAAGTAACCATGTTGTACACAGAGTAAAGTAACCATGTTGTACACAGAGCAAAGTAACCATGTTGTACACAGAGTAAAGTAACCATGCTGTACACAGAACAAAGTAACCATGTTGTACACAGAACAAAGTAACCATGTTGTACACAGAGTAAAGTAACCATGTTGTACACAGAGTAAAGTAACCATGTTGTACACAGAGTAAAGTAACCATGTTGTACACAGAGTAAAGTAACCATGTTGTACACAGAACAAAGTAACCATGTTGTACACAGAGCAAAGTAACCATGTTGTACACAGAGTAAAGTAACCATGTTGTACACATAACAAAGTAACCATGTTGTACACAGAGCAAAGTAACCATGTTGTACACAGAGTAAAGTAACCATGTTGTACACAGAACAAAGTAACCATGTTGTACACAGAACAAAGTAACCATGTTGTACACAGAACCAAGTAACCATGTTGTACACAGAACAAAGTAACCATGTTGTACACAGAGTAAAGTAACCATGTTGTACACAGAACAAAGTAACCATGTTGTACACAGAACAAAGTAACCATGTTGTACACAGAGCAAAGTAACCATGTTGTACACAGAACAAAGTAACCATGTTGTACACAGAACCAAGTAACCATGTTGTACACAGAACCAAGTAACCATGTTGTACACAGAGTAAAGTAACCATGCTGTACACAGAGCAAAGTAACCATGCTGTACACAGATCAAAGTAACCATGGTGTACACAGAACCAAGTAACCATGTTGTACACAGATCAAAGTAACCATGTTGTACACAGAACAAAGTAACCATGCTGTACACAGAACAAAGTAACCATGCTGTACACAGAACAAAGTAACCATGTTGTACACAGAGCAAAGTAACCATGTTGTACACAGAGCAAAGTAACCATGTTGTACACAGAGCAAAGTAACCATGTTGTACACATAACAAAGTAACCATGTTGTACACAGAGCAAAGTAACCATGTTGTACACAGAGCAAAGTAACCATGTTGTACACAGAACCGAGAAATCCGTTTTTGCTGTCTGAAGATGAAAACTAATATTCGTGAGAACATTTCTGTGGAATTAGTTTTACCAAAAATGTTAGCAACCTGTTTTTAGTTCACGTTGTATATTTAACATTTTCTCACCGCAATTTGTTTTTACCTCCGACCGCATTTCTACTGCAATGTATACTAATTTAGACGATGTACTGGTGGCATTGTGACATCTGATAGAAATACTGCTAGCCCATATATCGGCTCTGTAGGGTGAAGGGGTTAATTTACTTCATGTCTGTTTTGAATACGGGGATGAGATGGGAAAGGATGGAGAAGTCTCTGTGGCGTAGTGGTAAGATATTCGCCGATCGTTCTAAAGGTACTTGGTTCGTTTACTGTGGGTAGGGAGCGCTTGAGATATTTTTCCAGAGATCCCTGATATTAATGTAGGTGAGAACGAGTTTCTAGTCCTATCAGAGACGGACTATACAACCTAGGTCACATGTTCAAGTTGTATACGTAAAAGAACCGATGGCAACGGAAGATCTATAAGAGTAGACTGCAAAACCGCAGTCTATGCCAAAATCATTAAAAATAATTCCACAAATTGTCTACCATCTACAAAATTACATCGAGACAGTCACCGGGGCTACAGAGTTCGTGCTCTTTCGCTGAGAGCTTCCTGAGAAATAAAAAGATAGGAGCACATATAGTTATTCACGGAAGTGTAATGACGATGGTCATTGAGGCAGTGCGCTGACCTTTGTTCCCAGAGGTATTCGGTTCTCTTCCGGCGTGAATAGATTGGATTGTTTTCCAGAGATCTCTGATCTCAATGTAGGTGATATTAAGTTTCTAATCCTATTGGAGGGCCACGGAATCATCAGTATGCATAACCTTCGACATCTGTTGGAGGACACTGAGCACCTATAGGTCCGTGCGGAGTTCTATGACGTCGGTTCAGTAAGCAATAACGAATAACTAGTAACCAACAACCAATAACAAATAACAAATAGACAATAACAAATAACAAATAACAAATAGCCAATAACAAATAACCAATAACAAATAACCAATAACAAATAACCAATAGTCCATAACCAATAACAAATAACCAATAACAAATAACCAATAACAAATAACCAATAACAAATAGCCAATAACAAATAACCAATAACAAATAGCTAATAACAAATAACCAATAACAAATAACCAATAACAAATAGCCAATAACAAATAACCAATAATCAATAGTCCATAACCAATAACAAATAGCCAATAACAAATAGCCAATAACAAATAACCAATAACAAATAACCAATAACAAATAACCAATAACAAATAACCAATAGTCCATAACCAATAACAAATAACCAATAACAAATAACCAATAACAAATAACCAATAACAAATAGCCAATAACAAATAACCAATAACAAATAGCTAATAACAAATAACCAATAACAAATAACCAATAACAAATAGCCAATAACAAATAACCAATAACCAATAGTCTATAACCAATAACAAATAGCCAATAACAAATAGCCAATAACAAATAACCAATAACAAATAGCCAATAACAAATAGCCAATAACAAAAAGCCAATAACAAATAGCTAATAACATATAGCCAATAACAAATAGCCAATAACAAATAACCAACAACTAATAGTCCATAACCAATAACCAATAAACAATAACCAATAACCAATAACAAATAGACAATAACTAATAACAAATAACCAATAACAAATAACCAATAACAAATAACAAATAGCCAATAACAAATAACCAATAACAAATAGCCAATAACAAATAACCAATAACAAATAACCAATAACAAATAGCCAATAACAAATAGCCAATAACCAATAACCAATAACCAATAACAAATAACCAATAACAAATAACCAATAACCAATAACAAATAACCAATAACCAATAACCAATAACCATTAACAAATAACCAATAACAAATAACCAATAACCAATAACCAATAACAAATAGCCAATAACCAATAACCAATAACAAATAGCCAATAACAAATAGCCAATAACCAATAACAAATAGCCAATAACCAATAACAAATAGCCAATAACCAATAACAAATAGCCAATAACCAATAACAAATAACCAATAACCAATAACAAATAGCCAATAACCAATAACAAATAACCAATAACCAATAACCAATAACCATTAACAAATAACCATTAACAAATAACCAATAACAAATAGCCAATAACCAATAACAAATAGCCAATAACTAATAACAAATAGCCAATAACCAATAGCCAATAACCAATAGCCAATAACCAATAACCAATAACCAATAACAAATAACCAATAACCAATAACAAATAGCCAATAACAAATAGCCAATAACCAATAACAAAAATACCAATAACCAATAACAAATAACCAATAACCAATAACCACTAACCAATAACAAATAACCAATAACCAATAACAAATAGCCAATAACCAATAACAAATAACCAATAACCAATAACAAATAGCCAATAACCAATAACAAATAACCAATAACCAATAACCAATAACCAATAGCCAATAACCATTGCTGAAATAGAAATGTTCATAGCTTATGGAAACCGTAGAGTTATAGACATGTTCGATGTACGATGAAGATAATCCTCAAATGAACTATAGAATATGAAGTGTCTGTCGTTTCTCATTTCTAGAACCATGTATGCAGGAGGCAGGAGTACCAATTTCTTTCATCAAGTTTGGAACGTTCAGGTGTTGAAATTGAACCCACAACCCTATTGTGTCTGATTGCAAAATATCGAATGCTCTACACCTATACTTTCTACTACACATTCTACTACACATTGTACTACACATTCTACTACACATTGTACTAACATTCTACTACACATTGTACTACACATTCTACTACACATTCTACTACACATTCTACTACACATTGTACTACACATTGTACTACACATTGTACTACACATTGTACTACACATTGTACTACACATTCTACTACACATTGTACTACACATTGTACTACACATTCTACTACACATTGTACTACACATTGTACTACACATTCTACTACACATTGTACTACACATTGTACTACACATTCTACTACACATTGTACTACACATTGTACTACACATTGTACTACACATTGTACTACACATTCTACTACACATTCTACTACACATTGTACTACACATTGTACTACACATTGTACTACACATTGTACTACACATTCTACTACACATTGTACTAATCGAATGCTCTACACATTGTACTACACATTCTACTACACATTCTACTACACATTCTACTAATCGAATGCTCTACACATTGTACTAATCCTCTCCACGTTTTCTTCTTTCTTCTTCTTGTGTTCGTTCTTCGCGACCAATTTTATCATTCTTTTTGTGATATATATTTGATTTTTGACAAGACTGTTTTTTACTTTGTGCGATTATGCGCCCATGGTGACTAGACCCGCCCACGCGATTTCAGCCAGCTTTTTATTTACTAGGGTAGCTAGCCCTATAGAACGATCCATTCTGCCGTATATTTTGGTCCGGATCTACGCCTTTACGATCATCTTTTTGCCGTAGCCTTTATATGATCTGAGCCATGGTGTTTGGACGTCATCTTACTCTGTGTTGGATGATAGGCGTCCGAAAAGTATTGCCATGAGCAAATGTTTCGGTTTGTACTAGTCAAGCCTTTGCATTGTCGACCTTACTGTTCTATCCTCGGTGAGTTTGTTCCTGAGTAGGAGTATTCTCAGATGTTTCGGGGCGCGTGTCGGCACTTAGCACTTTGTAAGATTTTGCCCTGCATTTTTTCTGTCGCCAGGAAACACAGGACTGGGGCTGCGCACATATATTCTAGAGGATCGTTTCAATCGGCGCTAGCAACGCAACTGAAAGTTTGCACTCGCCAACATCACCCACCTCAGCTCTTCCGAGGATGTTAGTTGTTTATGCAACAGTAATCTGTCCGGTTGTCCCAGGAATGGCAGTTTTGTTAGGCCCTAATACGCAACTTTAGGATTTGCGCTCAGTAAACTTTACCCAATAGATTTTTCTGCGCTTGGCCTCTTGTACAAAGTTTACCACAATCTTCCCATTCGTCGGCACGATGCGTTACAGTGTTTTTCAGAGAGACCTACCAATACCTTTGATTTGTACTGGTTTCAAGCCTCTTCTGGGCTTTCCAGTTTTTTGCTCTTCTGGGATCTTCTGGGCTCACCCCTTCGTTTGCAAAGTCGTCTCGTCGCTTCATCATCATCACCAGCACCGTGCGTGTCTGCCTCGCCTTTGGGCTCACCTGTGCATCGTCCTTATGTGTGTTTGCTCCACTGTGGTGCCTGCCCCACCATGTTTATCGGATTTCTCACCGTGCTCACATTTACTGTGCCTCGAGACTGCCATGACCCGCAGCTCGACACGGACTCAGGGCTCCGAGTTTCGCTCCACGTGGGCCCACGTCTCTACTCTGAATGCACCTCTCATTCCTTCAATTTTGGTGCAGTCATTTACCTCGGGAGATAGCATTCGTTCGCAGACAACTCGTACACTTCTGTTTTCTTACGTTTCTGCAACACTTGGGCATTTTTCATTGGACATCGGCCAGGAGATGCGTGCATTTTTTTCAGGGATTTTTGGCTCTGCATTGCTTTTCCGTGCTTGCACTACTACCACTAACTGTAGCTATCCCTCGATTCCTGCCCGCTTAGCCAGACCGGAACCAATGTCTGTTACCAGGGACACCACGAGGAGGTGGGGAAGGATCTTGATTAATGCCAGCTCACTAATCCTGGCGCGGCGTTGTCCCCATGCGCCTTTGACCCACACCCCACGTTTAGCTACGCTGCTGCCTCTACCACTACTACTACTACTACTACTACCACTACACCACACTACTACTACTACTTACTACTACCTACCACCACTACTACTACTACTACTACTACTACTACTACCACCACTACTGCTACTACTATTATATACTACCACAACAACCGCTATTACAAATGTATTTTATTCCTCCGGTACTGTTCTCCGTTACATAAATCTCGCAAGCAATTTCTCCATGCCGCTCTATCCCGTTCAATTCATTCAATCTCTTCTATAGAATTGAGACCGATATTTCTTGCCTCTCTCAGTCAAATTTTTATCAGGGCTTCCTTAGTGCGTCCTTTTTTCTGGAACCCTTAGCCTTCAACTTCAATGCCAGCTTTGTCGTTCTTTGATAATTTCTTCTTAGAGTATATCCAACATCGCTTCATCTTCTCTTTTTTACTATTACTAACTTCGGTACACATTATATTTTACTACTACTACTGCTACCTCTACCTACTGCTACTGCAACTACTACTACTACTACTCGCTCGCTACTGCTGCTGCTACTACCATCACTACTACTACTACTACTAATACTGCCGATGCTACTGCCGCTGCTACTGCCAGTACTACTACCGCTGCCGATGCTACTGCTACTGCTACTGCCAGTACTACTACTGCCGATGCTACTGCCGCTGCTGCTTGTACTGCCACTACCACTAGTACTACTACTATTTCAACTATTATTAATATATGTTGATACTACTGTTTTAACTTATACTTAAACCAGTTAACTTATACTACAACCCGTTGTACTCGTTTCAAGTCCTCAAGCACCCAATACAAGCCATTCTATCACGCCAGACACTCAAGCTAAAACTCTCGTAGAATGGGGTCGAACCAGGGCAGGGGGTTTAATCTAGGTCATGTTTACCCAAAATTAATCCTATCCACCAATCACAATATCAGAAAACCGTTTTAGTAACCATTGACCTACTTTGCTATTTTTTTTATCTGGTAAACAGGTCATTGCACTTTTTTTCTTTCTTTTGTCCTTCTCTGCTTGTTTTGCCATTAGGCGTAACAAGTTTAACTGATGATCAGTTTTCGAGATAGTCAACACTCAGTCGCTTGATATGCTGTGATATTGTGGAGTTTTAAGATGTCTATAGCTCCATCAACCCATCTTTTTCTTGTCTGCCCCTTAACACCCGCATTGCATTTAAACACACGCAAATTCTTCTTCTTCAGCGATCTCTGGTCATGCGTTTAATTTACTGTGGACCACAAACTGGGCAGTCAGCTTCAGGCCTGTCAGGTTTCCCCAAGCTTAGTTTTCAGGTCGACTGGGTGTGGCCACATGTTGCTTCTCAGCTCACACAGAAGAGGACAGTCTTGCAGGATATGCTCTGGTGTCTGTTCCGCCTGTTGACACTGGCAGAGAGCTGTTTGACTTATTCCTAGTCTATATAAGTGTTTGTTGAGTCTGCAGTGTCCTGTGCGTAGTCGAAATATAATGACCTGGTCTGTTCTGCTTAGGTCTTTGAGGGAGTCTTTTCCATAATCATATCCAGTGTTTGTCTTCCAGTCTACTGTAGATTTTCTTGTATGAGGGTTTAACCTCTTGAAAAGACAAGGGTTGGTAAATTTGCTCTTTGGCACTGCCCCCCTTAGCTAAGACATCGGCAATAAATAGTCAGTGGTGCATACGTATTAAGGGCCTCAGGAAAAAAAACAGTTTACAAAACACAATATTTGAACTATCGAAAAAAGGTGGAGGCTGCAGTAAAACTTGAAAAATAGCTAAACACGTAAACACAAGTACTCAGTTTTTACAAAATACATCAACAGTGACGATAAACATCAACGTTTCGACAAAGGCTTTATCAAGCAAACATTACACAGAATGACGAATTTCGAGAACACTACAAATGGAGATTACAGTGGAAACATAAACCTATATGTTTCACGTGTAATCGTCCATTTGTAGTGTTCCTCGAAATTCGTCATTCTTGTTGTAATGTTTGCTTGATAAAGGCCTGTTGGTCGAAACGTTGCTGTTTATCGTCACTGTTGATGTATTTTGTAAAACTGTAGTACTTTGTGTTTACGTGTTTAGCTAATATTTGAACTACAACTTTACACTTCTTACTGCAGCCATTCCCTAGCCCTGCAGACGAACGTTACTCAGAGTACAACTATCTGGCTCACCTAACATCCACATGACTTGTGCTAATATTTTTTGTGTTTAAAAAAAAAACTTTCTTGTGCTTTTTTGACGATATCCTGAACTAAAAAAAAGTTAATATATTCCTTATGTAGGTATTTTGTTTTCTTTGCCTCTACATGAATTCAGGTGTAGTCATGGTGACTAATATGTCGCATCTGATTTATTTTTGCGTGTAAGATTACTTTCCTTATAATCAACTACTTTTTCAACCGAAGAACATGTGCTTGGTGTGTGTAGCTATATCAGAATGTATGAAATATAAAGAACATGTGCTTGTTGTGTGTAGCTATATCAGAATGTATGAAATATAAAGAACATGTGCTTGTTGTGTGTAGCTATATCAGAATGTATGAAATATAAAGAACATGTGCTTGTTGTGTGTAGCTATATCAGAATGTATGAAATATAAAGAACATGTGCTTGTTGTGTGTAGCTATATCAGAATGTATGAAATATAAAGAACATGTGCTTGTTGTGTGTAGCTATATCAGAATGTATGAAATATAAAGAACATGTGCTTGTTGTGTGTGGCTATATCAGAATGTATGAAATATAAAGAACATGTGCTTGTTGTGTGTAGCTATATCAGAATGTATGAAATATAAAGAACATGTGCTTGTTGTGTGTAGCTATATCAGAATGTATGAAATATAAAGAACATGTGCTTGTTGTGTGTAGCTATATCAGAATGTATGAAATATAAAGAACATGTGCTTGTTGTGTGTGTGTCTATATCAGAATGTATGAAATATAAAGAACATGTGCTTGTTGTGTGGCTATATCAGAATGTATGAAATATAAAGAACATGTGCTTGTTGTGTGTGGCGTATGAAATATGTGGCGTATGAAATATGTGGCGTATGAAATATGTGGCGTATGAAATATGTGGCATATGAAATATGTGGCGTATGAAATATGTGGCGTATGAAATATGTGGCGTATGAAATGTGTGGCGTATGAAATATGTGGCGTATCCTTCACAGAACGTCACCATCAACCACAGCAAACGAGTCGTTGATTTTCCAGGCACCACTTATACGTTCAGTAATTTGTCATTATTTTCTGAACGCTGAGGTATATTTTTACCCTTCGTAAAAATCCACCTGAACTCATTTGCTTCCACACTGCCTGCCGCAGAGTTTGAACCAGTTACACTCAAATTGTGATCGAGCTCTCTACGCCCACGCATCATATCAGGATGTGTAACAAAATAAGAATGATCTTTTTCACTAGGTGACTTCCTGTGTAGTTTTTTCTTGTTGAATTTGTTATGTAAGAGGTTCAAGTCTCTTTATGTCCTTGAGTCAAGTCCTTTCACTTTAAGAATGAAATATATATCTTGATATATCTTTTGGATATATTAGGGCGCATATGCAACCAAATACACGAACTAACTTGTTAAACAAGTCAAAGCAAAATAATCATCGTTTAGAAACTGACCTTATCATCCTCTATATGTAGTTTATTTATTTAAAGCTGGTGGCGGTGTGAGAACCTCTTTAATCTGATGCACGCCCGTTTCAACGTAAGAACACGTCTATTTAGTTACATTAAGACGTGTAGACTAACAAACAGAAACAAAAATAAGATGAAATTTCATAAGGAGACTTTTTCCTCTACTTTCTTGTTTGTTCGTTTTGTAGTGGAATCTCTGTGGTGTAGTGAAGTCTCTGTGGTGTAGTGGAATCTCTGTGGTGTAGTGGAATCTCTGTGGTGTAGTCGAGTCTCTGTGGTGTAGTGGAGTCTCTGTGGTGTAGTGGAGTCTCTGTGGTGTAGTGGAGTCTCTGTGGTGTAGTGAAGTCTCTGTGGTGTAGTGGAATCTCTGTGGTGTAGTCGAGTCTCTGTGGTGTAGTCAGATCTCTGTGGTGTAGTCAGTCTCTGTGGTGTAGTGGAATCTCTGTGGTGTAGTGGTTCTGTGGTAGTGAATCTCTGTGGGTGTAGTGGAATCTCTGTGGTGTAGTCGAGTCTCTGTGGTGTAGTGGAATCTCTGTGGTGTAGTGGAATCTCTGTGGTGTAGTGGAATCTCTGTGGTGTAGTAGAATCTCTGTGGTGTAGATGTTAGATACCCGCCTCTCGTTCCAAAGGTGCCCGGTTCGCTCCCTCGTGAAACCATCTGGATATTATTCCAGAGATCCCTGATATCAGTGTAGGTGAGATCGAGTTCCTGGTTCTATCGGAGACGGACAATAAAACGTAGGACCCATGTTCAAGTTGAGCACTTAAAAGAACCATTGGTCGTTCAACATCGAGAAGAGCAGGATTGGAAACCCGCAGCCCGTGCAAAATTCATTAGAAAGATTTAAGAAAAAAATTATTAGAACTATTTTCATCATCTTCTAAATGACATCGGTGCTACGGAGTTCGTGAACTTCTGTTAAGATCTTCCTATATACGAAAGAGATCGAAGCACACATGGTTAGTCACCAAAGTGCAATGATGATGGTCCTATCAATCAATAAATTAATCAATCATATGTAGGGGATTAAATCCTCTGAACGCAGAAGAACACTTTTCCCATCTAACAGTCGTTTTTGATGATATCAGGGCGCGTGTTTCAACAACCAAAAGAGGGTCATAAATTTCTGGCGGGAGATTCATTCTGTTTTTAAATCTAACCTCCTTCTCTCTAGTTAACTCATTGTGGACCAGAAGTCACACTAAGTGACGTTTTTTTCTCTATAACGGCTTTTGCCCTGGTCCACTAGTTAATCCTAATCCTGACTTTGATATCAAGCGTTATCTTATCCCCCAAGATAAAACTCCCAATCTAGTGACTACAAAGAAGAAGAAGACGAATATAGTAGCGTTGTGCTGGTTTTTTTATCTTCTCTTAGTCCTGAGATAATAGGTGCCAGTTTTCCTGGCATATCGTCTACGTCAACCTGTACAGAAACAAACTTTCTTAGTTTGAGATAATAGGTGCCAGTTTTCCTGGCATATCGTCTACGTCAACCTGTACAAACTTTCATTGTTTCGGTTAAATTGTCTAAAACTCCAGCAACATTCTAGAACAATTCGGTTAATCTATGGAGAAGTGTCAACATTTTCAATGATTTATGACACCAACTGACTGTCATTAACTGACTGTCATTAACTGACTATCATTAACTGACTGTCACTAACTGACTGTCCTTAACTGACTGTCATTAACTCACTGTCATTAATTTACTGTTATTAATTTACTGTCATTAATTTACTGTCATTAACTGACTGTCATTAACTGACTGTCATTAATTTACTGTCATTAATTTACTCTCATTAACTGACTGTCATTAACTGACTGTCATTAACTGACTCATTAATTTACTGTCATTAATTTACTGTCATTAATTTACTGTCATTAAGGGTCATGCACTTAAAGTTGGGTCATTATAGCTTATAGATATCGATTTTTCAAATTCATCATATTATGTTAGTATTGCATCTCTACAATCAAATTATGCAAAGAGTTTTTATTTGTGATACCGAAAAATGCTTCAAAATTATTTTTGAACAGCCCTACCCTCTAAAAATTCGCTATAGAAAATGTCTTCAATTGTCTTTCTTTTGTCCCTAGACACAGTGTATGGCATTCAATTAACCCAATCGAGTCATGTATCATTGTAAAGCTTGATCTGAGTACTAACAGATATAATAGATTTAATTACGCTAGGCAATGACTGTATGCTGTAACGGACGATTTCCCTGACACTTTAGACTAGATTCACATTACATTTTGAAAACACAGTTTTCTCCCATTTGTAAATTTCGTTAACGTGGGTAATGTATGTTTTCCACCATGAAAGAAATCCTCAAGATAGCAATATGAGATTTGACCCTGACATATATATATATATTAATATTGAAGCATTTAGACAACAGAAAATGCACCTTTCTCTAGCAAATAAATTTATATGAATTTTTTATGAACCAGGGGTCCTATTTTGGGCCGTGAATTGGGTATGTCTTATTCGTTGCACTCCTAGAGATCAGTTACATGTTACAGAACAATTTAAAGTTGTCAGTGGGCCAGAATATTGGTATATTTAGTTTGTGCAGTCAAAAAAATTGCAATAGTTATATATTTCACTCTGTTTGGAGACCATACGACGTTGTTTACAATCCAACATGGCTGCCGTTTCCATGGCAACCCGATAATTTATTAATGAGAAAGATATCTAAATTTTCATTTTAGACCACTCTAGTAGTAACTGCTATGTGTCGCATAATTTTATTGAAAGATAAGAAAGTTGAGAAATCCTGTAGCATTACCCCTTAACTGACTGTCATTAATTTATTGTCATTAACTGACTGTCATTAACTGACTGTCATTAATTTACTGTCACTAACTGACTGTCATTAACTGACTGTCCCTAACTCACTGTCATTAATTTACTGTCATTAACTGACTGTCATTAACTGACTGTCATTAACTGACTGTCACTAACTGATTGTCATTAACTGACTGTCATTAACTCACTGTCATTAATTCACTGTCATTAACTGACTGTCATTAACTGACCGTCATTAACTCACTGTCATTAATTGACTGTTATTAACTGACTGTCATTAATTTACTGTCATTAACTGACTGTCATTAATTTACTGTCATTAACTGACTGTCATTAATTTACTGTCATTAATTTACTGTAATTAACGGACTGTCATTAACTTAATGTCATTAACTGACTGTCATTAATTTACTGTCATTAACTGACTGTCATTAACTGACTGTCCCTAACTCACTGTCATTAATTTACTGTTATTAACTGACTGTCATTAACTGATTGTCATTAGCTCACTGTCATTAATTGACTGTCATTAACTGACTGTCACTAGCTGACTGTCATTAACTGACTGTCATTAGTTTACGTCATTAATTGACTGTCATTAACTGACTGTCATTAACTGACTGTCCTAACTCACTGTCATTAACTGACTGTCATTAACTGACTGTTTTCTCGATTAACACACTCTTTCAGAAGGTCAAATCTCTTAAATCGCCTTAACTGACAGTTCTCGCCAGATTCACAGTCTCGTCACAGTTCTCACGTTCTCAGCCAATCTCACACAGATTCACAGTTCTCACGCATTCTCCTCATAGTTCTCCTCACAGTTCTCTCAGTCTCCACAAGCTCTTATTACTCTCTGAATCTCACACATTCTCTCAGAAGCTCCCAATCTCTCAAGTCCCTCTACAGTTCTCCTCACAGATCTCCGCCCAGATCTCCACACAGTTCTCGTTACAGTTCTCCACACAGTTCTCCGCATAGATCTCCGCACAGATTTTCTCTGCTGCTAAATGGGAGTTTTAAAACACCATTTCTCTTACTTTGTTTTCATCCAAATATTAGTCAGTTATTTAAAATCCCAAATTTGGTATTAATAGATTGCAACTCTGATGTGTTTATCTAGCACATTTGGAATTTTCCTGTTCTTTCATTCTTCTACTTCTTCTTCTTCTGCAAACGCCCCATATCAACCACTTATTAAACCGCTCTTTGTGGTTTGTATGTGGATGAGCCTAAGAGCGACTATGAGTTGCGCCAGTTATGCGCCTATAGGTACCTAGGCCAGCATATCCGATTTCTTGCCACGCTTTTTATTTATTAGGTATCTTTCCCTGAGTCCTTTCCAATCACTGATATATTAAATGCAATCAAAATGTCTTCATACTAATTGCAACAAATGACAACACTGATTTATTAAAATATTTACTCATTATGCTAATTTATGTTATATTACTAGGACTGACGTTTGTTCCTTACAGTTGCATCGCTAGCCCGCTTGCCCAGCTTGTTCCTTACAGTTGCATCGCTAGCCCGCTTGCCCAGCTTGTTCCTTACGGTTGCATGACGCTAGCCCTGCCTTGTCCAGCTTCTGTTCGTAGCCCGTTAGACGACGGTGACAAACTGCTGTGAGTGCGGTTCATTACCTCGGGCTGGCAGAAAAGCCACATGTTCTCCAGATGGACGATGTCAGTGGCACCGAACCGAAGGGTTACGATGTCCATGGCACCGAGCAGAAGAGCTGAAAGCTCAAGGATCAGGCAGGGGGAAAAAATCGGTTGCACCGATACGGTTTGTCAAACCTCTTACTACCCTTGACTCGGAGCGACAAAGCAGTGACCAGTATCTACCATTAACTTGGAAACCTCTTACTGCCTTTGACTCGGAGCGACAAATACATCCACCCAGTTTCTACTCACCATTCCTGTTTCGATTTTATGAATCATATTCGTTTAGTCACTGAGTATGAAAACACAAGAATAGTTATGAGATGCTAACTATATCACCCACTCTGTAACGGTTAGTACCTCCATTGTCAAACTGCTTGTGGTTGTTGCGTAGGTCCCACTGGCCTCTCTTATTATTTTTCCTCCTGAGCGTGCTGAAATACCCCACGCACAGCGTTGTTGGCGAATGACTGAACCATCGGTGTAAATACCACATCTGTATCATTGATGATGTCATTCAAGAGGGCCTCCACCTCCACGTTAATCAGTGATAAATTATTTTGTTCGCAGTTTTTCTTAATTGATGTAATAATTGTGAAAGCAGTCTGAAATTGAAGTGGCGCAGCAATCCATTCCTCTACTGGTTCAATTCCGGAAGTAGCACATATTTTTCCAAGAGTACCTTCCGCCTGACTCAGCCATGATCTGCCTCTCTTGAGTCAACACCCTTTCTCGTTTATGAGTTAATATCAGTGAACATTGTCTTGTCATCCTGTACATTTGTGTATGTATGCATTTGGTTATTGGTTACTAAACTGACGTCATTGCGCTTCAGGTAGACCAATATGTGCTCAGTCTCTCCCAACAGATATCGAAGAATATGCATACTGATGGTTCCTGTGGCTTGCTGGTTAAACATACTCCTCACTTTGTCCATCATGCATCCAGTTCTACCCGTACAACGGGTAACTCCAAACTGCTTAAATCCGTGGATCGATTCAACACCTGTTCTAGTGTCTTCATCCCAAAATGCAAGTTTACAAGTCTGAAGTTTACACATCAGAATAAAAGAGGAATATTGTCTGTCAGTCAGTTAGTCAGCCCGTGTGTATGCTGACATTTCTAGTATCCTGGGACCGGACCGATATTTTCTCAATTTCTGTTATATTTCCGTTGCTATATTTGGCACAAGTATATTTTGTCTGCACTGTTATCGTGTTATCGTTCTTTGTTATCCAATAAATAAAAAGTACGCCATTTATCTTTGTGTACTGTACGATCACGTGACATGTTTAGGACGTGCGAACTTGTGTCCCAATTTTGTCAGAACACGTGATATTGACTGCAACTTTCTTCAAGTTTGCTTTTGTCAGTGCAGTTTTAGCAAACAGGTCAGGGCTGGTGCTACGAACTCTGAAAGGAGTTTGATATTAAGGACGTTGATCTGGTCTTACAGAACCTGTTTTAAGTACGCCTAAACTCAGCCCACAAAACAGATTCTCGTTGTTTGTGTAGTCTGCAACCAGAATGATTGACTGCAAATTGATTTCACCCCGTCTTTCTACACTTGAAATTTTTAGTTTAGTCGTCGGATCATCATCACTACCCGTCGAACCAATTAGTCCATAAGTGTCCCGATCTCTTCCTCAGTATGTCTCTCAGTTTAGTTTAGTCGTCGGATCATCATCACTGCCCGTCGAACCAATTAGTCCATAAGTGACCCGATCTCTTCCTCAGTATGTCTCTCAGTTTAGTTTAGTCGTCGGATCATCATCACTGCCCGTCGAACCAATTAGTCCATAAGTGACCCGATCTCTTCCTCAGTATGTCTCTCAGTTTAGTTTAGTCGTCAGATCATCATCACTACCCGTCGAACCAATTAGTTCATAAGTGTCCCGATCTCCTCCTCAGTATGTCTCTCAGTTTAGTTTAGTCGTCAGATCATCATCACTACCCGTCGAACCACTTAGTCCATAAGTGTCCCTATCTCCTCCTCAGTATGTCTCTCAGTTTAGTTTAGTCGTCGGATCATCATCACTGCACGTCGAACCAATTAGTCCATAAGTATCCATAGGTGCGCCGATCTTCTCCTCAGTATGTCTCGCAGCGTGTGGCAACTAACGACACCGGTTCTTTGTTGGTTTACTGTTCTTCTTTGGCTACCAGCATAGAGTTCTTGTCTAGCTACATTACACTTGACTTGGAATTCTTGCAGTCTGGTTAGTGTTGTAGATTCACTTCTATTACTTGAATCATGTACACGTCCTCTCTCCCTTAGTGAATTTATAATATCAGCCAGGTCCATTGTTCGGCCACTTTTTGCAGCAGCCATACCTGCAAGTCTAGCGGTGCTTTCATTTTCCCTTTACACCTGCATGCCCTGGCACCAAAATAAAATAAAAATATACTTGCAGTAAGAAGATGAAACAACATCGCATGTAATCAGTTTAAAAAAAATAAACTTCATCGCTTCTAATACTCAAGGCATGTGGAACTGCCGGCCCGCAGATCGCATGCGGCCCTCATGTCCAAACGGCCCGCAGTTCACATCCTGCCTGGTACATAATTGTATCAGACTTCTGTTCCATATTAAAAATACAATACCATCAAGTACATGGGTGCAATCGCATAAAGGAAGAAATGGATTGATAGGACAAAATTACTATTGAGGATCTGAGTGACATTTGCTTACCTAATCAACGTCACATCCCTCCGCGTGGATCTATAGGGGCTCATTATCCTCTAGCAGGTGTCGAAGTGTATATTAATCGTTCACGAACAAACACACTCAGATAAACACGAGTTTCAGAAACGACGCTGGTGCTGAATAGGTCATACATTCAGAAATCAGGTTAATCGTAAAGCAGGACACAGATGTAAAGATGAATGGGTAGGTTTTGATAGGTCAGCATAAAACATAGGACGGATCACTAGTCACGACAGAGATGAACTGTTTAAGCAGAATAATTGGAGTATCAAGAAGATCAATCAAGACAAAGATGACGTAACTACGCAGGGAATAAAACTGGGGGCAGAGTATCATGAAAACTAGTCACGACAGAAAGGAAATCTCTACGCAGAATGCTGGGAGTATCATGAAAACTAGTCACGACAGAAAGGAAGTCTCTACGCAGAATGCTGGGAGTATCAAGAAAACTAGTCACGACAGATGAAGTGTCTACGCAGAATGATGTGAGTACCAAGAAGAGACTAGTCACGATAGAGATGAAATGTCTACACAGAATGCTGGAGGTAACAAGAAGAGACCGGTTTAGAAATGAAGCCATCAGGGGAAAAGTGAGTACAACATCAATACTAGACTTCATCAAGAAACAGCAAATTAAATGGTTCGGCCACATAAACAGATTACCAACATGCAATGCACCTCAAAGAGAAATGCTACTTGATACAGTGGATACAAAACAAAAGACCGTCCACGCAAAAGGTGAGCCTCAGAAATAACAGAGTTGGTGAAAGAGACTATTTAGAAAGCGCATACAAAAGCCCGTTTTGAAAATCTCTTGTTTACACTGTGAGAGAAAGCATGGTTAGAGAAAAGAAGAAGTATAGAAAACAACAAGAAAATGTTGTAGATTTGTTGTGTTTATAAAATGTTGTAGATTTGTTGTGTTTATAAAATGTTGTAGATTTGTTGTGTTTATAAAATGTTGTAGATTTGTTGTGTTTATAAAATGTTGTGATTTTGTGTTTATAAAATGTTGTAGATTTGTTGTGGTTATAAAATGTTGTAGATTTGTTGTGTTTATAAAATGTTGTAGATTTGTTGTGTTTATAAAATGTTGTAGATTTGTTGTGTTTATAAAATGTTGTAGATTTGTTGTGGTTATAAAATGTTGTGAGGGAATTTAGTTTGTGGTTTATAAAATGTTGTAGAGGAAAAATTGATTTGTGGTTATAAAATGTTGTAGATTTGTTGTGTTTATAAAATGTTGTAGATTTGTTGTGTTTATAAAATGTTGTAGATTTGTTGTGTTTATAAAATGTTGTAGATTTGTTGTGGTTATTGCTTATTAGCAACGACACTGGGCAACAACCCGGTAGCAGTGTGACGACAAAAGAAAGAAAGAAGATTGCTTATTAAACTAACGTCACTACACTTCGGGCAGACCCATAGGTGCTCAGTCTCCCCCAGCAGATATCGATTGGATGCCTACTGATGGTTCCTCTGGCTCACTGATTAAACACACTTCTTACTCTACTCCTCAGGTATCAAGTTCTACTTGTATATCAAGCAGTTTCAAACTTCTGGAATCTCTGGATAGATTCAACATCAATTTTAGTGTCCTCATCCAACAGTAGGTCTTCAAGAGACCGAAGAATATCCCCTTTAAATGGGGCTCTCTCGTTGACGTAAAGACTTGCATGCCCCGGACAGTAGGTCCACGTAAGCTTCTGGAGATTAGAAACTTATATAGACGATATCCACTCATACCGAAACCTGCCCTTTAGGATCTTGTGAAACATCGACTGAGAGTCAAATACAACAACGGCCCAATTAAAAAGAGTCCCAGAGAACTATTGGAGGGGAACAGTACCGGCCTCAACCTTCATCCTCATACTGGAAGTAGTTGTCTAGTACGTTTCACTTTGATTTGCAGTGACTCTACGCCTCAATCGTCATCCTCCTGGAAGTAGTTGCCCTGTACGTTCTACTTTGCTTTACAGTGACTCTACTCCTCAACTTCCATCCTCCTGCAAGTAGTTGCCCTGTATGTCTAACTTTGCTTTGCAGTGACTCTACAATGCACATGAAAACCCTGTTTTAATAACCAATAAATCAATCGACATGTCTGCCGGCATAGGCGGTCATGTCTCTCGACAACTCTTTCTCCTTGGTGCAGTTAATCAGTTCTGACGTCGAGCTTTTGCCAAATCACGATGTCAGACCATCTAACATCTTCTCCCTCTGTGTTTTCCATGATCTCTCCTTTCCTGAATTTTGCATAGTTTAGTTTAGTTTAGTCGTCGGATCACCATCACTGCACGTCGAACAAATTAGTCCATAAGTGTCCCGATCTCTCCCTCAGTATGTCCATCAGCGTGTGGCAACTAACGACACCGGTTCTTTGTTGGTTTACAATTCTTCTTTGTCTGCCAGCATAGCGTTCTTGTCGAGCTACACCACATTTAACTTTGAGTTCTTGCAGTCTGGTTAGTCTTGTGGATTCACCGCTATTACGTGAATCATGTACACGCCCTCTCTCCCTTAAGGAATTTATAATATCAGCCTGGTCCATTGCTCGTCCGCTTTGGACAGCAGCATACCTGCAAGCCTATCCGCACGTTCATTCCCCATTACACCTGCATGCCCTGGCACAAAAATAAAACTGATCTTTGTCAGCTTAGACCTCCCCAGCGATTCTATCCAATGTCTCCTAGCCCATCCTGTTTCAATCTTCCTGAGCATACTCATTGAGTCACTGAGAAAACATGCATGGATAAAAGTCTGTGATTCTAGCCAAATCATCGCTTTGGTAACCGCCATGATTTCCATAGTGAGATGCTCGTAGTCACGGCAAAACCACCACTGTCTTCCTTCACAACATCACCTCCGACCTGAGCAGTGAAAGCCCATGAGCTCCGCACATGTCGAATCACCGAACCATCCGTATAAATGATTACATCATGCTCAGATGCGTTCTCAGAAATTAATGCCTGAACCTCTGCCTCCACGACAAGTGGGTTGTGTTGCCTTTTTTGCATGTTGTCACCAAATGTTCTAAACCTTTTCTTCTCATTATATGCCCGAAGAACCTTGACTGTCTGATTCTTATTATTTTAATGTTTTCTTTGTGTGCAGGCCTGATTTAAAACCTAATTATTTATTTTCTTCGTTGTCCGTGGAATTTTCAGCATTCTCACATCTCTGTGGCTTCCAATAATCTTATTGATTTCTTGTATATTGTCCACGATTCACTACCATACATAAGTATTGGTTCATATATATGATCTCCACTTGAGTAAATTCATTTGTTTTCGCAATGTCATTTGGTGTTGAAGTTCATGTCATAATGTATTTTTAATTTTCATATAAACTGCTTTCGCTTGAGCTATTCTAATCTCTGTTTTACATCTTCCATCTGATGTGATCAAATGGCAGCTGTAAGAACATGTAATGATACATCAGACTGGTTTGATATAAGGCAGGAGTCAGACAAGTTGCATTTTGTCGCCTTGTCTGTTTAACATATATGCAGAAAACATCATGAGGAATGTTACAGAAGATAGCGGAAAGAAAAATACGATCCTTTTATAATCGGAGGAAGAGAAATACATGAACTACAATACGCTGACGATACAGTGTTACTGTCAACATCACAAAAAGGGATTGAGAAATTATTAGGAGAAGTGAAAGATAAAAGCGAAAAACAAAATCTATATCTCATGTGACAAAAACAAAAATAATGACAACAGATAAAATAAACATGACAAATGATATTTTTATCAATGGAGAGAAAGTCGAAAATGTGAACAGTTTTGAATATCTTGGTTCACTGCTAACAACAGATGGAAATGTGATGAAGGAATTTAAAAGAAGAACAAACATGGCTTTACAAAACTTAAACAACTCAAAACAGTATGGAACTGATAAGAAAACAAAGATCAGAATACTAAGAGCGTACATATTCCCAGTGGCAACGTATGGGTGTGAAACATGGATATTTAATAAAGCAGTGGAAAAACATATATGTGCTTTTGAATATAAGTGTTACTGAAGAGTCTTTGGTATATCTTGGAAAGAGAAGAGAACAAATAGATCTATCCAGAAAGAACTCAAAATCAAAGAAAACTAGCTGATGCTACAAATAAGAAAGAGAAAATTGAGATATCTTGGACATATAAAAAGACATGAAGGGCTGGAGAAGACCATCATGGAAGGAGACATACCGGCAAAGAAAAGAAGAGGAAGATCACGGAGAAGATGGATTCAGGATGTAACTGATGGTTTGAACATGACAGCTGCAGAGACAGGACATCTGGCCTATGAGAGAGATAAATTCCGGAGGACTGTTGGGGTGGCAAAGTTCTGATGAGGACAAGCTATTTGATGATGATCTGATGTTAGGAATGTTCCCAGAAGTGATGCACTTATTTCACTGTTGTGTTCCCAGATAGTTGAAGTGATGCACTTATTTCACTGTTGTGTTCCCAGATAGTTAGTGATGCATTATTTCAGTGTTGTGTTATTATGTTGTGATATAGCAGTGCTGGTGTTTACAAATAAAGAATAGAATAATCTTAAATCAAATTTCTAAACATTTCAGAAATGCTGTTGACGTCACTATAATATGTGAAGAATGTCCTCTGATACAAACAAAGAAAGTTTAACGTATGCAAAAACTTTGATGAAGTAGAGATGGCTAAACTTTAGTACAAGCCTTGCCTGGATCTTCGTCGACCAGATACTTACTGGATATTCATTTAGTTGTTGATATATTTATGAACATTTAGGAAGATCTTGGTGTTAAAAGTTAGAACAACTTGTTGCTTTTATTGTTCATTATGTGTACTCTTGTTTCTATGTTGGACTTACTTGAATGAATTTCAACGTGTTTAGACTAACAACTCCTGTTCTATGTTGGTTGATATATCTACTAGGGTTTCTCTCATGGTTTTCCCTCTTGCCGCACCTATCCGTATGCACAACTTGAGCAATTGAGATAAAGAATACCCTTTATCTTCTTCGTTGAAATCTTCAGAGCGTATGTTTTCTCTATGAACGTTGATAATGTCGCTTTTGTCCATAGAAGACCTTTTCTCGATCGCAACATTGCTTCCTAGTGCATCCGCTCTCTCATTGCTCTCACTTCAGAATGCCCTGGGACAAAGATGAAGGTCGCATTGACTTACTACTTTGGTCAAACACCTACAATTTAAGCTTTCACCAGCCCTTCGTATCTTTTTATCTGTCCAAATTACTTCAATTTTCTCTTTCTTATTTGCAGCATCAGACAGCTTTCTTTGATTTTGAGTTCTTTCTGAATATATCTATTTGTTATCTTCTCTGTCCATGATATACTTAGGATTCTTCTGTGACACTTATATTGAAAAGCACATTATGCTTTTTCACAGTCTTGTTAGATGTCCATGTTTCACACCCATATGTCCCACCGCTGCAGCTGTCATGCTCAGCTGAATAGTATTATAGACAGGAAATCTGTGAAGAGAACATCTGGTTTAGTTTTGGTATTTATTTGTTGTAAACTTAACAAGAGCAAGAAGAAGAACAAGAAAAAGAAGAAGAATCATAGTAAATGACAAAGAATAGTTAACACTTGGCTTGATTGGATTTGATTGTGTAAGATGAATTATTCTCAGAATGATGCCCCACAAATTGAAATCGTATTGTTGTTTATATCTGATGCTGTTTTTTTTCTGTTATCTCGTCCGGTCTACAATGGTTCATTTGTTCTGAGAAAGTGTACACTATGCAGTGGAAAGGAAAAGTTGCATTGAGAAATATCTGATCAACCACTAGTAGCAACTGTCATAAGAAGGAGAAGATGGAGATATGTTGGGGACACCTTGAGAAGAAATATCTGATCAACCACTAGTAGCAACTGTCATAAGAAGGAGAAGATGGAGATATGTTGGGGACACCTTGAGAAGAAATGATCAAAGAATACCAAAGCAGATATTGAAGTGGGAGGCAAAGGGTTCAAGAAAGAGAGGACAACCGAGGGAAACCTTGAAACCAACTTTGATGAAAGAGACAAGAAATGTCTTTTTCATGGAAGAGATTGAACGAGTTACCCTGGACAGAGCGATATGGACAAATTACAGTCAGACCCTATGTAACGTATAGCGATACGGGAGGGATATATAAATACAACTGAAGTCGGCTAGTCTATCTTAGTCTATCTTAGTATATCTTAGTCTATCTTAGGTCGATCTTGTCATAAAATTGTCGATAACGTTGGGACCGATAAACGTTGTACGATAAAACGTTGTGACAATGATAAAACGTTGTACGATAAAACGTTGTACGATAAACGTTGTACGATCAAACGTTGTAGATCAAACGTTGTACGATCAAACGTTGTACGATAAAACGTTGTACGATAAAACGTTGTACGATAAAACGTTGTACGATGAAACGTTGTACGATGAAACGTTGTACGATAAAACGTTGTACGATGAAACGTTGTACGATAAAACGTTGTACGATAAAACGTGAGAATTAATTATACTTTTCACGACTCGTAGAAAACACAAGAGAGCACTATCTCCGCAGTGACGTAGACCGGGAAACTTTGACCACGAGGTCCATGGCTAATGGGGTGCTGGTTCTCCTAGGTAAATGAACTTTCCTGGGTCAGTTTTTTTTTTAGTCCTACGTAGAGAGGCAGACCTTAACAAAAAAAGCATGCAGAAACCGGATATACTTGCCTACGGGCATGTGCGTCTAACTGGCGCAACGAGCTCAATCTCTCGCCAAAAAAACAAACAGATCACAAAGAGTGGTTTGAAGAACAAACAGATCACAAAGAGTGGTTTGAAGAACAAACAGATCACAAAGAGTGGTTTGAAGAACAAACAGATCACAAAGAGTGGTTTGAAGAACAAACAGATCACAAAGAGTGGTTTACAGTTGAAAGAACAAACAAAATCACAGAAGAGTGGTTTGAAGAGACAAAGCAGATCACAAGGGTGGCTTTAAGAACAACATGATCACAAAGAGTGGTTTGAAGAACAAACAGATCACAAAGAGTGGTTTGAAGAACAAACAGATCACAAAGAGTGGTTTGAAGAACAAACAGATCACAAAGAGTGGTTTGAAGAACAAACAGATCACAAAGAGTGGTTTAACAAGTTGTTGATGAAGAACAAACGAAGAAGTACATCTCTTTCATCTCTTCGTTAACTTTTGTGTTCTCTTAGCTATTGTTTATTGTCTATTCCCAGGTGGATGAGGAAATTGGTTGTCAACTCTTGCCGTTAGGCGTAGGGGTGGGAGCTTTAATTTGCGTTCCAGGGCCAGATGAGTCGCCCTTGTGTGTTATATACGTGTTTATGTGGTGTAGTCTTGATATTGTCTATCCATCTTTTTCTTGGTCTTCCCTTGGCTCTAATACCTGATCTCTTTTTATTGTATGCTGTTATTGGTTGTTGGTTGTATTCCATTCTCATTAAATGTCCAAACCACTGCATTTAATGTCTTTCAATGTATTTGGTGCATGAAGTTATGCCCACTCTGTTTCTGATGTCCTCGGTGCATGAAGTTATGCCCATCTCTGCTTCTGATGTCCTCGGTGCATGAAGTTATGCCCATCTCTGCTTCTGATGTCCTCGGTGCATGAAGTTATGCCCACTCTGCTTCTGATGTCCTCGGTGCATGAAGTTATGCCCACTCTGCTTCTGATGTCCTCGGTGCATGAAGTTATGCCCACTCTGCTTCTGATGTCCTCGGTGCATGAAGTTATGCCCATCTCTGCTTCTGATGTCCTCGGTGCATGAAGTTATGCCCATCTCTGCTTCTGATGTCCTCGGTGCATGAAGTTATGCCCACTCTGTTTCTGATGTCCTCGGTGCATGAAGTTATGCCCACTCTTCTTCTGATGTCCTCGGTGCATGAAGTTATGCCCATCTCTGCTTCTGATGTCCTCGGTGCATGAAGTTATGCCCACTCTGTTTCTGATGTCCTCGGTGCATGAAGTTATGCCCACTCTTCTTCTGATGTCCTCGGTGCATGAAGTTATGCCCACTCTGCTTCTGATGTCCTCAGTGCATGAAGTTATGCCCACTCTGCTTCTGATGTCCTCAGTGCATGAAGTTATGCCCACTCTGCTTCTGATGTCCTCGGTGCTTCCCTTGCTTCTAATGTCCTGTTCTATTATTGCCATCTGCTTCTGGTGTTGGCTGTATTCCACTCAGTGATGTCCCAGTGCATGTTATGTCACTCTTTACTGATTCTGGTGCATGAAGTTATGCCCACTCTGCTTCTGATGTCCTCATTTCTTAATCTGTCTTTCCTGGTGACTCCCACTGCCTTCCTCAAGCATTTCATTTCACACTGGTGTGAGCTTTCTGTGGTGTATTGCTGTCAGAGATCAAGTTTTGTACTGGTAACAAAGTGGTGTTCAAAATATACTTTTTATCATCTGTCTTTTCACTTCCCTCTTGATCTTTGGATCTTTTAGCAACCGTACATATTGAGCGCCTAGCGGGAGCGTCTGGGGAATTAGTTGAGCGTCTAGCAGAACGGATTAGTTGAGCGACTAGCAGATCGGATTAGTTGAGCGACTAGCAGATCGGATTAGTTGAGCGACTAGCAGATCGGATTAGCGCGGCTTGAGCGACTAGCAGATCGGATTAGGAGGACTAGCAGATCAGGGTTCAATCCACAGAAAAGCCAAGGGAGAGTGTTTTTCTGTCGAGGACATAAAGAAAACATCATAACCTGAACAGTTTCGCGATGACTGCACTAGTCATGATTCCATTACCCCCTCTCCAGGCTCATGTCCCCCCCAGTCCTACATCATCATCATCATCATCAAATAGCTTGTCCTGAGCAGAACATTGCCACCCCAACAGTCCTTCGGAATTTCTCTCCCTCATAGGCCAGATGTCTCACCTCTGCAGCCGTATGTTCAAACCATCAGTTACATCCTGAATCCATCTTCTTCGTGGTCTTCCTCTTCCTTTCTTTGCCGGTATGCCTCCTTCCATGATGATCTTCTCCAGCCGTTCAGGTCTTTTGATATGTCCAAAATATCTCAATTTTCTCTTTCTTATTTGTAGCATCAGTCAGTTTTCTTTGATTTTGAGTTCTTTCTGGATAGATCTATTTGTTCTCTTCTTTGTCCATGATACATCCTCACTGTCTGTATACCTGCCCTACACTGTCTGTGATACATCCTGCCCTACACTGTCTGTGATACATCCTGCCCTACACTGTCTGTGATACATCCTGCCCTACACTGTATGTGATACATCGTGCCCTACACTGTCCGTGATACATCGTGCCCTACACTGCCCGTGATACATCCTGCCCTACACTGCCCAAAAAGTGATATTACAGGTAGTAACAACTGGTTAACAAACTTAATTTAAATAAAAAACATATTTTTCTTTAAGAAAATCATTAAAATATTTGCGTGAAAATTCTGGCATAAACATTCTGGCATTAACTCGCTTATGTACTCGCTTGTCAACAGATGATCAAGATGGGTATGTTCGATAGAAGAAGAACTCTAGCAATATCAAGTGTCAATCTTGCCAATCTAGAGACCACACAATTTTCTGGACTTGCCAGAAACTCGTGGAATGGAACCAGAATTGCTCTTCTGACTGCTGGAGACGATACACAGGTGGCTACAGTTATAAAGCTCTTATTTGTGTTGTTATTACCTGATTGACATCTATAAGCCACTGAGAGCACCAGTATTTATTTGTTTTAGAATTATCGTAAAGACAATTTACATACCTACAAAATGGTATATTACTCATAAGAATATGTTAATAATTGCGAAAACTGCAACTGAGTTTGTACATACACCTGCAATGGAAATAATAATATTTAGTTAGTACACACATGTATCATTTCAGTCTCTAACTTGATATATTTCTTGATTATTGCTTGTGATCTTTTTGTTGATTCTCTTCTGCTTGTTTTTTCTTTCTTGAGCTATCTTCTGTTCGTGTTTATCTTCTGTCTTGTTCTATCTGTTTTGTAGGTCTATCTTTTGTAACATTTCCGTTCTTTGTTACTTCTTTGCTTTCTGTTTTAGATCATTCTGTTTTAGATTCTTGGTGATTCATTCTGATTTTTTTTTGATTTCTCGTTCTTTTATCTCGCTTTGTAGTTCTATCTTCTGTTCTTGACATCTTCGTTTTGTAGGATCTTCCGTTCTGGGATTCCATCTTTTGTTCTTGTAGATTCTTATCTCTTCCGTTCTGTAGTTCAATCTTTGTGTCAGATTCTATTTTCTGTTCTTTGTAGGATTCTATCTTTTTTGTTCTTTGTAGGATTCTATCTTTTCTGTTCTTTGTAGGATTCTATTTCTTCCGTTCTTTGTAGGATTCTATCTTTTCTGTTCTTTGTAGGATTCTATATCTTCCGTTCTTTGTAGGATTCTATCTTTTCTGTTCTTTGTAGGATTCTATCTTTTCTGTTCTTTGTAGGATTCTATCTTTTCCGTTCTTTGTAGGATTCTATTCTTCTGTGATTCATCTTCTGTTCTTTGTAGGATTCTATCTTTTCTGTTCTTTGTAGGATTCTATCTCTTCCGTTCTTTGTAGGATTCTATCTTTCTGTTCTTTAGTCTACGATTCTATCTTTTCTGTTCTTTGTAGGATTCTATATCTTCCGTTCTTTGTAGGATTCTATCTTTTCTGTTCTTTGTAGGATTCTATCTTTTCTGTTCTTTGTAGGATTCTATCTTTTCTGTTCTTTGTAGGATTCTATCTCTTCTGTTCTTTGTAGGATTCTATCTTTTCCGTTCTTTGTGGATTTATCTCTTCTGTTCTTTGTAGGATTCTATCTTTTCTGTTCTTTGTAGGATTCATCTTTCTGTTCTTTGTAGGATTCTATCTCTTCCGTTCTTTGTAGGATTCTATCTTTTCTGTTCTTTGTAGGATTCTATTCTTTTCTGTTCTTGTGTAGGATTCTATCTTTCCGTCTTTGTAGGATTCTATCTTTTCTGTTCTTTGTAGGATTCTATTCTTCGTTCTTTGTAGGATTCTATCTTTTCTGTTCTTGTAGGATTCTATCTTTCCGTTCTTTGTAGGACTTCTATCATCTTCCGTTCTTTGTAGGTTATTTCTATCTTTTCTGTTCTTTGTAGGATTCTATCTTTCTGTTCTTTGTAGGATTCTATCTTTTCCGTTCTTTGTAGGATTCTATATCTTCCGTTCTTTGTAGGATTCTATCTTTTCTGTTCTTTGTAGGATTCTATCTCTTCCGTTCTTTGTAGGATTCTATCTTTTCTGTTCTTTGTAGGATCTTCTCTCTCTTTAGGGTCTTCTTTTGTAGGATCTCTATCTTTTTTCATGTTCTTTTGGATTCTATCTCTTCGTTCTTTGTAGGATTCTATCTTTTCTGTTCTTTGTAGGATTCTATCTTTTCTGTTCTTTGTAGGATTCTATCTTTCGTTTTTGTAGGATTCTATTCTTCGTTCTTTGTAGGATTCTATCTTTTCTGTTCTTTGTAGGATTCTATCTTTTCTGTTCTTTGTAGGATTCTATCTTTTCCGTTCTTTGTAGGATTCTATCTCTTCCGTTCTTTGTAGGATTCTATCTCTTCGTTCTTTGTAGGATTCTATCTTTTCTGTTCTTTGTAGGATTCTATCTTTTCTGTTCTTTGTAGGATTCTATCTCTTCCGTTCTTTGTAGGATTCTATCTCTTCCGTTCTTTGTAGGATTCTATCTCTTCGTTCTTTGTAGGATTCTATCTTTTCTGTTCTTTGTAGGATTCTATCTTTTCCGTTCTTTGTAGGATTCTATCTTTTCTGTTCTTTGTAGGATTCTATCTTTTCTGTTCTTTGTAGGATTCTATCTTTCTTCTTCCGTTCTTCTTGTAGGATTCTATCTTTCCGTTCTTTTAGGATTCTATCTTTACCTCCTCCGCATTATATAGTTTGCCAACGTCCCCTCCTATATATATATATACATATGTACATGCTCTATTTTCACTTTCACATAGAAAATTGATATATATTCAGTCATACATGGTCAATTTTCAAATGATTATATACATGAAATAGAAAATTGATGAAAATATGGATCGTGTAAGATGTCCATACGATGAATTTAAATGCAGAATTCAATATTTTAATGATTCGCAAAATGATGAAAAACTCCCCCAAATGCGTCTGTACCCACTATCGCTCGTCTAGAAAGCTTCAGCGCCCACCGGAGGGCAGTACCGCCCACTTTGGAAACCCATGCTTTAGAAGACGTCTCCATAAACCACAGTAAACGAGCTGCTCATTTTTTGCGCACCGCTTATATGTTCAGTAGTTTGCCATTGCTTTCTGAACGGTGAGGTCTATGTTTACCGTTTGCATAGATCCACGAGAACAAATTTGCTTCCAAACTGCCCGCTGCGGATTTTGAGCCAGGTAGTCTTGGGTTGTGATTGATCTCACTACCACTTCAGTCACAGACGACAACTTTACCAATGTCATAAACTTAACTGTCATAAACTTAACTGTCATAAACTTAACTGTCATAAACTTAACTGTCATAAACTTAACTGTCATAAACTTAACTGTCATAAATTTAACTGTCATAAACTTAACTGTTTCTTAGTGAATAACTTTACCAATGTCATAAACTTAACTGTCATAAACTTAACTGTCATAAAACTTAACTGTCATAAACTTGTCATAAACTTAACTGTCATAAACTACTGTCATAAACTTAACTGTTTCTCAGTGTACAACTCTACCCAATGTCATAAACTTAACTGTCATAAACTTAACTGTCATAAACTTAACTGTCATAAACTTAACTGTCATAAACTTAACTGTCATAAACTTAACTGTTTCTCAGTGTATAACTTTACCAATGTCATAAACTTAACTGTCATAAACTTAACTGTCATAAACTTAACTGTTTCTCAGTGTATAACTTTACCAATGTCATAAACTTAACTGTTTCTTAGTGAATAACTTTACCAATGTCCTAAACTTAACTGTTTCTCAGTGTATAACTTTACCAATGTCCTAAACTTAACTGTTTCTCAGTGTATAACTAAATATTCTAAACTTAACTGTTTCTCAGTGAATACTTTACCAATGTCCTAAACTTAACTGTTTCTCTGTGTATAACTTTACCAATGTCATAAATTTAACTGTTTCTTAGTGTATAACTTTACCAATGTCATAAACTTAACAGTTTCTCAGTGAATAACTTTACCAATGTCCTAAACTTAACTGTTTCTCTGTATAACTTACCAATGTCATAAACTTAACAGTTTCTTAGTGTATAACTTTACCAATGTCATAAACTTAACAGTTTCTCAGTGAATAACTTTACCAATGTCCTAAACTTAACTGTTTCTCTGTGTATAACTTTACCAATATCCTAAACTTAACAGTTTCTTAGTGTATAACTTTACCAATGTCCTAAACTTAACTGTTTCTTAGTGTATAACTTTACCAATGTCATAAACTTAACTGTCATAAACTTAACTGTTTCTTAGTGTATAACTTTAACAATATCCTAAACTTAACTGTTTCTTAGCGTATAACTTTACCAATATCCTAAACTTAACTGTTTCTTAGTGTATAACTTTACCAATATCCTAAACTTAACTGTTTCTTAGTGTATAACTTTACCAATATCCTAAACTTAACAGTTTCTTAGTGTATAACTTTACCAATGTCATAAACTTAACAGTTTCTTAGTGTATAACTTTACCAATGTCATAAACTTAACTTCTTCTTCTTCTTTGCTTTTGTTCTTTACAACCAATTTTAACTCTTTGTGATATATGTTTGATCTTTGCCAAGAACGTATATACGTTACACATTGGTTTGGTAGACCCTAAACGCATAGACTTCTACACATTTAGGACATGTGCATCCGATTTCAGCCGAACCTCCTCAGTCGCCTCTTACGACATGCGTGGCAGGTAACAGTGGTTCCATTCTTTACACCCCAAATTTGGACCCTTGTAACCACTCGGGCGATTTCCAATGTTTTCAATTCAACTTTTTTCCCTAGTGTATAATTCTATAAATATCTTAAGCTCAATTGTGGTTTTAGTGTTTCTTAGTCCCAAGGATTACCAATCCTTACTTACATACAATATGTTTTAGTGTTTCTTAGTCCCAAGGATTACCAATCGACCAAGGATTACCAATCTTACTTACATACAATATGTTTTAGTGTTTCTTAGTCCCAAGGATTACCAATCCGTACCAAGGATTACCAATCCTTACTTACATACAATATGTTTTAGTGTTTCTTAGTCCCAAGGATTCATACCAATCTTACTTTCATACAATATGTTTTAGTGTTTCTTAGTCCAATCCAATTACAATCTTACTTACATACAATATGTTTTAGTGTTTCTAGTCCCAAGGATTACAATCCTTACCAAGGATTACCAATCCTTACTTACATACAATATGTTTTAGTGTTTCTTAGTCCCAAGGATTACCAATCCTTACCAAGGATTACCAATCCTTACTTACATACAATATGTTTAGTGTTCTAGTCCAAGTTACAACTAGCAAGATACCAACACTACTTACATACAATATTTCAAGATAGGTTGCAAACGAATAGCAAAAACGAATCAAAACTGATAACCGTCTGGCAAGATAATTAAACATGCAACATTCGGATATCTTAGAAACTGATAACCGTCTGGCAAGATAATTAAACATGCAACATTCGGATATCTTAGAAACTGACCCAGAAGTAATGAAAGCCATAACACCAGAACCATGGATACGTTGCCAAACGTGGCCAAAATACACCTAGAAGTTCCCGGAATAACCTCAAAAAATATAAGTCTCTATTGGGCTGAGTCGCGCTCGTTCAACCTCATATAGGTGTTTTTGGTTTGTTATATCTCAGTTCATTCATCTGGTCTTATATATATATACATTATATCTCAGTTCATTCATCTGGTCTTATATATATACACATTATATCTCAGTTCATTCATCTGGTCTTATATATATATACATTATATCTCAGTTCATTCATCTGGTCTTATATATATACACATTATATCTCAGTTCATTCATCTGGTCTTATATATATACACATTATATCTCAGTTCATTCATTTGGTCTTATATATATACACATTATATCTCAGTTCATTCATCTGGTCTTATATATATACACATTATATCTCAGTTCATTCATCTGGTCTTATATATATATACATTATATCTCAGTTCATTCATCTGGTCTTATATATATACACATTATATCTCAGTTCATTCATTTGGTCTTATATATATACACATTATATCTCAGTTCATTCATCTGGTCTTATATATATACACATTATATCTCAGTTCATTCATCTGGTCTTATATATATACACATTATATCTCAGTTCATTCATCTGGTCTTATATATATACACATTATATCATGTGATCCAAGAGAAGGGTCCTTAGACTATATGCAGTCTGGATGTGATCCAAGAGAAGAACTTTGAGTTGATCTAGTGTGGGTATGACTGTTATTCTAAGATGTAAGCCGCCCGTGTGTTACCGGGGTCCTCATTGGGAGCAAAGAATAGTAACAATGCTACCTACAAGGCATGTCGTAGGAGGCGGCTGTGGTAGGGACCTAGGAAAGCTACCCTAGTCAAATAAAACGCGTCTCAGAAATCGGATGTGCTGGCCTACTTGTGGGCGCATAACTGGCGCAACGTACAATCACTCTTAGGCTCAGATCACAAACAGATCACAAAGAGTGGTTTAACAAGTGATTGATATGGAGAGCTCGAAGAACCAGAAGAAACAAGTGATTGCTAATGGTAATCATGACAGAGCAGTGATGAAACGTTTGAATCTAGTAAGGGAGGCAACTGAAGAATTGATTCTGTAACATTGATGCTTATAATAAAGTATATGAATTATCTCTCTTGTTGCCAGGGAATGAACACAGCTATTCGTGCTGTTGTTCGCGCTGCTATCCATCTCGGCTGTACTGTATTCTACATTAAACATGGCTTCAAAGGTATTGTCGAAGGAGGAAATAATTTTGAAGAAGCCACATGGAACAGTACAACGGATATCATAGGTACTGGAGGAACTATTTTGAAAAGGTAAGACCTTGTTTTAAGATACAATAACATTTATTAGTCTTTTTTATCTAATAATTTTGGTAACCATTACATCCGACATTCGATGCGAAGATGGTACTTGATCTGATGTGATCAGTTTAAAAACTGGTTTTTTATTGCCTGTATAATACCGTTTTTATTGTCTGTATAATACCGTTTTTATTGTCTGTATAATACCGTTTTTATTGTCTGTATAATACTGTTTTTATTGTCTGTATAACACCGTTTTTATTGTCTGTATAATACTGTTTTTATTGTCTGTATAATACCGTTTTTTATTGCCTGTATAATACTGTTTTTTATTGCCTGTATAATACCGTTTCTTTAAAGCGGTGCGGGACAAGGGAGACATGAGCGTAAGGAATTTAATGGCTGCATTGCCAGTGCCGGATTAGTTCTATAGCAGAAGTAGCAAATGTATCTGGAGGCCCTTCGCCTAGAGAAGAGCATGTTTAGCGTGTTAAACTATCAGACAAGGTGTGGGTAATATCTCAAATAACATGGATCAGAAGATATAGTGTCGTAATCAGGTGTATGGACTAGTTTCGAAGATGGGTAAGTTGGAAACGACCATTTTATGACCATTTTATGGAACGGAATTCTAGAATTCTTGCAAGCGGAGAACGTTCTTTTTAGACATTAAAGCGTATCAAAAGTGAGTTTTAAGGAACATGATGGGACAGGATCGTCTAAATAACTTCACATTAATAAACATTGAATGTAATTTACTTGAGAAATTGATTTGTCTAGTGTTATCTCTAAATTTACTCACAATAAATTGGGAAACGTTTGTTTGTAAAAGTTATGTTTTATTTTATTATCATACAAAACCTAGGGCCTCTTGGTATCATTTGCTACAGTCCCCGCGCTGGCTTAATCTGGCCCTGCACATCGCTTGTGCAGTCCCCACGCTGGCTTAATCTGGCCCTGCACATCGCTTGTGCAGTCCCCGCGCTGGCTTAATCTGGCTCTGCACATCGCTAGTGCATTCCTCGCGCTGGCTTAATCTGACCCGCACATCGCTTGTGCAGTCCCCGCTGGCTTAATCTGGCCCTGACATCGCTAGTGCAGTCCCGCGCTGGCTTAATCTGACACCCCGCGCATCGCTAGTGCAGTCCCCGCGAAACTGTTCAGGTTAGGACTTTTTCTTTATGCCCCCGACAGAAATAAAACCACTTGACCTTACCGGGGACCAAACCCTGGTCTTCTGAATGGGAGCCCGCGCATTAATCCATTCAGCCAGACACTCCTACATTGTAATCCACTCCTAGATTGTAATCCACTCCTATATTGTAATCCACTTCTAGACTGTAATCCACTCCTAGATTGTAATTCACTCCTAGATTGTAATCCACTCCTAGATTGTAATTCACTCCTAGATTGTAACCACCTGATTGTAATCCACTCCTAGATTGTAATCCACTCCTACATTGTAATCCACTCCTAGATTGTAATCCACTCCTAGATTGTAATCCACTCCTAGATTGTAATCCACTCCTACATTGTAATTCACTCCTAGATTGTAATCCACTCCTAGATTGTAATCCACTCCTAGATTGTAATCATCCACTCCTAGATTGTAACACCTAGATTGTAATCATATTGAAATTTAACCAAAATGTAAATGATGCCGGCAGTCCTTGAAAGAAAACGAAATAGAGCACGTGGTATGTCACGTGGTATGTCACTCCCACTATCTCACTCTCGCTCTCACTCGCCCTCTCTCTCTTCTCTTTTACTCTATTACATTCTCTCTTTTTCATTCTCTCTTCTTCAGTCTCTCCTTTTTCTCACACTTTCTCACACATTTTCTCGCACACACTCTCTCTCAGTCTCTCACACTCTTTCTCTCACGCGCTTTCACACTCTCTTTCACACACTATTACACTCTCTCTAACACACTATCTCTCACTCGCTCTAACACACTCTCTCACACACACACTCTCTCTCCCCTTTTATACACACTTTCAGTCTTTCACACACTCTCTCACACTGTCACACACTTTTTCACACTCTCTCTCACACATTCTCTCTCACTCTCTCTCATACACTCTCACTCTCTCTCTCCCTCTACCTCTCACACCTCTCTCACTCTCTACTTCTATCACACTCTCTCTCACACTCTCTCTCACACTCTTTCGCACTCTCACTCTCTCACACACTCTCTCTCACACTCTCTCTCACACTCTTTCGCACTCTCACTCTCTCACACACACTCTCTCTCACATTCTCTCACACACTCCTCTCTCCCCACACTCTCTCTCACATATTCTCTCTAATACTTTCTGTCTATGTTTTGTCTTTAGTTACAAATGTCCAGAATTCATTGAACGTTCTGGACGTCTGAAGGCAGCTAAAAATCTGGTGGACAATTCTATACATAATATCGTGGCTATGGGTGGAGACGGCACTCTCAAAGGTAACTGACTAATTGTGATTAGTTTAAGGAGTGTAGGAGTTTCCGGCGCAACACTAATCATAGCACTACGCGCCTAGAGTTGTTGGAGGTATCTAGGTCTAGCATAGCACTACGCGCCTAGAGTTGTTGGAGGTATCTAGGTCTAGCATAGCACTACGCGCCAGAGTTGTTGAGGTTTCTAGGTCTGCAAGAAAGCCGGTGCTCTCCCCACACAATATAAGAAACAATAATGAAAACTCATAATTTCTGGGTCTTCTATAACAACAATAGCTCTCAAATCTAGACACACACAAAACAACGTTGAAGAGAAGAAACTCTCAAATCTAGACACATAGAAAACAACGTTGAAGAAACTCTCAAATCTAGACACACACAAAACAACGTTGACGATTACACGCAATTACTAAGAAAAGGAATATGACACACCACCAACATTCCCCACCACATACACTTCAACCACTACCCATACACCAAACTACCACCACAGTCATGTAATCCATCCACATACACCATAGTCATGTAATCTATCCCCATACACACAGTCATGTAGTCATCCCACATACACCACAGTCATGTAGTCTATCCCACATACACACAGTCATGTAATCTATCCCACATCACCAGTCATGTAATCTATCCCATACACACAGTCATGTAGTCATCCCACATACACCACAGTCATGTAGTCTATCCCACTACCACAGTCATGTAGTCTATCCCCACATAACAGTCATGTAATCTATCCCACATACACACAGTCATGTAGTCTATCCCCACATACACCAGTCATGTAGTCTATCCCCACATACACCAGTCATGTAGTCATCCCACATACACCAGTCATGTAGTCATCCCATACACCAGTCATGTAGTCTATCCCACATCACCACAGTCATGTAGTCTATCCACATCACCACAGTCATAGTCTATCCCACATACACCACAGTCATGTAGTCTATCCCTACACCAGCATGTAGTCTATCCCATACACCAGTCATGTAGTCTATCCCCACATCACCACAGTCATGTAGTCTATCCCACATACACACAGTCATGAGTCTATCCCACATACACCACAGTCATGTAGTCTATCCCACATACACACAGTCATGTAGTCTATCCCCACATACACCAGTCATGTAGTCTATCCCCACATACACCACAGTCATGTAGTCTATCCCCACATACACCAGTCATGTAGTCTATCCACATACCAGTCATGTAGTCATCCCATACACACAGTCATGTAGTCTATCCCCACATACACCACAGTCATGTAGTCTATCCCCACATACACCACAGTCATGTAGTCTATCCCCACATACACCAGTCATGTAGTCTATCCCCACATACACCACAGTCTGTAGTCTTCCACATACACACAGTCATGTAGCTATCCCACATACACCACAGTCATGTAGCTATCCTCCCTACATCAACCAGAGTGAGGACTTTTCTTCAATGCTTTCGAGAAAAGCATTTATCAGTTCGATAATTAAGTATCGATAACTGAGTATCGATAACTGAATATATATATTTCTATCGTACCGTTATACATTACATAGGGCCTGCAAGTAATTTTGTCCATACCGTTCTGTCCTGGACAACTCGCTCAATCTCTTCCATGGAATTGAGACCGATATTTCTTGCCTCTCTCAGCAAAGTTCATTTCAAGGTCTCCCTAGGACGTCCTCTCTGTCTTGAACCATTTGTCTCCCACTTGAATGTCTGTTTTGGTATTCTTTGAAAAATATTTCAATCTTCTTCTACTAATACATGTTATTTGTTGTTGACCAGACATTTCTCTGACTTCACCTCTTCTCATGAATTAGTCGCATTATATATTCATTATTTTTCGCAGACATCTATTTTCAAATGCTTGAAAACATGCTTTCAACATATATTCAACATGCTTTCTATATCTTTAGTCATTTTCCAACTCTGGCTGGCACTTGTTAGGATTGATACAACATTTGAATTGAAAATTCGTAATTTAGTTTTAAAACTGTATAACTTGCAATTCTACTTCACTGTTGGGTGTATCAGTCAAAATTAGGTATATCCTTCACTGTTAGATGTATCCTTCACTGTTAGATGTATCCTTCACTGTTAGGTGTATCCTTCACTGTTAGGTATATCCTTCACTGTTAGGTATATCCTTCACTGTTTATTTATATCCTTCAATGTTTATTTGTTATATCCTTCACTGTTTATTTATATCCTTCACTGTTTATTTATATCCGTCAATATTAGGTATATCCTTCACTGTTTATTTATATCCGTCAATGTTAGGTATATCCTTCACTGTTAGGTATATCCTTCAATGTTAGGTGTATCCTTCACTGTTTATGCGTCAATGTTAGGTATATCCTTCACTGTTAGGTGTATCCTTCAATGTTAGGTGTATCCTTCAATGTTAGGTATATCCTTCACTGTTAGGTATATCCTTCAATGTTAGGTATATCCTTCACTGTTAGATGTATCCTTCAATGTTAGGTGTATCCTTCAATGTTAGGTATATCCTTCAATGTTAGGTATATCCTTCATTGTTAGGTGTATCCTTCACTGTTAGGTATATCCTTCAATGTTAGGTGTATCCTTCACTGTTAGGTGTATCCTTCAATGTTAGGTGTATCCTTCCATGTTAGGTGTATCCTTCAATGTTAGGTATATCCTTCACTGTTAGATGTATCCTTCAATGTTAGGTATATCCTTCACTGTTTATTTATATCCTTCACTGTTAAGTATATCCTTCAATGTTAGGTATATCTTCAATGTTATGATCTTCACTGTTAGTATATCCTTCACTGTTAGGTTATCCTTCCTGTAGTATATCCTTCATGTTAGGTGTATCCTTCAATGTTAGGTGTATCCTTCATTGTTTATTTATATCCGTCAATGTTAGGTATATCCTTCACTGTTATTTATATCCGTCATAGTGGTATATCCTTCAATGTAGGTGATCCTTCATTTAGATGTATCCTTCAATGTTAGGTATATCCTTCACTGTTAGATGTATCCTTCAATGTTAGGTGTATCCTTCAATGTTAGGTGTATCCTTCATGTTAGGTATATCCTTCAATGTTAGGTGTATCCTTCAATGTTAGGTGTATCCTTCAATGTTAGGTGTATCCTTCACTGTTAGGTGTATCCTTCAATGTTAGGTGTATCCTTCAATGGTAGGTATATCCTTCACTGTTAGGTATATCCTTCAATGTTAGGTGTATCCTTCAATGTTAGGTATATCCTTCAATGTTTATTTATATCTTTCAATGTTAGGTATATCCTTCACTGTTTATTTATATCCGTCAATGTTAGGTATATCCTTCAATGTTTATTTATATCCGTCAATGTTAGGTATATCCTTCACTGTTAGGTATATCCTTCAATGTTAGGTGTATCCTTCACTGTTTATTTATATCCGTCAGTATATATCCTTCACTGTTAGGTATATCCTTCAATGTTAGGTGTATCCTTCACTGTTTATTTATATCCGTCAATGTTTGGTATATCCTTCACTGTTTTGATGTATCCATCAATGTTAGGTTATCCTTCACTGTTTATTTATATTCGTCAATGTTAGGTATATCCTTCACTGTTTATTTATATTCGTCAATGTTAGATGTATCCTTCACTGTTAGGTATATCCTTCAATGTTAGGTATATCCTTCACTGTTAGATGTATCCTTCAATGTTAGGTGTATCCTTCACTGTTATTATATCCTCAATGTTGTATATCCTTCACTGTTTATTTATATCCGTCAATGTTAGGTATATCCTTCACTGTTAGTATATCCTCACGTTTGGTGATCCTTTAATGTTAGGTGTATCCTTCAACGTTTGGTATATCCTTCACTGTTAGGTATATCCTTCAATGTTAGGTGTATCCTTCAATGTTAGGTATCCTTTAATGTTAGGTATATCCTTCACTGTTTATTATATCCTCAATGTTAGGTATATCCTTCAATGTTAGGTGTATCCTTCACTGTTAGTTGTATCCTTCAATGTTAGGTATATCCTTCACTGTTAGATGTATCCTTCAATGTTAGGTGTATCCTTCAATGTTAGGTGTATCCTTCACTGTTAGGTGTATCCTTCAATGTTAGGTGTATCCTTCAATGTTAGTTGTATCCTTCAATGTTAGGTGTATCCTTCACTGTTAGGTGTATCTCATTTAGTGTATCCTTCAATGTTAGGTATATCCTTCACTTGGTATTTCATGTTATATCCTTCAATGTTAGGTGTATCCTTCAATGTTTATTTATATCTTTCAATGTTAGGTATATCCTTCACTGTTTATTTATATCCGTCAATGTTAGGTATATCCTTCACTGTTTATTTATATCCGTCAATGTTAGGTATATCCTTCACTGTTAGGTATATCCTTCAATGTTAGGTATCCTTCATGTTTAGTTTATATCCGTCAATGTTAGGTATATCCTTCATATTAGGTATATCCTTCAATGTTAGGTGTATCCTTCACTGTTTATTTATATCCGTCAATGTTGGTTATCCTTCACTGTTAGATGTATCCATCAATGTTAGGTGTATCCTTCACTGTTTATTTATATTCGTCAATGTTAGGTATATCCTTCACTGTTTATTTATATTCGTCAATGTTAGATGTATCCTTCACTGTTAGGTATATCCTTCAATGTTAGGTGTATCTTCATGTTAGATGATCCTTCAATGTTAGGTATCCTTCATGTTTATTTATATCCTCAATGTTAGTATATCCTACTGTTTATTTATATCCGTCAATGTTAGGATATCCTTCACTGTTAAGATATCCTTACTGTTAGGTATCCTTTAATGTTAGTTATCCTTCACGTTTATATCCTTACTTAGAATCCTTATTAGGGTATCCTTCAATGTAGTGTATCCTTTAATGTTAGTGTATCCTACAATGTTAGGTATATCCTTCAATGTAGGGTATCCTTCAATTTATGTATCCTTCACAATTAGTATATCCTTCACTGTGTATTTATATCGTCAATGTAGTATATCCTTCAATTTAGGTATCCTTCAATTTAGGTATATCCTCACTGTTAGATGTATCCTCAATGTTAGGTATATCCTTCACTGTTGAGTATCCTTCAATGTTAGTATCCTTCCAAGTTAGGTATCTACTGTTAGATGTATCTTCACAAGTTAGGTATCCTTCAATTTTAGTGTATCTTCACTGTTAGGTGTTCCTTCAATGATTAGGGATCCTTCCTGTTAGGTGTAATCCTTCAATTTGTAGGTATATCCTTCACTGTTAGATGTATCCTTCAATGTTAGGTATATCCTCAACTGTTTATTTATATCCATCACTTAATATTCCTGTCAGATTTAGGTATATCCTTCAATGTAGTATACCTTCATCTAGTATATCCTTCACTGTTAGGTGTATCCTTCCCTTACGTATCCTTCAATGTTAGGTGTATCCTTCAATGTTATGTGTATCCTTCATTGTTTATTTATATCCGTCAATGTTAGGTATATCCTTCACTGTTTATTTATATCCGTCAATGTTAGGTATATCCTTCACTGTTAGGTATATCCTTCAATGTTAGGTATATCCTTCACTGTTAGATGTATCCTTCAATGTTAGGTATATCCTTCAATGTTAGGTGTATCCTTCACTGTTAGATGTATCCTTCAATGTTAGGTATATCCTTCACTGTTAGATGTATCCTTCAATGTTAGGTGTATCCTTCAATGTTAGGTGTATCCTTCACTGTTAGGTGTATCCTTCAATGTTAGGTGTATCCTTCAATGTTAGGTGTATCCTTCAATGTTAGGTGTATCCTTCACTGTTAGGTGTATCCTTCAATGTTAGGTGTATCCTTCAATGTTAGGTGTTATCCTTCACTGTTAGGTGTATCCTTCAATGTTAGTTGTATCCTTCAATGTTATTTATATCCTTCACTGTTAGGTATATCCTTCACTGTTGGGTATATCCGTCAATGTTAGTCGTATCCTTCACTGTTAGGTGTATCCTTCACTGTTAGGTATATCCTTCAATGTTATGTATATCCTTCAATGTTAGGTGTATCCTTCAATGTTAGGTGTATCCTTCACTGTTAGATGTATCCTTCAATGTTAGGTGTATCCTTTACTGTTTATTTATATCCGTCAATGTTAGGTATATCCTTCACTGTTTATTTATATCCGTCAATGTTAGGTATATCCTTCAATGTTAGGTATATCCGTCAATGTTAGGTATATCCTTCAATGTTAGGTGTATCCTTCAATGTTAGGTATATCTTCACTGTTAGGTGTATCCTTCAATGTTAGGTGTATCCTTCACTGTTAGGTGTATGAGTCAATGCTAGGTGTACCAGTCAGGGATGATGTGTATCATGCGTAGTAGATATACTATTGAGTACTATGTGTTCACCACCACCTCTATCATGAAATCTATCACCAACAATATCACTACTTCTAGTACCACCACTATTATCCTCACAACTACTACAACTATTACCAGCACCATCACTACTACTGCTACTGCTAAAATTACCACAACTACTACTATCCTCACAACCACTACAACTATTACCCACCACCATCACTACTATTGTTACTGTTAACAATACCCAACAACTACTACAACTATTACTAGCACCATCACTACTACTGGTACTGTTAGCACTACCACAACCGCTACTATCCTCACAACTATTACCACCACCATCACTACTACTGCTACCGATATCATTATCACAACACCTACTACATATATTTCAGGTATCAACGCTTTCTACAATGATTGGGACTCGCTGCTTGATGAGTTGGAAACCAGGAATTTGTCAGAGAAAGTCCTAATTCAAAGGTGGTTATTACCAAGCTTAACCATCAACATCATTACCATCAACATTTTCTGCAGCATCATCAGCATCAATATCGCCAATACTACCATCACCACAATATCCTTCACTATTGTCATTATCAATATCACCTCACCATCACTACCAATTTCAACACTATCATTATCACCATCAGTTTTATTACTATCACCGTCATCTCCACAACCACTGCCACTAACGCCATCATTACTACTACCACCACAACTACTAACACTATTAACATCGCTACCATTCTTACCACTACCACTACTACAGTAGTCATTTAAACATCAACAATTTAGACATCAGCAATATTAACGAGGAAATAACACGTAGGAGATGGAAGTGGTTGGGACATACATTAAGAATTCTGAAGATCAGACACCCACATGTGGCTTTAAATGGAATCTGGAGGCAAAAGATGTAGAGGGTGACATATAGAGACATGGAGACGAAATGTCGACAGAGAAATAGAAAAGGCGGGAATCACCAGGAATAAACAAAGCTGGCTTGCTTCAAGACAGATCTGGTTGGGGGAAATTTGTTACAAATTAAGTTACAAATGGAGTAAAGCTTCAAGGGACGTTAAGTTACAAGTGGAGCTAAGCTTCAAGTGGAGTAAGCTTCAAGTGGAGTTAAGCTTCAAGTGGAGTTAAGCTCAGTGAGTTGAAGACATTTCAAGGATTAAGCTATTGACAAGTGAGTGTTAGCTTTAGTGAGGTTCAACCCAACAGTACCTTGTTGAGCTTAGTGAGTGTTAAACACAGTACTTGCTGTAGCTAGAGCTGTTACAACCAAGTACCTTGTCTTAGTAGTGAGTTGCTCACAACTAGTATGTTGACTTATGAGACGATACATACAACAGCACTTTCTTACTTGACTGTTCACCCCCAATGTACTGGTCTGTAGCTCGATGTGAGCTCGTTCACAACCCAACAGTACCTTGTCTGTAGCTCATAGTGAGCTCGTTCACAACCCAACAGTACCTTGTCTGTATCTCGTAGTGAGCTCGTTCACAACCCAACAGTACCTTGGTCTGTAGCTGTAGTGAGCTCGTTCACAACCCAACAGTACCTGGCTCAAACGAATTTGTTCCCGTGTAGTTTTACAACTGGAAAAATCAGATGTTACTGTTCAGAAAGCAATGGCAAACTACTGAACGTATAAGTGGTGCCTAAAATCAACAACTCGTTTACTGTGGTTGATTGCGACGTCTGTAAAAGACATGCCAGGATTTTCATTTCCTTCAACTTGGACACTAGTTCCTTGAATTGCTACTATCAGTAATTGACAGCTTATGTATCAGATATATGTTGGTATGTCTACAGGTCACGAAGTATAAAAATTGTTTGCATTTTGGCAAGTATCATCAATGACGTCTGCAACACTGATCAAACTATTGGTGCCAACTCAGCTTTGCACAGAATTGTAGAAACTATGGATGCCATCTCGACCACATCAAGCAGCTCACAGCTCGCTTTTGTTCTCCAGGTACTACAACTTTCTTCTTCATAACTTATGTTCTCCAGGTACTACAAGTTTTCTTCTTTCTTAACTTATGTTCTCCAGGTACTACAAGTTTTCTTCTCTATAACTTATGTTCTCCAGGTACTACAAGTTTTCTTCTTGCTATAACTTATGTTCTCCAGGTACTACAAGTTTTCTTCTTGTAACTTATGTTCTCCAGGTACTACAAGTTTACTTCTTGCTATAACTTATGTTCTCCAGGTACTACAAGTTTACTTCTTGCTATAACTTATGTTCTCCATGTACTAAAGTTTTCTTCTTGTAACTTATGTTGACTCCAGATAACTCATAACCAGAAAGTTTTATTGATTGATATGATTATTTCTCCAGGTACTATAAGTCTTGTTGCTAACTCTTATAAGTCTCTCCAGGTAATACAAGTTTTTTTCTTCTTGTAACTATGTCATCAGGAACTACATAAGTTCGTCTTCCTTAAATATGTCTCTAGGTGTGGGAAAGGGTTTTTTGGTTACTATAACTTATGTCTACCAGCATAGCATGTTCTTTCTGCTATAACTTATGAATTTCTCTGGGTAATTACAATTTCTGAATCTTTAAACGTTTTTCTCCTAGATACATATAAGTTTCCTTGCTTGCTATAACTTAGTCTCCCACGGTCTCATTTCTTCCTATGCTATAACTTCATGTCCCTGGACACAATTTTCTTCCTGACAAAACTTATGTTTCAGTCACCAGACTCTCAGCATAACTATTGTCTCCTAGGCTCAGCCTGTTTCTCTGAACATTTCTCCAGACTCAGCTTTTCTTCTTGCAAACCTATGTCTCCGTACTCAGCCTGTTTCATCTGCAAACATATGTCTCCTACTCAGCCTTTTCTTGCAACCTTTGTTCTCCAGGTTATCTGCACCATTTTCTTCTGCCTTTATAACCCTTAGCCTCCGTACTCAGCCTGTCTTCTTGAACTTATGTTCTCCAGTACTACAGTTTTCTTCTTGCTATAACTTATATCTCTCCAGGTACTCAAAAGTTTTCTTCTTGCTATAACTTATGTTCTCCGGTACTACAAGTTTTCTTCTTGCTATAACTTATGTTCTACAGGTAGTGCAAGCTTTCTTCTTGCTATAACTTATGTTCTCCAGGTACTACAAGTTTTCTTCTTGCTATAACTTATGTTCTACAGGTAGTGCAAGCTTTCTTCTTGCTATAACTTATGTTCTCCAGGTACTACAAGTTTTCTTCTTGCTATAACTTATGTTCTACAGGTAGTGCAAGCTTTCTTCTTGCTATAACTTATGTTCTCCAGGTACTACAAGTTTTCTTCTTGCTATAACTTATGTTCTACAGGTAGTGCAAGCTTTCTTCTTGCTATAACTTATGTTCTCCAGGTACCACAAGTTTTCTTCTTGCTATAACTTATGTTCTACAGGTAGTGCAAGCTTTCTTCTTGCTATAACTTATGTTTTCCAGGTACTACAAGCTTTCTTCTTGCTATAACTTATGTTCTCCATGTACTAAAAGTTTTCTTCTTGTAACTTATTATGAACTGTCTTCAAGAATAACTCTAATAAAGCCTGTATAGAAAACTGTGTGATTGATTGATTGATTGATTGATCTATTTGACCATCATCATTTCACTTCGATAAGTAACCTTGTGTGCTCCAAACTCTTTCTTGCAAGGAAGATCTAAGCTGCAGTCATGAGGTAAATAGATGAGCAAAATGATTAGTTTTAATTTAGTTTAGTCGTCTGATCATCATCACTGCACATCGAACCAATTAGTCCATAAGTACTCCGGTCTTCTCCTTAGTATGTCTCTTAGCGTGTGGCGACTTATGATACTGGTTCTTGTTGGTTTACTATTCTTCTGTGGCTACCAGCATAGTGTTCTTGTCTAGCTACACCACACTTGACTTGGAATTATTGCAGTCTAGTTTGTGTTGTAGATTCACCACTATTACTTGAATCATTTAAACGTTCTCTCTCCAATAGATAGTTTATAATATCAGCCTGATCCATTGCTTACCGCTTTTCACACCAGCCATAACTGCACGCCTATCGGTGCGTTCATTTCCCATTATACCTGCATGCCCTGACACAATTACACCTGCATGCCCTGACACAATTACACCTGCATGCCCTGACACAATTACACCTACATGCCCTGACACAATTACACCTACATGCCCTGACACAAAAATAACACTGATTTTAGTCAACCTAGACCTCCTCAGCGACTCCAACCATTGTCTCCTAGCTCAGCCTGTTTCAGTCTGCAACCATTATCTCCTTGCTCAGCCTGTTTCAGTCTGCAACCATTGTCTCCTAGCTCAGCCTGTTTCAGTCTGCAACCATTGTCTCCTAGCTCAGCCTGTTTAAGTATGCAACCATTGTCTCCTAGCTCAGCCTGTTTAAGTCTGCAACCATTGTCTCCTATCTCAGCATGTTTCAGTCTGCAACCATTGTCTCCTAGCCCAGCCTGTTTCAGTCTGCATCAAGTCAGCCTAGACCTCCTCAGAGACTCCAACCGTTGTCTCCTAGCCCAGCCTGTTTCAGTCTGCATCAAGTCAGCCTAGACCTCCTCAGAGACTCCAACCGTTGTCTCCTAGCCCAGCCTGTTTCAGTCTGCATCAAGTCAGCCTAGACCTCCTCAGAGACTCCAACTATTGTCTCCTAGCTCAGCCTGTTTAAGTCTGCAACTATTGTCTCCTAGCTCAGCCTGTTTCAGTCTGCAACCATTGTCTCCTAGCTCAGCCTGTTTCAGTCTGCAACCATTGTCTCCTATCTCAGCCTGTTTCAGTCTCCAACCATTGTCTCCTAGCTCAGCCTGTTTCAGTCTGCAACCATTGTCTCCTATCTCAGCCTGTTTCAGTCTGCAACCATTGTCTCCTAGCCCAGCCTGTTTCAGTCTGCAACCATTGTCTCCTATCTCAGCCTGTTTCAGTCTCCAACCATTGTCTCCTAGCTCAGCCTGTTTCAGTCTGCAACCATTGTCTCCTAGCCCAGCCTGTTTCAGTCTGCAACCATTGTCTCCTAGCTCAGCATGTTTCAGTCTGCAACCATTGTCTCCTAGCCCAGCCTGTTTCAGTCTGCATCAAGTCAGCCTAGACCTCCTCAGCGACTCCAACCATTGTCTCCTAGCCCAGCCTGTTTCAGTCTGCAACCATTGTCTCCTAGCCCAGCCTGTTTCAGTCTGCATCAAGTCAGCCTATACCTCCTTAGCGACTCCAACCATTGTCTCCTAGCCCAGCCTGTTTCAGTCTGTATCAAGTCAGCCTATACCTCCTTAGCGACTCCAACCATTGTCTCCTAGCCCAGCCTGTTTCAGTATACATCAATAGAAATCAACGCTGTCACAACTCTATGAGTGTACTGACTTATCGATTTAATGTTTCTACTAATTCTTTCATCTTTGTTACTTTGTTACTTTGTTTGTTTGTTTGTCTGTCTGTTTGTATTCGTTCTTCCAGTCAGTTCAATCACACATTGTAATATCACCAGTGCGTTGTCAGGGTTTTCAAGGGGAGCAAAGAATAGTAACACTGCCACCTACAAGGCATGTAGTAGGAGGTCACTGAGAGCAAAGAATAGTAACACTGCGACCTACAAGGCATGTAGTAGGAGGTCACTGAGAGCAAAGAATAGTAACACTGCCACCTACAAGGCATGTAGTAGGAGGTCACTGAGAGCAAAGAATAGTAACACTGCGACCTACAAGGCATGTAGTAGGAGGTCACTGAGAGCAAAGAATAGTAACACTGCGAACTACAAGGCATGTAGTAGGAGGTCACTGAGAGCAAAGAATAGTAACACTGCGACCTACAAGGCATGTAGTAGGAGGTCACTGAGAGCAAAGAATAGTAACACTGCGACCTACAAGGCATGTAGTAGGAGGTCACTGAGAGCAAAGAATAGTAACACTGCGACCTACAAGGCATGTAGTAGGAGGTCACTGAGAGCAAAGAATAGTAACACTGCGACCTACAAGGCATGTAGTAGGAGGTCACTGAGAGCAAAGAATAGTAACACTGCCACCTACAAGGCATGTAGTAGGAAGTCACTGAGAGCAAAGAATAGTAACACTGCCACCTACAAGGCATGTAGTAGGAGGTCACTGAGAGCAAAGAATAGTAACACTGCGACCTACAAGGCATGTAGTAGGAGGTCACTGAGAGCAAAGAATAGTAACACTGCGACCTACAAGGCATGTAGTAGGAGGTCACTGAGAGCAAAGAATAGTAACACTGCGACCTACAAGGCATGTAGTAGGAGGTCACTGAGAGCAAAGAATAGTAACACTGCCACCTACAAGGCATGTAGTAGGAGGTCACTGAGAGCAAAGAATAGTAACACTGCGACCTACAAGGCATGTAGTAGGAGGTCACTGAGAGCAAAGAATAGTAACACTGCGACCTACAAGGCATGTAGTAGGAGGTCACTGAGAGCAAAGAATAGTAACACTGCGACCTACAAGGCATGTGTAGGAGGTCACTGAGAGCAAAGAATAGTAACACTGCGACCTACAAGGCATGTAGTAGGAGGTCACTGAGAGCAAAGAATAGTAACACTGCCACCTACAAGGCATGTAGTAGGAGGTCACTGAGAGCAAAGAATAGTAACACTGCCACCTACAAGGCATGTAGTAGGAGGTCACTGAGAGCAAAGAATAGTAACACTGCGACCTACAAGGCATGTAGTAGGAGGTCACTGAGAGCAAAGAATAGTAACACTGCGACCTACAAGGCATGTAGTAGGAGGTCACTGAGAGCAAAGAATAGTAACACTGCGACCTACAAGGCATGTCGTAGGAGGTCACTGAGAGCAAAGAATAGTAACACTGCGACCTACAAGGCATGTAGTAGGAGGTCACTGAGAGCAAAGAATAGTAACACTGCGACCTACAAGGCATGTAGTAGGAGGTCACTGAGAGCAAAGAATAGTAACACTGCCACCTACAAGGCATGTAGTAGGAGGTCACTGAGAGCAAAGAATAGTAACACTGCGACCTACAAGGCATGTAGTAGGAGGTCACTGAGAGCAAAGAATAGTAACACTGCCACCTACAAGGCATGTAGTAGGAGGTCACTGAGAGCAAAGAATAGTAACACTGCCACCTACAAGGCATGTAGTAGGAGGTCACTGAGAGCAAAGAATAGTAACACTGCGACCTACAAGGCATGTAGTAGGAGGTCACTGAGAGCAAAGAATAGTAACACTGCGACCTACAAGGCATGTAGTAGGAGGTCACTGAGAGCAAAGAATAGTAACACTGCGACCTACAAGGCATGTAGTAGGAGGTCACTGAGAGCAAAGAATAGTAACACTGCGACCTACAAGGCATGTAGTAGGAGGTCACTGAGAGCAAAGAATAGTAACACTGCGACCTACAAGGCATGTAGTAGGAGGTCACTGAGAGCAAAGAATAGTAACACTGCGACCTACAAGGCATGTGTAGGAGGTCACTGAGAGCAAAGAATAGTAACACTGCGACCTACAAGGCATGTAGTAGGAGGTCACTGAGAGCAAAGAATAGTAACACTGCGACCTACAAGGCATGTCGTGGAGGTCACTGAGAGCAAAGAATAGTAACACTGCGACCTACAAGGCATGTAGTAGGAGGTCACTGAGAGCAAAGAATAGTAACACTGCGACCTACAAGGCATGTAGTAGGAGGTCACTGAGAGCAAAGAATATTAACACTGCGACCTACAAGGCATGTAGTAGGAGGTCACTGAGAGCAAAGAATAGTAACACTGCGACCTACAAGGCATGTAGTAGGAGGTCACTGAGAGCAAAGAATAGTAACACTGCGACCTACAAGGCATGTAGTAGGAGGTCACTGAGAGCAAAGAATAGTAACACTGCGACCTACAAGGCATGTAGTAGGAGGTCACTGAGAGCAAAGAATAGTAACACTGCGACCTACAAGGCATGTAGTAGGAGGTCACTGAGAGCAAAGAATAGTAACACTGCGACCTACAAGGCATGTAGTAGGAGGTCACTGAGAGCAAAGAATAGTAACACTGCGACCTACAAGGCATGTAGTAGGAGGTCACTGAGAGCAAAGAATAGTAACACTGCGACCTACAAGGCATGTCGTAGGAGGTCACTGAGAGCAAAGAATAGTAACACTGCGACCTACAAGGCATGTAGTAGGAGGTCACTGAGAGCAAAGAATAGTAACACTGCGACCTACAAGGCATGTAGTAGGAGGTCACTGAGAGCAAAGAATAGTAACACTGCGACCTACAAGGCATGTAGTAGGAGGTCACTGAGAGCAAAGAATAGTAACACTGCGACCTACAAGGCATGTGTAGGAGGTCACTGAGAGCAAAGAATAGTAACACTGCGACCTACAAGGCATGTCGTAGGAGGTCACTGAGAGCAAAGAATAGTAACACTGCGACCTACAAGGCATGTAGTAGGAGGTCACTGAGAGCAAAGAATAGTAACACTGCGACCTACAAGGCATGTCGTAGGAGGTCACTGAGAGCAAAGAATAGTAACACTGCGACCTACAAGGCATGTCGTAGGAGGTCACTGAGAGCAAAGAATAGTAACACTGCGACCTACAAGGCATGTGTAGGAGGTCACTGAGAGCAAAGAATAGTAACACTGCGACCTACAAGGCATGTAGTAGGAGGTCACTGAGAGCAAAGAATAGTAACACTGCGACCTACAAGGCATGTAGTAGGAGGTCACTGAGAGCAAAGAATAGTAACACTGCGACCTACAAGGCATGTAGTAGGAGGTCACTGAGAGCAAAGAATAGTAACACTGCGACCTACAAGGCATGTAGTAGGAGGTCACTGAGAGCAAAGAATAGTAACACTGCGACCTACAAGGCATGTAGTAGGAGGTCACTGAGAGCAAAGAATAGTAACACTGCGACCTACAAGGCATGTAGTAGGAGGTCACTGAGAGCAAAGAATAGTAACACTGCGACCTACAAGGCATGTAGTAGGAGGTCACTGAGAGCAAAGAATAGTAACACTGCGACCTACAAGGCATGTAGTAGGAGGTCACTGAGAGCAAAGAATAGTAACACTGCGACCTACAAGGCATGTAGTAGGAGGTCACTGAGAGCAAAGAATAGTAACACTGCGACCTACAAGGCATGTAGTAGGAGGTCACTGAGAGCAAAGAATAGTAACACTGCGACCTACAAGGCATGTAGTAGGAGGTCACTGAGAGCAAAGAATAGTAACACTGCGACCTACAAGGCATGTAGTAGGAGGTCACTGAGAGCAAAGAATAGTAACACTGCGACCTACAAGGCATGTAGTAGGAGGTCACTGAGAGCAAAGAATAGTAACACTGCGACCTACAAGGCATGTAGTAGGAGGTCACTGAGAGCAAAGAATAGTAACACTGCGACCTACAAGGCATGTCGTAGGAGGTCACTGAGAGCAAAGAATAGTAACACTGCGACCTACAAGGCATGTAGTAGGAGGTCACTGAGAGCAAAGAATAGTAACACTGCGACCTACAAGGCATGTAGTAGGAGGTCACTGAGAGCAAAGAATAGTAACACTGCGACCTACAAGGCATGTAGTAGGAGGTCACTGAGAGCAAAGAATAGTAACACTGCGACCTACAAGGCATGTAGTAGGAGGTCACTGAGAGCAAAGAATAGTAACACTGCGACCTACAAGGCATGTAGTAGGAGGTCACTGAGAGCAAAGAATAGTAACACTGCGACCTACAAGGCATGTAGTAGGAGGTCACTGAGAGCAAAGAATAGTAACACTGCGACCTACAAGGCATGTAGTAGGAGGTCACTGAGAGCAAAGAATAGTAACACTGCGACCTACAAGGCATGTAGTAGGAGGTCACTGAGAGCAAAGAATAGTAACACTGCGACCTACAAGGCATGTAGTAGGAGGTCACTGAGAGCAAAGAATAGTAACACTGCGACCTACAAGGCATGTAGTAGGAGGTCACTGAGAGCAAAGAATAGTAACACTGCGACCTACAAGGCATGTAGTAGGAGGTCACTGAGAGCAAAGAATAGTAACACTGCGACCTACAAGGCATGTAGTAGGAGGTCACTGAGAGCAAAGAATAGTAACACTGCGACCTACAAGGCATGTAGTAGGAGGTCACTGAGAGCAAAGAATAGTAACACTGCGACCTACAAGGCATGTAGTAGGAGGTCACTGAGAGCAAAGAATAGTAACACTGCGACCTACAAGGCATGTAGTAGGAGGTCACTGAGAGCAAAGAATAGTAACACTGCGACCTACAAGGCATGTAGTAGAGGTCACTGAGAGCAAAGAATAGTAACACTGCGACCTACAAGGCATGTAGTAGGAGGTCACTGAGAGCAAAGAATAGTAACACTGCGACCTACAAGGCATGTCGTTATAGGCGACTGAGGTAGGGGCTTAGGAAGATACTCTAGTAAATAAAGCGTCAGCAGAAATCGGATGTGCTGTCCTACTTGTTATCGCATAACCGGCACAACGTACAGTCGATCTTAGGCTCGAATTACATCAACTCACAATAGTAGTAATAATTGGTCGATATGGAGCGTTCGAAAAGAGAAGAAGAAGAAGACTCAGCGATATGTTTAGTTGGTACCGAGAACAGAATACGTTGCACCACGTTCATAGCTGAATGTTTAACAATCAACAACAATCAATCAATCAATCAATCAAACAATCAATCAGTCAAACAATCAATCAGTCAAACAATCAATCAGTCAAACAATCAATCAGTCAAACAATCAATCAGTCAATCAATCAATCAATCAGTCAAACAATCAATCAGTCAAACAATCAATCAGTCAAACAATCAATCAGTCAAACAATCAATCAATCAATCAGTCAAACAATCAATCAGTCAAACAATCAATCAGTCAAACAATCAATCAGTCAAACAATCAATCAGTTAATCAATCAAAGCACCAACACAAGAATAATCTAATTTCAGGTTATGGGACAAACAAGTGATACCTAGACTAGCCACTGCCCTTTATGTGACTAGCATGGTCTTTATACCTGAGTGTCCACCTGTAGAAATTGGAGAGATGAGCTTTGACAAGGTTAGGATTGATGGACAATCAGATCAATCAATATGTTCTATTATATAGTACTTCATGTTCTCATGGGGAAAGTGTGCTTGATTGGAGACAATTCTAACTACCTATGGGTCAATGTTCTTAGAAGCTCTCCGATGTTCTTAGAAGCTCTTCAATGTTCTTAGAAGCTCTTCAGTGTTCTTAGAAGCTCTTCAATGTTCTTAGAAGCTCTTCAATGTTCTCATAAGCTCGTCAATGTTCTTAGAAGCTCTTAATGTTCTTAGAAGCTCTTCAATGTTCTCATAAGCTCGGCAATGTTCTTAGAAGCTCTTCAATCGGGGTCAAAGGCTCATGAGGTCATGGTGGTAACATGAGCCAGGGTTAGCGAGGGCGCGTTAACCAAGACCCTGCCCCCGACCTCCACGTTGTGACCCTGGAAACAGACTTAGGTTCCGGTCTGGCTAAGGGGGTAGGGATCGGGAGAGCTACTCTGGTGCAAGTAGAGATGTAAAGGTAGTCATGGCTGATGGGATCTGCTCCCAACATAGACGAGCGAACTCCCAGAGTGACTATCAATGCTCAACTCTACCGGACGAATTAAAACAATCGAATGGAAGTTGACACGCGTGCGGCGAAATTCGGAACCCACGCATGCTCTCTCTTAAGTCACTACTCTCTCTCTCTCTCTCTTGCGTTCCCACGTAGACACTGCTCAAGGACCGATGAGTATGCTGAGAGTCGAATCGAGTTGCACAAGGTCATCAAGGGGCAAACTCGGCTTTGCCCCGTCGAAGCTGAAAAGCCCAGTTGGAATTCACGGAAATGGTGAGGTAGGCACCAGTGCAGAGAGAGAGCACGATAGTGGACCCCATCGAGGGGCAGGCCGGCAAGGCAAGCGATGCAGCAGCGAGTATGGCAGGCAAGAGGGTGTGCGTCCCACCCATATGAGCAGAACTAGGAAGCCCGGCAGAGGCAAACCAGTGCAAGCGCGGCAGCGGCAGCGTTGCAGCGGGTGTGTGTCCCACCCAAATGAGCAAAACAACTGAAATGCCCAGCAGAGGTAAGCCCAGTGCGCGTTCCCGCTCGCAGGGAACTACTGCTGCCTTGTAGATTGATTGGGGACAATCAAAGGCTAGCGGAGCAAACCGTAAACAAACCTGAACGGGCGGCAAACCAAGGTGTTCATTAAAACAACCGGTTTGCTGGGAAGATGGCGCTCATAAGCCCGGGAGGGCAGGCCGTCTAAGGGTCGCTGCCCTGAAAGAAATAGCAGCCCACTGCCTTGGTGGGTCTGGCTGGGGACAAAGGCTAGCGGAAGAAGCGAATCCGCACACAATAGCTGACTGAAATCGAACACCCCACCAAAGGATAAGCAACTGTGCTCAAATAGATGCTGACGGTTGGAGCACGTACATTACGTTCTGATGTTTGGCTGTTCATACATCACAATAAGAATGATTAAAAGAGGCCTAGAACGATCGAAGAAGAAGAAAGAAGCTCTTCATTGTTCTCATAAGCTCGTCAATGTTCTTAGAAGCTCTTCAATGTTCTTAGAAGCTCTTCAATGTTCTCATAAGCTCGTCAATGTTCTTAGAAGCTCTTCAATGTTCTTAGAAGCTCTTCAATGTTCTCATAAGCTCGTCAATGTTCTTAGAAGCTCTTCAATGTTCTCATAAGCTCGTCAATGTTCTTAGAAGCTCTTCAATGTTCTCATAAGCTCGTCAATGTTCTTAGAAGCTCTTCATTGTTCTTAGAAGCTCTTCAATATTCTCATAAGCTCGTCAATGTTCTTAGAAGCTCTTCAATGTTCTTAGAAGCTCTTCATTGTTCTTAGAAGCTCTTCAATGTTCTTAGAAGCTCTTCAATGTTCTTAGAAGCTCTTCAATGTTCTTAGAAGCTCTTCAATGTTCTTAGAAGCTCTTCAATGTTCTCATAAGCTCGTCAATGTTCTTAGAAGCTCTTCAATGTTCTTGGAAGCTCTTCAATGTTCTTATAAGCTCTTCAATGTTCTTAGAAGCTCTTCAATGTTCTTAGAAGCTCTTCATTGTTCTTAGAAGCTCTTCAATGTTCTTAGAAGCTCTTCAATGTTCTTAGAAGCTCTTCAATGTACTTAGAAGCTTTTCAATGTTCTTAGAAGCTCTTCAATGTTCTCATAAGCTCGTTAATGTTCTTAGAAGCTCTTCAATGTTCTCATAAGCTCGTCAATGTTCTTAGAAGCTCTTCAATGTTCTCATAAGCTCGTCAATGTTCTTAGAAGCTCTTCAATGTTCTCATAAGCTCGTCAATGTTCTTAGAAGCTCTTCATTGTTCTTAGAAGCTCTTCAATATTCTCATAAGCTCGTCAATGTTCTTAGAAGCTCTTCAATGTTCTTAGAAGCTCTTCATTGTTCTTAGAAGCTCTTCAATGTTCTTAGAAGCTCTTCAATGTTCTTAGAAGCTCTTCAATGTTCTTAGAAGCTCTTCAATGTTCTTAGAAGCTCTTCAATGTTCTCATAAGCTCGTCAATGTTCTTAGAAGCTCTTCAATGTTCTTAGAAGCTCTTCAATGTTCTTATAAGCTCTTCAATGTTCTTAGAAGCTCTTCAATGTTCTTAGAAGCTCTTCATTGTTCTTAGAAGCTCTTCAATGTTCTTAGAAGCTCTTCAATGTTCTTAGAAGCTCTTCAATGTTCTTAGAAGCTTTTCAATGTTCTTAGAAGCTCTTCAATGTTCTCATAAGCTCGTCAATGTTCTCATAAGCTCGTCAGTGTTCTTAGAAACTCTAAAATGTTCTTAATGTTATTAGCAGGCTCTCTAACCTTTATAGAAGCTCTCACATCTCCTCATAAGCTCATCAATGTTCTTAGATGCTTGTCAATGTTCTTAGATGCTTGTCAATGTTCCTAGATGCTTGTCAATGTTCCTAGATGCTTGTCAATGTTCTTAGATGCTTGTCAATGTTCTTAGATGCTTGTCAATGTTCTTAGATGCTTGTCAATGTTCTTAGATGCTTGTCAATGTTCTTAGATGCTTGTCAATGTTCTTAGATGCTTGTCAATGTTCTTAGATGCTTGTCAATGTTCTTAGATGCTTGTCAATGTTCTTAGATGCTTGTCAATGTTCCTAGATGCTTGTCAATGTTCTTAGATGCGTGTCAATGTTCTTAGATGCTTGTCAATGTTCTTAGATGCTTGTCAATGTTCCTAGATGCTTGTCAATGTTCTTAGATGCTTGTCAATGTTCTTAGATGCTTGTCAATGTTCCTATATGCTTGTCAATGCTCTTAGATGCTTGTCAATGTTCCTAGATGCTTGTCAATGTTCCTAGATGCTTGTCAATGTTCCTAGATGCTTGTCAATGTTCCTAGATGCTTGTCAATGTTCCTAGATGCTTGTCAATGTTCTTAGATGCTTGTCAATGTTCCTAGATGCTTGTCAATGTTCTTAGATGCTTGTCAATGTTCCTAGATGCTTGTCAATGTTCTTAGATGCTTGTCAATGTTCCTAGATGCTTGTCAATGCTCCTAGATGCTTGTCAATGTTCTTAGATGCTTGTCAATGCTCCTAAATGCTTGTCAATGTTCCTAGATGCTTGTCAATGTTCCTAGATGCTTGTCAATGTTCTTAGATGCTTGTCAATGTTCTTAGATGCTTTCAATGCTCCTACATGTTGTCAATGTTCTTCAGATGCTTGTCAATGTTTCATGTTGTCAATGTTCCTAGATGTTGTCAATGTTCTTAGATGCTTGTCAATGCTCTCTAGATGCTTTCAATGTTCTTAGATGTTGTCAATGCTCCTAGATGCTTGTCAATGTTCTTAATCTTCTCTAATGTTCTTATTTCTAAAGTTTGTAATGTTCTTGAAAAGCTCCTTTACCATTTTAATGTTCTACAATGTTCTTCATGTTTTCACTTTCTTCAATGGTCTTAATGTTCTCAATGTTCTAAGAAGCTCTAATGTTTACTGTTCTCCAAGTTCTAGAAGTCTCTAATGTTTACACTGTTCTTCAATGTTCTTAGAAGCTCTCTCATGTTTTCACTGTTCTTCAATGTTCTTAGAAGCTCTCTCATGTTTTCACTGTTCTTCAATGTTCTTATTGTTCTTCAATGTTCTTAATGTTCAATGTCTAGAGCTCTCAATGTTTACACTGTTCTTCAATGTTCACTCAGTTTTCACTGTTCTTCAATGTTCTATTGTCTTCAATGTTCTAAGAAGCTCTCTCATGTTTTCACTGTTCTTCAATGTTCTTAAAGTATGTTTCAATGTTCTTCAATGTTCTTGAAGCTCTTCATGTTTTCACTGTTCATCAATGTTCTTAATGTTCAGTTCAATCTTTGTTCACTGTTCAGTCTTAATGTTCTCAGTTCTTGCAGTGTCTATCTTTCAGGTAAAGGATGATATCCGTATGGGATCCGAAGGCATCTTGTGCGTCATGTGTGAGGGTGCTATTGACAGACAAGGGAAGCCAATCACACCGGAGGAAGTGAAAGACACATTGCAGACTAAATTGAATCTCAATGTCAAAATTACCGTTCTTGGACACGTTCAGGTAACTAGCACTGCCAGATTTGACAAATTGAGAACATTTCGCCGGTGTATTGCCGAGGATCGCAAGGGGAGCAAAGATTAGTAACACTGCCACATAGAAGGCATGTTGTAAGAGGCGACTACGGTAGGGGCCTAGGAAGCTACCCTAGTAAATAAAAAGCGTCACAGAAATGAGATGTGCTGCTTGTAGGTCAACTAGCTCAAAACTGATGGAACAAAACAAGTTTGTTGATATAAACACAATTGGGGGTTCTCTTGGGAATAGAAGTTAGGTGCTTGTCTCAAGTACAAAGGTACTAGGTTCGCTTCGTATTTTTTTATGTTAGTTGTTATGTTATGTTAGTTATGTTATGTTATGATTGTAATTGACGTCATGGCACATTGGGCATTCCCATTCGTGCTCTGTCCTCCGTTGCAGCAGCCATCCCAAAGTCCATTTGCTCACAGTACCCATGAGAAGTTGATTACTATATCTTCTTCTCTACCACGAAGCGACACTGTCTGGCATGTTCAAACATGACACCTAATTCTCGAACTCGTTCCAGTGTCTGAGACCCGCCCATGACACACAATTGAGAGCGTACCGCATTGATGATATCGGCTCTGTCCATGCTTCTGCCCACTTGAGTCGGGGCACTGTTTGCAAGAGAGTCAGCACGCTCGTTACCCGCACTCCAGCATGTCCAGGCGTGTACAGCCAAGTCATTTTCTTGAGATGTGATCTCCGAATGCTGTTCACCCATTCCACCCGCATACTTCCAGATGCAATCAGTTGAAGCATACTCATCGAGTCTGATATGATGATCGTATGGGTAACCTGTTGCTCAGCCACCCATGACAGAGCCCTGGAGGCAGCGGTGATCTCCATAGTCATGCTCGATGTCGTTGTCTCGAAAGCCCGCAGTCCTCATGAAGTGTGCGACCGTTTCGTTGTGCTGTGTAAGCCCACGATGATCTGGTGCCACGCTTGACAGAGCCATCGGTGTAGATAATGATATCACCTGGGTGGAAGTGTTGATCCACGCTTCATTGTGGAGCCATCAGGTAATTTTTCCAGAGATCCCTGATCTCAGTGTAGTTGAGATCGAGTTCCTAGTCCTATTGGAAATATTTGATGACGTGTAGACTCTATTACAAATTATTACGCCCGCCTGCCCAGCGTGCTCGTAGCGCGTTGGACGACGGGTGACAAGCTCTCTGTGAGTGCGGTTCAATTCCTCGGACTGGCAGAAAAGCCACAGGTTCTCCAGATTTGCAGTGTTCGTGGCACCGAACAGAAGGGTTACGATGTCCATGGCACTGAGCCGAAGAGATGAAAGTTCAAGTGCTTCTGGATCGGAAAAAAAAATTACAAATTATTCTAATCTGCTAACAAGCAGTAGAGTATGTAGATAGCAAAAGTTAAAAAAATAATGTAATCGCTATTAAGAATTACTGTTTTTCAAGTGTATGAAGACTGATTGTCGTAGGGAGAGTCAACTATTGGTTTTCATTAACAATTTCAGCGTGGTGGCTCTCCTTCAGCTTACGATCGGATAATCGCCTCCAGGATGGGCGTGGAAGCGGTCAGCTCCCTTAAGGAGATACCTGTAGAGGCTGGACCAAGCGTCATTGTTTTCACCAACAGCACGGTCATATGTCTTCCTCTAGCTGATGTCTTGGGCAACACGAAGAAGCTTGAAGAGTTCCTTCATGAGAAGAAATTTACTGATGTTATTCGACTTCGTGGCAAAAATTTCCAGGTACATATGAACACTTTGTAGCAAGTTTCCAGGTACATATGAACACTTTGTAGCAAATTTCAAGGTACATATGAACACTTTGTAGCAAGTTTCCAGGTACATATGAACACTTTGTAGCAAGTTTCCAGGTACATATGAACACTATGTAGCAAGTTTCCAGGTACATATGAACACTTTGTAGCAAGTTTCCAGGTACATATGAACACTTTGTAGTAAATTTCAAGGTACATATGAACACTTTGTAGCAAGTTTCCAGGTACATATGTACACTTTGTAGCAAGTTTCCAGGTACATATGTACACTTTGTAGCAAGTTTCCAGGTACATATGTACACTTTGTAGCAAGTTTCCAGGTACATATGAACACTTTGTAGCAAGTTTCCAGGTACATATGAACACTTTGTAGCAAGTTTCCAGGTACATATGTACACTTTGTAGCAAGTTTCCAGGTACATATGTACACTTTGTAGCAAGTTTCCAGGTACATATGTACACTTTGTAGCAAGTTTCCGGGTTACATATGTACACTTTGTAGCAAGTTTCCAGGTACATATGAACACTTTGTAGCAAGTTTCCAGGTACATATGTACACTTTGTAGCAAGTTTCCAGGTACATATGTACACTTTGTAGCATGTTTTTTATTTGTTTGTTTTTATAGTGGAGTGGAACTCTATGACAATGTGGTTAAGACGTTTGCCTGGAGTTCGGAAGGCTGTAGGTTTGAATCCGGACTGAATCACATGTGCAATTTTGTCCAGATATAATATTGGTACAGTCTGAAAAGGATACATACACAAAATATACAAAGAGATTGATTTATCAACATCGAACTGGCGTGTTGAGCCGTTGGACGCTGCTGGATTTGTTGAGGCGGAGATCGGAGCACCTATGGACGTGTCCGGAGTGATATGATGATAGTTTTCTGATAACCAATAACGTGTCATGACTAATTTTCTTCCATCGTTGATTTTTAGCGTCCAGGTTTGGCACAGATAGCATAAAGTCGAGATACAGATTGTGTGACACAATTCTCTTTTATTGTTAGCATAAAGTCGAGATACAGATTGTGTGACACAATTCTCTTTTATTGTTAGCATAAAGTCGAGATACAGATTGTGTTACACAATTCTCTTTTATTGTTAGCATAAAGTCGAGATACAGATTGTGTTACACAATTCTCTTTTATTGTTAGCATAAAGTCGAGATACAGATTGTGTTACATAATTCTCTTTTATTGTTAGCATAAAGTCGAGATACAGATTGTGTTACACAATTCTCTTTTATTGTTAGCATAAAGTCGAGATACAGATTGTGTTACACAATTCTCTTTTATTGTTAGCATAAAGTCGAGATACAGATTGTGTTACACAATTCTCTTTTATTGTTAGCATAAAGTCGAGATACAGATTGTGTTACACAATTCTCTTTTATTGTTAGCATAAAGTCGAGATACAGATTGTGTTACACAATTCTCTTTTATTGTTAGCATAAAGTCGAGATACAGATTGTGTTACACAATTCTCTTTTATTGTTCATGATTTACTCTACTTCTTTTTTTTCCTTCTCTTTTACCTTTTACTTCTTTATAGAAGTGTTTGGGGGTGATCTTGTGTGTGTTCGTTCTAAGGCACTTCATAAACTGTTTTTATTTTATAAAGGCTGTTATTGACGCTGTCATCTTTTGCGTGGTCTTCCTTTTGCTCTGTACTTGTTATACTTTTAGTATGGCTCTCTGTGACAGTCGATACTATAGCATTCTTGTCAGATGTCCAAACCATTTGATCTGTTGTTCTTTTATGAATTACTGAATCTACATCAACTCACATTTTTGTCCAACATATATATATATACGTCACTTGTCTGTGACAGAATCTGCTGAATATCTACAACTTAATGCAAGGTCTGAGATCAAATGTTATGCCATGTGTGAACGTGCCAGGTGTGACCAAGATTGGAATCGTCCGTTTTGGCAAGTCAACAATCAGTCAATGTATGGTGATACGAGCTATTGTAGGATTCTGTCACTCAAGGTATGTTCGACCTGGTCTTCTCGTCTTACTTATTCTACGCCTCTTGTTATATCTCTTTGCATGTTTTACATAGTCAAACGGACACCCCTTCAAAATGCCATATTTTTCACCAGTACATTGAAAATGTATTGTCAGCCAACTTGCACAGAATATAGAGTTTTTCAGAATTATGGTCATGGGAACCAAGTTCCGGAAGGGACAAGTTACATGATGATGATGATGATGATGATGACATTGAAAATAATGCTACGTAATATGAAAAATAAAAACAACATGGAATGGAACTGATAGGAAAACAAAGATCAGAATACTAAGAGCATGCATAATCCCAGTAGCAACGTATGAGTGTGAAACATGGACACTTAATACAACAGTTTGAAAACATATATATGCTTTTGAATGTAAGTGTTACAGAAGAGTCCTCCGTATATTATAGTCAGAGACGAGAACTGGCTGATGCTATGAAAAAGAATGAGAAAATTGAAGTATTTTGTACATATAAAGAGATACGAAGGGTTAGAGAAGACCTCTGCTGAATCATATTCAAATTGTCAGTCACATTCTGAATGTATCTACACCATTGTCCTCCTCTTCTGTTTGTCATAGACATTACTCCACAATCGTCAACTCCAACATGCTTTTTTTGTGTGTCCACAATTCGTCACTTTCTCATTCTTATTTATTGCATCTGTCAGTTTTAATTTTGAGTTCCTTTTGGATAGATCGACGTGTTTTCTTCTCTGCCCTTAATATACGAAGGACTCTTCTGTAACACTTATAATCAAAAGCATTGCCTTATTAAATTCACACTCATACCTTGGCATTGGGAATATTTTCCCACTGCCTTGTTAAATATCCATGTTTCACAATCATACGTTGCTACTGGGAATATGCAAGCTCTTAGTATTCTGATCCTTTTTGCCCTAAAAGTTGAATCTCTAAATTTTACCAGACTGTTGTTTTCTTCAATTCTGTGAGTCTTCATAATGAAATCTATTGTAACATTAGAGATATTGGACAGCAAAGAAAACACATAATGATATTTTAACCCTTTCAGAACGCAGTAAAGTTGAGATTTCTCTTGAAAGAAGACTAAGTTATTTCTATAGAAAAGAGAAATGAGTATTGTCAGAATTTTGATAATTCTGAAATAAATATTACAACCCTAAATAACTCTAGAAAAGTGTATATGTATTATTAGAGAGAATATACTGAAGTATTATTCTATAATTTTTTTCAAGTTAATTTTTCTTCTTTGTGACAATTAAATATGTTAATTTTCATATTATTTATTACAAATTTCCATCCTGATAATTTTGTTAAATACTGCGCAATAAAAAGTAGATTGTACTCACAGAAATATGATTTTATTCTATGTTTTGAATCATGAGAGAATTATTATTTCAGAACATATTTTTTCCATTTAACTCGAGTTATTATCTAGCTCTTAATTATGAATTTCCCATAACTCAGAGACACTAAAGTTTACCTCATTAAACTTAACACTGGCCATGATTGAAAGATTCAATAGTCACAGACAAATATTTATAATAAATAATTTATTCTGACAAACGTAATGTAAACAAAAATGATATTTTCAAATTGGACGACTAAACACTAGGAATAACTCTACAAGTTTTAGTTGTTGTTGTCGTGACTATTACAAAACTAACTAGTCTGATCATTTGTTATGTGAGGCGATTATTTCGACTGGTTCTGCTTTCTTGCTAGATCAAACGCGGCCAACTAATCGGCACTATCGCCCCAAGAGGGTTACAAGTGGCCAACACACAAAGAAACTTGGTAAAACAATAAGAATCGGGCAATCAATGTTCTTCGGGCATATAATCCAAAAAAGGTTGGAACATTTGATGACAACAGATAAAATACAGAAAAGGAGAACTCGTGGAAGGCAAGGAATAAATATGTTGGATGGTCTGACATAGTAGTTGGACAAAAGATCAACGTCAGAACTTATTAATTTCACGAGATAGAGAGAGAGAGAGTTGTGGAGAGACATGATCGCCTATTCCTACAGTCATGGTACTTCATTGACTTATTGAACATTTTTATCTGCATACTATTTATAGATTTCGTTGAACTTGAATGTCAATATTTATGTTTTGGTTGTCACGTGATAGGTTACCCCATATATCTTCTGGCATCTTGTTTTGATTTTTCTGTCGTACCACCTTCTTCGTTAAATATGCTTCAATGAACCCATACAAGCTTCGTTAAACATGCTTTAATGAAGCCATGCAAGCTTCGTATTGTATACTTAGATATGCTTATATGAACCCATACAAGCTTTGTTAAATATGCTTCAATGAAGCCATACAAGATTCGTATTGTATACTTAAATATGCTTCAATGAACCCATACAAGCTTCGTATTGTATACTTAAATATGCTTCAATAAAGCCATGCAAGCTTCGTATTGTATACCTAAATATGCTTCAATGAAGCCATACAAGCTTCGTATTGTATTTCCTTTTCAGAAACGTAACAGTCTTAGGAATCTCTGGTGGATTATTAGGTATCATCAACCGTCAGTTCCAGCTTCTGTGTTGGGAACAAGTGAAGAGATGGACTCACAGAGGAACTTCCTGCATAGATACTTGTAGCACAACTGCCAAGTCGTTGGGTATCGGTATGTCTAGTATCTTCTTTCTATGTCTATGTTAAATCGTGGCCCCCGTCAACTTAAGGCCGACTAGCTCAGACAGGAAAACAAAAACGTCTGTTTAATGGGGGCTGGCTTTTATAAGTGTTTGCTAGAACACCACAATTTTTTTCTGCAATTTGACACAATTCTACGAGTCCATGGTTATTTATTGATAACAAATATTAATAATACTGATATTCCTTATTGTTAAACTTAATTTGTAACGTAATATAACCTTGATTTAACATGTTGTATTGTTTTTAACATGAATTTGTCTTTATTTAATAATACTCTAATGCCAAACCACGCGACAGTTGTGGTCTCATTTTCTAGACATTTTACCTGAGCTCGACGGCCTTATGTTTATCGCAGGCTTCGGTTAAATGTACAACATTCTGCGCACAATTTGTTGAAATGGTTTGATGTTAGTAACTTTTATTTTGACACTTAAAACATAAAAATGTTCAAGCTTGGTTTGATATGTCCTTAGTTTCATGTTTTATTTTACCATTTTATTTTCAGAAAAAATCGCTGAAGGATTAGAAGATTTAAACATTTCTGGCTTAATTCTAGTTGGAAACTTTATGGCTTACCAAAGTCTGGTAGAGATTCATGAGTCGAAAGAAAAACACATGTAAGTATCACATGTACACCTGTACACTCAGGTGCAAATTGTATTTCCACTTGTGCACACAAAAGAAAACACAGGTAACTATTGTGTCCACGCCTGACTGCACAAAATGAAACACCGATAACTATTGTGTCTACACATAATGAAGTACAGGTAACTATTGCATCCACACCTGTCTGCACAAAATGAAAATGCAGGTAAGAAGTCTCATTTTTGTCTTTCCCATCTCTATAAACTAAAATGTCATCAGCATATGATAATGCTCTACATATTCCATCAAGTTGGCACAGCATACATGTTGAATAAGATTGGTAAAGAGAAGTGATGTGTGGCAAACCTGAATATAGTATCATCGACTTAGATGACCATTGACCACCTCCTTGTACAACCGTCCTCTATCTTGAACAGCGCAACAGCTATCCATCTTACGAATAGAGGATGCACATGGAATTTGATAAGATGGCGTATGCGATAGTAGTAGGGCACTCTGTTGTATGCGTCTTCCATATCAACCGCCACTGCACATGTTTCGATATCTGCATGGAAACTCTCAAAGACATCATAGGTGAAAACAGCAGCGTAACACCTTATCATTTATTAGAGAACTATCATCATAACACTCCGGACATGCCCATAGATGCTTCGATCTCCGCCTCAACAAATCCAGCAGCTTACAGCAGCCCAGCGCTCCAGTTCGATGTTAATTTATCAATCTTTTCGCATATTTGGTGTGTCTCTCCATTCGGGTTGTACCAATAGCGACACTCATCTCTCTTAATCTGAACAGTGACTGTGCTTCACAACCCTGAAACTCATCCGTTCGGAAAGACTCTCTTAATGCGTTAAGAATGTCATTTCGGTCCATTGCAAAACCCTCTGATGTCGTAGCCAAGACAACCAATCTATCAACTCATTTATTATCACTGACTCCCGTGTACACAGGTACAAAAATGAGGGTGATTTCTCGTAGCCCTGTCTAACACTATATCTACTCCGTAGACCTGCAAACTCCAAGAGTAGGTAGGAAGACATGATAACATTTGAGGTCCAATGCTAGTCGACGTGTTCTATCTATGATATAATCTATGATATAATCTATGATATAATCTATGATATAATCTATGATCTATGATATAATCTATGATATAATCTAATCTATGATATAATCTATGATATAATCTATGATATAATCTATGATATAATTTATGATATAATCTATGATATAATCTATGATATAATTTATGATATAATCTATGATATAATCTATGATATAATTTATGATATAATCTATGATATAATCTATGATATAATATGATCTATGATATAATCTATGATATAATCTATGATATGATATAATCTATGATATAATCTTTGATATAATCTTTGATATTCTATGATACAATCTATGATATAATCTAATCTATGATATAATCTCTGATATAATCTAATCTATGATATAATCTATGATATAATCTATGATATAATCTATGATATAATATATGATATAATCTATGATATGATATAATCTATGATATAATCTATGATATAATCTATGATATAATCTATGATATAATCTATGATATAATCTATGATATAATCTATGATATAATCTAATCTATGATATAATCTATGATATAATCTATGATATAATCTATGATATAATCTAATCTATGATATAATCTATGATATAATCTATGATATAATCTATGATATGATATAATATATGATATAATCTATGATATGATATAATCTATGATATAATCTATGATATAATCTTTGATATAATATAATATATAATCTATGATATAATCTATGACGATATAATCTATGATATAATCTATGATATAATCTATGATATAATATAATCTATAATATAATCTATGATATAATCTTTGATATTCTATGATATAATCTATGATATAATCTATGACGATATAATCTATGATATGATCTATGATATAATCTATGATATAATATAATCTATGATATAATCTATAATATAATCTATAATATAATCTATGATATAATCTATGATATAATCTTTGATATTCTATGATATAATCTATAATATAATCTATGATATAATCTATAACTGACGTTTAATAGTAAAATACAGCTTGAATGTATTTCTCATCACTTTTCTACTTTGCAGAGGTCTGTGTATCCCAATGTGCATGGTACCAGTAACACTAGCCAATAATATACCAGGCAGCGAGGTCTCCATTGGTTCTGACTCTGCCCTCAATGAGATTATTGCATATTGTGACAAGATGAAGAGAGTAGCAAGGGGTAAAACTAACCGAGTCTTTGTTGTTGAGGTACGTGTTGCAGTGGGGAGTAGGGCCATTATCATCATCATCAGCATCATCATCATCACCACCATCACATAGCTTGTCCTGAGCGGAACTGTTCCCCCTCCCCAACCCTTCCCCTAACAGTCCTTCGGAATTTCTTTCTCTCATAGGCCAGATATCCCGCCTCTGCAGCCGTCATGTTCAAACCATCAATTACATCCTGAATCCATCTTTTCCGTGGTCTTCCTCTTTTCCTGTTTGCCTGCTGCCATGATGGTCTTCCTTTTCCTCTCAACCCTTTGTGTTCTTTAAATGTCCAAAATATTTGAAATGTCTCATTCTTATTTGTAGCATCATCCACATTTCTTTGATTTTGAGTTCTTTCTTCATAGAATTATTTGTTCTCTTCTCTGTCCATGATATAGAAATCGTAGAAATATAGAATCCATGAGGATTCTTCTGTTACACTTATATTCAAAATCAAAAGCATATATTTGTTTTTCCACCGACTTGTTTGAGTGGCATCGCAAGAGTCATATCGTTTACTTAACTCCTTCCATACCTTGAACGTTACTGAATGCTGACCACAACTCTTCTATGACAACACGAACTTTGTTGCACAGAGATTGTGTATTTACTGTGCTATAGGTTGTACATATATATACAAATCTCGGTGGAGGTCTGCCCCCTCCAGACTTGTGATATAAGTGGACTTGGGAGATAAGTGGAGAGAGCTTCACGAGATAGCTATAGGAACACTTGGCATGAGTTGGTTGGGTGTATGTGTCACAACTTGGGTTACAAGGTACCAGAGAGAGAGACAGAGAGAGAGTGTGGAGAAATAAACTATTCAACTGCTCCCTCTTGAGCAAGGGTCCTCAACAAACTTGTTTCTTTCTGTTTTGTCGTCAGCAGCTTGTTTTTCTTTCTTTCTCTCTATCTCTTTCTCTCTTTATTTCTATCTCTTTCTATTTATCTCTATCTCTTTCTCTATCTCTTTCTCTCTTTCTATCTCTATCTCTTTCTCTCTATCTCTGTCTCTCTTTCTATCTATCTCTATCTCTTTCTCTATCTCTTTCTATCTATCTCTATCTCTTTCTCTATCTCTTTCTATCTCTATCTCTTTATCTCTATCTCTTTCTCTCTTTCTATCTATCTCTATCTCTTTCTCTCTTTTATCTATCTCTTTTCTCTTCTCTCTTCTCTCTATCTCTCTTTCTCTCTTTCTATCTAACTCTATCTCTTCTCTTTTCTATCTATCTCTCTCTCTTTCTATCTAACTCTATCTTTCTCTCTTTCTATCTATCTCTATCTCTTTCTCTCTTTCTCTCTATCTCTTTCTCTCTTTCTATCTATATCTATCTCTTTCTCTTTATCTCTTTCTCTCTATCTCTGTCTCTCTTTCTATATATCTCTATCTCATTCTCTATCTCTTTCTCACTATCTCTTTCTTTCTATCTATATATATCTCTCTATCTCTCTTCTATCTCTCTTTATCTCTGTCTCTCTTTCTATCTCTCTTTATCTCTGTCTCTCTTTCTATCTATCCCTTTCTCTATGAAATGAAAATCGTGGCATATCCCAAAGGACGTAGCCATCAACCACAGTAAACGAGTCGTTGATTTTCTAGGCACCACTTATACGTTCATTAGTTTGTCATTGCTTTCTGAACGGTAAGGTCTATTTTTTACCTTTTGTAAAATCCCACGGAAACAAATTTGCTTCCAAACTTGCCCACCGTGGGGTTACAGTTTTTCTCTGTAACTTATTTTAAAACTCTTTAATTGCAGAGACATAGATCGTAAACAGTTATATTGGTTCTGTTTATTGTAAATTTAACACAGAATGCAGCTTTATGTTTATTGTAAATTTCAGTTGAAGATTACAGTACTGGAAGCATAGTTAGCAAATTTGTGACATGAAATGTGTTTATGTATATGTTTATCATTATGTATATCTCTTTCAGACAATGGGTAAAGATTGTGGGTACCTGGCGACAATGAGCGGATTGTGTGTCGGGGCCGACGCTGCTTACATCAAGCAGGAGCGTTTTACATTAGACACACTTCTAGCGGTGAGTGGCTAGTGTAGGTGGGTGTGCATGTGCATAGTTGATTACTGTATGATACCTACGTGTTATAGTTTCATTGCACACAGTGAGGCTACACTGCAATCCTTAATAAATAATTTGGCCAGGACATGCGACCTGTTTTCTCTAACAAAAACTGTGGTTTTATGTCAGGGAAATAACACATCAACAAATATCCCTTTAAATGGTAACTATCTAGCCCCAGTTCAAAAATTCTGCTATCTTGGGTCCATAGTCACTGTCAGCTTTTCTCTTGATGAAGAAATCAACGTTCGAATAGACAGCGCGGCTACTACATTCGGCGGAAAACTATCAAAGAGAGCATGGGACAGCAAAAACCTAACATTGCAAACGAAGATACAAATATATCGAGCTTATGTAATTAGCTCTTTACTATATGGCTCAGAAACATGGACAGCCTACTCAAGACACGAGAGGAGACTTAACACCTTTCACCTTCGATGTCTCCGCAAGATTATGAACAAGATGGTGGTACGACAAGATAACTAACTCAGAAGTACTGCAACGTGCAAACTTGCCTTCCATCTTGTGCATGCTCAGCAGTAGAAGACTTAGATGTTGCCTTCCATCATGTGCATGCTCAACAGTAGAAGACTTAGATGTTGCCTTCCATCATGTACATGCTCATCAGTAGAAGACTTAGATGGCTAGGACATGTGCGAAGAATGGACAATGGCTGCATTCCAAAACAAATGTTGTTCTGTGAACTTTCGGAGAGGAAGAGGTACCAGAGCAGACCACTGCTCAGATATAAAGATGTCTGCAAGGCCTCAATGAATAACTTTTCTATCGGTCTCAGCAGATGTGAACAACTGGCTGATGATCGAGATATATGGAAAACAACACTGCGCAAAGGAACAAAATCTTTTGAAGAGAGACTTAGGGATGAGCTGAAAGACGAGAGACTTAGGGATGAGCTGAAAGACAAGAGAGACTTAGGATGAGCTCAAAGACAAGAGAGAGACAAGCGAAAACTCAGAAGCTGTCACAGTGAAACACTTGCCAATTGACAGTCTGTAAAGACGAAAAAGGCTATATATAGTTTCATTGCAGGAATATATGGCGTTTTTCTTCTTTACCTACTGTCAATTGGCAAGTGTTTTACTGTGACAACTTCTGAGTTTGCGATTGTCTCTCTTGTCTTTCAGCTCATCCATAAGTCTCTCGTGACTGTTGCGTTTCGTGTTGTGTCCGAACCAAAGGCAAGGATGAAGTGACCTCTTCATTTATGAATATCCTGGGCAGCTGATATGCGAAATGTGCTTTGCCATTTCGCTCAAACCACCTCTCGACCCTACAGTTTAATATACTGTCTATTATAGTGAGATTAAGTGAGTTGCCCAGGATAGAGCGGTATGGAGAAAGATTATACAAATGTTAAAATGAGATTGAGCGAGTTGCCCAGGATAGAGCGGTATGGAGATAGATTATACAAAAGCGCTGACCGCAGACCATCCGGTCCTAGCAAACTGCAAAATCAAATCAATCCCGAAAACCGATATGTGCCCGCCGTGGAAAACCACAATGCTGGAACTAAGGGAATCAATCCCAGACATACTGAAAAAAGGGCAGTAGAAAAACTTCGAAAGAAGAGCGGCCACAGAAAAATACATATCGACCGAATACCCTGAAAATAAGTGGTTACACGTGCATACTGACGGATCGGCAAGGAACGCAATCAGCGACGGCGGAGGAGGAATAGTGCTTAAACTCTCAAAGAAAGGGACGGTCACAAAAGTGATTGCCACAGGTAAATACTCAAATAACTAACGGGTAAAGGCAGAGGCAATAAGAACAGTGGCCGAAATGATCCTAGAGAGAAGAGGCACCTCAACAAAGTCGTGATATTCACTGATGCTCTATCGGTCATCACGGCAATCAAAAGCGCAGGCAACTGAGCTGAAAACGACCCTCGAGTCACTAGTGTACGCACTCAAACGCACAGCCATTCAGTGGATCCCATCACACTGCAACATAAGCGGAAATGAACACGCCGACAAGCTAGTTAAAGAAGACAGGCGACTACCTCAGACTGATCTCGAGATCAGTTATGAGGAAGCCAGAACAACCATCGGCTGGCACTATAAAGACAAATGGACAAAAGACCATCCTCAGTACAACAACAGCGATGGGTACTATGTCTGTCTCGTAGTGAACACGTTGCCATACTCCGCCTCCGTACCGGCCACAATAAGCTCCGCGCCCACATGTTTAACAAATTTAAAATTGACACAACTAGCCTGTGCCCCTGCAAAAAGGCGGACATGAGGGCAGAGTACGTTCTGCAAGATTGTCAACTGATAGCAGGTAAAGAAAAAAACCTGGCCCCATAACACAGAGCTTCGCGAGAAGCTGTACGGAGGAGCGGAGTCCCTTAAAAACACGGTAAAATTCATAATAAAAGTTGGTTCATCAGTCTAGGCCGGGATCGAGAGAGAGAGATTATACAAATATTATAGTGAGATTGAGCAAGTTGCCCAGGATAGAGCGGTATGGAGAAACATTATACAAATGTTATAGTGAGATTGAACGAGTTGCCCAGGATAGAGCGATATGGAGAAACTTTATACAAATGCTATAGTGAGATTACCAAATATTAAATCTGAAAGAAGCAATCGGGTTAAGATTTTTTCTTTGGGGGCTAGCATATTAAATGTGAATACATTTATATATATATAAATTATGTATCACAGGTGGAACATAGTAACATAAGGCTTAAGCGTTGGCCTATCGACACGGACACAAGAGGGTTGACGAACTTCTACACGGGAGGTAAGGAATTGCCCCCTACACCCTTCTACACACAAGGGCCTAGAAATGTGAAGTCATACCCTAAGGTGAGAAAAGGCTGCGAAAAATTGTATTTTATATTTCAAAGACGTGTACGACTACGGCGTACCAGACTGTACAATATGTTGCAGAGCATCTTCGAGAACACAGATCCTTGCTAACAGCCCATAGAGCAGCACAGTAGCTGAGAAGCACCTCTACCTTTGGCTTCACTTTCCACAAGCTTGTAGGCATGAATATCATTTCCATTCTGAGTTCAGATAAAACAACGCACATTAATGTTTTTGTTTCTATTTTGTCTTACTCTGGACTGTGTCTAGGATGCAAGTCATCTTCGAAAGAAAATCCTCCACTCTGGGGTGAAGATGGGTCTTATTATCTGCAGTGAGACATACAATGCTAACTATGATACAGACTTTATACAGAGAGTATTCTCAGAGGAAGGTATACAACTAATGTCAATCTCAATATTGCTTTTCTTATCTCTGTAATCCACTTGTATGTCTAAATTGTCTGTGTGAAAGCCACTGTACGTTTACTTGTTTGTGCAAAAGTCACTATACATATTAATGTTTGCATTGTTTGTAGATATGATTATGAGGGAAAGCCATTGTTTGTTTCTATGTATGAAAGTCACTGTACACCTGTGTGAAAGCCACTGTACACCTATGAGAAAGTCAATGTACACCTGTGTGAAAGCCAATGTACACCTGTATGAAAACCACTGTATACCTGTATGAAAGCCACTGTACACCTGTGTGAAAGTCGCTACAGTTTGCAAATCTTTGAGATCACTGGAGAGAGGATTGATTGGTTGATTGATATGACCATCATCATTGTACTTCGGTGAGTAACCATGTCTGATCCGATCTCTTTCTTAGTACAGGTAAATATGTGCTCACTGTCTATATGGTATAGGTAAATGTATGCTCACTGTGTATAAGGTACAAGCAAACGTGTACGCATTGTCTATACGGTACAGGTAAATGTGTGCTCATTGTCTATACGGTACAGGTAAATGTGTGCTCATTGTCTATACGGTACAGGTAAATGTGTGCTCATTGTCTATATGGTACAGGTAAAGGTGTGCTCATTGTCTATACGGTACAGGTAAATGTGTGCTCATTGTCTATATGGTACAGGTAAATGTGTGTGCATTGTCTATACGGTACAGGTAAATGTGTGCTCATTGTCTATACGGTACAGGTAAAGGTGTGCTCATTGTCTATATGGTACAGGTAAATGTGTGCTCATTGTCTATACGGTACAGGTAAATGTGTGCTCATTGTCTATACGGTACAGGTAAATGTGTGCTCATTGTCTATATGGTACAGGTAAAGGTGTGCTCATTGTCTATACGGTACAGGTAAATGTGTGCTCATTGTCTATACGGTACAGGTAAAGGTGTGCTCATTGTCTATATGGTACAGGTAAAGGTGTGCTCATTGTCTATACGGTACAGGTAAAGGTGTGCTGCTCATTGTCTATATGGTACAGGTAAATGTATGCTCACTGTGTATAAGGTACAAGCAAATGTGTGCTCATTGTCTATATGGTACAGGTAAAGGTGTATACACGTGTAAAGCAGCCACTATTGGACACGTTCAGGTTGGTGGTCTACCTTCAGTCTTGGATCGGAAAATGGCTGTCTTTGCTGGAGTACGGTCTGCGGAGTGGATTATCAAAACCATTGATCTCAACGCGGAGATGGCCGGCTCAGCTAAAATGTAAGTAAAACGGCGGCAGTTAACAATAATGCATGTATACGTATGTGCGTGTATTGATTGATTGATTGATTGCTAGGACCACAAAATAGAGACTGCAGTAAAACTATTTGATTGACAAAACACGTAATCACAAAGTACTGTAGTTTTACAAATTACAAAAACAATGACAAAATACAGCAACGTTTCGACCAACAAGGCCTTTATCAAGCAAACGAACAACAGGAGTGACAAATTTAAAAAACAAAAACAAATGGACGACTAAATACAAACGTTTCTAATGAAAATGTGGGAATAAAAACGAATCACGAAATAAATGTAACACAAAACACACATAAAAACTAGAAATAGAAAGGAAGAGAAACCATGAAAAATCTAGTAAATATATAACTTGAATAAATGCAACATATACCCATATAGATTACAAAGCATGGGAAGAGAAAGTACTAAGAAGCATAGGAATGTAATACGTTGAGCCCACGTGGTCGCAAGGTACCATACAAAGAAATCAACCGTTTCTCCAGAGCAAATCGACTGCGATCATCCGAGGAACATGATCGGATGGCTGTGACCTGGACATTGTGAGCTGCTAAATGGCCAGTATCATTGAAATGGGTGGCTACAGGGTCACAGAGCATTGGCGTATGTCGCGCAAGTGTTGGGCGAATCGGTCACTGAGCCTCTTGACTGTCTCGCCGATATAAGCCTTGTTACACCGCTTATAGATAATGGCATAGATAAGATTACGAGACTCGCATGTGAAACCATCGTCAATAACAAACGTGGCTAAAGGAAAAAATACAGTACGCATCTGTATGACACAAGAACACGTGTTGCAACGCCGACGGCCACACTGGACAGTGCCAAAATGAGTCTGGATATTGGACTTAAGGCGACTGTGTACCAACATATCCTTAAGACTTCTGTCCCGTCTGTAAGCCACCAAAGGATAGTTGGGGAAGACTGAACGGGTCTCAGGATGATCGCAGTCGATTTGCTCTGGAGAAACGGTTGATTTCTTTGTATGGTACCTTGCGACCACGTGGCTCAACGTATTACATTCCTATGCTTCTTAGTACTTTCTCTTCCAATGCCTTGTAATCTATATGGGTATATGTTGCATGTATTCAATTTATATATTTACTAGATTTTTCATTGTTTCTCTTCTTTCTATTTCTAGTTTTTATGTGTGTTTTTTGTGCTACATTTATTTCGTTATTCGTTTTTATTCCCACATTTTCATTAGAAACGTTTGTATGTAGTCGTCCATATGTTTTTAAAAATGTGTCACTCCTGTTGTTCGTTTGCTTGATAAAGGCCTTGTTGGTCGAAACGTTGTTGTATTTTGTCATTGTTTTGTAATTTGTAAAACTACAGTACTTTGTGATTATGTGTTTGCTAGGACCGTCATCAATGCATTTCGGTAACTCTGTGGTCTTCGATCTCTTTCTTACACATGGGGATCTCAGCTGCAGTGCACGAAGTCTGCAGCACCGGCAAAGGTACCCGATATAATTTTGAAGGTGGTAAAGATATTTTTGTAGGAATTTTTATTTTTAATCTTTTCTCACGAATTGTGCCCAACCTGTTCTTCTTGATGTTGAACTACCAATAGCTCTCTTAAGTAGTGAAATTGAACACGGGGCCAACGTTTTATCGTCCGCCTCCAATAGGACTACGAACTCGATCTCACCTACACTGAGATCAGGGATCTCTGGGAAAATATCCAGATGGCTTCACGAGGGTGCGAACCTGATAACTTTTGCACGAGAGACGATCACTTAACCTTTACTCCACAGAGACCAACCCCCCACTCCTGTGTGTGTTACCTATGTGTGTGCACGTGCGTACACTTTCTTGTATCCATGTATACATATTGGCAATAAATAAATAGTGTTCTTCCTCGCGTCTATTATCTCTGAGGTTCACCTTTTGCGTAGACAACCTCCTGCTTTGTATTCACTGTATCGGAGTAACATTGATCTTTGAGGTGCACTGTCTGTTGGTAATCTGCTTGCGAGACAGAACTATTTCATTTGTTGTTTCTTGATAAAGTTCAATACTGAGGTTGCGTCCACTTTTTTCCTGATGTCTTCATTTCTCAAACAGATCTCTTCTTGTTACTCCCAGCATTCTTCGTAGACATTTCATCTCTGTTGTGACTAGTTTCTTCTGTCATTTAATGTCAGCGTCCAGGTTTGGCACTGAGAGCATAATGTTGGAAGAAATGATGTGTTGAGCAATGTTCTTTTAGTGTTCATGGTGACATGTTTGCATTTTAAAATTGGTGCCGTTTGACCCATTATTTGATTTGCTTTATTGCATCTATGTTGGATTTCGTTAGTTATTCTTCCGGTGGCTGAAAAAAATGCTCTATAGTTATATAAGAAAAAAATGCTCTATAGTTATATAAGAAAAAAATGCTCTATAGTTATATAAGAAAAAAATGCTCTATAGTTATATAAAGTATTTCATTTGTTTTAATGGGCTTTTGTCGATGGAGATATTGGTATTACTCTCTAGCGAATGTATTTACTCGGTTTTGTCGATGGAGATATTGGTAATTACCTTTTAGCGAATGTATTTACTTCGGTTTTGTCGATGGAGATATTGGTAATTACCTCTCTAGCGAATGTATTTACTTCGGTTTTGTCGATGGAGATATTGGTAATTACCTCTCTAGCGAATGTATTTACTTCAGTTTTGTCGATGGAGATATTGGTAATTACCTCTCTAGCGAATGTATTTACTTCAGTTTTGTCGATGGAGATATTGGTAATTACCTCTCTAGCGAATGTATTTACTTCGGTTTTGTCGATGGAGATATTGGTAATTACCTCTCTAGCGAATGTATTTACTTCGGTTTTGTCGATGGAGATATTGGTAATTACCTCTCTAGCGAATGTATTTACTTCGGTTTTGTCGATGGAGATATTGGTAATTACCTCTCTAGCGAATGTATTTACTTCGGTTTTGTCGATGGAGATATTGGTAATTACCTCTCTAGCGAATGTATTTACTTCGGTTTTGTCGATGGAGATATTGGTAATTACCTCTCTAGCCAATGTATTTACTTCGGTTTTGTCGATGGAGATATTGGTAATTACCTCTCTAGCGAATGTATTTACTTCGGTTTTGTCGATGGAGATATTGGTAATTACCTCTCTAGCCAATGTATTTACTTCGGTTTTGTCGATGGAGATATTGGTAATACCCCTCTAGCGAATGTATTTACTTCGGTTTTGTCGATGGAGATATTGGTAATTACCTCTCTAGCGAATGTATTTACTTCGGTTTTGTCGATGGAGATATTGGTAATTACCTCTTAGTGAATGTATTTACTTCGGTTTTGTCGATGTTTATTTTCCTGAAATATAATGACCTGACCTAGACTGTTGTTCTACAGGCATCTGACATCACATAACCTTATCTTCTCTCCAAACATTTTAACACTTCACCAACATGTGGTCTTTCTTGTCTGATTGAAATTCAGTTTATAACATCATTATTGCATTTATTTTGTTTTGCAGGACACATTGTGCCCTCAGAACTGTTCTGTGCTTTAACAAACATGGAGTAGTTATGACACCTATTGCTCAACTCATCTGTGAGACAGACTTTGCCAACAAAGTACCAACATTTCTTCCTTGGATGCGAGTAAGTTGAAGTAGTTTATAATATGTGCTGGTATTTGTTAGTTGAGCTGTTTTTAGTTGACTGTTTGTTAGTTGAACTGTTTGTTAGTTGAGCTGTTTGTTAGTTGAGCTGTTTGTTAGTTGAGCTGTTTGTTAGTTGAGCTGTTTGTTAGTTGAGCTGTTTGTTAGTTAGCTGTTTTTTTTGTTGAGCTGTTTGTTGTTAGCTGTTTGTTAGTTGAGCTGTTTGTTAGTTGAGCTGTTTGTTAGTTGAGCTGTTTTGCCGTGTGGTGCCGAGACCACAATGGAAACAAAACAGGACTACTACGAGCTACAAAACATGTAAGTGGTGACGAGTAGGCCTAGAAGTACCTAGTAAATAAAAGGTCGCAAAATCGGATGTGCTGGCTACTTATAGGCGAATAATTGGTCCAACATACAATCGTTCTTAGGCTCAGATCACATATAAATCACACAGAGTGGTTAACAAGTGGTCGATATAGAGCGTTCAAAAAGAAGAAGAAGAAGAAGAAGAAGAAGAAGAAGAAGAAGAAAGAAGAAAGAAGAAGTTGAACTGTTTGTTAGCAAGATGGAAATAGTTGTATGAAGTTAGACATCTTCAACTTGCAATAGTGAAGTGAAACTTAACTGAACATCAACTTGCAATAGTGAAGTGAAACTTAACTGAACATCAACTTGCAATAGTGAAGTGAAACTTAACTGAACATCAACTTGCAATAGTGAAGTGAATCTTAACTTTCAATAGTGAAGTGAAACTTAACTTGCAATAGTGAAGTTAAACTCAACTTGCAATAGTGAAGTGAGACTTAACTGAACACCAACTTGCAATAGTGAAGTGAAACTTAACTGAACACCAACTTCAAGTGAAGTGAAACTTAACTGAACACCAACTTGCAATAGTGAAGTGAAACTTAACTGAACATCAACTTGCAATAGTGAAGTGAAACTTAACTGAACATCAACGTACAAAAGTTTCCTCCATGCTTGTGTGGATATTCTCTTGGCAAAGCTTCCTCTTCGTTACACTTCAATGAAACTAATGCTATGAATGAAACTAATGTTATGAATGAAACTAATGCTATGAATGAAACTAATGTTATGAATGAAACTAATGCTATGAATGAAACTAATGATATGCATGAAACTAATGCTATGAATGAAACTAATGTTATGAATGAAACTAATGCTATGAATGAAACTAATGCTATGCATGAAACTAATGCTATGAATGAAACTAATGATATGAATGAAACTAATGCTATGAATGAAACTAATGCTATGTGTAAATGACATGATTTAAATGATACTGACAATCATGATTGTGGTATAGTTGAGAAAGTTAACAGAAATGAATGATTGCAGCATTGATTGTGACCATGACCGATTGAATATAACCTTTGATCTCATCCGACAGTTTCGTCCAATGATGAGGATTCTTGCTAAACATGATGCCAATGTAGAGTTGGACTATATGTCTGATGTTATCTCTGAGTTTGGTGAAAGCGATACTAATGAGTATAAGCCACCTATCGATATTTAAATTCGATACAGATCAATATGAACGATATTGTTGCAAGTATTTGTTGTAGATCAATATGAACGATATTGTTGCAAGTATTTGTTGTGTTTTCTTTCTTCTTGCCTCTAACCTTGTTTTGCCTCTCAGTGTCAGGATAAGATTGACAGATTTGCCTCTCAGTGTCAGGATAAGATTGACAGATTTGCCTCTCAGTGTCAGGATAAGATTGACAGATTTGCCTCTCAGTGTCAGGATAAGATTGACAGATTTGCCTCTCAGTGTCAGGATAAGATTGACAGATTTGCCTCTCAGTGTCAGGATAAGATTGACAGATTTGCTGGTGACTAAGCTACAGTATGTCTGTGCGTACATGATGGTGAGAATCAAATAGTCAACAACAGAATTAGAAGATACTCATTTGGTGAATCAAGGTGTAAGTGCGAGAAACGGACATCATTTTGCTATTTTTGTTTTTAATGTTGATTCTGTTTTGTATGTGTATTCAAATCACAAAGGAAGTGCAGTCTTGTACACTTGTTCTCTGTTAGTGGTTAGTTACGATTACAAATTCACGGTAACTGTCTCCCCATAATTTTGTATTTATGTGCCAGCGAAAAGCCACACAAAATGAGCATCATTGCAAACTTATGAAGGAGTCACGTCAATAACCAGAAGTCCGCACAGGCATAAATGCATAAGGTAGCCGCCAGAGCGCCACATTGAACAGTTTGACATTTGACTTTGTCGATCAAAACAACAGTGACAACACAAACCAGTAGTCCACACACGCATTACTGTATAAAACAGCCTCAAATCAACGTCAACCAGCCGTAAGCCATATTCTGAATATGCAGTTCATAACCACAGTGAACACAAACAAATGTATCGCTCATGAACTTCTCAGCTCACAGCGTCACACCAAACACTCAACTCATCAGCTGGACGAAGAAATCGAGTCTTACAAGTCTAAACATGATGGTAAATGCGCTACCAACCTCGCCAAAAATCAAACACTCTAAAGTAGAAACGGCCCTTCCAACTTTCCGCCATTTTAACCACGTCTCTATTTCCTGTGCCAGGCAGTGGAGTTTGTACTTTCGTCGAATGCCTCTATTTCCTGTGCCAGGCAGTGGAGTTTGTACTTTCGTCGAATGCATGATTGTGAATCCACTTTCAACTCCACTTTCAACTCCACTTTCAACTCCAGGTTTATTATTAGCCGTTCATCGCAAGCAATGATGACAACAGCATCAGACGTGTGCTGCTGCACCTCTCTGGTGTATGCGGAGATGATTGTAGAGTCCAGTCCTAGAACACAATCCCATACCACAGGTGGGGCATACATGATCAAGGTCAGACATGTGTGTGTTGTGTGTTCTGTCTTTTTGCGCAGCTCGTTTTCTCTGTGCCTCAACGGCACAACGATTCTCATCAAGTGTGAGTTCCTCCTGTGTTGTTATAGCGCCACATTTGGCGATCTTGCGCCAGAGATTCCTAGCACCTTTTGTCTATATCGAAGTATTTAAGAGACACTTTAAGAGTGTCTTTGAAGGTTTTTTTTCTGTCCACCAGCTGAACGTCTGCCCCCTTCATGTTCGCCATATATCAACTGTTTTGGGATGCGTTTATCAGGCATTCGAGCAGTGTGACCGGCCGATCTCACTTGGGCCTTCTGTAACAGAGTGTTGACGCTTGGGAGCTTTGACTTATGAGGGCTTTGGTAATTGGAATTTTGTCCTGCTAGTTTATTTTTAGTATTCTGCGTAGACAGCTTGTGTGGAAGTGGTTTAGTTTTCTTGCGTGTCTGCTATACATTGTCCATTATCAATCTCTTTGACAACTCTTACTGACGGAGAAAGTTTTCGGGCCGACTTACAAATACCAGATAATTGTTTGATTCATTGCGTCGGTGAGTACAATGTCACGATGTGAACAATGTTCTACTCTAGGAAGGAGATGGGGGATCCATTGTCGTAGCCTTCTTACAACCTTTAGACATGCGCTGAAGATAAAATGTTGATCTTCTTCCAGAGACAAATGTGTAGGTGTTTAGCAGGCTTCATGCCAGCCGAAACTATGTCCACCTTGTTTCTTTAGACGGATGAATCTATGTCCCTGACGCACTATGAGGACGTAAAGGAAGATCTTGACCAATATGTACCTTGACACTGACTCTTCGAGCAAGGTATAAGCCGTGTCCCTACGCCAGATTGTATCTTTGGACTTGGATCGGGAATAAATGTGAGTTTTCTGTGGTATGGGAAATAACTACATCCAGTAATTTAAATATCATGATTATTTCCCTTATATGGCTGAGGAGCGTGTGGCCAATGGATTAGGGCATGGCTTCCATGCGGAAGACCCGTCTTCAATTCACGGTAAGACCAAGGATTTTTTCTGTTGTGGGCATAAATAAAAAATCCTAACTTTGACAACTTCACGGCGACTGTACTAGTCATGCGACCATTAAATTCCTCAGAATCACGTCCCACATGTCCTACACCGGACTAAAAAGCTATATTACAGGCAGTAACGAAGAGTTTATGGCTGGTACAACAGTAATTGCAATATTTTATGCTACAAAAATGTCTGATCTATAAGTTTATTAAAACTAATCTTTATAAATGTCTGATCTATAAGTTTATTAAAACTAATCTTTATAAATGTCTGATCTATAAGTTTACTAAAACTAATCTTTATAAATGTCTGATCTATAGTCGTATAGTCTTCTAATTTATTCTTTCTTCGTCACACTGTTACCGGGTTGTTGCCCAGTGTCGTCACACTGTTACCGGGTTGTTGCCCAGTGTCGTCACACTGTTACCGGGTTGTTGCCCAGTGTCGTCATACTACTACCGGGTTGTTGCCCAGTGCCGTCACACTACTACCGGGTTGTTGCCCAGTGTCGTCACATTACTACCGGGTTGTTGCCCAGTGTCGTCACACTACTACCGGGTTGTTGCCCAGTGTCGTCACACTGTTACCGGGTTGTTGCCAGTGTCGTCACACTACTACCGGGTTGTTGCCCAGTGTCGTCACACCGTTACCGGGTTGTTGCCCAGTGTCGTCACACCGTTACCAGGTTGTTGCCCAGTGTCGTCACACTGTTACCGGGTTGTTGTCCAGTGTCGTCACATGCTGCCCAGTGTCGTCACACTGTTACCAGGTTGTTGCCCAGTGTCGTCACACTGTTACCGGGTTGTTGCCCAGTGTCGTCACACTGTTACCAGGTTGTTGCCCAGTGTCGTCACACTGTTACCAGGTTGTTGCCCAGTGTCGTCACACTGTTACCAGGTTGTTGCTCAATGTCGTCACATTGCTACCGGGTTGTTGCCCAGTGTCGTGGTTTTCTGTTTTTGTCTTGCGCTGTTCTGGTGGTTTGGATGATTGTTATTTTTGCCCTTTGCCCGGATTCTGCTATCTAACCATCTTTTTCGTGGTCTTCATCACGCCTTCTTCCCTGATGTTCTGTTGCAGAAGACTCTATATACTGTGGAGTTTGGATGCATTCTTATTAAGTAGAGAGTCTAATTTGTATAAATATTTCACTATAAGTGTACAAAATAGTACATAATTGTTGACAAATATTAATAAAATATTTGAGAATAATTATAGTCATTTCTGTTATATTTCTATTTGATTGAAATCGTACTGCTATCTGGCTGGTCATCCATTTGTGATGTGTGTTTGTATGAGGTGAGTGATGAGTGTTTGTAGAAGACTAAGGATGTGTGTTTGTATGAGGTTTGTGATGTGTGTTTCTAAAATATCTTTGTGTGTGTGTGTGTGTGTGTATGAACATCTCTGTATGTGTTTACAAAAGACTGTTAAATATGTCTGTATGAAGATCTGTATATGTGTATGCGCGTGTGTGTATGTATGTGTGTGTACATGGTTAGTTTTTATTTAAGTACAATAACTAGATCGACTACTTGATTCAGAAATGGACAAATTACTGCTAGATCAACTACCTGATTCAGAAATGGACAAATTACTACTAGATCAACTACTTGATTCAGAAATGGACAAATTACTACTAGATCAACTACTTGATTCAGAAATGGACAAATTACTACTAGATCAACTACTTGATTCAGAAATGGACAATTACTAAACTAGTATCAACTACTTGATTCAGAAATGGACAATTACTGCTATATCAACTACTTGATTCAGAAATGGAAATTACGCTAGATCAACTACTTGAAACAGAAATGGAGAAATTACTGCTAGATCAACTACTTGAAACAGAAATGGACAAATTGCTGAGACTTCAAGACATAATTCAGTGTTAGTGAACCAGACTTTAGGTAAGACAATTCTCCACCTTCAAGTTCTAGTCCATGTGACAGGCTGTATCACTTCAACCTAGCAGAGAGTAGACATTAAAATGGAAGTCAAACCATGCCCAACACTACGATTCTGAAAAACGAATGTATCTGATAGCTGAGGAACGGCTCAGATATTGTAGCAAGCTGCGACAAAGCACACATTTATAATACTCGCTTTTTAAGAAATAGAACCAAAAAATGAAGAAAATAATTGATAGACAAGAGATGGAACAAAAAGAATTGCACACCTTGAGAAAGTTGAGAAGTAAGCAGACGATAACAGTCTAAGAACAACTGTTCGCATGCCGCATACATTTTTTCATCTAGACCTCTGCAATAGTTCCAGTAGTGTCCACTCTTACAACTGTCTTCCTTACTTACATCCAAGCACCATCTTGATAAGCTTTCCTATCTTGTTTAACCTACAGCACACAAACGGATTCCCTTCTCCTAACTCACACGCAACTCTGAAACTGTGTCAGAAGTTTGGCCTGAAGCTACCGAAAATAAACACGCATCAAACGGAGAAACTCGAGTATATCAATGTATGGTAAACCGAATGTATCAGAATTGGAAGCAGATTTATGGCCAATCCCCATGTCAGTCCAAGACAAGCTATATGGAGATGTACATGGACTCCGGTTAACCGCTAACTACTTTAAAAGTAAACAAATCAATGTCTGAAAACGTTGGAAAAAGAAGAAGAAGAAGGAAGCTTATTTGATCTATCATCATCATCATCAGTGCCGTCTCCACATCGAAGGTTGGCTGCAATGAATCTCCAGCATCCTCTGTCTTTCCTTGGTCACTGCCAGACTGTAACCTGTCCATTTCTAAAGTTTCCTCCATTATCTCTCGGTCTTCCTCTGCCTTCTCCTCAACTTTCCTCTAGTAAATGTTTTATCATGGTGTCATGCCTCTTTATGTGCCCAAAATACTTTACTTGTCTGAATTGATCTATACACTTTAGACACTGTTCTTATTCAGCATTTGATACACTTCTCTCTGACTCTTTACTTTCATTTTGACCCTCTCTCCTTCACTCGTCTTTCTGATTAACTCTCATTTTTACACTTCTCTCTCTCTCTCTTGGTGTGTGGTGTGTGTGTGTGTGTGTGTGTGATTCATTACATTTGACAGTCTCTTTCATTCAGTTTTCACTTTCTCTCAATCTTTATCAGTGAATCTCACTCATCTCTACTTTCTGCTAGAACCACTTCAATGAGTGGGAGTTGTGGTTCGAACATGTTGAATGTTTTTGTTTGTACGAGAGTGTTCAAATATGATGGGATACCGACTTCGTGATCAAATCTGTCAGGGTTGCAAGTGAAAAAGTTGTCTGTGTTCAACACCTTAAAGAGGGTTTTAAAGTTGTCTGTGTTAGAACACCTTAAAGAGAGTTTTAAAGTTGTCTGTGTTCAACACCTTAAAGAGAGTTTTAAAGTTGTCTGTGTTAGAACACCTTAAAGAGGGTTTTAAAGCCGAAGGATTGACTTCATTGCACCGGGTTTTACCCCATATGGTTCGGATCCTGTCCGCAGAAATGGCACGCCTTCTGCCGAGAGTATTGCACAAAACACGAACTCCGTAGCTTCGACAACAATCCTAAGGGGTCTGGAAAAATTCGCGAACAGAACGCGCATTCCGGATTTGAACCACGACCTTTGAATGGCAAAGCAAGGACTTAACTATTTAGCCACAGAGATCGACACCTTGTAAATTTATTGATTTGTTGATTGATTTAGTACAATCATCATTTGCACTCCAGGAAATTACTATACGTACTCCAATATTTTTTTTACGCAGCAAGATCTCAGTGGCAGTACATGAACTCCGTAGCACCGGTGTTGATGAAGTCCTGTGGTGTAATGATGTTAATCCGCTGTCTTTAAACGCCTTTTCTTTTCTAAAAAATTTTTTTTTTTAAATTATTCGGTATTCCATAAGTTTCACCACCGAATGAAAGATCTCTCGCACGTGATAACGTTGTATGTATACAATGTGATCTCCCATGATATCTCCGCATGCGTAGAACTGCCCTTTCTACATGTATACAATGCACATAGTTGTAGAGTTTTAGCTGGAGACAACAGTAGCAGTTTCTTTCTTTCTTTAATTTTAAAACTAATTTTTTTAAAAAGGACTAAAACAACAGTAGTAGTAGGCAGTAGTAAACTCCCATTGTGTTGACTTCCTGTCGTAATGTGTACAGCACACTTCCTGTGTGAGCACTCGATTGAATGTTGAAATAGGTATAGGATTTCATAACCGCACGGGAGCCCGTTATATTTTTCAAGACATTATAACTTGCTGGTACATTCTGTCCTACCATCACGATAATAACTGCATTTAGACAGGACATGTTCACTGTACAAAGCGTTACTTTATAAAACTCTGTAAAGCTACCTTTGTTCCTGATGTTAGCTTGCAGCTTAGCGTGTGTGGTTGCACAGTTTTCCTCCCTACAACTTCGCGAGTTGTATAGCCTGGACTTCTGATGTGATAAATTCTGTTAGTTCTGTGTTGAGACTGGATATAGATTGTGCTAATAAAGATATTTGTGTAGAATATAATAATCGTTCTTCAAGATAGTTGTAAGTTATTTTGAACAGAGAATTCATTGTTATTGAAAGTTTCAGACAACTAGTGTTTTAGTAGTGTTGTAATTCTGGAGTATTGTGAAGTCTTCATCTGAAGGAATCATGAGAACCGTTAACTTGCTTAATTCTTGAAACTGCACGTGTTTTTTTTCTATCGAGGTCAGGAACTGTCTGTGGAGAGACAGTTTGAGAATAAGGTAAAAACTGAATTGTTTGTGTGCGCGTGCGTGTGAACACGTTTAGTTTCTTGTTTCTCGCAAAACTCAAGTGTTTCTAACATTTAAGCCTTTTTTTTTGTTTCTCATTATTGTATAGTTTCAGCGCTTAGACAGAGAGAGCTAATGGTGCGACTGAACAACTTCTGTAAATCGTGTCTTAAATAGATCGTCTACGCCAGCCGGCACGGCACCTGGTGATGATAATGTCTTAAATATATTTATACGTTGAATAACCGACAACGTGCAAAACTGACTTCCATCATGGGCATGATCAGCAGTAGACGACTAAGATGGTTGGGACATGTGAGAAGAATGGAAACTTGCCGCATACCAAAACAAATGTTGTTCTGTGAACTTTCGGAGGAAGAGGCACCAGGGCAGACCACTGCTCAGATATAAAGATGTCTGCAAAGCCTCAACGAAAAACTTTTCTATAGATCCCAGCACATGTGAGGGACTAGCTGATGACAGAGTTGTGTGGAAAGTCAAATTACGAAAAGGCGCAGAGTCTTTTGAGAAGAGACTTATATACGAGCTGAACGACAAGAGAGAAAAGCGAAAACTGAGAAGTTGTCATAGTAAAACACTTGCCTATTGACCGTCTGTAAAGTTGTCACAGTAAAACACTTACCAATTGACTGTCTGTAAAGTTGTCACAGTAAAACACTTACCAATTGACTGTCTGTAAAGTTGTCACAGTAAAACACTTACCAATTGACTGTCTGTAAAGTTGTCACAGTAAAACACTTACCAATTGACTGTCTGTAAAGTTGTCACAGTAAAACACTTACCAATTGACTGTCTGTAAAGTTGTCACAGTAAAACACTTACCTATTGACTGTCTGTAAAGTTGTCACAGTAAAACACTTACCTATTGACTGTCTGTAAAGTTGTCACAGTAAAACACTTACCTATTGACTGTCTGTAAAGTTGTCACAGTAAAACACTTACCTATTGACTGTCTGTAAAGTTATCACAGTAAAACACTTACCTATTGACTGTCTGTAAAGTTATCACAGTAAAACACTTACCTATTGACTGTCTGTAAAGTTATCACAGTAAAACACTTACCTATTGACTGTCTGTAAAGTTATCACAGTAAAACACTTACCTATTGACTGTCTGTAAAGTTATCACAGTAAAACACTTACCTATTGACTGTCTGTAAAGTTATCACAGTAAAACACTTACCTATTGACTGTCTGTAAAGTTGTCACAGTAAAACACTTACCAATTGACTGTCTGTAAAGTTGTCACAGTAAAACACTTACCTATTGACCGTCTGTAAAGTTGTCACAGTAAAACACTTACCTATTGACTGTCTGTAAAGTTGTCACAGTAAAACACTTACCTATTGACCGTCTGTAAAGTTGTCACAGTAAAACACTTACCTATTGACTGTCTGTAAAGTTGTCACAGTAAAACACTTACCTATTGACTGTCTGTAAAGTTGTCACAGTAAAACACTTACCAATTGACTGTCTGTAAAGTTGTCACAGTAAATCACTTACCTATTGACTGTCTGTAAAGTTGTCACAGTAAAACACTTACCAATTGACTGTCTGTAAAGTTGTCACAGTAAAACACTTACCTATTGACTGTCTGTAAAGTTGTCACAGTAAAACACTTACCAATTGACTGTCTGTAAAGTTGTCACAGTAAAACACTTACCTATTGACTGTCTGTAAAGTTGTCACAGTAAAACACTTACCTATTGACTGTCTGTAAAGATGAAAAAGGTCATATACGTTGAATAGGTAGAAGTCTTGCTTAGTCAAGTGTTTTGCTCACCTGTCTCGTATGTCAAAGTGCTCTATGCACACCTGAATTTCATTCCAAAATATAATTTACTCGTTCTCCTTGAGATACCTTGTTCTTTCTGTCTGTATACACGTGTAGTTATTGTTCTCATTAGTTTATTGTGTGTTGGTAGCAGTAATGCTAGAAGTTGTAGTAGTAGCGGCAGTTGTTGTTGCTGTTGTTGTTATAGTTGTAGTCTGAGCCTTTCCCGTCCTGAATGGAGTCAAACAAGGCTCTGTGATTGCACCAACTTGTTTAGCATTATGTTTTCTGCCATGCTGACAGATGCATTCAGAGATGGAGACATAGGTGTGGACATCAAGTATCGTACAGATGGAAATCTCTTCAACCCAAGGAGACTTCAAGCAAAAACAAAAGTAAAGTCTGATACCATCAGAGATCTCTTATATGCTGACGACTGCGCTCTCAATGCCAACACTGAGGCAGATCTCCAGACTAGCATGAACAGATTCTCACAAGCCTGTTCCAACTTCGGGCTTACTATCAATACAGAGAAATATGAAGTCATGTACCAGCCAGCTCCTGGTAAAGTATATGCCGAACCAAATATTACAAGCGGCAAGAAACTGAAAGTAGTGGACAGATTTACTTATCTTGGAAGCACACTGTCCCAAAATGTCACCATAGATGATGAAATAAATATCAGAATCTCTAAAGCTAGGAGCACCTTTGGCAGACTACATAAAAATGTCTGGCACAGATGTGGTATTGGCCAAGTCACAAAACTTGGCCTTCTTCACGCATGCGAAACTTGTACTGTATATCAGCGACACGCAAGGAAGTTAAACCCCTTTCACACAGTCTGCCTTAGGAAAATAATGAACATCAAATGGCAGGATATGATCCCAGACACAGAGGTTCTAAAAAGAGCTGCTCTCCCAAGCATCTATACAATCTTGATGCAGTCCCAGGCACGATGGACAGGACATGTGGCTCGAACGCCGGGTTGCAGAATACCCAAACGACTCTTTTGTGGTGAGCTGCATAGCGGTAAAATCTCACAGGATAGTCAGAAAAAGCGATTCACACTCAAGAACTCGATGAAATCCTTTGACATAGATGTCAACAACTGGGAGAATGTTGCTCAAGACAGATCAGCCTGGCGCACACTTCTTCGACACTGTTTTTTGGGCCTGCGAGGCAGGTAGAACAGCACGGATGGAACAAAAACGTCAAAATAGAAAGGCAGTAAAACTTCCCACAAGTGCAAGTATACATTGCCTACATTGTGCAAGAACATTTCAAGCCCTCATCGGGCTCACTATAGTCCGTTCAACAACTCATGCCCACAGTCCAATGCGAAATGTAGTAAAACCATCAGTTCCACAGTAGTGAAACTTTGCACCCAATCTTATAATTATACCGACGCAAGTGTCTGATGGAAGAAATTGCTATAGAAACCTGGATTTTGTAATATAACGGTTTCCTTTGATGTTGGCGGCATATTTGGCTAGTCTGAATCGAAATTTTAGTTTTTAAAGTAAACGCACAAATATGACATTTGATGACAAGTCTCATGCAAAGGCGTATCATCTCAGCTTATACATGGGGCCAATGTTGATACTTGCTATACAGTCATGAAATAAACAAGAAATGTAGACATCGTTTTATTGTTTTTAAATAATTTACATTAACAGTTAAAGTTAGCTGCCATGTCATAATGCCATCCCCCTTTCCTGTCCCCCTTTGCCTAGTTTCGTCACACTGTTACCGGGTTGTTGCCTAGTGTCGTCACACTGTTACCGGGTTGTTGCCCAGTGTCGTGGTTTTATGTTTTTGTCTACTCTGCTCCAGTGGCTTGTGTGATAGTTACGTTTGCTTTTTAAAAGGAAACATATGCCATCTAACCATATTTTTCGTGTTCTTTCTCTCGCCTTTTATCCGGATGTTCTGTTGCAGTAGACTCTATATACCGCGGAGTTTGGTTGCATTCTTATTAAGTGGCAGAGCCACTTCATTCTTTATTTCTCAATGTAATTCAAGCAAGATTCTATCCCAACTTTCTTTCTTATGCTGATGTTGGTGACTGGTCTTTTCTGGTGTTGTTGTTAACTTTTCGTAGGCATCGTTTTTCACATGTAGTTATTTTCTTAATGAAGATTAAAATGCTATAAATGAAAATTGGATAAGAATAAAAATCCAACACTCCAGCAAGTTTATATAAAACAGCTGCTGACAAATAATCAAGTTGTGGGAGGACACACAAAAAAAACAATTTACTTCCTGAATTATATTGAAATCTGTGAGCAGTACTGGCACTTAATTACACAATTTATAAATAGAATAAAATATGACATTGAGATATAAATAGAATTGAACATAGGTATGGGTGAAGGTCACCTTTGTTCATATTCCGTAGTTATCATCTCAGCATCTAGTTGCGTGCTGAAGATAAATGAAATATTTACTTGCATGAATGAAAATGAAAAATGTTTCGTAGACTTTGCAGACCGTAGTTTATGAAAGTTCTGCCGCTTCTGTCTTGTCTAAATCCAAGTGTGCAGAATGTAGGAAGGTCAATTTCTTTCCTCATTATGGAATTTCATGTTCTGGAAATGAACTCGTAACCCTTTTTGTGTCCGATTTGACAAGTGAGTACACCTAGCGTTGAGATGATCCGATTTGAAAAGTTAGTACACCTAGCGCTGAGATAATCCGATTTGAAAAGTGAGTACACTTAGCGTTGAGATAATCTGATTTGACAAGTGAGTACACTTAGCGTTGAGATAATCCTTTTCAAACACGTGTATTTGAATAGTAGTAGAATTTTAAAACACTTTTTTGTCCTATTGCTTTCTATGAGTTTAGGTGTAGTAATTACCCATAATATGGCACTTCTAACTGATTTTTGCTTGAAGACTTGTTTGCCTTACCACCAATGTCCCTCGCATCAGACGAGCTTCACTCCGACTTCAGGGGTACTTGTAATTTAGATCACCAAGTAAAGGATCAGGGTCTCCTGTAATTCAACTGCGCACCTTGTGCACACTGAGAGTTTTTGTCCCACATTAGTCTCAAATCCTGGAGTTTCCACGGCACGTGGGCATTAGCGCGGCGTTATCAACTTTGCTATCGACGATTACTTTCTCCTGTTACTTTATCTTTCGATATATATTATACACACACTTTCTTTATTTTGTTGGGTTTTTTTGTCGTCCTTCTCTTCTTCTTCTTCTTCTTCTTCTTGGAGTGCTCCATAGCGACCACTTGTTAAACCACACTTTGTGATTTGTATCTGATCTGAGCCTAAGAGCGATGTACGTTGTACCAGTTATGCGCCTACAAGTAAACCAGCACATCCGATTTCTGCGACACTTTTTATTTACTATGATAGATTCCTTAGGCCCCTACCTCAGTCGCCTCTTACGACATGCCTTGAAGGTCGCAGTGTTACTATTCTTTGCTCCTTGCGAGCCCCAGCAACATACGGGCATGTTATCCTCTGCAGTTACACGTCTTTCATTATCTCTCTCTTATTTTGTTTTTGTTTCTTCATTAGCGAAAATATGTCTGTAGATTTATGCTGAGCACATTCATTCCACTTCCTTGACCCTGACCTTGATAGCAGGATACCTGGCCCCTAAAACGTAGAGGAAACATTACATCAGCCATTAGTTTATCAGGTGGAGTGAGTTTGGTAGATAATGTTCGAAAATCTGGCACATAAACGGTTTGAGAGTAAAACACTTTCTTCACTTTCATATAGAATAAATGTTATACATTCAGATATATGTAAAACACAATTCAGATATATGTAAAACACAATTCAGATATATGTAAAACACAATTCAGATATATGTAAAACACAATTCAGATATATGTAAAACACAATTCAGATATATGAATAACCGTAGGACATACATTCAGATATATGTAAAACACACTATGATTGAATTCACTACCAATGACACTGCAAAAACGAATACTCCAGTGCTTTATTGATCTAATACTTCTGTATTGCAGCGAATCATGGACAATGAATAAACAATTAATACGATCATTGGAAGCCACAGAGATGTGGTTTTATAGAAGAATGTTGAGAATTCCATGGACAGCAAAGAAAACAAATGAGGTTTTTACTCAGGCCTACACACAAAGAAACCTTATCAAAAGAATAAGAATCCAGCAAACAAGGTTCTTCGGCATATAATGCGAAAAGAAGGTTTAGAACATTTGGTGAAAACAGATAAAATTCAGGGAAGGAGAGATCGTGGAAGACAGAGGGAGAAGATGTTGGATGGCCTGACATCATGGTTCGACTCAAGATCGATATCAGAACTGATTACATTAACCAAGCAGAGAGCGTTGTAGAGAGACATGATCGCCTACGCTGCCAGGGCATGATACTTGAGTTCATTAAGATATAACTTGGATTCCACGAAAGGAATTAATTCTTATTTTGTCATTTTTGTTGGTCTACCTACAATCTATAACTCCAACCTTCACCTGCACCTAAACCTGAGCAGGATCTACGAGTTACCTGAACTTCTGTAACACATTATTTATGTTCCAACCTATTATCTTTATGAATCATCAGTCTACCGTACCGTATACGCCATTAAGCCTGGCCTGGCCTGGTCTGTTCTGTGAAATATGAAGTTATTTTCTTCAACTCGGCTAGAACAATAATACCAACTCACCTGCATGTTAAGATTATATGTATTGTTGAAACCATTACTGTATTGTCACTCATTACATACAGCCGTGTGTGTCTGATGGGAACAAAATATAGCATCTTTACACCTGCATACTTACCTATTTACCTGTCTGCATATTTATCTGTCTGTGTGCACAATTACCTGTCTATCTGTATATGTACCTGTCTATCTGTATATGTACCTGTCTATCTGTATATGTACCTGTCTATACCTGTCATATTTTACCTGTCTACTCTGCATATTGCCTGTCTATCTGCATATGTACGTACTGTTATCTGCATCCCTACCTGTACTTACTATTTCCTGTCTACTGCTACTACCTGTACCTTGTCTATTTTACATTATCTACCTGTCTATACTGCATATACCTACCTCTTCCCCCTACCGTCTATTATCTGTCTATCTGCATCCTACCTGTGTACTTACTCCTATTACCTGTCTATCTCATACTTACCTAACTCTACCTACCGGTCTATCTAACTACCTGTCTATCTACCTACCTGTCTATCTACCTAATCACCTACCGGTATTCCACCTACCTGTCTATCTACCTACCGGTCTATCTAACTACCTGTCTATCTAACTACCTGTCTATCTACCTACTTGCCTATCTACCTACCTGTCTATCTAACTACCTGTCTATCTACCTACCTGTCTATCTACCTACCTGTCTATCTAACTACCTGTCTATCTACCTACCTGTCTATCTCCTACCGTCACCTATCAGTCTATCTACCTACGGTCATCTACTACTCTGTCTATCTACCTACCAGTCTATCTACTACCTGCTATCTACTATCGTTATCTAACCTACTTACCTGTCTATCACTATTTACTATACTATCGTATTCTATTACCTTGGTTGTATTAATTACGGTTTCAACTTCCCCGTGGTCTAGGCTCCTATCAGTGTCTACTCTGCCGGTCATCTGCCACCGGCTCATCTGCCACCAGTCTATCCACCTACCTGCCATCTACCTATCTCTAGCCTACTTACTGTTATCTCACATTTCTATGCTATCGTATTCTATTTACCTTTGGGATTGTAGTAATTAATGATGATTTCAACAAAATATCACCCGTGGTGCCGGGGCCCGTGTTGCCAGGGCCCGTGTTGCCAGGACCCGTATTGCCGGGGCCCGTGGTGCCAGGCCCGTGTTGCCGGGGCCCGCAAGGAAAACAAAGAATTGGAACACTGCGCCCTATACGGCATGTCGTAAGAGGCGACTACTGTAGGAATCCGCCTGTGTGCCTGGGCTCGTAAGGGGAGGAAATATTATGCAGCAATGTCTACCTGCCAGGCATGTCGTAAGAGGCGACTAAGGAGGGCCCAAAGATCTGTCTTAAGATACTGTTTATAAAAGTCTGTAATAATGTTTCATCTTGTTTTGTTGTGCTTCAGGTCATATAGAACAATTGTTCTTATTATAGTTTTGTATCTTATGATCTTCTGTGTCTTACAGAACAAACACTTTGATACACTTGCATGTATATTCTAGCACAAAGTATACAGTTGTATATATATATATATAGGAGAGAGAAATATAACGTATATATATATATATATATATATATATATAGGGAGAGAGAGAGAACTAAACGTATATATATATTTAAAGTGTTCAAAACCGTAGGACTGACTTCAGGGTACCGTGTTTTATCCCATATGGCTCGGTCGATCTCAGCAGAAATGACGCGTCACCTGCCGAGAACTTTGCACAAAGCACGAACTACATAGCCTCGGCAGCAATCATAGGTGTCTCTCGAGAAAAAGATGCACCAGTAAACTGGAAGTCGAGTCGCTGTCTGGATTCAAACCCGCGACATCTATGTAACACAATGTCGACGATTTCATCACTTAGCCACCGAGATCATCCCTCCCCTTCCCCCTACATATATAGTCTATGTTTATTAGTAGAGAAAGATTTACAAGAGAGAGAAAGAAAGAGTTAGAGAGAAAGAAAGAGATAGAGAGAGAGAGAGAGAGAGAAGATTGAGGGGGAAATAAGATTGAGCTTTGAGACATTCCATTTGTTAGCACAACTTGTATTTTTGTTTGTTAATGAACGATTTAGAGATAGAGTTAGAGAGATAGAGAGAGTTAGAGATAGAGTTAGAGAGATAGAGAGATAGAGAGAGTTAGAGATAGAGTTAGAGAGATAGTTAGAGAGAGAGAGAGTTAGAGATAGAGAGAGTTAGAGATAGAGAGAGTTAGAGATAGAGAGAGTTAGAGAGTTAGAGATAGAGTTAGAGATAGAGTTAGAGAGAGAGAGTTAGAGAGAGTTAGAGATAGAGTGAGAGAGATAGAGTTAGAGATAGAGTTAGAGAGAGAGTTAGAGAGAGAGAATTAGAGAGAGAGAATTAGAGAGAGAGAATTAGAGAGAGAGTTGGAGAGAGAGTGAGAGAGAGAGTTGGAGAGAGAGTTGGAGAGAGAGAGTGAGAGAGAGAGAGTTAGAGAGAGAGAGAGAGTTAGAGAGAGAGATAGTTAAAGAGAGAGTTAGAGAGAGAGTTAGAGAGAGAGAGTTAGAGAGAGAGTTAGAGAGAGAGAGATAGAGAGAGTTAGAGAGAGAGAGTTAGAGAGTTAGTGAGAGAGAGAGTTAGAGAGAGAGAGAGAGAGTTAGAGAGAGAGAGAGAGAGAGAGAGATAGTTAAAGAGAGAGTTAGAGAGTTAGAGAGAGAGTTAGAGAGAATTAGAGAGAGAGAGAGTTGGAGAGAGAGTGAGAGAGAGAGTTGGAGAGAGAGTTGGAGAGAGAGTTGGAGAGAGATTTGGAGAGAGAGTTGGAGAGGGAGTTGGAGAGAGAGTTGGAGAGAGAGTTGGAGAGAGAGTTGGAGAGTTGGAGAGAGAGTTGGAGAGAGAGTTGGAGAGAGATTTGGAGAGAGAGTTGGAGAGGGAGTTGGAGAGAGTTGGAGAGAGTAGAGAGAGTTAGAGAGAGAGAGAGTTAGAGAGAGAGAGTTAGAGAGAGAGAGTTAGAGAGAGAGAGAGTTAGAGAGAGAGAGAGAGTTAGAGAGAGAGTTAGAGTTAGAGAGTTAGAGTTAGAGAGAGAGAGTTAGAGAGAGAGAGAGAGAGTTAGAGAGAGAGAGAGTTAGAGAGAGAGTTAGAGAGAGAGAGTTAGAGAGAGAGTTAGAGAGGAGAAGTTAGAGAGAGAGAGAGGTTAAAGAGGAGAGAGAGTTAGAGAGAGAGAGTTAGAGAGAGAGGGAGAGAGAGAGAGGTAGAGAGAGAGAGTTAGAGAGAGAGTTAGAGAGAGAGAGTTAGAGAGAGAGAGAGTTAGAGAGAGAGTTAGAGAGAGAGGAGAGTTAGAGTGAGAGAGAGTGAGAGAGAGAGAGTATGAGAGAGAGAGTTAGAGAGAGAGAGTTAAGAGAGAGGAGTTAGAGGAGATGAGAGAATTAGAGTAGAGAGAGTAGTTAAAGAGAGAGTTAGAGAGAAGTAGAGAGTTAGAGAGAGAGTTAAGAAGTAGAGTAGAAGTTAGATAGAGAGGTTAGAGTATAGAAGAAAAGATGAAGATTAAGAAGATGAAGAAGATGAGTATGAGAGGATTGATGACATTCTATTTATTAGTACAACTTGTATTTCCGTTTAATAAAAGAATCACCATGGAAGTAGAGGAACAGAATAGCATCGTGGAGTACAATGCACCAGCACCTCAACCAGTTGGTATTTATGGTTGGAGAAAACGATGTCTGTATGCCTTTGTCCTGTCTCTGATGGCTGTTGTCATTATCAACATCTCACTGACAGTCTGGATTCTGCGAGTGTTGGACTTTTCTTTGGTTAGTAAGTGTTTCTGTATTTCAATAAGTATTTATGTATTCAGTAAATGGTTATGTAAGCGTTGCAAGATAGGCATTGTTTTGGAACCCGCAAGGAAAGAGGATTAGGGGAAGGGCTAGAAATACCTGGAGAAGAGAGCTGGAGATTGATATTGAAAAGGAATATACAAGACGTGGAAAGAGGTGGAAGAAGTTTGTTGAATACCTGTGCTCCGTTACAAGTTCAAAGTTGAAGAAGACAAATATTTATATATTCAATAAATGTTTATATGCTCAGTAAATATTAATGTATTCAGTCTTTGCCTTGCGCTCAGAAGGTCGTGGATTCGAATCCAGGCAAGCAGTTTTTATCTAGAGTGCATTTTAGAGTACAGTTTTTAGATCCCCTCCTCAGGATTGTTGCAGGAGCTACAGAGTTCGTACTTATGCAATACCCTTGGAAAGTGGTATGCTATTTCTGCAGAGAGGGACCGAGCCTTATGGGGTAAAATCAGGTCCAGTGAAGTGAATTCTTTGTCTTTAGACACTTTTTTAATGTAGTTATATTATATTTTAGTCTTCTTCTTCTGCTTATCTTATTATATTTTAGTCTAAATGGCAAATTTCAGAAACTATAAATTATAACTATAAATTATAACTATAAATTATAACTATAAATTATAACTATAAATTATAACTATAAATTATGTATATTTTTGGACTTGTATATGTCCATACATATTCCTCTCATACTGCTAAACGTTACATAGTGCCTGCAAGTAATTTCTCCATATTGCTCTATCCTGGGCAACTCACTCAATCTCTTCCATGAAATTGACCAGATATTTCTCTGATTCCATAGCTTCTCCTGAATTTGTATCATTTTAATGTTCATTAAGCTGTGACTAGGTGGTGGTCACTACCAACATCTGCACCTCTCTTGACTACAACATCTAGCAGCGAGCGTCTCCAGGGTCCATTGATCATTATATGGTCTATTTGGTTTTTATCTCTGCCATTAGGGGAATACCATGTTAATTTGTGGATATCTAAATGTTGAAATAGGGTTCCTCCTATAACGAGATTGTTCATGCTGCAGAAGTTTACTAAACGTTCCCATTTTCGTTCATCATACCACATCCATATTTTCCCATAGTTCTATACCTATGCGTGTTGTCTTGTCCGACCTTCGCATTTAGATCTCCCATTACAATGATAACATCATGGGATGGTGACTTGTCTAATTCTGCTTGTAGGTTTTCGTAGTACGAGTCTTTCTTTGTATCTTCGCTATCATTAGTTGGCGCATAGCATTGTAGGATTGTGATGTTTGTATGCTTCCCCTTTAGTCTGATCTTAATCAAGCGGCTGCTGATAGGTTTCCATTCTAACAGACACTTTTCCACGCCCTTTCTTAGGATTACTGCTACTCCTTCATGGTGTAGGTCATCGTCTCGTCCAGAAAAAGGACTGTTTCACCTGTTGCAGTGGTACTTCTTCCATTTCCTGTCCATCTGCTCTCCTAACCCCTAGGATATGTAGATTATATCTTCTCATTTCTGCTGTTATTTGTGATAGTTTTCCGGTTTCGTACATTGTTCTTACATTCCAGCATCCAATTCTGGTCTTGGTTTTGGCATTCAGGACTTCCGTCCTCATGAAAGTAGCTTCCTTTCGGCTTTCACCACTTCCAGTCATGTGAGTCAATGACTCTGGTAGCCCTTCATGCCCGTAGATAGGTTGTATGTTTGTTGTTGTTTCCTTAACTTTAATTTTTTTAAAAGGATGGGATAGTTAGTCCCAAGCCCAACCCCCAACCTGGAGGACCAGGAGACCATGCTTCGTCTGTCCCTCTTCAGTGACCTTTCCGGCTTGGGTAACCCTTCCGGGAACATAAGTTCCCGCCGTCATAGCTCACTGTATCATTGTAGCACGCAAGCCTCCCCACCACTACAAGGTAATGGCCTCATGGGGAGGTAATGTCAAACAGCTTATGTCAAACTTAAACTAAGAAAACAGGACAACAGAAAAACTTCCAAAAGAGGTTCGATGTGGATAGACTAAAAGACACGGAAGTAAGGGATAAGTTTATAATGCAGATAAAGAACAGATTCCAAGCCCTAGAAAGTAATGAAACTACGGATGAAACTGACAACATAGATAGAACATGGGACAACATAGCATCTATATATAGCAAGAGCAGTGAAACATGTCTAGGGTACCGCACAAAGAAAAGAAAAGAATGGATAACACCAACAACATGGAAAATAATAGACAGCCGAAGAATATTAAAAGAAATTGTTAGAAGCAAAGTCCGAAAGACTGAAAGCAAGATACCAAGAACAGTACAAAAGCGCAAGTAAAGAAATCAAACGGGCTGTGAGAGCCGACAAAAGAATGTGTGTTGAAGACCTGGCAGTACAGGCAGAAGAAGCAGCAAAAAGTGTGATCAGGGAACAGTGTACAAAATTACAAAGCTAATAAGCGGAAAACATTACAGAAGATCAAATACTCTCATAAAGGATAAGAATGGAATACTATTGACAACGGAAAAGGAACAAGAAATACGATGGACAGAGCATTTTAAAGAATTGCTAAACAGACCACCTCCAACGGTAGTAGCAGACATACAAGAACCAACAGAGGAGTTACAAATTGGCATTGAAACACCCAGCCAGGATGAGATCATTACAGCAATTAAATCTCTTAAGAATAACAAGGCACCAGGGAATGATAACTTAAACGCAGAACTATTCAAAATAGACCCAGAACTTGCAGCTAATATATTGCAACCCTTGTTTACTACTATATGGAATGCCCAAATAATACCTGATGCATGGAACAGAGGAGTCATCATCAAGATACCCAAAAGGGCTCCCTTGCCGATTGTAATAATTGGCGTGGAATAACACTGCTTTCTGTCCCAAGTAAAATCTTAAGCAAAATCATCGTACAACGTATTACTGACGCTGTGGATAAGAAACTGAGAAAGGAACAAGCAGGATTTCGCAGAGGACGGAGCTGTATAGGCCAAATATTTGCTCTTAGAAATATCATAGAACAATGCACAGAATGGCAAAGCAAACTCTATATCAACTTTGTAGATTTTGAAAAGGCTTTTGACAGCATACACCGCGAAAGTCTATGGCGTATCTTAAGATGGTATGGAATCCCACTGTGTTTTATAAATATTATAAAAAGCTGCTACAGCAAGTTTGCATGCAGTGTTGAAACTTCAGAACTAAAGTTTGAAGTAAAAACAGGCGTGCGACAAGGATGTGTTATGTCAGCCCTATTATTCAACACTGTCATAGATTGGGTGATGCGTAAAACAACGGAAGATAAGGCAAGAGGTATTAGATGGACGCTCACAACCACTCTGGAAGACCTAGATTTTGCAGATGACATCGCACTCCTATCTCATACACATAGAGATATCCAGGAAAAGACCTGCCGCCTTAACCAATATAGTGAGATGGTTGGGCTGAAAATAAATCAGAAGAAAACTGAAGTAATGACTCTGAACATAGCAACCCCAGCACCAGTCAAACTAGAAGGTAAAACCTCCGAGATACAACCGCTTTCACATACCTTGGAAGTGTTATTAGCAATGAAGGAGGCGCTGGATCTGACATTAAAAACAGACTGAGTAAAGCACGCAGTGCATTCATGACCCTTCAGACCGCCTGGAAATCTGCCCAATACAGCATCAGAACCAAGACTAGTATCTATAACAGCTGTGTGCTGTCAACTTTGCTGTACGGATCGGAATGCTGGAGAATGACAGAACAGGATATGTCCAGACTCTCCGCCTTTCATACAACTTGTCTGCGAAAATCTTACGCGTGTACTGGCCGACTACTATCTCGAATCAAGAATTGCTTGCACGATGCCAACAAGAGAATATGGGCACTATCATCCGAAGACGACGCTGGAGATGGATTGGACATGTGATGCGCATGGAGACTGGCTCCGACACGAAAACTGCACTGAGATGGACTCCAGAGGGTAGGCGAAAGCGTGGAAGACCAAAGACAACCTGGAGGAGAACGATAGAGCAAGAGCTGAAGGAAATGAATCATAGCTGGAACACAATACAGAGGAAGGCCATGAACAGGGAAGAATGGTGTACGTTTGTTGTTGCCCTAAACGCCAGGGGCGTAACAGGCTAAAGAGAATGTTCATTATTTTTCACTAACTTCTATTTTCAAGTACATTCACTTTCTATATCTTTTCCGTCATTTTCCAACTCTTGCTGGCATATGTTAGGATTGATACAACTCTTGCTGGCATATGTTAGGATTGATACAACTCTTGCTGGCATATGTTAGGATTGATACAACTCTTGCTGGCATATGTTAGGATTGATACAACTCTTGCTGGCATATGTTAGGATTGATACAACTCTCGCTGGCATATGTTAGGATTGATACAACTCTGGCTGACATATGTTAGGATTGATACAAGTCTCAGTGGCTTATGTTAGGATTGATACAACATTTGAATTGAAAATTCGTAATATAGTTTTAAAACTATATAACTTGCAGTTTCATATTTTATTTAGATTTTTAAAATCTGATGTTGCTTTGACAATTCGTATCATAATTTCTTTTTAACATTTCCTGTGCAATCTATGAACCCTCATGTCTATACCTTTATGAATATAACTATTTATTTCCAATTTCTAATAGGATGGGATGGGTCGTCTGAGGATAGTTCCAAAAGGTTTCATGCTACAAGGAGAGGCAGAATTCTTGAAGTCTGTCTACGTCAACACAGTGAAATCTGAGGAGGTAAGCTGTGGAAGGGGAACAAACTGAATCATTTGTTTAGACTTAGTCTTTATCTGTCTATTGTGTTATGTTTTCTTTCTATTTTGGAGTGGGGAAGGGGTCTGTGAGTGGGATATTCAAGGACGGAGCTGGCTTCACACTCCAAAAGTACTCGGGTTGCATCCAATTTAGAGAGAGTGAGCTATTTTCTAGTGATCCCTTATCTAAATGTAGATGAGTTGAAGAGAGAGAGCAGAGATCCCTTATCTAAATGTAGATGAGTTGAAGAGAGAGCAGTGATCCCTTATCTAAATGTAGATGAGTTGAAGAGAGAGAGAGCAGTGATCCCTTATCTAAATGTAGATGAGTTGAAGAGAGAGAGAGCAGTGTCCCTTATCTAAATGTAGATGAGTTGAAGAGAGAGAGCAGTGATCCCTTATCTAAATGTAGATGAGTTGAAGAGAGAGAGAGCAGTGATCCCTTATCTAAATGTAGATGAGTTGAAGAGAGAGAGAGCAGTGATCCCTTATCTAAATGTAAATGAGTTGAAGAGACAGCAGTGATCCCTTATCTAAATGTAGATGAGTTGAAGAGAGAGCAGTGATCCCTTATCTAAATGTAGATGAGTTGAAGAGAGAGCAGTGAGCCCTTATCTAAATGTAGATGAGTTGAAGAGAGAGAGAGCAGTGATCCCTTATCTAAATGTAGATGAGTTGAAGAGAGAGAGCAGTGATCCCTTATCTAAATGTAGATGAGTTGAAGAGAGAGAGAGCAGTGATCCCTTATCTAAATGTAGATGAGTTGAAGAGAGAGCAGTGATCCCTTATCTAAATGTAGATGAGTTGAAGAGAGAGGTGATCCCTTATCTAAATGTAGATGAGTTGAAGAGAGAGCAGTGATCCCTTATCTAAATGTAGATGAGTTGAAGAGAGAGCAGTGATCCCTTATCTAAATGTAGATGAGTTGAAGAGAGAGAGCAGTGATCCCTTATCTAAATGTAGATGAGTTGAAGAGAGAGAGCAGTGATCCCTTATCTAAATGTAGATGAGTTGAAGAGAGAGAGAGCAGTGATCCCTTATCTAAATGTAGATGAGTTGAAGAGAGAGAGAGCAGTGTCCCTTATCTAAATGTAGATGAGTTGAAGAGAGAGAGCAGAGATCCCTTATCTAAATGTAGATGAGTTGAAGAGAGAGAGAGCAGTGATCCCTTATCTAAATGTAGATGAGTTGAAGAGAGAGAGAGCAGTGATCCCTTATCTAAATGTAAATGAGTTGAAGAGACAGCAGTGATCCCTTATCTAAATGTAGATGAGTTGAAGAGAGAGCAGTGATCCCTTATCTAAATGTAGATGAGTTGAAGAGAGAGCAGTGAGCCCTTATCTAAATGTAGATGAGTTGAAGAGAGAGAGAGCAGTGATCCCTTATCTAAATGTAGATGAGTTGAAGAGAGAGAGCAGTGATCCCTTATCTAAATGTAGATGAGTTGAAGAGAGAGAGAGCAGTGATCCCTTATCTAAATGTAGATGAGTTGAAGAGAGAGCAGTGATCCCTTATCTAAATGTAGATGAGTTGAAGAGAGAGGTGATCCCTTATCTAAATGTAGATGAGTTGAAGAGAGAGCAGTGAGCCCTTATCTAAATGTAGATGAGTTGAAGAGAGAGCAGTGATCCCTTATCTAAATGTAGATGAGTTGAAGAGAGAGAGCAGTGATCCCTTATCTAAATGTAGATGAGTTGAAGAGAGAGAGCAGTGATCCCTTCTCTAAATGTAGATGAGTTGAAGAGAGAGAAAAGAAGTAGCAAAGTTGTTAGTCAACTCACTTCTTAGATGTTCAGTTCAAATGTGAAATCTGTGTTGCTGTATGGCTGGGAAACGTGGCAAGTCACCAAGTTAAATACAAATGTGAAATCTGTGTTGCTGTATGGGTCAGTGGCGAGTCATCAAGTTTAATACAAATGTGAAATCTGTATTGCTGTATGACTCAGTGGCGAGTCACCAAGTTTAATACAAATGTGAAATCTGTGTTGCTGTATGACTCAGTGGCGAGTCATCAAGTTTAATACAAATGTGAAATCTGTATTGCTGTATGACTCAGTGGCGAGTCATCAAGTTTAATACAAATGTGAAATCTGTATTGCTGTATGACTCAGTGGCGAGTCATCAAGTTTAATACAAATGTGAAATCTGTATTGCTGTATGACTCAGTGGCGAGTCATCAAGTTTAATACAAATGTGAAATCTGTATTGCTGTATGACTCAGTGGCGAGTCACCAAGTTTAATACAAATGTGAAATCTGTGTTGCTGTATGGCTCAGAAACGTGGCGAGTCACCAAGTTAAATACAAATAAGATTCAGACCTTTGTCAACAGATGTCTTCCATGGATTCTCAGAATGAGATGATATAACAGAGTTACAAACACAAACCTGTTCATAAGAACAGGACATGAACCCATGATGACCAAGTCAAGAGGAGAAAATGGCAATTGGTTGGGCATACCCTACAGAAGACATAGTAGAGTATTATTAGACAGACACTTGAATGGAACTCTCACGGAAAATAGAAAATAGAATGTCCTAAACAGACATGGAGATGGAGTATTCTTGAGGAACTGAAGTGCGCTTGCCTATCCTGGAAGAACATCAAGAAAACATCCAGAGACCGGGAAAAGTGGCGAACAACAGTTGAGGCGTTGTGCTCCATAAGGAACGGAGAGGGATAAGTCAAGTAAATCACATAAAGTGGTGGAGGGGAGGATGATGGTGGATATGTATTTGAACACTTTTATATATCATCATCATGATCATCATCATCATCATCATCATCATCTAGAATGTCCTGAGCTGAACTTTGCCACCTTCACAAACTTTCGGAATTTCTCTCATAGGCCAGATGTCCTGCCTCTGCAGCTATCATGCTCATACCATCAGTTACGTCTTGAATACATCTTCTCCGTGATATTCCTCTTCTCCTCTTTGCCACTATGCTTCTTCCATAATGGTCTTCTCCAAGCCTTTCTGTCTCTTTATATGTCTAAAATATCTCAATATTCTTATTTGTAGCATCAGCCAGTTTTCTTTGATTTTGAGTTAGTCCTGAATAGATCTATTCGTTCACTTCTCTGTCTATGATCTAAGGAGATAACACTTATATTCAAAAGCACATATATATTATTTCACTGCTTTAATAAATGTCCATGCTTCACACCCATACGTTGCCACTGGAAATATGCATGCTCTTCGTATTCTGATCTTTGTTTTCTTTTTGGTTCCATTCCATTCAGTTTAGTTGTTTAATTTGGTTCATTCCATTCAGTTTAGGTTAATTTTGGTTCCATTCCATTCAGTTTGTTGTTTAATTTTGGTTCCATTCCATTCAGTTTATTGTTTAATTTTGGTTCCATTCCATTCAGTTTAGTTGTTTAATTTTGGTTCCATTCCATTCAGTTTAGTTGTTTAATTTGGTCCATCCATTAGTTTAGTTGTTTAATTTTGGTCCATTCCATTCAGTTTAGTTGTTTAATTTTGGTAAGGCTATGTTTGTTCTTTTTAATTTCTTTCATCCCATTTCCATTTCTTGTTCTGCACTAACAATAATTCATGTATTTTTTTCTTCTCATGAACACAGGGAAAATCTTTGTACCTTCAGTCAAACAAGGCCGTGGAACTGTTGACTACAGACCACAAGAACAAAGTTACCAGTAAAATAGTGGTTGGTGAGTACAGTCAAATAGTGGTTGGTGAGTACAGTAAAATAGTGGTTGGTGAGTACAGAAACATAGTGGTTGGTGAGTACAGTTAAATAGTGGTTGGTGAGTACAGTGAAATAGTGGTTGGTGAGTACAGTCAAATAGTGGTTGGTGAGTACAGTCAAATAGTGGTTGGTGAGTACAGTAACATAGTGGTTGGTGAGTACATTTAAATAGTGGTTGGTGAGTACAGTAAATAGTGGTTGGTGAGTACAGTGAAATAGTGGTTGGTGAGTACAGTGAAATAGTGGTTGGTGAGTACAGTAACATAGTGGTTGGTGAGTACAGTGAAATAGTGGTTGGTGAGTACAGTAAAATAGTGGTTGGTGAGTACAGTAACATAGTGGTTGGTGAGTACAGTAACATAGTGGTTGGTGAGTACAGTGAAATAGTGGTTGGTGAGTACAGTAAAATAGTGGTTGGTGAGTACAGTAACATAGTGGTTGGTGAGTACAGTAAAATAGTGGTTGGTGAGTACAGTGATATAGTGGTTGGTGAGTACAGTAACATAGTGGTTGGTGAGTACAGTCAAATAGTGGTTGGTGAGTACAGTAACATAGTGGTTGGTGAGTACAGTGAAATAGTGGTTGGTGAGTACAGTGAAATAGTGGTTGGTGAGTACAGTGAAATAGTGGTTGGTGAGTACAGTGAAATAGTGGTTGGTGAGTACAGTGAAATAGTGGTGGTGAGTACAGTAACATAGTGGTTGGTGAGTAGTCAAATAGTGGTTGGTGAGTACAGTGAAATAGTGGTTGGTGAGTACAGTCAAATAGTGGTTGGTGAGTACAGTCAAATAGTGGTTGGTGAGTACAGTAAAATAGTGGTTGGTGAGTACAGTAAAATAGTGGTTGGTGAGTACAGTCAAATAGTGGTTGGTGAGTACAGTGATATAGTGGTTGGTGAGTACAGTCAAATAGTGGTTGGTGAGTACAGTGATATAGTGGTTGGTGAGTACAGTCAAATAGTGGTTGGTGAGTACAGTCAAATAGTGGTTGGTGAGTACAGTAACATAGTGGTTGGTGAGTACAGTAACATAGTGGTTGGTGAGTACAGTGAAATAGTGGTTGGTGAGTACAGTGAAATAGTGGTTGGTGAGTACAGTGAAATAGTGGTTGGTGAGTACAGTGAAATAGTGGTTGGTGAGTACAGTGAAATAGTGGTGGTGAGTACAGTAACATAGTGGTTGGTGAGTAGTCAAATAGTGGTTGGTGAGTACAGTGAAATAGTGGTTGGTGAGTACAGTCAAATAGTGGTTGGTGAGTACAGTCAAATAGTGGTTGGTGAGTACAGTAAAATAGTGGTTGGTGAGTACAGTAAAATAGTGGTTGGTGAGTACAGTCAAATAGTGGTTGGTGAGTACAGTGATATAGTGGTTGGTGAGTACAGTCAAATAGTGGTTGGTGAGTACAGTCAAATAGTGGTTGGTGAGTACAGTAACATAGTGGTTGGTGAGTACAGTAACATAGTGGTTGGTGAGTACAGTTAAATAGTGGTTGGTGAGTACAGTGAAATAGTGGTTGGTGAGTACAGTTAAATAGTGGTTGGTGAGTACAGTGAAATAGTGGTTGGTGAGTACAGTTAAATAGTGGTTGGTGAGTACAGTAACATAGTGGTTGGTGAGTACAGTAACATAGTGGTTGGTGAGTACAGTAACATAGTGGTTGGTGAGTACAGTTAAATAGTGGTTGGTGAGTACAGTGAAATAGTGGTTGGTGAGTACAGTCATAGTGGTTGGTGAGTACAGTCATAGTGGTTGGTGAGTACAGTCATAGTGGTTGGTGAGTACAGTCATAGTGGTTGGTGAGTACAGTAACATCAGGTGTCTGTATCTTCTTTTCTCTAATCCTGTTTTACCTCACAGTGTCAGAAGAACAATAGATATCTAAAACAGACTTTTCTGCGCGGTTCATAACTAGTGTTTTTCATCGCCTCTGTTAAGTCTGATATCCACCTTTTGCTTAGATGGCCCTTTCCTTTGTATCCACAGTATCGGAGTAGCATTGCTCTTTGAGGCACACTGATTGTTGGTAATCTGCTTATGTTGCCAAACCATTTAATTTGCTGTTTCTTGATGAAGTTCATTACTAATGCACACAAATTGTTCCTGATGTCTTCATTTCTAAACCGGTCTCTTCTTGATACTCTAGCATGTTGTGTAGACACTTTATCTCTGTCGTGACAAGTCTTCGTGATACTCCTAGCATTCTGTGTAGACACTTTATCTCTGTCGTGACAAGTCTTCGTGATACTCCTAGCATTCTGTGTAGACACTTTATCTCCTGACAAGTCTTTGTGATACTCCAGCATTCTGTGTAGACACTTTATCTCTGTTGTGACAAGTCTTCGTGATACTCCTAGCATTCTGTGTAGACACTTTATCTCTGTCGTCTGAATAGTTTCTTCTATGGTTTGATGTCAGCATCCAGGTTGGGCACTGATAGCATAATCTTGGGTGTATGCAAAATATGTCAAAATAAAGGAAACGGAATGTAATGAGTAGACATAGTTAGGCTATGGCAAGCAAAACACAATTGATAGAGCTGTTGTCTAAATGATATTAGAGATGAGCTGGACACAGGATTCAGGTGAGATTTGGATTTAGCATTTATTTTCGACTTCTGGTTTTCATGCTTCGGATCGAAAACCAAAATAAACATTATACCGAAGTAGATGCTGTTTCACTATAACTGATATAGACGAATGACTGGAAATCTGGATCTGCCCTATCTGCTGTGCAGTTTGGATAGATAACTGAACTGTCTGCCACTGCTGCTTGCTGATAGATAAACTGGAATAAACTGTCATCTTCGGCGAACTGTTGCTTGCTTGCATAGATAAACTGGAACTGTCTGCCACTGCTGCTTGCTGATAGATAAACTGGAACTGTCTGCCACTGCTGCTTGCTGATAGATAAACTGGAACTGTCTGCCACTGCTGCTTGCTGATAGATAAACTGGAACTTGTCTGCGGTCAACTGTCTGCTCTGCTGGATAGATAAACTGGAACTGTCTGCCACTGCTGCTTGCTGATAGATAAACTGGAGATGGAACTGTCTGTCACTGCTGCTTGCTGATAGATAAACTGGAACTGTCTGCCACTGCTGCTTGCTGATAGATAAACTGGAACTGTCTGCCACTGCTGCTTGCTGATAGATAAACTGGAACTGTCTGCCACTGCTGCTTGCTGATAGATAAACTGGAACTGTCTGCCACTGCTGCTTGCTGATAGATAAACTGGAACTGTCTGCCACTGCTGCTTGCTGATAGATAAACTGGAACTGTCTGCCACTGCTGCTTGCTGATAGATAAACTGGAACTGTCTGCCACTGCTGCTTGCTGATAGATAAACGGGAGATGGAAAGAAGAAAAAACAAAAATGTGAGTAAGTATGGAAAGTATGACAAAGAAACTTTTACAGTTATGAAAAGTAAACAAAAATATTAACAATCAAAGGAAACTATCAGACACATGCCACCAGTTATAGAAAATAGAATAGAAAAGTATAAGATTACAACAAATAAAGTTAGAAAATGTTTATCTGGCAAGGTAAAGAAAAGTTCATGCAACTCAAGACAAGACAATATTAAGAAAACTACAAGATAACTAATAAAATATGACATGGTTTGTCCCAGACGAAAATAAAATGGAATAAGTTTCTTGCAGAAATATAATTCCGAGGAAAGTAAAATGTTTTAATAGAATCATATTTGTGAACAGCTTATCATTTGTCTATCTTACCAGGAGATTGTATGTTTTTCATATTTGTACCAGATTGTTCTGCTTATTCATGCTATAATAAACCTTTACATAAGCCAAAGAATAGTCTATTAATTTCTAAAAGTTGTCACCTTAATTTTCTTTGGCAGATAAGAAAAAAATTGTTGCCAAATGTGACACATTCCAAGTTGAAGACACGAAAGGCAACCCCAAGTTAGTGATTACAGACAAGAAAGTTACTCTAGGAAATGGTGATGTATCATTTCCAGGTTAGTTGGTTGGCTGGTTGGTTGGTTGGCTGGTTGGTTTGCTTGGTTGACTTGGCTGGCTGGTAGTTGGTTGGTTGATTGGTTGGCTGGTTGGTTGGATGGTTGGTTGATTGATTGGTTGGCTGGTTTGTTGATTAGTAGGCTGTTTGATTGGCTGGCTGGCTGGTTGGTTTCTTGCTAGTTGGTTGGCTGGTTGGTTGGTTGGCTGGTGTGCTGGTTGGCGTGCTGGCTGGTTGGTTGGTTGGCTGGCTGGTTTGGTAGATTTGCTGATTGGTCAGTTTTTTTGCTGAATAGTCAATCAATTAGTCTGTCAGCAATCAGCTAGCTAGTTAGTTCACTGGTTTAGTTTAATTCAGTCAGTCAATTACTCAGTCAGTCATTCAGTCAGTCAGTCAATTACTCAATCAGTCACTCAGTCAGTTATTCAGTCAGTCAATTACTCAGTCAGTCACTCAGTCAGTTACTCAGTCAGTCACTCAGTCAGTCAGTCAGTCAGACATGTAGTTAGTTCAAGTATATTGCTATTTATTTAAAAGTACACTGTTTCTTGCCTAGAGTGAAACAATCGAGATAGTGTCCCAGTAAGTTCTGATCTTAATGTAGGTGAATTCTTAGTTCTATATTGGAAACAGACATTAAACATAAGTCGTGTGTTCATGTAAAAAAAACAACAACCTGACAATGTTAAATTATTAAGAGTAAGCTGGAGCACAAATCGTTTATTGAAATTCTAAATATCACCATCCCCATCAACATCACCATCCACACCATCCACATAATTCACATCGGGAAACCTCAGGGTGCTTGGAAGTTTGTACTATCAATTATTGAATCAATATGGGTCTGATGTGAGATTAGTTCAATAACCAGTATGTCAGACTGAACATCATTTTATCTTGTCTATATATAGTTGGAACGCAGTAGCATAGTTGTTAGTCAACTCACTACTTAGACTAGTGTTCAATTCCACAGTGGGCGTGGAATATTTTTCAGACGCAAAGTCTCTCAGATTAACCCAGCCTAAAGTGAGCACCAGGAAAAGCGCTGGGAAGTAAAGACGTCTGGCGTGATGTTGACCACATCACACATCGGACAATGACAAATATGGGCCTAACACCGTATTATCTTATATACCTGGAGCTATGAACAAATAGTTCATTTACTTTTACTGTACTTATAAATAGAGGCCTCTGTGGTTAAGCCCTTTGCCTTGCATTTTGAACGTTATGGGTTTAAATCAGGACTGCTCTGTTTGTGAGTGAACATTTCTTTTATTAGACCTTTTAGATACCTACCCTTTGCTAACAGTGTCAAACATGGACACTATCTCAATCAAACATAGACAAAATTAACATCTTCGAGATGAGATGTCTGAGTAAATTGGTCACACTAACGAGTCGCCATCCTTGACGAAGATTGAGACATCATCTGGGCAAGTAGAATTGAGCTATCCCATCCTTGGTCAGTTAGAATTGAGACTATCCCATCCTGGTCAAGTTAGAATTGAGCTATCCCATCCTTGGTCGAGTTAGAATTGAGACTATCCCATCCTTGGTCGAGTTAGAATTGAGACTATCCCATCCTTGGTCGAGTTAGAATTGAGACTATCCCATCCTTGGTCGAGTTAGAATTGAGGCTATCCCATCCTTGGTCAAGTTAGAATTGAGACTATCCCATCCTTGGTCAAGTTAGAATTGAGACTATCCCATCCCTGGTCAGTTAGAATTGAGACTATCCCATCCTTGGTCGAGTTAGAATTAAGGCTATCCCATCCTTGGTCGAGTTAGAATTAAGGCTATCCCATCCTTGGTCGAGTTAGAATTAAGGCTATCCCATCCTTGGTCGAGTTAGAATTGAGACTATCCCATCCTTGGTCGAGTTAGAATTGAGGCTATCCCATCCTTGGTCGAGTTAGAATTGAGGCTATCCCATCCTTGGTCGAGTTAGAATTGAGACTATCCCATCCTTGGTCGAGTTAGAATTGAGACTATCCCATCCTTGGTCGAGTTAGAATTGAGACTATCCCATCCTTGGTCGAGTTAGAATTAAGGCTATCCCATCCTTGGTCGAGTTAGAATTGAGGCTATCCCATCCTTGGTCAAGTTAGAATTGAGACTATCCCATCCTTGGTCAAGTTAGAATTGAGGCTATCATCCTGGTCAAGTTAGAATTAAGGCTATCCCTCCTTGTCGAGTTAAATTGAGACTATCCATCTGTCAAGTTAGAATTTAGGCTATCAGGCAGAGGTAGGAACAACATCATGTGCCATATTCATGAAACATATGATCAAATAGTTTGGTAATTACATCAGAATACAAGAACTTCAAATATCTGTTCAGACAGTATTGTGATGCAGTTCTGATATAGAACAATGGACAGCAATAAATCTTCTTCTGCTTTGAATGTCCTATTGACCACTTGTTAACCACTCTTTGTGATTTTTATGGGATCCGAGCCTAAGAGCAATTGTACGTTGTGCCAGTTATGCACCTACAGTTAGACCAGCACATCCTATTCTGCTATGCTTTTTATTTACTAGTGTAGCTGCCCTAGGCCCCTACCTCAGTCGCCTCTTATGACATGCTTGTAGGTCACAGTGTTACTATTCTTTGCTCCCTTGCGAGCCCCGGCAACACACTGGCGCAAAATTGAATCAAAAACATTAGCAACATATTACAGCCACACGGTTTGATTATAACCAGTGCTGTCCATTGAGTTCAAGATAACCAACTTTTAGTTTGATTGCATTTTATCAAATGTACGAACCACTTCATTCTGTGTTTCTCAATGTAACCTATTCTCACTGAATTTAATAAATGATAATTTATGTTTCCAGGTGACATTAAGTTTGCTGGATCTGTACGTACACCGTTACTTCGGAGCCCTGATCGAGAGCAATTAGAGTAAGTGGATGAATGTGGGTGTATGTGGATATATATGGATGAGTGGGTGTCTGCGAATGTAGGAATTTAGTAGTCATAGTATTATTGGATATAAGTACATGGATAAATGACAATTATCAGATGGATGAACGTTTACAGATGATGGATATGTGGATATGATTGGATGGGTAGGACAGATGGATGACAGTTTACAGAAGATTGATATGTGGATATGACTGGATATTGTATGCTTATCAATGAAATGAAAATCGTGGTGTATCCTTTACAGGACGGCACCATCAGCCACAGTAAACAAGTAGTTAATTTCCTAGTCACCACTTATACGTCCAGTAGTTCTGCCATTGCTTTCTGAACATTGAAGTCTATTTTTACTTTTTGTAAAAGTCCATGGAAACAAATTTACTTCCAAACTGCCCACCATCAAAGTTTGAACCATATACTCTTGGGTTGTGATTGTGCTCACTACTGCTAAGCCACAGACAACCACTTCCCTTAAATATAGATCATTATTTAAAAAGAAAATATCTGATGGCTACATTTGAGTTTCACTTTAGTCAAATTTATCTATAGATCAACTCTATGTTACTGTTTGGGCTATTTATCTATAGATCAGCTCTATGTTACTGTTTGGGCTATTTATCTATAGATCAGCTCTATGTTACTGTTTGAGTTATTTATCTATAGATCAACTCTATGTTATTGTTTGGACTATTTATCTATAGATCAACTCTATGTTAGTTCTTTGGGCAATTTATCTATAGATCAACTCTATGTTACTGTTTGGACTATTTATCTATAGATCAGCTCTATGTTACTGTTTGGGTTATTTATCTATAGATCAGCTCTATGTTACTGTTTGGGTTATTTATCTATAGATCAGCTCTATGTTACTGTTTGGACTATTTATCTATAGATCAACTCTATGTTACTGTTTGGGTTATTTATCTATAGATCAGCTCTATGTTACTGTTTGGACTATTTATCTATAGATCAGCTCTATGTTACTGTTTGGGCTATTTATCTATAGATCAACTCTATGTTATTGTTTGGACTATTTATCTATAGATCAACTCTATGTTACTGTTTGGGTTATTTATCTATAGATCAGCTCTATGTTACTGTTTGGACTATTTATCTATAGATTAACTCTATGTTACTGTTTGGACTATTTATCTATAGATCAACTCTATGACTGTTTGACATTTATCTAGATCAGCTCATGTTACTGTTTGGGCTATTTATCTTAGACTAGCTTTATGTTGGAGTCTGAGATGCTGGGAAGTTTGCCATATGCAATAGGGTAGAATCCCAGTGGGCATTCTATATGGTCAACTCGCAACTGGTACTAGTCAGCATGGACGCCCATTACTATGCTTCATTGACACCTGCAAGCGTGATCTAACTTCATGTTGCATAGACAAAGAAAATTGGGAGCAGTTGGCCAAAGACAGTCAAGCATGACAAGCGGCAGTAAAAGGTGACTCAAAAATAAAAACACCATTACATATGGACGCCAGAGAGAGCGCAGATAGAACATGCTATGTATCAGCTCCAGTCTCCAGCCTCACCTGCAGCAACTGTAGGATTGCTACTCCAGAATAGGCCATTACAGCCACAACAGACATTATCAGCGCAAAACAAACTACGTGATGCAAAACCTATTGTCTCCTGAGACAAAGAGGCCAATGATGATGATGAGCTTGATGTTAGGCTTGAGATTTTATCTGTGCAGATGTTAGGCTGAGATTTTATCTTTAGACTAGCCAGATGTTAGGCTTGAGATTTTATCTTAGACTAGCCAGATGTTAGGCTTGGAGATTTTATCTTTAAACTAGTCAGATGTTAGGGAAGTCAAGTGTTAGAACTCAAAACGAAATATAATGTGTGTTCAAATTTCTCTAGAATTCTTTCTGAGACCAGCAAAGTTCAAATATCTGGTATGGGAGGTGTGTCCATGTTTGCAGAAGCTGGTGATGTCACAATAGATGCAGTGGACAACATCAACATTGCCTCCACTACAGGAGCTGTAAGCATTTTACAATGATCAATTAGTCATTTGTTCTCTTTGTTTGTCCAAATACTTACCTCCGGACTATTATATTTTTATTATATTTTTATTATATTTTTATTATATTTTTATTATATTTTTTTATATGTGGGTCATTGCTATCAATGCTTTATGATGTAGTGAACTCTGTATATGCTTCATGATGTAGTGAGCCCTGTATATGCTTTATGATGTAGTGAGCCCTGTATATGCTTTATGATGTAGTGAGCCCTGTATATGCTTTATGATGTAGTGAGCCCTGTATATGCTTTATGATGTAGTGAGCCTTATATGCTTTATGATGTAGTGAACCTGTATATGCTTCATGATGTAGTGAACCTTGTATATGCTTCATGATGTAGTGAGCCCTGTATATGCTTTATGATGTAGTGAACCCTGTATATGCTTCATGATGTAGTGAACTCTGTATATGCTTTATGATGTAGTGAACTCTGTATATGCTTTATGATGTAGTGAACCCTGTATATGCTTCATGATGTAGTGAACCTTGTATATGCTTCATGATGTAGTGAGCCCTGTATATGCTTCATGATGTAGTGAACCTTGTATATGCTTCATGATGTAGTGAACCCTGTATAAAGCCTTGTAATTTTGTCTTCTATCAAATTAAATATCTTTTCTCCTGTAGCCTCTTGCATCGGAACTAAAGCTAGAAATCCAGTTGAAATTCTATTTGTCCTATCACTCAAATATCGAACCCAAAATACACAAGTGCTTTTGTGTTGAAATGTCAGTAGATTCATCTATAATTATAGTGTGTTTCTTGTACTTTAAGTCAACAATGAGATCATCTTTCATTGATGGTGAAATGTTTTTTATTAAACAAGAACATTTTGTTCTGTGCAACTTTATGTGTTCTAAAGTGCTCCCTTGTCCACGACCTAACATTATTTCACTAAGATGGTCGACAAAACGAAGATAGTGACAGGCCACACATACAGCCACTTGAAGTTCTGCTGCCTTAACCTTATCATAATTTTGTCTAGGGAAATTCTCCACTTGAAGTGTATTCTGTAATGTTGATAGAGTTCTCTGTGTTTTTCTGACTTTTCATGTGCAGCGAGGCTACTGGCTTTAGGCAGAGCGGTACAGTGGCATAATTTACAAAACGCATTTTGTGATCCATGAGAAGATCTTTTCACCCATACAAAAGTCTATTCCCAATTGGAAATATATTTACGACTACTGTCATAAGATTGTTTCTATTTTTTGTCACCATAGTTAGATTCCTTGCAAAATTACACACGAATAAGAACAAATAACAGGACTACAGTGCATATGTACCAGTGTTTTCTGAAAGGATGTTCTTATATCAGCGATACCCAGTCTTTATACAGAACAACAGCAATACAACAGTACCTAAACAACAGCGATACCTAGCCTCGTTCCAAACTGGTACAACATAAACGAACAACACTCCTAATACCTGCTTCAACAAAACGAACACACCTAATAGTATCTCCACTCACATGAATCAATACACTCTAATTACCAACACAAAAGAACTAACGCCAACGTCACGAATTCAAGAAGTAATTACAAAGCATCTATTTAACTTTACATAATCATTGTTCATAAACCAAATGCAGCATAATACAATAATAATGAATCACATCTCCCATAAATCAAACCTATTGAAAATAGTCCAAATTTAACAGTTAATCATATTACCTTAAGCTAAATCCACTGGTCCGTATTCCTTGTCCTTCGTAGCAGAGGAACCTCACAACGACAAATACCAGACTTGAAAGATATCATACATCACCCAGATGCAACCACAGTAGTAATGACGTTGTCAAATCAAGAGACAAAGGCTCACGACGATTCTTCCAGTATTGTAACATATAATACCTCACACAGATGCAAGCACAGTACCAACTACGTTGTCAAATCAAGAGACAAAGGCTCACGACGATTCTTCCAGTATTGTAAAATATAATACCTCGCACAGATGCAAGCACAGTGCCAACTACGTTGTCAAATCAAGAGACAAAGGCTCACGAATATTCTTCCAGTATTGTAAAATATAATACCTCACACAGATGCAAGCACAGTACCAACTACGCTGTCAAATCAAAGACAGGGACTCACGACGAATTTTCAGGCATGTAGAAATTAATATCATCAACTAGATGCAAAACACAGTCCCCACTCGTTCTACCGTCCCGGACTCTCTCACAGACTGCCCGCTCAAAAATAATAATCTCCAATACCCTGAGTTCGTTCACCTATCTTCGTGACAACTCATGAGCTGTCATCACAACAAAATAGACACAAGGGAAAATAAAAACAAAAGGGGAACAAACAACTACAATATAAGCAAGAATTTATCCCCCCTTATACCCCAGGAACATTAATACTGTTACACATAATCAGAGGCGGGAAAAAGAGCAGAGCAGGAAGTGATGTTACTTTCCATAATATTTCATAATCTTTAGTACTAAACATATTTTTAACAATACCACCCAAAACCAATTTTTTAAAAACCCTATATTAAGTATATTTACCCAATTTGCTCTTAAGAATTATACACATTTTTAGAAATAAAATTGCATATGAACAAAGGCCAACAATCGGCCTAACAGTCAAACACTTTTTTTTTAAGCCAACCACTTTTTAAAAAAAGCCAAATTACTCGAATCTGGCTTTAAAAAAAGCCAAATTGGCAACTCTGAGGACAACTACTTTTAGTGTGAGGAAGGAGCATGATGCCATTACTGCTCCCCTCCATTGCTCTGGGACTCCGTTTACTTGGATCTTTGTTGCATATGACTCTCAGTCGATGCTTCAGAAGGTCTAAATGGGCAGGTTGAGCTATGAGTGAATGTCATCTATTGAGGTTTTCAACCTCCAGAGACCCATGTAGATCTACTGTCCTGAGCATGCGGATGTTTGCGGCAATAAGCGAGAGGACAGGCTTGTATCAACAGCATTTACTGTCGGAGAGTTGAAGATGGATAATAGGAATGTTCTTCGGTCTCTTCACGACAGCCTGTTGGATGAAGACACTAAAATAGATGTTGAATCAATCCAGCAATGTGAGTTTGGGGGCTACCTGTTATACAAGCAGATGATTGAGGAGCAGCGTGAGAAGTGTGTTTAGTTAGTGAGTCACAGAAACTATCAATATGCATACTCTTCTATATCTTTTGGGGAAGACTGAGCACCTATGAATCTGCCCAAAGTGTAATGACGTCGGTTCAATAACCATCTCATGTTATCACATCTCATATATTGTAACTGTACCTCCACCTGATGTTATCACATCTTATATATTGCTATTGTATCTCCACCTCATAATATCACATCTTATATATTGCTAGTGTATCTCCACCTCATGTTAACTCATCTCATATATCGCTACTAAACTATTAAAGAGGGTTGTGAGTTTAATCTCTTAACATTGCACATGTGAGGAAAGGAATTGGCTCTCCTGCATCCTGCACACAAGGCCCTAAAAATGTGAAGTGACAGGCACTTCATACCTTAAGATCTGAAGAAAAAATTAAATTTTTTATTATATCTCTATTTATGTTATCACAACTCATATATTGTAACCGATCCACTTGATGTATCACAACTCAACTCATATTTGCTACTACATCACTCAATTGACCTCCACCTGATGTTATCACAACTCATATATTGTAACCGTACCTCCACCTGATGTTATCACATCTCATATATTGTAACCGTACCTCCACCTGATGTTATCACATCTCATATATTGTAATTGTACCTCCACCTGATGTTATCACATCTCATATATTGTAATTCTCACTGATGTTATCACATCTCATATATTAATGTACTCCACCTGATGTTATCACATCTCATATATTGTAATTGTACCTCCACCTGATGTTATCACATCTCATATATTGTAATTGTACCTCCACCTGATGTTATCACATCTCATATATTGTAATTGTACCTCCACCTGATGTTATCACAACTCATGTATTGTAACTGTACTTCTACCTGATGTTATCACAACTCATATATTGTATGAATCCTAGTATTCCCACTCAACTGATGTTCACTTACATCTAATATATTTTTTAATTTTCTAGCTATACCTCCACACTAAATGTTATACTCTATTACTTATCTTATCCTAGTACACACTCCAGTTACTTGACTCTATTCATGTTATCACAACTCATATATTGTTATTGACATCTAATTTTCTAGTATTACTTTCCCAGCTCATATATAGCCACAGTTCACACATTGACATCTAATATATTCTCTATTGTTACCTTATCTTATTCCCTAAGGTACTCATCAAGAGCAACAAGCTTCTACTGACACGGCTACCACAAGCAGACTCCTCATCGTTATCTTACCTGCCATATTCACCTTCTACATCTTCGTCGTCGTCTTCACCTGTATATCAATTGTGTGTGTGTGAGACTGGTCGCATCTTCCTTGGACTTCCGAGTGGAGACTGCGGAAGTTCAACACAAATTTGCTCCAGTTCTCGTCCATAAGTTCTGCGATAATGTTCTATCTGCCGAATTTGTTATGTTGATGTATAGTGTATGTGTGCTTGTACCTGTGTGTTTATATATATATATATGTGTGTATGTATGTCTGTGTGTGTGTACATTTATGTATGCGTGCATGTGTGTGTGTGGTTGATGATTGCTTTAAAAACATTTTCTGCTATGAATTCAGGCTTTATGGCGCCTCTCACTGATTTTTACGAGAAGACTTGCATTCTTTATCACCAGTGTCCCTCTCCATTCAGGCGAGTCTTACTCTGACTTCAGGAAGGTACTTGTAATTTAGAACCTTAAGTAAAGGTTCAGTTTCCTGTAGTTCAACAGCATACGATGTGCACACTGATAATTTGTTGGGGATCGAGCTGGCTCTGAACCCCAAAATTGTCATGTCACGTCCCTAGTGCAGAGTGTTATTAACTTTGTTATACGTGACCCGTGTGTGTGTGATTACAGATTAGTGATTAAGGATTAGTGATTAAGGATTAGTCATTAAGGATTAGTGATTAAGGATTAGTGATTAAGGATTAGTGATTAAGGATTAGTAGTTAGCAAGAATCATCATTATTATTATTGCACTCCTGACAAGTCTATATGTGAACAATTCTCCTCTTCAACATTTCCATCAGTGTAAGGTAACTTATCACTTCAGTTCTGCGTTGAATAATGGCAGTTCCTGATTCTACACTCATCTCTTTCACTCTGGACAGCGATGTGAATTCATAGAAATCTGTAAAAATATATATAAATATATGTTTGTAGTGGCTATGTGTGTGTGTGTATTGAAATGTGCGTTTCATTTATTTATATTTAACGCACTCAAAGCGACCCACAACACTGCTGCTCCAGGACCTGATGGTGTTCAGTATCACCACATCACTGCTGCTCCAGGACCTGATAGTGTTCAGTATCACCACATCACTGCTACTCCAGGGCCTGGGGGTGTTCAGTATCACCACATCACTGCTGCTCCAGGGCCTGATGGTGTTCAGTATCACCACATCAAACAGCTTGATGAGACGGGTATTAAAGCTGTTGTGATGGATTTCTTATTTTTTCTTGCTTGTGTCCTTCTCTGCTTTTTTGCCATTAGACGTAGCAAGTTTAACTGATGATCAATTTCCGAGCTAGTAGTGCACGCTCGGTCGCTTGATATGCTGTGATATTGTGGCGTTTCAAGATGTCTGTAACTCCATCAATCCATCTTTTTCTTGGTCTACCCCTTCCTGTTGATGATTCCATTTTCAGGTTGTACGCTCTTGGTGTATTCGGGTTCATTCTCACCAATTGGCCAAACCATTTGAGTCTCTGTTTTTCAATAAATCTAATAGCAGGTGTTGTTCCACCTGTTCTTATAATTTCCTCATTTCTTATATGGATTTCAACAACAGTATATGGAATGCTGTTGTACCTGATGATTGGCTCCATAGATATATTTGATATTTGTTAGAGGAGACTGAGCACCTATTTGTCTGTCCAGTGCTGTGACATCAATTCAGTAACCAATAACCAATATGTGTGTATGCATGTCTGTGTGTGTATACGTGTGTGTGTGTGTGTCTATGTGTTATATGCATATGTTTGTGTATATGTATGTATGTGTTATATGCATATGTGTATCTATGTATGGGTGTATGTGTTATATGCATGTTTGTGTATGTGGGTGTGTACATATGTGTGTGTACATATGTATCTATATGTTAGCCCCCTAATATTGTACACACATATAAGTTGATTAAACTAAAATAATACTTCTAGATATGATTTCAAACATAACTTAATATATGTCACATTTAAGACAAATAAATTTGTATAACTTTATTAACTTCATTAAGTTATGTTTACTTATTAACTAGAAAGTGACGCAGTCTGCGCCCGTTTATATGTCCCGTTTGGCCATGTGCCGCAGAATATGCAATGATTTGTTTCATAGCCTAATTAACGAAATTTACTTTTACGTATTTTTGATTGTTACCAATTCGTTATTTATTATGTAAGCAGGAATATGTTTTCTAACGCTTCCATCCAATGTGATGTGAGGCAACAAGGTGATGTGAGGCACAAGGGATGTTGGCATCCACGGGTATTGTTACCCGCTCTCTTCCAAGATTAATATTTGTATGACTACAGACCTACAGTACTGCATCTTAAGCATGGAACATCCATATTTACCTGCTTTCAGTCTTTTTCCTTTGGGTATTAGTATTTCTGAAAGTGATATCACCAAGTGCGTGTTGATTAATCAGAGAAAATAACATATAATAAATATAACACACAGATAATAACACACATAATACACATAATAACTAATACACAGATAATAACACAGATAATCTTTTTCTTCGAATGCTCCATATCGACCACATGTTAATTAACCACTCTGTGTGATCTGAGCTAAAGAGCGATTGTAAGTTGAGCCGGTTATGTGCCTACAAGTAGACCAGCACATCCAATTTGTTGCGATGCTTTTTATTTACTAGGAATCTTCCTAGGTCTTACATCAGTCGCCTCTTACGCCTTGTAAGTCTTAGTGGTACTATTCTTTGCTTCCCTTGCAGGCCCCGACACCACACGGGCGACACAGGTAATAAAAAGCTGACAAAGGATTATAAATAAGGGAAATAATTGAACATAATATAATTTATGTTTTATTTGAGTGGTATCCTTACATGTGTGTTTTACTATTGGTTAACATTTTGTGTTCATGATGTTCGTGGTAACTTCTGCACCAAATAGAGGATCTTCGAACGCCCCATATCGACCACTTGTTAAACCATTCTTTGTGATGTGTATGTGATCTGAGCCTACGAGTGAGGTACGTTGTGCCAGTTATGCGCCTACAAGTAGAGCAGCACATCCGATTTCTGCAACGCTTTTTATTTATTGGGTAGCTTCCATAGGCCTCAACCTCCTTCAGTCGCCTCTAACGACATGCCTTGTAGGTCGCAGTGGTACTATTTGTTGCTCCCCTCATTAGTCCCAGCAGTGTATGGGCGTATATCATTATATTAGTGTATGATGTCTCTTTACTCACCAAATTATATCATCAACATCTCATTACTGATGTCCTGATTTTTAAAATCACATTTCCTGCATGTTATCTTACATGTGTCATTACATTTTTCATCATGTATCTTATATTATCATTTCCGTAAAGCTTTAATTCATCAATAATGACACCATAACATCATTTAATGACATCATTTGTTAAGTCTCAGTCATAAGTCCGGTAACAAGTCTCAGTCATAAGTCCAGTAACATGGCTCAGTCATAAGTCCGGTAACAAGTCTCAGTCATAAGTCCGGTAACAAGTCTCAGTCATAAGTCGGTAACAGTCTCAGTCATAAGTCCGGTAACAAGTCTCAGTCATAAGTCTGGTAACAAGTCTCAGTCATAAGTCCAGTAACATGGCTCAGTCATAAGTCCGGTAACATGTCTCAGTCATAAGTCCGGTAACATGTATCAGTCATAAGTCCGGTAACATGTCTCAGTCATAAGTCCGGTAACATGTCAGTTAACATGTTTCGAATGTCTAGTCATAGTCGTAACATGCTACATGTCAGTCATAAGTCCGGTAACATGAAGGGCAATAAAATGACTGAGAGAAATACAGCTTAAAATGTTGACCGTGCTATTAAAATCGAAATGTGTACAGTAAGTGTGTTGAGTTGATTTAGAATGAATGTGTGTGTGTGTATATATATTATAGATAATCTTTTTCAGAAAACGGAGACTGTTATCAAATCACACCCGTGTGTTGCGTGGCTTGCAAGGGGCGCAAAGAATAGGACCACGCGATCTACAAGATATGTCTTAAGAGGCGTCTAGGGAAGCTACCATAGTAATGAAAAACGTCGCAGAAATCGGATATGCTGACCTACTTGTAGGCGCATAACTGACTCAGTGTACAATCGCTCTTAGGCTTGGATCACATAGCGATCACAAAGAGAGGTTTAACAAGTTGTGGATATGGAGCTGAAGATGAAGAAGAAGATAGAAGAAGTTATCAAATCATACTCGTTATCCAATAGCTTTGTCTGAGCACAACTTTGCACTCTTAAGTCACCTTCGGTATTTCTCTTTTCTCTCATAGGTCAGATATGTCCGTCTTTGCTGTCGTCATGTTCAAATCATCAGTTAATTAATCTTCGCTGTTTTAGTAACATCACTTTACAAACCGCTTTCTGTGATTGATGCGGGATTTGAACTTTATGACCCCGAGTATGTTCTATTATAAAAGGGGGGTCCAAAACTGAAGGATTAACTTATGACCCGAGTATGTTCTATTATAAAGGGGTCCAAAATTGAAGGATTAACTTTATGCCCGAGGTTCTATATAAAGGGGTCCAACTGAGATTAACTTAGTACACCGAGTATGTCTATTACAAAACGGGTCCTGAAAATGAAGGATAACTTTATGACCCGAGTATGTTCTATTATAAAGGGAGTCCAAAACTGAAGGATTAACTTTATGACCCGAGTACGTTCTATTATAAAAAGGGGGGTCCAAAACTGAAGGATTAACTTTATTGCACCAGGTTCTACATCATATGGCTCGGTCCCTCTCTGTAGAAATAGCACGTCATCTACCGAGGGTATTGCACAAAGCACGAACTCCGTAGCTCCGGCAACAATCCTAGGGGTCTCTGGGGAAAATTGCACTCGTGAACCGAACAGTGTAATCTGGATTCGAACCAAGGCAAAGGCTGAACCACAGAGACACTCAATATTCTGTTATGTTCACAACAAAACTGGGATATATGTGTAGTTATACCAGCACATATGATTTCGTCAAGCGCTTTTATGTTTGGGTTTGCTCTTCAAGTCTCTTCATGAGCAGAGATTTCATAGCAATCATATTTCCTTTTTAATATCTCAAATTTTGCCAAACTCCCAACCTGGAGGACCAGGAAGCTATATTTTTAGTTTGACCCTTCCTCGGGATCTGTCCTTCCTGAATGACCCTGCCAAGAACATAAGTTCCCACCGACCTAGCTCCCTGTATCATTAGATCACGCACTTCTCCCCACCACTACAAGGAAATGGTCACATAGTGAGATAACTATTATCTAACCAGCAACAATTTTGTCTCCCCTGGAACTCCATTCTCTATAATAATAATAATACAAATGATGGCTCCTGGGGGCTGGCTTCTATCCATCCGCTAGAGGACACGGAGACAAGATGACAGGAAGAAAGAAAGGTAACCGTAGTTAACTTGTGAAACTTGACCTAAAGAGCTCACAGAAAACTTCAACGACAACTTCAGATCAAATGCTTGTCGTTAGGGGACAGAATTCATGCCGTGAATAATTCACAAACTAACAAAAGACACACATTTTCCACACACACACGCACAATGATAATGTATTTTTAAATAATAGTCTTCAAGTTCGAGATTTAAAAAAAAAAACTGAATAAAAAACGAATAAAAATGAAAACTGAATAAAAATGAAACTGAAATGAGTTTCCAATTATCCATTTTAGTTATATTCTTTTCTTTCTGATTGAAACTTTGACATTTCGAAATTTTCTACAACAAGAAATCAGACATTCTTCTTCGTTCCATCCTTATCAAGAACTTGTTTGACCTCTTTGTTCAGCAACAACCTATAGACATGTCTTGTGGTGATCTACTGTTGGATGAGGACATTTCTTCTTTGCGTTCGTTCTTTACAACCAATTTTCATCACTCTTTGTGATATATTTAAAGGGTTTTAAAGTCGAAGGATTGACTTCATTGCACCGGGTTTTACCCCATATGGCTCGGTCCTCTCCGCAGAAATGGCACGCCACCTGCCGAGAGTATTGCACAAGGCACGAACTCCGTAGCTCCAGCAACAATCCTAGGGTCTCTGGAAAAACTGCACTCGTGAACAGAAGGCCGCGGTCAGGATTCGAACCCACGACCTTCGACTCGCAAGGCAAAGGGCTTAACCACTCAGCCACAGAGACCCTGTGATATGTTTGATCGTTGCCACGAATGAGGACATTAAAATTGACTTTAAATCAATTCAGCGATTTAGAGAGTTTAGAATTACCCGTTGTACAAGTAGAGATGGATGCTTTAGTGACTGAGAGACTAGTATGTTTAATCAGCGAGCCATAGGAACCATCAGTATGCATACCCTGTGACATCTGTTGGTGGAGACTGAGCACCTATGGGTCTGACCATAGTGCTGGGACATCAGTTCAGTAACCATTAACCTCATCTTCTAACGCAGTTTAGTCTGACCACTGTACACTTTCACTTCCTTGTTACGCTCAGCCAGAACAAACACCTTCTTGGAAATAGTCAGTTTCAAGAGATTTGTAACGGTCACTGAGAAGTTTTACAGACGTCCAATTTAAGTTCCGTCCATCGAAGACAGAGACAAACATCCGATCTGGTTGCCTGGTCGTTGAGAATTTTGACTTAATTGGAAGATCTGTACTGTTGATCAATCTAGAATATAATTTCGTCGAAATCAATCACATTAGTCAGATAACGTTCCGTCATATAAGACCTGGGCCAGTCACGCAGATGTCATATAACGTCCGTTCATATAAGACCTGGTCAGTCTCGATGTCAGTATAACGTTCGTCATAAGACCGTTCAGTTCGTCGATGTCAGATAACGTGCCTTTATAAGACCTGGTCAAATTACGTCAGCAGTATAACTTCCGCTTCAATAAAACGGTCATCAGTCGATGTCAGTATAACGTGTCCGCTTCATATAAGACCGGTCAGTTCACGTCAGATGTCAGTATAACGTGTCCGCTTCATATAAGACCTGGTCAGTTCACGTCAGATGTCAGTATAACGTGTCCTCTTCATATATGACCTGGTCAGTTCACGTCAGTATAAGGTGTCCGCTTCATATAAGACCGTTCAGTTCACGTCAGATGTCAGTATAACGTGTCCGCTTCATATAAGACCTGGTCAGTTCACATCAGATGTCAGTATAACGTGTCCGCTTCATATAAGACCAGTTCAGTTCACGTCAGATCAAGTATCATCTCCCCATTGAAGGTCGCCTGCAAGGAATTTCCACAATTGTATGTCCAAAGGATTTACTTCCTTTCCCCGAAACTCCTCATAGGACTCCGTTCCACTTGGCAGAAATGTCGAGAGTGTTATCAAAGCACGAACTCCGTAGCTACATCAACACTCCTATGGTTCTCCTTAAAACTCACATGTGAGCCCGGGACCCATAACCAGAACGCAAAGCTGACCTTTAGCTGCTAAGGTCGTGTATAGACGTTTTTCCCATTCACTTCTAAAGACGCATTAACACGTCTGTTATTATATCTCCTCTGTGGGCTGAAGACGTGTTAACACATTATACATTTCTACTGTCACTGCTATAGACGTACATTCACGTTTGTGACCTAGAAACAAAGAGTAGCTATTTTTAGCTCCGTCTTCGAAAAGTATGTAGCAGCGAAAGGGTTAACCGCATTCTACGAGTTCATTGGCGTAGTCATAAATCATGCCAATCTCACTGACATAGTCCATAAATCATGCCAATCTCACTGACATAGTCATAAATCATGCCAATATGGTCATTGCTCCGTTTGTTAATGTTTTCTTCCAGATACATATATATCTTTCTCTTTCCCTCTTAGCCTTATCATTTCACTCTGCTATAATTATCAGCTGTGTCACGTTTCTTCCTATGTTAACACTAGTTGAATTAGTTATAGTCACAGCACACAGTAGGCTACACCTACGATTTTACCAGGGCACGCGTCCTATTTTCTCTGACTATGAGTATCACCAAAACGGAAACTTCATGTCAGAGAACACATCAACAAATATCACTTTAAATGGTGACCATCTAACACCAGTTCAAAGAGTGGGTCCGTAGTCACTGTCAGCCTTTCCCTAGATGAAGAAATCAACGCTCAAATAGATAGTGAGGCTTCTACATTCGATAAACTATCAAAGCGAGCATGGGACAACACAAAACTGACATTGCAAACGAAGATTCAAATATATCGAGCCTGTGTAATTAGCTCTTTACTATATGGCTCAGAAACATGGACAGCCTACTCAAGGAATGAGAGGAGACTTAACATCTTCATCTTCGATTCTCCTCAAGATTATGAACATCAGGTGGTACGACAAGATAACCAACTCTGAAGTACTGCAATGTGCAAACTTGCCTTCCATCATGGGCATGCTCAGCAGTAGAAGACTAAGATGGCTAGGGTATGTGAGAAGACTGAAGAATAACCGCATACCCCAACACGTGTTGTTCTGTGAACTTTCAGAAGGGAAGAGGCACCAAGGCAGACCACTGCTCATATATAAGGATGTATGCAAGGTCTGAATGAAAAACTTTGCTATCGGTCACAACAAATAGGAAAAACTAGTTGATGACCATGTTAAGTGGAAAACAACATTAGCGGTGCAGAATCTTTTGAAAAGAGACTTAGGTATTAGCTGAAAAACAAGAGAAACAAGCCCAAACTCAGAAGTTGTCACAGTAAAACACATGCCAATTGACCGTCTGTGAAGACGACAGATGCCGCCACATACAGATAAATAGCAAAGGTTTATATTTAAAAGTACGACACATTTCTTTAAAAATTAAAACAGACCAACGGAAGATGACCAATGAAAGGAACAAAGAATCTCAGGTCGCGTGTAGCGGCCAGCTCCCACAGTTTGAGTTCACAGACAATCTCTCTGGTCAACAAAAGCGCACTGACAACGGGTCATAAATATGTCCTTTTTCGTTTGTTATTCAAAAAAGGGAGAGAAGAAAAAAAAAGAATAAAATTAATTTTGACCTGGTTGAAGTTTTCCAGACGATCTTCTCAGCGTGTTTGATTCTTGTCCATCTGTCCAGTCAAGGATATGAATAGAGCAACTTCAGGTCGGGATTAAATGCACAGTTGCCTTCTCACAAAAGAGAACTTAATTGTGCGTGTTGAATGGTAGCATCTTCATCGTCAGTGAAGCGTTAAAACGGGTTACCGGCCAAACGTACTCCTCGTCCCTTTTCTTTTGTCAAATCCAGATCAAATAATGGATCAAATTTATGAACTCCCACCGTCTCGTGGTCTTTGTTAACGGGTGCCTAGGCAACCGGGTCCGATCTTTTCAAACTGTCCATCAGGTGGACAATCACATCGGATGCTTATAATTGGTTTGAAAGTTCTCACACACTTTCTGTCAATCCAAGTGACAGTACGCTAAGATGACTGCATTAAAACAGGAATAGCAATTACAAACCTTATTGTCTTTTCTGTGATCAGAAAAATGTTAGTCACAGATATGAGAAAATGTGGGGTCTCTGTGGCTAAATGATTAGTCCGCTGCCTTGCTAGTCGAAGATCGTGGGTTTGAATCTGGACCACGCCGTTCTGTTTACGAGTGCATTTTTTTCAAGAGAACCCTTGGATTGTTGCCAGAGCTATGGAGTTTGTGCTATGTCCAATATATTCCTGCGTAGTGGGACTGAGCCATGGGTAAAACCCGGTGCAATGAAGTCAATTCTGCAATCTTTAAAATCCATTATTAGATGATGATTTTAGGCAGGGATATCAGAAATGATATATTTTGTGTAAAAAGACTGTCAGATATCAACTTAGCATAGATGAGAGGCTTTGAAATCAGAGAAATGTCTAAGCGTCACTCTATTAGCAACAAAAGTTGTAGTTTGATGAAGAGTGGGAAAATGTGAGAATCCTCTGATGGTGCGACTAGGATTAAAAGTAATGCTAAGCGTATGTCTACAACTTGACAAAGAGTTGTGGTTTTGACTCTGACGAATTCCGACACAGAAAGAATTGAGTCCCCGTAGCTCAGATCACAGATCAGAAAAGTGGAGTGATTCAAATCACAAAGCTAGACATAAGTTGGAGAAATGGTATAGTTTTTAACTGACGAAGAAATGGTCAGGAATCACAAAATAGACAGTGAAGTCGGGAGAGTATGGTCAAGGAATCACAAACAGACATTGAAGTCGAGAACAAATAGTTCAGGAGGGAACATTTTCCCTAGGGAAAAGCTTAAATAAACTGTACTGAGAGAGACGAGAAATATCGGGCCCAATTTCATAGAAGAGGTTGTAGGTGTTGCCCAGGATAGAACGGTATGGAGAAATTGCTTTGCAGACCATATGTAAATTATAACGGTACAAGAAAAATATAATATAATATATGGGAACAATGGGAAGATCTGTGACTGATCAACAATAATAATATGCTATGGTCAACGTATGATAATGCGTGTTAAATGTATAAGCGTTATACTGTACTGCAAGCATGGATTTGACAACTGAATGTGTTCTCTATTATCCATTGCGATGGATACAACCTAACTTTGATGAGAGTAAAAGTTCTAGAGGGTTGCCTATACTAAAATTCCCCCTAGCCTTTTCAGACCTTATGGTATGAAGTTACTTCACTTCCCATTTCTATACAATATTGTGCAGGAGGTAGGGGAGCCAAATACTTTCCTCACGTGTGGAACGACGAATGTGAGATTGAATCCACAACTTTCTTGTGTCCGAGTCAATAGACGAACGCTTACGCTAATTCGTCCCAGAAAGTTGTCTCAATCCATCAATCGTGCCGTGCCGGCTGGCGTAGGCGATCATGTCTCTCCACATCGGTCTGTCTCTCGTACAATCCATCAACTTGTAGAAAGTTGTCTACTCTCTGTAAATTCATTGACTTTATTCTGCGTCAGTATTTTCTTAAATCTCATTTCTACACATTCCTAAAGTGTTCAGATTTCAACTTTCGGACAAGATGTTGTGGACAGTAGAAAAATTCAAAACCAGCTCATGAATACTATCTACAAAACATAAATACTTCATGAAATGTGACTAAGAGCAAGACAGAAAAAATATAGGATCTAAAAGCAACGGATTGGTTTTATTGCAACGGGTTCCCCCATATGGCTCCGTCTCTGTCGGCAGAAATGGTATCTACCACGAGTGCTGCAAAAAGTGCGAACTCGTAGCTCCAGCAACAACCTAGTGATCTCTGAAAAATTTGCTCATGACTCGCAGATTGCCAGATTTAGAACGAAAGGGAATTCTTACCACTTCACCACTTCCCATAGAACCTGGGTTTCTTTACTGTGTTGTATTCAGTTGTACATTTGATTGAGACTCAACAATCTTCCACCGATCCATCTGTTCAGTGTGCAGATAGTACTTGATGATATCTAAACTACATCCACATTTTTAGTCGTCCGTGTCTTGCCGGGACTCGCAAGGGAGCAAAGATAGTACCACTGCGATCTGCAAGGCATGTCGTAAGAGGCGACTGAGGTAGGGACCTAGGGAAGCTACCCTAATAAATAAAAAGCATCGCAGAAATCGGATTTGCTGGCATACTTGTAGGCGCATAATTGACACAACGTACAGTGACTCTTAGGCTCAGATCACACACAAGTCACAAAGAGTGGTTTAACAAGTGCTTGAATTTGGAGTAATCGAAGAATAAGAAGATATTTTCAGTTACTCAACAAAATGGTCGACAAATCACGTGACAGTTATTTACAAAACATGTTTAATGTTGACTTTAATAACAAGAATGTTCATTATCTAAATCAAACTGGAAGTTTTCTAGTTTGAACAAAATTGTTTACAATCTTGTTCATTTAATATACATGGAGATATATCTGACGAAAGTGAGTCTACCTTATCATCTTCAACATGTTGTGTGTATCCCCACCTTCCTGGAGGTTGCAGGAGAGGCAAGACAAAAGTTCACAACGGAGGTATGTTCATTTCCTGGCACTGCACACTTTGACATATTGTATCGTGCAGCCTTCTGTATAAACAACCATCTTGTATCATACAGGCATTTCTGTATCTTTAAGATAGTTTTAGAAATCGAGATATTGTACCATACAGTTGTCTTCTATCTGGAAGATAGTTCTGGACATATTGTATCGTCAGACAGAGATATCAGGAGCATAAACCTGCAGTAAAATATACAAACTCACTCCCTTTGAGGAAAGGACAACCTTCACTCCCTTTGAGGAAAGGACAACCTTCACTCCCTTTGAGGAAGGAGCAGTCTCCACTTCCTATGAGAAAAGGACAATCTCCACTCCCTGGGAGATCAGAGCAACTCCACTCCTGGCCCAGAAAATAAAAGTACAAAATTGTGCTGCCTTGTGATCAATGCAGTAACGTGATCTTGCCCGAACCTGATCAAACGTGAATGTCCAAAACTTGTGGTTGTCCCTGGTAGTAGAAATGTCTTGTATCATCAGTCACACTTTAATCTTATCTAGATCATGTTCGAGCCAACTCAAGCATAAACGTCCATAACTTTTGTTTGTACCAGGTGGTAGAGATTACCAGGTGGTTGAACCTTTTTTTAAAAGTTATAAAGGAACCCGTATCATCATTATCATTAAATAGCTTGTCCTGAGCAGAACTTGTGCCACCCCAACAGTCCTCCGGAATTTCTCTCTCATAGGCCAGATGTCCTGCCTCATCTGTCGGCAGATGTTCAAACCCTTTTTATACCACGTCATATATAGGGTAATACAATGCTAGACCAGTATTTTTCATTGACCGTCTGCACACGATGGGTGATATGGTCAACATCACACAGGCCACTTTTACTTCCCAATGCGTTCCCTGGTACCCAACTGAGGCTGGGTCAGCATGAGAACCGTTACAGTCGGAAAAAATGCCACGTCCACTGTTGAATTGAACCAGAACCAGTAGCCTAAGAAGCGAGTTCTCATTGTATCATCAGTAACACTTCTATCTTATTGTATCATCAGTCACACTTCTATCTTATTGTATCATCAGTCACACTTCTATCTTATCCTGACCTTGTCAAACATCAGTCACACTTCTATCTTATCTTGACCTGGTCAAACATCAGTCACACTTCTATCTTATCTTGACCTGGTCAAACATCAGTCACACTTCTATCTTATCTTGACCTGGTCAAACATCAGTCACACTTCTATCTTATCTTGACCTGGTCAAACATCAGTCACACTTCTATCTTATCTTGACCTGGTCAATCATCAGTCACACTTCTATCTTTATTCTTGACCTGGTTAATCCCTCAGTCACACTTCATTATCTTGACCTGGTCAAACAAGAACGTCCATAACTTTGGGTGTCCCGTGTAGGATGTCAGTACCATCAGCCACACTTCAATCTTGACCTGGTCAAACATCAGCAACACTTTAACTGCTGGTCAAACTCAGCCACTTAATCTGGGCCTGGTCAAACATGAACGTCCGTAACTGTGTTGTCCAGGTTAAGATTCGTTATCGAACATAAACTATAGCTACCTGATGTAGTTGTACCACTATCATCGGTGTAGCTATCACCCATCGATGACGACGATATTGATGAGGAGGGATATCGTTCTTGTGGAGGACAAGCTATCCGACATGATTTTTTATTGAATTGCTGCTGTGAGAACGTTGCCGCCGCTGCTGCTGCGTGTTGGTAAAATCGGTGCTGATGTGGATAACGATTTGGTAGTTTGTATTCAAGTCTGAAAGTGGAACATGTTTGTGGTTGCCGTGGTGATATTTCAGAGCTGGCACTATTACAGCTGGGATTGGGGTTAGTAAACTGGGTTCTGAGTGTAGGATTGAAATCGTATTTGTTTTTTACTTGAGGATCGAACCGCACTGAACTGCTGCCGCTGCTCGTCCTAATCGGTGGCCGTTTCACATCAAATGTTTGCAATACAAGATCTTGTTCAGCCTTTCTGTTTGGTTCTGCTATGTTTGGTTTAGGATGATTAGTCGAAAAGAAACTGCCAGTTTGCGTGTTGACATGTTCTATGCTGTTAGACATGTCCTCGTCACTGCCATGACCACTGTCACCCATGACAGTCTCCGCCGAAGCCAAGCTCGGAAAATCTTCTTGTCTTCTGTTAAGTTCTAGGACCTGAAATCATACAGAAATAGAATGTACATCAAGTCGGGCGGAAGAATATTTATCAAACATGAAAACAAATATTTGAAAACTTGTTATATTAGAAGTGCGTGAACTGAAGCTGTTTCTATAGCCCTCTCGTCATTTTCAGCTAGCTAGCTAGAAACGACAACGATAAATCACTTACACATTAATTCCGGCGACGATTTATAAATTGTGTCCAGCTTTGAAAGACCGAAAGCAAATTTTCCGCTTCGTAGATTAGAAAATTGACATCATGGGGAATGGAACTCAAGTTGTAAGTACTTGAATTCATTGCTCTGACGCTATGCCATAAGGATTTCAACAATTTGAGGTAGGTAGGCCAGTTCCTTTACACAGTGAGGAACAGCGAAGGACTGTTACAGTGACACATTGTTTGCACAGGACAAGCTACTGGACGATGACGATATGTTGACTTTATTGATTTGATTAGGTTATTGGTACTGAACTGACGTCACAGCAATCCAACATTCATTTTGTCTTAGAGCACATGTACAGAATGTAAAGGGAAGAGAGAGGGAGAGAAAGATAGAGAGATAGAGAAAAGAGGGAGAGAAAGAGGGACAGACAATGGAAAGATTTGAAAGATGGGATGAATATCACACAATTCTCACCTGGTGCCTCTGAGAGATCGGTAGCAAAGAGTGACCCATCGTTCTAAGGGAGTGAACATCATTGGTGCTTGCATCTGAGGAGATGACAATAGATTGATCTCCCTTGTAAATGTTGCTGCCACTACTATAGTTACTATTATGGTTGTCTAGATTTGGATGAGAGTGTGTTGACGTCTTGTCAAGCTTCTGGGACTGATCTTTGATCGCGGCAGTCTGCAACAATAAATATATATAATAAATTAGAAAAATTGTCCGCAGCCTTTTTAGACCGTAGGGTATGAAGTCACTTCACTTCCCATTTCTATACTCGAGTATGCAGAGGTTGGAGGACCATCCTTTCGTCTTGTTGGGAACGTCGAGTGTGGGATTGAACATACATCCCTCTTGTGTACGAGTGGATAGACGAAAGCTTATCCATTACTCTAATCCATCCCAGATTATATATTTATGTATAAAATGAAAATCGTAGCATATCCTTTACAGAACGTAGCCATCAACCACAGTAAATGAATCGTCGATTTTCTAGGCACCACTTATACGTTCAGTAGTTAGCCATTGCTCTTTAAACGGTGAGGTGTATTTTTACCTTTTGCAAAAATCCCACGGAAACGAATTTGCCCACCGTTGGGTTTGAATCACGCTTGGGTCTGTGATCAAGCTGACTACCGCTTGACCTACAGACACTAACATCCTTTCTTAAATCGGTTGTTCCTAGTGGTAAACCAAACAGTTCTCTGATTTCATCCCCTCTTCTAAATATTCGTCTCATTTTTATGTTCAGTATTTTTTACAAACTTGTATTTTAAAATTCATTTAACTTACTTTCTATATACTAATGGCATACATTGTGATTAAAACCACAAACTTGATGTATGTTATTGTAACATATTACTATATGCTATATTTGAAACTAAATCCAGGTGTTTAAGAACCTGGTTTTCCCTTGTCAACGTATGGTTGTGAGACATGGACCATTGACAAGGCGGCGGAGAAAATCATTAATGCCTTTGAATGCAAATGCTACAAAAGAATATTTAGAATATCATGTACAGATAAGAGAACAAATGCTTCTGTTCTGCAACACTTGATATTTAGAGTTCTTAGCCGCTGCCAGCGTGTTCATAGCGTTGACTGGGGTACTAGCCCTCTGGTGTAGGTTCAATTCCGTGGGCAGCAGAAAGCCACAGATTCCCAGATTCACGGTGTTCTGGCACCGAACCGAATTCGATGTCCATGGCCGAGCCGAAACGAAAGTCAGTGCTCGACGGAAAAAAAAAAGAGTTCTTAAGACATAAAACAAGGACAATTAAATATTTCGACATTAAACGACAGTGCATGGAGAAGATAATTCGAAGAAACGGATGAAGAAGGCAGAGGAAGACCTAGAAGACGATGGGTGCAGGATGTCATTGACGATCTGAGAATGACTGCTGCTGAAGTCGGCCAACTTGCACAGATTAGAGAACGTTTCAGGGCAACTGTCAGGAGAGCCAAGTTCCGGAAGAGACAAGCTACTTGATGATGATAATATGTTTGAAACAACTTGTCCCAGCAGAACCACTTGTTCTCAAAAGCTTTGAGTACAACATACTTCAGTCTTCGACGTTTATTTAGAAACTATGTTAGATGAGGAATTAGTTCAGTGCCAGGTTTGTACCTTACGTAGATTTAACAAACTCGAACCAAGTTTTGCAAACATTGGTCTATTTGCTTGGAAATCTTAGCCGCAGCTTGTTTGATTTTTCTATTTGTACAGAAAGAAGTTGGGACTCATTTCGTCTGTCTGTTTAATTTTGTGTGCGTTTGTTATCTTGTGGGAGGATACGCACCTAAACACACGCGAGACTGTGCACACAAACACACGCGAGACTGTGCACACAAATACACGCGTGACTGTGCACACACACACACATACACACACGCGCATGGTAAAGACATACTACTTGTAACCATGTTGACATCTACTTGTCATGTCTTTAGGTGCGGTATCCTAACATACAGAAATAGCTGCAGCACTAACCTGTGATCGTGAAGAAGAAGAAGAAGAAGAATATACTGAAACTAAGATTACGTAGATAAGAAACGTAGAAAGTGAATTGAGCAAGAACAATGTTAGTCGCCTTATTGATGCGGCAGCCAGTTTTAACTGGTCGTCAGCTATAATTTCAGGTGCAGTCATGGCGCAGTACTATAAAGCCTCTAACTGATTTTTGGGTGAAGGATTGCTTTACTTATCACTAGTTTCCCTAGCCATACAGGCGAGCATTTTTATTACTTCAGATCCTTGTAATTTAGATCTCCAAGTAAAGGATCAGCAAGTTGTAATTGTGCACCGTCGTCGTCGACATCTCATTAATCAGTTTCTTATTCTTTAATTTACTTTTTTACTTTTCCGATCCAACAGTCATCTGAGCATTTGTTCTTCGACTTAAGGCCATGGTAGTGAATTTACAGATCTGTCTGAGTTGTGGTGTGTTAGCATAGAGTGTGTTTTCAACATCTGGATATGGACGTAGGTACTTGTGGCGTAGGTCACTGAGTGCAGGGCACTGGAAGAGATGGTGTGTGACAGTTTTTTCTGAATAGTCACACAGTTGACATTGTGGGGCAATCTTTGGTTGGATGCGGTGTAGATGAGCAGTCCCACAGTTGACATTGTGGGGCAATCTTTGGTTGGATGCGGTGTAGATGAGCAGTCCCACAGTTGACATTGTGGGACAATCTTTGGTTGGATGTGATGTAGGTGAGCAGTCACACAGTTGACATTGTGGGACAATCTTTGGTTGGATGTGATCTAGGTGAGCAGTCACACAGTTGACATTGTGGGGTAATCTTTGGTTGGATGCGACGTAGGTGCGCATTCAAGGGCATATGTTGTGTCTTAAGTGTCTTATTCAAACGTTCAGTACCATTTGGAGCTCTAGTGTTTATCCTTCAGTGAAGTGTCCGATTTCAGCAGCGTTTACTGGGTTCGCTCTCTTTAGCCTTTGCTGTCTCCATCCAACCTATAAGAAAGCAGGTTGCTATTTTCTTTTAGGGTAGCGACCCTTAGACGACCTACCCTCCCGGACTGATGAGCGTCATATGCCCAGAAAACCTGTCTTTTTCTGGACTACTTGGTTTTCATGCCGTCCAGTTTTACGTACGGTTTACTCTGCTAGCTTTGATTGTCCCCAATCAAACTACAAGGCAGCAGTAGTTCTCTGCGAGCGGAAACGCACACTGGCTTCAACCTCTGCTGGGCCCTCCAGTCTTCTGCACACCTGGGTGGTCCGCTTAACCTTACGTCCGCCACGCCTGCCTCGCCTTCTCTTCGATACACTATCTGCGCCGTGCTCGTTTGCTTACCCGTGGGCCCACCGTGCATCGCTCGCATACGTGCTCGCTCTGCCCTGGTGCCTGCCTCACCATCTCCGTCAGTTCTCACCGTGCTGACATTTGCCTCTAGGCTGTCCGGACCTGGAGCTTAACTCGGGCCCCTACCCCTGAGATGGGCCTACGTCTTTTCTTAGCTTAATGCACCTCTCATCCTATATTTGTTTATTTGTTCCCCCCCACCGTCAGGGCTCGGAGTTTCGCCGCGTGCAACTCAACTCGGGGCCATATCTTCGGACTCCGAGTTTCGGCCCATGTGGACCGACTACTCTTCTTGGATGCACCCTCATCCCTTTATGTTTATCCGTCCAGCTTTTCGATCGGCCGAGAGAGACGAGCATTAATAGTCACTCTAGGATTCCGCTCGTCTGTTGTGTGAGCGAATCCCATCCAGCGTGACTACCTTTGCATCTCTACCTACATGAGAGTAGCTCTCCCTCGATCCCTACCCGCTTAGCCAGACAGGAACCAGTGTCTTTTACCAAGGTCACCACGTGGAGGTGGGGTAGGATCTAGATTAGTGCCAGCTCACTATACCTGGCGCGGCGTTGTCCCCATGCGTCTTTGACCCCGCATGGGGACAAACTGTTTCCATCATAGACCAACATTTGATCAACTAATATTCAATAACAATATAATATATTTCTCTCTGTATCATTAAATATTCATTATAAAACTGATTGTCTGTGTTACCGGAATTTGGGAAGCGTCAAACTCTGCTATCTTGAAATTCGAATATCTTATTCTTGCAGAAGTAGAGCGTATAACCTAATAGAATATAACGCTGGCTCAACCTAATAGAATATAACGCGGGCTCAACCTACTAGAATATAACGCGGGCGCAACCTAATAGAATATAACGCGGGCTCAACCTACTAGAATATAACGCGGGCTCAACCTAATAGAATATAACGCGGGCTCAACCTACTAGAATATAAGCGGGCTCATACCTAATAGAATATAACGCGGGCTCAACCTAATAGAAGAATATAATGCGGGCTCAACCTAATAGAAGAATATAATGCAGGCTCAACCTAATAGAAGAATATAATGCAGGCTCAACCTAATAGAATATAGCGCGGGCTCAACCTAATAGAATATAACGCGGGCTCAACCTAATAGAATATAACGCGGGCTCAACCTAATAGAATATAACGCGGGCTCAACCTAATAGAATATAACGCGGGCTCAACCTAATAGAATATAACGCGGGCTCAACCTAATAGAATATAACGCGGGCTCAACCTACTAGAATATAACGCTGGCTCAACCTAATAGAATATAACGCGGGCTCAACCTACTAGAATATAACGCGGGCTCCCATACCTAATAGAATATAACGCGGGCTCAACCTAATAGAAGAATATAATGCGGGCTCAACCTAATAGAAGAATATAATGCGGGCTCAACCTAATAGAAGAATATAATGCAGGCTCAACCTAATAGAATATAGCGCGGGCTCAACCTAATAGAATATAACGCGGGCTCAACCTAATAGAATATAACGCAGGCTCAACCTAATAGAATATAGCGCGGGCTCAACCTAATAGAATATAGCGCGGGCTCAACCTAATAGAATATAACGCGGGCTCAACCTAATAGAATATAACGCGGGCTCCCATACAGGAGACCTGGTTTTAACTCGGCACGGCCAAAGAGTTTTTTCTGTCGGGAGCATAAAGAACAAATCATAACCTGAACAGTTTCGTAGCAACTGCACTAGTCATGCGGCCATTAATTTCCACAGGTCCATGCACCCCTCCCCGCCCTACACCGTCATTAAAAGTGGTATTACGTGCAGTAAAGAACTGTTATTTATTGTTTCAGAAATATGTATGTCAACGGGAACATTTTCAACTCTCTAAAATGTATGTTGTCCTAGTTATGAGTTAGTTAAATTGCTTTTGAAATGTAAACACATTCATATCGTATTCAATCATTGATTGATCATTGACAGCGCTAAGAAAACGTAGTTGCACCATTTGGGAAAGTAGAATATCAACTTAAAAATCGGATCAAAATGTTTTTGATATAAAAAACACAGGACAAATTTAGTTTCCGCTTTTTTCTATCATGCAAGCATCACATTCAAAAACAAAAAATTGTCCGTAAAATGTAATTTAATATCTAAAGTGTTCTCAGGCGAAGGATTAGCACCATTGCACTGGATTTGCCCAAATTACTCAGTAACATCACCCATTACGTGTAGTAAATGTCACGCCACCAGCCGAGCATCAGCCGAGATCAGCTCGAGCATCAGCCCAGAGAATCAGCTTCGTAGCTCAGTAACAATTATAGAGATCTCATGAAAAATTGCACATGTGACTCGGTCCGATTCGAACTCACAACGTTCAGAACAATAGGAAAATGTCTTAACCACTTCATGGATCCATTCGAGAACTATTTCATACTCATCATACAAATGTCAACATTCACCATTAATTTATAATTTAATAATTTTACAAATGTCAAGAAACTAGTTGTCATACCATCAGTGCATACACAGTTGGGTCTGCATTTTTCTTTGACTAATGGTACACAGTAAGGTGATGTGGTCATCATCATCGCTCCTGCCACCATTACTTGCCAATGTTTCTCTGGCTCCCAATTCAAGCTTAGTCAAACTGACAACCATTATTGTTTGGACATAATTTAACCAAAAATAGAATGCGAAATTTGGTAGTAAATGTTATGTTATGTTATGCGATCGACGTCATGGCACATTGGGCATTCCCATTCATGCTCTGTCCTCCGTTGCAGCAGCCATCCCAAAGTCCATTTGCTCACAGTACCCATGAGAAGGTGATTACTATATCTTCTCTCTCTACCACGAAGACGACACTGTCTGGCGTGTCCACGCTTAACGCCTAATTCTCGAACTCGTTCCAGTGTCTGAGACGTGCCCATGTCCACAATTGAGAGCGTACCGCATTGATGATATCGGCTCTGTCCATGCTTCTGCCCACTTAAGTCGGGGCACTGTTTGCAAGAGAGTCAGCACGCTTGTTACCCCGCATTCCAACATGTACAGGCGTGTACAGCCAAGTCATTTTCTTGAGATGTGATCTCCGAATGATATCCACCCATTCCAGATGCATACTTCCAGATTCAATCAGTTGAAGCATATTCATCGAGTCTGATATGATGATCGTATGGGTAACTGTTGCTCAGCCACCCATGACAGAGCCCTGGAGGCAGAGGTGATCTCCATAGTCATGCTCGATGTCGTTGTCTCAAAAGTCCCGCAGTCCTCATGAAGTGTGCGACCATTTCGTTGTGCTGAGTAAGCCCACGATGATCTGGTGCCACGCTTGACAGAGCCATCGGTGTAGATAATGATATCACCTGGGTGGGAGTGCTGATCCAGGGAGTGCAAGAATTTCCGCATTGACGACGCCCGGGGCCCATTCTCTTCAGCGGCGTCCAAGTGTGCTGATAACCCTGGCGTAAGCTGTCATATCCTCTGATATAGGCATCCATTCGTCACCGTGCCTCAGCTCATTAGAGTACAGACTGTTTAATAACATCCTCTACCTCGGCCATCCAGGATCGACCTCTCTTCAATCCCCTTTCCCCTTGTTTTCATTTATGGATTTGTGCAGAGGATGATTTGTGTCCGCAGAAACTCTCAGATACGCTTTTACCTGTGCGACTTTGTGTCTCGTGGCTAACTTAGTTAGCAAGAAGAATACGAGACAAGACGATTACAAGGAGAGAGTAATCGAGCTACTTACAAGAAACATAAACAATGATGCTTACCGTTAGGTCGCACTGTAATGTGTTCCTTTCTGTAATTTGCATGTCAATGTCCGGCTGGTTATCAGGACAAAACGAAGCGTGGTAATGTCGTTTTTTCCTACGGTCTTGTTTTCGTAATAAACAAATAGTAACTAGCATGACACCAGACACGATGACAGTGAAACAAATGAGACAGGCTACTATCAACACATTCTGGTCAGCCATGATGCCATTGTAGGTTCCTGATTCTGATTGCAAGATAATTTGAAAAGTTCTGGTTTGCCATAAAACTGGTGTTCCTTGGTCTGTAGCGTTGATGGTAATGAAGTATATGCCAACATCTTCATGGCTGCTGAGATCTTTGGTCGCGACAATATCACCACTGAACTTTCCTATTCTAAAACGTTCTGAAGCGTTGGTAGCGATGATTGAGAAAGTGATGGCGCTGTTGTTGCTAAGGTCAAGATCGTAAACGTCAACATGAATAATGGTTGTGTCTTGCTTAATCGGCATGTTTATGTAGGTTGAGAAGTTGTTGCCAGGAAACGCAAATATCGGATGATTATCATTCATATCTATGATATGGACAATAATTTGGGCCGATGATGACCTCCTTTGTATTCCGTTGTCCATTGCAAGGACATAAAATGTGATCATTTCAGTTGCCTCCCTGTCTAATTTTGCTAGACAAGTCAGTCTTCCATCATGGTTGATTGTGAATGGGACTTGATCTTTTTCTTTGGAAGGTCTCAAGGACAGGGAAACAGCACCACCATCACCTAGATCAGGGTCAGTAACTGTAATGTTACCAACAAAGCTTCCAGAGTTACTGTTCTCATGTATTCGAAACTGGTAAATAGGTTGTGAGAAAACGGGATCTACATCATTGACATCGATGATATTGATGGTTACCATTACTGTACCGGTCAGAGGCACATCGCCGTGGTCAATGGCTAAAACCTGAAACTGATACTGCTCCACCAGTTCCCGGTCGAACCTTCTGTTAGCTTTGATGACTCCAGTATCCGACGTAATAGAGAAATTCTCCAAATCTTTGACTAGTCTGTATTCTATTTCAGCGTTTCGACCCTCATCATTGTCCACTGCGTTGATCACTGCCACCGTATCATCTTTCAGATTATTCTCAACAATCTTGTAAACATAAGACAGTTGAAGGAACTCCGGGCTGTTGTCGTTGACGTCGAATACGTTGATGACAAGGCTGGCTGTGCTGTTGAGACTTGGGACACCCTGATCTTGACAAATTACCTGTGATGTATACATACTATTCGTTTCTCTATCTAACATGATGCCAGTTATCAGTTTGTAGCGTCTGGCATCCAGACGTTCAAGTTGAAAGATGGAAGTCTGACTCTCACACGTAACATTTGCGTTACTCCCAGAATCAGGATCTTCCACGCTAACTACCGCCACTACCGTTCCGACTTCTGATTCTTCAGACACCCACCCTAAGGGCAAATTATCTTTCTGAAGTGGCGTCATCCTTACAGTTGGTTGGTTATTTATAGTATCAAGCACTGTTACCAAGACAACGGTTTGATCGTATCTGTTCGGACTGCCTAAGTCACGTGCATCTATCAGAAATCTGTACTCTCCATTGACCAGCGATTTCTTCAAAGTCACAACACCTGTACTTCTGTTGACATTTATCATGTCCATAATATCAACTGAATTACCAGATTCAACAGTACTAAGTGTATACACAACTTGTCCATTGTCCCCTATATCAGCATCAGTAGCGGTCACCACCAATATCTTCTCCTCTGCTCCTGCTTCTTCACTGATATTCACAGAATAGAATTTCTCAGAGAACTTTGGAGAATTATCATTAACATCATCAACAATCACACTGACCATCATCGTTCCACTTTTCGGGGGTCGCCCTCCATCAGTAACCACTACTATCAGTTGGTAGTTATCAAGAATCTCTCTGTCCAGTTTTTGCGTCAACACCAAACTGACCTGCGAAATACCCACAAAGTTTTGAATAAAATCCAAATGAAATTTCTCATGGGGAGGATCAATAAAATATGAAGTGATTCCAAATTCTGAACTGCTATCTGCATCCATCGCGACTGCCAACCTCCTTGTGAAATTTTCTGGTGAGTCCTCGTTGATATGAATGACCATCTTTGCTGGTTCCTGGAATGTTGGTGCATTGTCGTTGATGTCTATGATGTTGACCTTGATAGGAATGGTGGTGAAGAAGTTGTTGTGTCCAGTGATTGTGATTCCGAAAGTAACTTCACAAGATCGAGATAATGGACATACAACGTCTCTGTCCACTCTCTTCGCGAAAGATATATTCCCAGAAATAGAGTCTATTTTAAACAGATTACCGTTGTCTTTATTATCAAATAAAATGTTGTATCTGAGGTTTGGTCTGGTCTCTTGACCCAGCAGTCGAAGCACTAGAGGACTGTTGGATACACTGCCCACAAACTGACCAACGCTCTGCTCCTCAGCTTGGCTAAAGACAAGACCCGTATCTTGTAACTGACCACATGACAGCAGTAACAGACAAATAAGTAAACATAAGAAATGTTCGACGCAATGCTTTTCATGACAAGAAATAATTCTGATGTTTCTACTACCCTTGGTCATTCTTCTCACTTGACCACAGTAAACTTGACCACAGTAAACTTGACCACAGTATTTTAAAGAAAACATTACACAAATTATGTTTTCTTGAACATGTCACGTGGAAATGTCGAGAACAATTTCATAAACTGATGGTTCAACTTTGTCAGTACTTGCTCAGCACAGATGATAGTCGTTCAGCACAGATGACAGTCGTTCAGCACAGATGACAGTCGTTCAGCACATATTATAGTCGTTCAGCACAGATGATAGTCGCTCAGCACTATGATAGTGTCGTTAGCACATATGATAGTCGTTCAGCACAGATGACAGTCGTTCACAGATGACAGCGTTCAACAGATGATAGTCGTTCAGCACAGATGGTAGTCGTTCAGCACAGATGATAGTCGTTAGCAGATGACAGTGGTCAGAACAGATGATAGTCGTTCAGCACAGATGATAGTCGCTCATCACAGCTGGTACGGGCTCAGCACAGAAAATGATGGGCTATAGTTGCTACTTCTTGGTCTCACAGTCTGTTGATGGGATATGTTTGTTGGAAATTAAAGGCGTTATAATGGAAAGAAAATATAAATAAAAAATCGTCGAGTTTTGTTGGTTATGTAAATACTTTCTGTGTGTAGGCTAAGCGTGCATCTGTGTGTGTATGTATGTGTGTGTATGTGTGACACTCTTTGGTAACTAGAAGTGTATGTGTGTGTAGTGTGTGTATGTGTGTATGTGAGTGTGTGATGTGTGAGTGTGTATGTGTGTATGTGGTGTGTGTGAGTATGTGAGTGTGTGAATGACACGTTTTTGGTAACTATAAGTACACCTCTGTGTGTATGTGAGTGCGTGTGTGTGTTATGTATGGGAATGACACTTCTTTGGTAAGCACAAACTATACTTATGACCAAGTACAAACTATACTTATGTACAATAACATACTATACTTATCGTACCAATAACATACTGTACTTATCTATAAGCACAAATTATACTTATTGTACCAATAACAACTATACTTGTTGTACCAATAACAAACTATACTTGTTGTACCAATAACAACTACTTGTTGTACCATAACAAACTATACTTATTGTACCAATAACAAACTATACATGTACCAATAACAAACTATACTTGTACCAATAACAAACTATACTTGTACCAATAACAAACTATACTTGTACATATAACAAACTATACTTGTACCAATAACAAACTATACTTGTTGTTCCAATAACAAACTATACTTGTTGTACCAATAACAAACTATACTTGTACAATAAAACTATACTTGTACCAACAACAAACTATACTTGTTAAGTCAAGAATAAAGTAAACTATTAGTGTAAGTAAAGAAAAAAAAGACATTTACTTACTATTTGCGAATTTCTTCTCAATTATTTCCAAAACGTTGAAATATGACAATCTCTTAGAGAAGTAGATCATTCAATGTGGACATGTGCTCCAACCATTATTTTCTCGACTTCCAGCAATGTTATCTATTCTGACAGTGAGCGGAAGCAGAAATTCTGAGAACCATAGTTAGATGATACACAGGCCGTCTTCTGTCACAGGCAAACTACGGTGTTGGTGTCCGCGCAGGTATCTTAGCCTACCAGCCTTAACGACCTCAAACCCAAGTCAAAGAAACCGAAACGCGAATAAGTTAATTGTCTCCTACAGAAATGTCGGAACCTGATGTGTTAAACTCCGCCTCCAAATTATCTTAGACCAATGAAACGGACCGATTGGTCCGTTGGCAGCGGCATATTTTTTTAAATGTCGAAAGGGGAAAGAAGTAATATTAGAATTATTACTTTCTTAATGACTTATTTCTCTCTGCTCCGGGTGGAGCATAGGGCCTGAATAGTTGTGCGCCACTTTTCCCGGTCTCTGTTTTCTTTACGGCCTCAATATCACAGTGCCCCAATACTTCAATATCACAGGATATTTATTATTATTGACCATCTGTGGATGGACCTCAGAGATAACAGAGGGGACAAAAAACACTGTTTATGAAGCACACACAAAAACCTGTTCTAGAAATTTCATCTTATCCTGACACTATGAGATAAAACAGGATTAAAGAAGTGTACACAAAAACCTGTTCTAGAAATCTCTTCTTATCCTGACACTATGAGATAAAACAGGATTAAAGAAGTGTACATAAAAACCTGTTCTAGAAATCTCTTCTTATCCTGACACTGTGAGATAAAACAGGATTAAAGAAAAGAAAGATTATTGTTATTATTTATAGTTGTTGTATTGCAACCAGGTGGACCCTAAGACAGTTAATGGTTATATATGTATTCCATTCCTTCTTCTAACATCCCCTGCTTGATTCCAAACGTATGAACTTTGTCTTTCCTTTAGACTAAACAGTGGGGTAGAGTTTGTGCAAAATGGGCAAGGCACATTCCCCATATCAGCTGCCCAGGCTAGGCAGAAATGGATAGTTATATATGTCTGGTCATCCACTAGTGACAACTGTTATAAGAAAGAGATGGAGATATGTTGGGCACACCTTGAGGAGAAATGATCAACGAATATCAAAGCAGACATTGAAGTGGGATGCAAAGGGCTCAAGAAAGAGAGGTCGACCTAAGGAGACCCTGAAACGAACTTTGCTGAGAGAGCAGGAAATATCGGTCTCAGTTCCATGGAGGAGATTGAACGAGTTGCCCAGGATAGAGCTGTATGGAGAAATTACTTGCATGCCCTATGTAACGTACAACGGTACGAGAGGAATTATTATTATTATTATTTATTATATATATATATATATATATATAAAATTGACCGTCTGTAAAGATGAAAAGGCATATATATATATATATAGATATATATATATATTGCAGGATAGTCAGTACCCTTGAGTTTCATTACAATTATTATTGTACATTAAAGTCACCATGTAATATGATCATCATCAAATAGCTTGTCCTGAGCAGAACTTTATCACCATTACAGTCCTTTAGATTGTCAATGCATCTCTCTCTCTCTCTCTCTCTCTCTCATAGGCCAGATGTCGCGTCTCTGCAACCGTCATGCTCAAACCACCAGTTACATCCTGCATCCACCTTCTCAGTTGTCTTCCTCTTCGTCTCTTTGCTGTGATGCCTCCTTCCATAATTGTCTTCTCAAACCCTTCATGTCTCTTTCTTCTTCTTTCTTTTGTCGTCACACTGCTACCGGGTTGTTGCCCAGTGTCGTGGTTTTCTGTTTTTGTCTTGCGCTGTTCTGGTGGCTTGTGTGATTGTTATCTTTGCTCTTTCACAGGATTCTGCTACGCCATCTAACCATCTTTTCCGTGGTCTTCCTCTTGCCTTCTTTCCTGATGTTCTGTTTTAGAAGACTCTGTATACTGTGGAGTTTGGATGCATTCTTATTAAGTGGATTCTTATATGTACAAAATAATTCCATTTTCTCATTCTATTTTGTAGCATTAGCAATATTTCTTCTATACTGAGTTCTTAGCCCGTCTGCGCAGCGTGTTCGTAGCGCGCTGGACTACGGGTAACTATCCCTCTGTGTGTGCGGGTTCAATTCCGCGGGATGGCAGAAAAAGCCACAGATTCCCCAGATTTACGGTGTTCGTGGCACCGAACTGAAGGGTTACGATGTCCATGGCACTGAGCTGAAGAGCTGAAAGCTCAAGTGCTTCTGGATCAGAGAAAAAAATAAAAAATACTGAGTTCTTTCTGGAAAGATCTATTTGTTATTTTCTGTGTTCATTATATACGGATAACTTTTCTGTACACTTATATACATATAACTTTTCTGTGCCCATTATATACAGATAACTTTTCTGTACACTTATATACCGTTAACTTTTCTGTACACTTATATACAGATAACTTTTCTGTACACTTATATACAGATAACTTTTCTGTACACTTATATACAGATAACTTTTCTGTACACTTATATACAGATAACTTTTCTGTACACTTATATACAGATAACTTTTCTGTACACTTATATACAGATAACTTTTCTGTACACTTATATACAGATAACTTTTCTGTACACTTATATACAGATAACTTTTCTGTACACTTATATACAGATAACTTTTCTGTACACTTATATATAGATAACTTTTCTGTACACTTATATACAGATAACTTTTCTGTACACTTATATACAGATAACTTTTCTGTACACTTATATACAGATAACTTTTCTGTACACTTATATACAGATAACTTTTCTGTACACTTATATACAGATAACTTTTCTGTACACTTATATACAGATAACTTTTCTGTACACTTATATACAGATAACTTTTCTGTACACTTATATACAGATAACTTTTCTGTACACTTATATACAGATAACTTTTCTGTACACTTATATACAGATAACTTTCTGTACACTTATATACAGATAACTTTTCTGTACACTTATATACAGATAACTTTTCTGTACACTTATATACAGATAACTTTTCTGTACACTTATATACGGATAACTTTTCTGTACACTTATATTCAGAAGCACCGTCTGTGTGGTGCTGGGACCCTGCAGGACGCAAAGAATAATACAATTGCGACCTACACGGCATGTCGTAATAAACGACTGATGTAGGATTTAGGGAAGCTATCTTAGTAAATAAAAAACATCAGCGAAATTGGATGTGTTCTCCTACTTGTAGGCGCATAACTGACACAACGTACAATCGCACTTAGGCTCAGATTACATACAAGTCACACATAGTGGTTAACAAGTGGTTGATATGGAGCTTTGGAAGAAGAAGAACAAGAAGAAGAAAAAATATTGAAAAGCATATATATGTACTTACACCAAGTGATATACAAACATACATGTACTTACACCAAGTGATATACACAAACATATATGTACTTACACCAAGTGATATACAAACATATATGTACTTACACCAAGTGATATACAAACATATATGTACTTACACCAAGTGATATACACAAACATATATGTACTTACACCAAGTGATATACAAACATATATGTACTTACACAAAGTGATATACAAACATATATGTACTTACACCAAGTGATATACAAACATATATGTACTTACACCAAGTGATATACACAAACATATATGTACTTACACCAAGTGATATACAAACATATATGTACTTACACCAAGTGATATACACAAACATATATGTACTTACACCAAGTGATATACAAACATATATGTACTTACACAAAGTGATATACACAAACATATATGTACTTACACCAAGTGATATACAAACATATATGTACTTACACCAAGTGATATACAAACATATATGTACTTACACCAAGTGATATACAAACATATATGTACTTACACAAAGTGATATACAAACATATATGTACTTACACCAAGTGATATACAAACATATATGTACTTACACCAAGTGATATACAAACATATATGTACTTACACCAAGTGATATACAAACATATATGTACTTACACCAAGTGATATACACAAACATATATGTACTTACACAAAGTGATATACAAACATATATGTACTTACACCAAGTGATATACAAACATATATGTACTTACACAAAGTGATATACAAACATATATGTACTTACACCAAGTGATATACACAAACATATATGTACTTACACCAAGTGATATACAAACATATATGTACTTACACCAAGTGATATACAAACATATATGTACTTACACCAAGTGATATACAAACATATATGTACTTACACCAAGTGATATACAAACATATATGTACTTACACCAAGTGATATACACAAACATATATGTACTTACACCAAGTGATATACAAACATATATGTACTTACACCAAGTGATATACAAACATATATGTACTTACACCAAGTGATACACAAACATATATGTACTTACACCAAATGATATACACAAACATATATGTACTTACACCAAGTGATATACAAAAATATATGTACTTACACCAAGTGATATACAAACATATATGTACTTACACAAGTGATACACAAACATATATGTACTTACACCAAGTGATATACAAACATATATGTACTTACACCAAGTGATATACACAAACATATATGTACTTACACCAAGTGATATACAAACATATATGTACTTACACCAAGTGATATACAAACATATATGTACTTACACCAAGTGATATACAAACATATATGTACTTACACCAAGTGATATACAAACATATATGTACTTACACAAAGTGATATACAAACATATATGTACTTACACCAAGTGATATACACAAACATATATGTACTTACACCAAGTGATATACACAAACATATATGTACTTACACCAAGTGATATACAAACATATATGTACTTACACCAAGTGATATACACAAACATATATGTACTTACACCAAGTGATACACAAACATATATGTACTTACAACAAGTGATATACAAACATATATGTATTATCACAAGTGATATCACAAACATATATGTACTTACACCAAGTGATATACAAACATATATGTACTTACACAAAGTGATATACAAACATATATGTACTTACACCAAGTGATATACACAAACATATATGTACTTACACAAAGTGATATACACAAACATATATGTACTTACACCAAGTGATATACAAACATATATGTACTTACACAAAGTGATATACACAAACATATATGTACTTACACCAAGTGATACACAAACATATATGTACTTACACCAAGTGATATACAAACATATATGTACTTACACCAAGTGATATACACAAACATATATGTACTTACACAAAGTGATATACAAACATATATGTACTTACACCAAGTGATATACAAACATATATGTACTTACACCAAGTGATATACAAACATATATGTACTTACACCAAGTGATATACAAACATATTGACTTACACCAAGTGATATACAAACATATATGTACTTACACCAAGTGATATACAAACATATATGTACTTACACCAAGTGATATACAAACATATATGTACTTACACAAAGTGATATACAAACATATATGTACTTACACCAAGTGATATACAAACATATATGTACTTACACCAAGTGATATACAAACATATATGTACTTACACCAAGTGATATACAAACATATATGTACTTACACAAAGTGATATACAAACATATATGTACTTACACCAAGTGATATACAAACATATATGTCTTAACAGTGATATACAAACATATATGTACTTACACAAGTGATATACAAACATATATGTACTTACACCAAGTGATATACAAACATATATGTACTTACACTAAGTGATATACAAACATATATGTACTTACACCAAGTGATATACAAACATATATGTACTTACACCAAGTGATATACAAACATATATGTACTTACACCAAGTGATATACAAACATATATGTACTTACACAAAGTGATATACAAACATATATGTACTTACACCAAGTGATATACAAACATATATGTACTTACACCAAGTGATATACAAACATATATGTACTTACACCAAGTGATATACAAACATATATGTACTTACACCAAGTGATATACAAACATATATGTACTTACACCAAGTGATATACAAACATATATGTACTTACACTAAGTGATATACAAACATATATGTACTTACACCAAGTGATATACAAACATATATGTACTTACACCAAGTGATATACAAACATATATGTACTTACACCAAGTGATATACAAACATATATGTACTTCACACAAGTGATATACAAACATATATGTACTTACACAAGTGATATACAAACATATATGTACTTACACCAAGTGATATACAAACATATATGTACTTACACCAAGTGATGTACAAACATATATGTACTTACACCAAGTGATATACAAACATATATGTACTTACACAAAGTGATATACAAACATATATGTACTTACACCAAGTGATATACAAACATATATGTACTTACACAAAGTGATATACAAACATATATGTACTTACACCAAGTGATATACAAACATATATGTACTTACACCAAGTGATATACAAACATATATGTACTTACACCAAGTGATATACAAACATATATGTACTTACACAAAGTGATATACAAACATATATGTACTTACACCAAGTGATATACAAACATATATGTACTTACACAAAGTGATATACAAACATATATGTACTTACACCAAGTGATATACAAACATATATGTACTTACACCAAGTGATATACAAACATATATGTACTTACAAGTGATATACAAACATATATGTACTTACACCAAGTGATATACAAACATATATGTACTTAACCATAATGATATACAAACATATATGTACTTACACCAAGTGATATACAAACATATATGTACTTACACCAAGTGATATACAAACATATATGTACTACACCAAGTGATATACAAACAGATATATGTACTTTACACCAAGTGATATACAACATATATGTACTTACACAAGTATATACAAACATATATGTATTACACCAAGTGATATACAAACATATATGTACTTACACCAAGTGATATACAAACATATATGTACTTACACAAAGTGATATACAAACATATATGTACTTACACCAAGTGATATACAAACATATATGTACTTACACCAAGTGATATACAAACATATATGTACTTACACAAAGTGATATACAAACATATATGTACTTACACCAAGTGATATACAAACATATATGTACTTACACAAAGTGATATACAAACATATATGTACTTACACCAAGTGATATACAAACATATATGTACTTACACAAAGTGATATACAAACATATGTACTTACACAAGTGATATACAAACATATATGTACTACACCAAGTGATATACAAACATATATGTACTTACACCAAGTGATATACAAACATATATGTACTTACACCAAGTGATATACAAACATATATGTACTTACACCAGTGATTCAAACATATATGTACTTACACTAGATTACAAACATATATGTACTTACACTAAGTGATTACAAACATATATGTACTTACACCAAGTGATATACAAACATATATGTACTTACACAAGTGATGACAAACATATATGTACTTACACCAAGTGATTACAAACATATATGTACTTACACAAGTGATATACAAACATATATGTACTTACACAAGTGATATACAAACATATATGTACTTACACAAGTGATATACAAACATATATGTACTTACACCAAGTGATATACAAACATATATGTACTTACATCAAGTGATATACAAACATATATGTACTTACACCAAGTGATATACAAACATATATGTACTTACACCAAGTGATATACAAACATATATGTACTTACACCAAGTGATATACAAACATATATGTACTTACACAAAGTGATATACAAACATATATGTACTTACACCAAGTGATATACAAACATATATGTACTTACACAAAGTGATATACAAACATATATGTACTTACACCAAGTGATATACAAACATATATGTACTTACACCAAGTGATATACAAACATATATGTACTTACACCAAGTGATATACAAACATATATGTACTTACACCAAGTGATATACAAACATATATGTACTTACACCAAGTGATATACAATATATGTACTTACACAAGTGATATACAAACATATATGTACTTACACAAGTGATATACAAACATATTGTACTTACACCAAGTGATATACAAACATATATGTACTTACACCAAGTGATATACAAACATATATGTACTTACACCAAGTGATATACAAACATATATGTACTTACACCAAGTGATATACAAACATATATGTACTTACACAAGGATATACAAACATATATGTACTTACACCAAGTGATATAAAACATATATGTATTACACCAAGTGATATACAAACATATATGTACTTACACCAAGTGATATACAAACATATATGTACTTACACCAAGTGATATACAAACATATATGTACTTACACAAAGTGATATACAAACATATATGTACTTACACCAAGTGATATACAAACATATATGTACTTACACAAAGTGATATACAAACATATATGTACTTACACCAAGTGATATACAAACATATATGTACTTACACCAAGTGATATACAAACATATATGTACTTACACAAAGTGATATACAAACATATATGTACTTACACTAAGTGATATACAAACATATATGTACTTACACCAAGTGATATACAAACATATATGTACTTACACAAAGTGATATACAAACATATATGTACTTACACCAAGTGATATACAAACATATATGTACTTACACTAAGTGATATACAAACATATATGTACTTACACCAAGTGATATACAAACATATATGTACTTACACCAAGTGATATACAAACATATATGTACTTACACAAAGTGATATACAAACATATATGTACTTACACCAAGTGATATACAAACATATATGTACTTACACAAAGTGATATACAAACATATATGTACTTACACCAAGTGATATACAAACATATATGTACTTACACCAAGTGATATACAAACATATATGTACTTACACCAAGTGATATACAAACATATATGTACTTACACCAAGTGATATACAAACATATATGTACTTACACCAAGTGATATACAAACATATATGTACTTACACCAAGTGATATACAAACATTATGTATAACCGTGATTCAACATATATGACTTACACCAAGTGATATACAACATATATGTATACCAGATATACTTAGCAGATATACAAACATATATGTACTTACACCAAGTGATATACAAACATATATGTATTACAATGTACAAATGTATATACACATGATATACAAACATATATGTACTTACACTAGTGATATACAAACATATATGTACTTACACAAGTGATATACAAACATATATGATTACTTTACACATCAGTGATATACAAACATATATGTACTTACACCAAGTGATATACAAACATATATGTACTTTACACAAGTGATATACACAAATATATGACTAATTTCCTAATGTGGATTAGAAGAGGCATGGACACTGAACAGGCACATTTCAAACAACATTTACGACATTAGAATGTTTGTTTTTTGTTTTTTTTAAAAACAGTTGTGTGGCATTTCATGGGACAGTTAAAGAAACAAATGAAGAAGACCTGACAAAAAGTGAACAATGAAGATGGAATTGTTGAAGAATATCAAACAGGGACAAATTAAATATGTTGTGTACATAAAGAGACACGGATGACACTCCGCTGGAAACAATACGAGGTGAATGGGATGAGGGGCAGGAGAGTGTTAAATTGTGTCCATGGAGGGACACAGAGATATAATTGGAAGACAAACATTCGGAGAAGAACACACACAAATAAAAACAGGTTGTTTATGTTTCCTTTAGTAACAAGTTGTCTGTCTCAGGATAGGAAATTCTTGTTTCTTTGTCACAAATTATCTGTTTCAGATTGAAAACATTTTCTTTCTTTATATTGGAAATCTTAGATAACATTTTCTTTCTTTATATTGAAAATCTTAGATAACATTTTCTTTCTTTATATTGGAAATCTTAGATAACATTTTCTGTCTTTATATTGAAAATCTTAGATAACATTTTCTTTCTTTATATTGAAAATCTTAGATAACATTTTCTTTCTTTATATTGAAAATCTTAGATAAAAATATGATTTTCTTCTATGTTCGCTCTATCATTCTGATGAATTGATAGGACCATCATCATTACATTTCGGTGATTAACCATATGTGCTCGGATCTCTTTCTTACACAGGAAGATCTCAGCTGCAGCGCACGAACTCCGTAGCACCGGCGAGGGTCCCCAATGTAATTTTAAGATGGTGAAAATATTTTAGAGATATTTTATTTTTTTAATCTGTCTAATGAATTTGTGCTCGGGCAGTGGCGTTCCAGCCTACTCTTCTCGATTTTGAACTGCCAAGAGTTCTTTTACGTGCTCAAATTGAACATGTAACCTACTTCTCCGATAGGACTAGGAACTTGATCTCACCTACACCGTGATCAGAAGTCTCTAGAAAAATATCCTGATGGCTTCATGAGGGAGAGAACCCAGTACATTTGAAACGAAAGGTGAGCGCCTAACCTCTAGGGGGTCATGTATTTGAATATTGTTTTCTTGTAATGGTGTTCAAATACGTTTTGTTAAGGTATTCAAAGACAGGAGGTCTTGAGGACCATTTGATGATCATCTGTAATGTATTGCCATCTACAGTCTAAAACGACTCAGTGTCTGCTCTCATTACGTTCTATGTGATAATGTTTATTGTAATACTAAACAATTCACCTTTACAGAGAGCAGATAGAACATCACATGCATCGGCTCTAGTCTCCAGTTTTACCTGCAGCAACTGTGGCAAGGATTGCCACTCCAGAATAGGCCATTACAGCCACATGAAACGTTGTGATTCAGCACAGAACATACTACGTGACGCAACACATATTGTCTCCCTGAGACAAAGAGGCCAATGACGATGAAACAAATCACCATAGCTTTGAAACAGCTTATCACATTCCCTGAAATTATACTAGCTGTGTTTTAGATCCCTGGACCGCCGGAGTTATCTTCCCGGCGGTTTTTTACCACTTCTCAACAGCCTTTAATCATCATTCCTTTCAGTGGTGTTTTTACCACTTCTCAACAGCCTTTAATCATCATTCCTTTCAGTGGTGTTTTTACCACTTCTCAACAGCCTTTAATCATCATTCCTTTCAGTGGTGTTTTTACCACTTCTCAACAGCCTTTAATCATCATTCCTTTCAGTGGTGTTTTTACCACTACTCAACAGCCTTTAATCATCATTTCTTTCAGTGGTGTTTTTACCACTTCTCAACAGCCTTTAATCATCATTCCTTTCAGTGGTGTTTTTACCACTACTCAACAGCCTTTAATCATCATTCCTTTCAGTGGTGTTTTTACCACTACTCAACAGCCTTTAATCATCATTCCTTTCAGTGGTGTTTTTACCACTTCTCAACAGCCTTTAATCATCATTCCTTTCAGTGGTGTTTTTACCACTACTCAACAGCCTTTAATCATCATTTCTTTCAGTGGTGTTTTTACCACTTCTCAACAGCCTTTAATCATCATTCCTTTCAGTTGTGTTGTTATCCCATTTCATCGGTTTATTTGATCCCCTTCACAGATCTCACACCTATTTCTGTCTTTATTGTCTACAGAAGTAACAAATAAACACAACATCAGTTTAAAAAACAAATTAAAAAGTGATCACCTACAGAACTAGCACCACTGATACTATGAAAAAGAAAACGATCTGTCACTACAGAAGTTACAACACTACTGATACCGTGGATAATAAAACCACGCTTGCATTTCAATGATCTGGTGAACTACTTGACACCTCTGATCTGGTACGTATTATTATAAGGTGTGAAAAGTTAATCCTAGTGCGAGCAGGAATAATAGAAAGACGTGCGGAGATCCGAGAGCTCCTTTTCCTTGGAGCCTGCAGGCTTATCCCCAGAGCGATTAAGAGCTTTAGTCTATTTCTGCCCGACAGTGAAACAATGAATTAGGATAGATGAGTCAGGCATTAGAATTACTCCCCACCGAATCTGACACTCGGTTGGATCCACTTAACAGGTGCCGGTAATGGAAACATTTGCATACTAGAAATTTGCAGAAAAGTGTTAGCTAGATTGTATATACACCAAACCACAGCTTCCTGTAGTGCATAGATTCCCAAACTTGTTCTACCTACCGCCCACTTTGCACAACATAAACTTTGTAACACCCCCTCTACATTATAACAGTTTGCCAACGCCCCCATCCCCACATATGTACATGCTCTATATTCTCTTTGACATATAAAATTGATATATATTTTTGTCATACATGATAATCGCAAAACCACGAAAGTAATTTATTTTAAAATATTTATTATTAATTTCTTCTTTAAGGAGCTACCGACTCCTAATCGCCTGAACACCCCTCATATTCTTCTGAACCCACTATCGCCCCCCTAAAACGCTTTAGCGCCCATTGGGGCGGTACGTCCACTTTGGGAAACACTGATGTAGTGTAATGTTATCGCAGACGATACACCAAACAGGATGGATGTTTGGAAATCTACATTAGTTGTTTGATTGTTATTTGACAATAGTATTTCAGACATTTTTGAAAATGTGAGGTTTTTGTTTTTTATTTTCTTCTTCTTTCTTTTGTCATCACACTATTACTGGGTGGTGGTTTTCTGTTTTTGTCTTGTGCTGTTCGAGTGACTTGGGTGAGTTATTTTGCTTTTTGACAGGATTCTGCTATGCCATCTAACCCTCTTTTCCGTGGTCTTCACCTCGCCTCCTTTTCTGATGTTCTGTTGTTGAAGACTATGTTTACAAAGAAGTTTGGATTTTTATTAAGTGGCCAAACGACTTCATTCTTTGTTTCTCAATGTAATTTCAGCAAGGTTCTCTCCCAACGTTCTTTCTTAAGCTGATGTTGGTGGCTCTGTTTTTGTCTGTCCATTAATGAAGAACTATCTTCCGGTAGGGTGTCTCTATGGCGAAGTGGATAAGACTTTTGTCTTGGATTGTGATGGTTGTGGGTTCTTCTTCTTTGCGTTCGTTCTTTACGACCAATTTTAATCACTCTTTGTGATAAGTTTGATCTGTGCCAAGAACGTATATACTGTGCATATTGGTTTGGTAAGTCCCTAAACGCATAGACTGGTACACGTTTAGGACATGTGAATCCGATTTCAGCCAAATCTCTTCAGTCGACATGCGTGGCTGGTAACGTTGGCACTATTCTTTACATCCCAAATTTGGGCCCCGGTAACCACTCGGGCGGGTCCCAGTAACCACTCGGGCGGGCCCCGGTAACCACACAGGCGGGCTCGGTAACCAGTCGGGCGGGCCCCGGTAACCAGTCGGGCTTGCCCCGGTAACCACTCGGGTCGGTTGTGGGTTCAAATACAGATAATGTCACAAGGAAACTTTTTCCGGACATCCTAACATTGTTGCTGGAGGCACCCGCCTGGTGTCGGGGCCCGCAAGGAAGCAAAGAATAGTACCACTGTAACCTACAATGCATGTCGTAAGAGGCGACTAAGGTAGGGACCTAGGGATGCTACCCTAGTAAATAAAAAGCAGCGGAGAAATCGGATGTGCTGACCTACTTGTAGGCTCATAACTGGCACAGCGTACAATCCTCTTAGGCTCAGATCACATACAAATCACACAGAGTGGTTGACAAGTGGTTGATATGGAGCGTTCGAAGAAGAAGAAGAAGTTGCTGGAGATACAGAGTTGGTGCTTCGTGCAATACTCTCTGAAGGTGACATACCATTACTGTTGAGTAGGATGTAGTCAGGTGGGAAACCTAGTTGCAATAAAGTCAATCCTTCGTCTTGGGATCTTTTTATCATCGGTTTGTGTACCATCATGATCTCAATTTATATATGATTGATTGATTGATTGATTGATTGATAGAAAGGGCATCATTGCACTTCGGTGAATTTTGTCTGGACAGTGGCTTTGCAGCTTACTTTTAATTGATATTCAATTGTCAATTGAGCCTCTCTTTACGTTAATCGTTCAACTGATTGATTTATTGATTGACAGACTGATTGAATGACTGTGCAAATCGAAGAATGGATACAACTTATCGTATCTCCAACACTTACTGCCCCTTGCTTGGAATATTCATTCCGCCCGACTGTTATTTGTCTCTCTCAGTTGTTTCCCATCTGTATCGTTGTCTGTATCGTTGTCTGTATCGTTGTCGAGGAGTGTCTGGTTGAACAGATTAGGGTGCTGGCTTCCATTCGAGAGACCCGCGTTCGATCCTCGATAAGGGCAACGGGTTTTTTTCTGTCGGGTGCATAAAGAACAAATTATAACCTGAATAGTTTCACGATGACTGCACTAGCTATGCGACCATTGTCTCAGGTTAATGTCCCAACTCTTCTACACCTCTCTAAACAGTGGTACTACAGGCATTAAATATAGTTATATCATTGTCTTTCTCTTACCCGCTTATCATCAACATATCCTTCCAGTATGTCTTCTTTCTTTCTTTCTTTTGTCCTTCTCTGCTTTTTGCCGCTAGGCGTAGCAGGTTTAACTGATGATCGGTTTCGGAGATAATGCACGCTCGGTCGCTTGATATGGTGTGGTATTGTGGAGTTTTAAGATGTTTGTAACTTCATCAACCCATCTTTTTCTTGGTCTGCCCTTTTCTCTTGATGATTCCATTTTCAGGTTGTACGCTCTTGCAACTGGTGTATTCGGGTTCATTCTGACCAAGTGGCCAAACCATTTGAGTCTCTGTTTTTCAATAAATCTAATAGCAGGTGTTGTTCCGACTGTTCTTCTAATTTCCTCATTTCTTATATGGTCTCTTCTTGTTTTATTTACTGCTTTCCTCAAGCATCTCATTGAGCATGTCGTAATTTTCCTTTCTTGTTCTTTTGTCAGTGCCCATGTTTGGCTCTGGTAGCACAGTGTTGGTATAGAGATTGAATTTATAATCTGTCTTTTAGTCACTACTGAAATAGCTGGGTGTTTCAAAATTGGGGTAAGCTGGTATGTAATGTTGTTGGCTTGCTGGATTCTAGTTTCGATCTCTCTGTCCAGTCTACTATCAGATGTGAAGATACTTCCAAGATACTAACAAATTTGTACCATTGATCTAGTCGGGCACTCAATTTTTACCACTGTCTTCTCTGCCTAAGTAATATCGCTTATTAGGGCGGTGTATCTCTCTCTCTCTTGCGTTCCCGGCCTAGCCTGATGGACCAACTTCTATCATGAATTTAACTGTTGTTTTTGGGACTCCGTTCCTCCGTACAGCTTTTCAGAAGCTCTGTGTGTTTTGGCCAGTACTCTTCTCGTATACCTGCTAAACGTGGACAGTCTTGCAAGACGTGTTCTGCCGTCATGTCTGCCATATTGCATGGGCACAGGCTAGTTGTGCCAATTTTAAATTTATGGAACATGTGGGCTCTGAGCTTGTTGTGGCCGGTACGGAGGCGAAATATGGTAACTTGTTCACTGCGCGAGAGACCATAGTAACCGTCACTGTCTGTGTACTGCGGGTGGTCTTTGCCCACTTGCTTCGATAGTGCGAACCGATGGTTGTTTTGACTTCCTCATAGCTGATCTCGAGATCAGTCTGGGGTAGTCGCCCGCCCTCTTTGGCTAGCTTGTCGGCCGCTTCGTTTCCTCTAATGTTGCAGTGTGACGGTATCCACTGGATGACAGTGCGTTTGAGTGAACTCGTTAGTTCAGCGAGGGACGTTTTGAGCTCATTCATCTCAGTTTTGCCAACGCATTTGAGTGCCGTGATGACCGATAGAGCATCGGTGAATATCACGACCTTGTTGCGCGTAGTGTTTCTTCGAATAACTATCATCTATGACACTAGAACAGCGTGAGACAAAAATAGAAAATCACTACGCTGGACAACAACTCGGTAGCAGTGTGACGACACTGGACAACAACTCGGTAGCAGTGTGACGACACTGGACAACAACTCGGTAGCAGTGTGACGACACTGGACAACAACTCGGTAGCAGTGTGACGACACTGAACAACAACCCGGTAGCAGTGTGACGACGAAAGAAGACGAAAAAGACAGAAGGAATATGAACCTGGGGAATTTAATGGTCGCGTTGCTAGTGCAGTCACAGTGAAACTACTCAAGTGATATTTTATCTTTATCCCCCCACCCCTTTCCCCACAGAAAAACCTCCTTGACCTTACCGGGGATCGAACCCCGGGTCTCCTGAATGGAGAGACCGCGCTCTAATCAATTCGACCACACGTCCCTCCTAGCTATTTTCATAACGGATTCTCATAGCTATTTAAAAAAAACAGCAGCAACAAGTAGGTGAATCGGATATTCTAACCTGGCCTGGAGAGCTTGAATAGGAATGTCCTCTATGATTGTCTTCGCGTCTCAGGGCAGATGGCAGGAAACTAGAGCTGGCGGGACAACAGAAGAGAAAATTGGGGTTCTGATCTCCGCAATTACCCTCACCTTTCTTCCTGGAAACCGTAGACGTTAATAATATGCCAAACGGGATTCTCTCACCTGCCGAGTGTCAACTACCTGGTGTCTGAATTGTTCCTTCTGTTTCCTGTTTGATTATAAGTTTAACGTTAAAGCAGAGTAAAGTTACAAACGAAATGTTGAACAATTTAAAGTTGAGTTTCTTCTATTTCTGAGTTCGCTCTAGAGTCTAAGTCACTTCTTCACAAGAAGATTTTTCTTTTCCTTTTTTATCTTCTCTTCCGCCATTTACTTCTTTATAGAAGCGGTTGTTTTTGGGGATGGGGAGGGAGGTGGGGGGTTCTGGGGCTAATGATCTTTGCGGCTTGTTCTAACGCACTTTGTAAGCTGTTATTCATTTTCTTAAATATGTGCTTGATGCAGTCGCTCCATCGTTTGCTTGGTCATCCTCTTGCTCTGTACTCGTTATACTTTTTGTGTGGCTCTGCGTAGACGATACCAGGGCATTCTTGTCAGGTGTCGAACCATTTAGTCTGTTGTTCTTTTATGAAGATGTTTCCCTAATGTTTAGTACTATCTACTACGGACTTTTTTTAAGCTCCCAAGGAATCCCAAACAGAGCCTCAAGCTATATTTTCAGTTCATTCCCGGTGTATTCCCGGAGTTGTCCGGTGATTCTCAAACGTCAAAATGTTAATATTTACATAAGGATTATTCTATTAATGTTTGTAGGGTGTACAAGACGATCTCTTATTTCTGACTTTTACCTGTGTATTTTGCAGAGGATTAAGTTATGGTTAGGTTTTGGGTTAGGTTTATGGTAAGTTTTAGAGTTACGAACAGTTTCAGACTGATATTTGATATAATAATTAAAGAAAATATGTATATTTGTATAAATTGGTGTTCATTCAAATATATTGTTGATATCAAAGTCTCCATCTCCTTGCATCAATAAATCACTTGAATGTTTACGAGATTACATATTATTCTATAGTTATTATATCAGTATCAACCTATAGTTATTATATCGAATATCAGTCTATAGTTATTATATGAAATATCATTAGTTATTATATAAAACAACTATGTTTATTATATTTTGAAATATCAGTCTATAGTTATATAAATATCAGTCTATAGTTATATATTAGTTATTAGATATCAGTCTATAGTTATTATGATATCAATAATTATTATATCAAATATCAGTTATAGTTATTATATACAATATCATTCTATAGTTATTATATCAAATATCACTTATAGTTATTATATCAAATATCAAGCCTATAGTTATTATATCAAATCATATAGTTATTATATCAAATAGTAACTATAGTTATTATATCAAATATCAACTATAGTTATTATATCAAATATCAACTATAGTTATTATATCAAATATCACCATAGTTATTATATCAAATATCCTATAGTTATTATATCAATATCATATAGCTTAATCAATATCAACCTATAGTTATTATATCAAATATCAACCTATAGTTATTATATCAAATATCACCTATAGTTATATATAATATCACCTATAGTTATTATATCAAATATCAGCCTATAGTTATTATATCAAATATCAGCCTATAGTTATTATATCAAATATCAGCCTATAGTTATTATATCAAATATCAACCTATAGTTATTATATCAAATATCAGCCTATAGTTATTATATCAAATATCAACCTATAGTTATTATATCAAATATCAACCTATAGTTATTATATCAAATATCAACCTATAGTTATTATATCAAATATCAACCTATAGTTATTATATCAAATATCAACCTATAGTTATTATATCAAATATCAACCTATAGTTATTATATCAAATATCAACCTATAGTTATTATATCAAATATCAACCTATAGTTATTATATCAAATATCAACCTATAGTTATTATATCAAATATCAACCTATAGTTATTATATCAAATATCAACCTATAGTTATTATATCAAATATCAGCCTATAGTTATTATCATATCAACTATAGTTATCAATATCACTTATTATTCAAATATCACTATAGTTATTATATCAATCAACCTATAGTTATTATATCAAATATCACCTATAGTTATTATATCAAATATCAACCTATAGTTATTATATCAAATATCAACCTATAGTTATTATATCAAATATCAACCTATAGTTATTATATCAAATATCAACCTATAGTTATTATATCAAATATCAACCTATAGTTATTATATCAAATATCAACCTATAGTTATTATATCAAATATCAACCTATAGTTATTATATCAAATATCAACCTATAGTTATTATATCACAATATTCAACCTATAGTTATTATATCAAATATCAACCTATAGTTATTATATCAAATATCAACCTATAGTTATTATATCAAATATCAACCTATAGTTATTATATCAAATATCAACCTATAGTTATTATATCAAATATCAACCTATAGTTATTATATCAAATATCAGCCTATAGTTATTATATCAAATATCAACCTATAGTTATTATATCAAATATCAACCTATAGTTATTATATCAAATATCAACCTATAGTTATTATATCAAATATCAACCTATAGTTATTATATCAAATATCAACCTATAGTTATTATATCAAATATCAACCTATAGTTATTATATCAAATATCAACCTATAGTTATTATATCAAATATCAGCCTATAGTTATTATATCAAATATCATATCCTATAGTTATAATCAAATATCACTATAGTTATTTTCAAATATCAACCTATAGTTATTATATCAAATATCAACCTATAGTTATTATATCAAATATCAACCTATAGTTATTATATCAAATATCAACCTATAGTTATTATATCAAATATCAACCTATAGTTATTATATCAAATATCAACCTATAGTTATTATATCAAATATCAACCTATAGTTATTATATCAAATATCATCCTATAGTTATTATATCAAATATCAACCTATAGTTATTATATCAAATATCAACCTATAGTTATTATATCAAATATCAACCTATAGTTATTATATCAAATATCAACCTATAGTTATTATATCAAATATCAACCTATAGTTATTATATCAAATATCAACCTATAGTTATTATATCAAATATCAACCTATAGTTATTATATCAAATATCAGCCTATAGTTATTATATCAAATATCAGTCTATAGTTATTATATCAAATATCAGTCTATAGTTATTATATCAAATATCAACCTATAGTTATTATATCAAATATCAACCTATAGTTATTATATCAAATATCAGTCTATAGTTATTATATCAAATATCAACCTATAGTTATTATATCAAATATCAACCTATAGTTATTATATCAAATATCAACCTATAGTTATTATATCAAATATCAACCTATAGTTATTATATCAAATATCAACCTATAGTTATTATATCAAATATCAACCTATAGTTATTATATCAAATATCAACCTATAGTTATTATATCAAATATCAGCCTATAGTTATTATATCAAATATCATCTATAGTTATTATATCAAATATCAACCTATAGTTATTATATCAAATATCAACCTATAGTTATTATATCAAATATCAGTCTATAGTTATTATATCAAATATCAGTCTATAGTTATTATATCAAATATCAGTAATGTAATGTTCAAACACTAAGTTATATACAAGAAAAATAGTTATATATCAAATATCTAGCTAATTTGTTGACAAATATCAACTAGTTATTATATCAAATATCAACCTATAGTTATTATATCAAATATCAACCTATAGTTATTATATCAAATATCAACCTATAGTTATTATATCAAATATCAACCTATAGTTATTATATCAAATATCAACCTATAGTTATTATATCAAATATCAGCCTATAGTTATTATATCAAATATCAGTCTATAGTTATTATATCAAATATCAGTCTATAGTTATTATATCAAATATCAACCTATAGTTATTATATCAAATATCAACCTATAGTTATTATATCAAATATCAGTCTATAGTTATTATATCAAATATCAACCTATAGTTATTATATCAAATATCAGAATGAAAATGTTCCAAACACTAAACAATACAAGAAAAAATTAGATATCTTCAATTCTACAATTTGTTGACAAAGAGAATAACGTGCTTCATGTGAAAACATCCCTATAACATTAATGGAATCTCTCTCTCTCTTTGCCTTTTACCCGGGTTGGGGCATAGGCCCTCAACCAACTGATGCCAAGTCTTCCTATCTCTAGCTATCTCCTGCAGCTCCCTCCAGCTCTTCTTTATATTGTTGATCTCCGCCTCCAAATCTCGTCTCCATGTATTTCTCGGCCTCCTTTTCTTTCGCTGCCCTGCGGGTTCCAGGCAAGGACCCTTCTTGTTATATTCCCTCCGGTTTTCGCAAAGTGTGTCCTATCCAGCGCCAGCGTCTTTTTTAACCTGTTCGTTCACTGGAATCTGTCTTGTTCTCTCCATAAGTTCCTCATTTGTGACCCTATCATACCATCTTATTCCTCTATTCTGCGCAGACACCAGTTGATGAATGTTTGCAATTTATGCGCTATTGTTTTATTTGTTCTCCATGTTTCTGACCCATACAGTAGAACTGCTTTAACATTAGAGTTAAATATCCGAATTTTGTTCTAGATTTGATTTCTTTGGACTTCCAAATGTTTCCCAGTGCAATGAAAGCTCCTCTTGCCTTCTGTATTCTTATTTTAACATCTCTATCTGTTCCACCTTCTTTGTCTACGTTGCTGCCCAAATATGTGTATGATTCTACCTCTTGAAGTGGATTTCCAGGAGATCGAGTTGTCGTTTGCTTGGTTAATTCTCAATATCTTTCTTTCCTTTATGAATGTTCAGCCCTAGTTGCTGGGACCTTTGATTCAATGTGTTTAGCTTATCCTGCATCTGATTTGTGTATGTGACAGAAGGGCTATATCATCAGCGAAGTCCAGATCATCTAGTTGCTCTGTCAGAGTCCATTGGGTTCCATTTCTGGTGTTAGTTACTGTGGTCTTCATAATCCAGTCTATTGTCAGTAAGAACAACAAAGGTGATAGAAGACATCCCTGACGCACTCCTGTTTCTATTCCAAAAGTATCTGTTAGTTTACCTTCATGAAGAACTCTACATTTCATATCTGTATATGTTGCTTTTATTAGGTTAATAATTTTCTGTGGATTCCATAATGCCTCATTAATTTCCAAAGGGTTTCCCCTATCAATACTGTCAAAAGCCTTCTCATAATCAACAAATCCGATATAAAGTGGGAATTTCCATTCAATACTTTGCTCTATTATTATACGTAATGTGGCTATCTGGTCAGCACAGGATCTATTTGGTCGGAAGCCTGCCTGTTCATCTCTTAGCTTTATATCGATGGCCTCTCTCAATCTCTCCAGGATGACTCTGCTTAGTATTTTCCCAGGTACTGACAACAGCATTATTCCCTATAGTTTTCACACTTCTGAAGGTCCCCTTTCTTTGGTAGCTTCACCAGGTATCCTTCTCTCCAGTTTGCTGGTATTTCTTCGGTCTCCCAGATTCTGCTAAATAATTTATACAGTATTTCTGTGGATGTGTTTATGTTGGCTTTAACCGCCTCCGCTGGAATACCATCTGAACCGGCCGCTTTCCCATCTTTTAAAAGTTTAATGGCTTTACTAATCTCCTCCTTGGATGGTTTCTCACAGTTGATGTCCAAGTCAATCTCTGCCGGTTGGATATCTGGGGGTTTTGCAGGTGCTGGTCTGTTCAGGAGTTCCTTGAAGTATTCCATCCATCTTTCCATTTGGTCTCTAACATTAGTGATAGTTTCCCACTACTATTTTTGATCAACCCATTTGATGGTCTGTATTTTCCTGCTAGCTTTCTAGTGATGTTGTAAAGATCCCTAAGGTTCCTTTTCCTGCAGCTACCTCTGCTTCTCTTGCTAGATCTTCTACGTATTGTCTTTTATCTAACTTTATTTGTTTCTTCACTTTCTTGCTAGCTTCTGTGTACTTTTCCTGGCTATGGCTTTGGCAGTTCTAGTTTTGCTATTATTTAAATCTGCTTTCCTCTTTTTCCTTTCTTCTATTTCCTTGAGAGTTTCTGGAGTTATCCATGCCTTATGATTCCGCTCCTTCTTTCCTAATACCTCTGTGCATGTTTCATTCCAAATATTTTTGGCTTGCTGCCAGAATTCTTCCGCACTCACCTCATCTTCTAATTGCCGCAAAACCTCATACTTATTAGAGACTGTGACCGTGAACTGTTCCTTTGTTTCTTTACTTCTGAGGTATCCTACATTATATTGGTGTCTATGTTCATGGGATGTTATGTATCGCTTGCTTCAGTTTAATTTTACTTATCAGCAAATGGTGATCCGAATCTACATCTGCCCCCTTAGAACCCTTACATCTTGTAGAGATGACCTGAATTTCTTGTTTATGCATATGTGGTCAATTTGATTTTCTGTTCTGTGATCTGGTGATACCCAGGTTGCTTTATGTATTCTTTTATGTGGAAGACACTTCCACCTATGACGTATTGATTCGCTGCACAGAAATTAGTGAATAGTTCTCCATTTTCGTTCATTATTCCTAGTCTGTGTTTCCCCATGATCTCCTCGTAGCCTATGTTGTCCGAACCTATTTTGGCATTGAGGTCGCCCATCAGAATTTTGATGTTCCCATTTCTCTGATTACCTATAGTATTTTGAAGTTTTATGTAAAATTCCTCTTTACTTTTTCCTCTTTATCATTGGTAGGTGCATAACACTGGGTCACATTCAAGAATACTTTCTTTTGGTGGTTCTGAATGTTGCTGTGATTATCCTAGGACTCACTGCTTCCCATTTTATTAGTGCCTTCTCCGCTTCTTTAGATAGCATTAAAGCCACTCCTTCACTATGGGGGCATTTTCTTCCATATGGCCTGAGAACAGCATTGTTTCTCCTGTGTTTAGACGTTGTTTGCCTGCACCATTCCACCTAGTTTCACATAATCCCAAGATGCCAATCCCGTGAAATTTCATCTCATTTACAACCTGTGCTGTCTTTCCCATTTCATACATACTTCTAACATTCTAGGTGCCAATTCTGGAGCTTTTCCTAGGTGAAAGGAAGATAATCTGCGGTGTAGACTCCTTGCGGCTTTCTCTGCATCGCTTCATACTTCTTCTAGAAGAGCTTCCTTTCCTCTTGGTTGGCACAGTTTTTATTTTTTATTTTTATGTGACTTGTTCATGGTTGGTTGGATTTTGTGGCTAAAATTTTCTACTGGATAGGGTAGCCAGCCCTACGCCAAACCCCACCTTAGTCACCTCTTACGACATGCCTTGTAGGTGACAGTGCCGCTACTCTTTGCTCCCCTTGCGAGCCCCGGCAGCACACGGGCGATTAATGGAATAAACCTCATTTAAATATTGAAATTGTGACGTTTGAGAATCACCCGTCACACACGGGCAAGAACTGAAAATATAGCTTGAGGCTCTGTTAGGGATTACTTGGGGTAGCTTAAAATAAAGTACAATGTACGTGCGCCTATATGGATCAGTGTTGAATTCAAAGTTTTAAAATCATGTATCGGTTACTGTTACTCATTAAGTCTTTTCCTGCTCCCTGGGGAGTAGGAAGTTTCAAAGTTTCTTTCAACAATTAAAATCTACATACAGTAAGCACAAGTTGACGTGCTGTCGATATTGTGTTATTTCATATCATCAATTGGATTTATTAATTATCTGTGTCAAATACGGGGCAAAACTATTGTCCGAAACGTCGGATTTGTAGCTGATATTGTAACACTGTCATATCTTGCGTTTGTTTTATCGTTCGTCATTATCGTTCATCAGTTAGATTTGAGTTAATACTTACTTCTGACCAGCTAAGATCAGTAAAGAGAGCTTGATACGGATACCAGCTCGATCTGTCCCTGGCAACCTTGTACTAATTGTTTTGCTGTTTTTTGGTCCATGTCTAATTACTGTCTACTTTAATAGATGGATCATGTTGACATTTTCAACTTTGATCTTCCCAAATTCTATCATATGTAAACTAATGGAATAATGAGTTTTGAAGAACTCCATGGGGAAGCACAGAACCCCATGGGCAAGCACAGAACCCCATGGGGAAGCACAGAACCCCATGGGCAAGCACAGAACCCCATGGGGAAGCACAGAACCCCATGGGGAAGCACAGAAGCCAATGAATATAGTAAATCAATAGAGAGTAAACAAGTACTAAGAACCACCTGAAAAAAAATCAACTAACGAAACGCAGTATTCGAACCACAATCTTACTTCTTACGGTACCCATTGTCTAGCACTGTAGACGTGTGTTTTTCAGATCCCAACCAGCTAGTTGCTTGGAAGGCCTTGGTTGCGGACTTATGCTTCCCTAGGGGCGAAGGGTCAATGTACGTGATGAATAGCAGGGATAGTACCAACCTTGTCTTACTCCTGACCCAGAAAAGTTTCACGTAGGGTCAGGAGTAAGACAAGGTTGCGTACTATCCCCGCTGCTATTCATCACGTACATTGACCACATTTGTAAAATAGCTAACACCAGCGAAGGAAACAACATAGGAGAACTCTTAAATGAATTTCTTTTGCAGACGATCAGGCAATCATATCAACAACAGAAGAACAGCTACAACAACACATCAACAGACTCCAGTTAGCATGTAACGAATACAACATGAGAATTAACATCGACAAAACAGAAGTAATGACATTCGCCAGAGAGGAAAACACTACCAACATCTCCATCGATAATCATCTACTAAATCAAGTAAAAGATTTCACATACCTGGCGAGCATTTTTTCAGCAAATGGAAGAATAACTAATGAAATTCAACACAGATGCAACAAAGCAAATCAAATGATAGGGCAAATGGCGTCAATTTTAAGATGCAAACACGTCACCATGAACACAAAAAGAGCAATGTTCAACACAATCTTTCTCCCCACATTATGTTACCAGTGCCAAACCTGGACGCTGACAACAAACGATAGAAGAAAACTAGTCACAACAGAGATGAAGTGTCTACGCAGAATGCTGGGTGTAACAAGAAGAGACCGGTTGAGAAATGAAGACATCAGGAAAAAGTGGGTACAACATCAGTACTAGACTTCATCAAGAAACAACAAATTAAATGGTTCGGTCACGTAAGCAGATTACCATCAGACAGTGCACCCTAAAGAGCAATGCTGCTCCGATACAATGGGTACAAAGCAAAAGGCCGGCCACGCAAAGATGGACCTCAGAGATAAAAGAGGCAACGAAAAAGACTATCTACGAAGCGCATACTAGGGCCCGTTTTAGAAATCTCTTCCTGACCTGACGCTGTGAGGCATACAGGATTCGAGAAAGAAAGAAAGGGGCGAAGGGTGAAGAGAGCCAGCTAGTTGAGCGTCTGGTCAATGGATTAGAGCACGGCTCCCATGTGGGGGACACGTGTTCCATTCACGGTACGGCTAAAGATTGTTTTCTGTTGTAGACATAAACGAAAAATCCTAATCTGAACTGCAATAATTGCAACTGCACTAGAGCCATGCAGTCATTATATTTCTTAGGCTCCCCTCCCACCTGTCCCACACCGCTCTAAACAGCAGTACTACAGACAGTAACGATAAGGTTTTAGGTGGGTTTTTTGTTTAACCATCTAAACTGTAGAATGTGCTCTGAAAAACGCTGGTTTCCAGAGTTAGAGAATGTGCTGTAAGAAGTAAGGTTCGGGCTCGAATCTTGTGTTTAGTAAATTGTTTTCTTACTGTGGTACATTTTATGTAGATTAAGATAACGACATGGACGATAACCTCGTTATACATCACACTCGCTTTGTTCGCATTTTCAATTGGATTAATTCCCTTGCATGTTGACTAAATTCTTACTTCAAAATCTGGCCTTTGTATTTTATTCAGAAACACAGAATACAAATATTAAATAGAATATACGTTTAAGCACTCAACGTACCACGCCTTCTATATGTGCTCAGTTGATTTCAGACAGCTGGAGGTGTCCGAGCACTTACATAGTAGCTCGGCGACGATTACTGTTATTGATTGATTGATTGATTGATTGATTGATTGGACCATCATCATTGCACTTCGGCGAGTAACCATGTGTACTCCGATCTCTTTCTTACACAGGAAGATCTAAGCCACGAACTCCGTAGCACCGGCAAGGGCTTCCAGTGTAATTTTGAAGACGGTGAATATATTTTTGCAGGAATTGTTAATTGTTAATCTTGTGTAATACATTTTGTCGTGGGCAGTGGCTTTCCAGCCTGATCTTCTCGATTTTGAACTGAAGAGGGTTCTTTTACGTGCTCATATTGAACATGGGAACTACGTTTTATCGTCCGTCTCTGATAGGACTAGGAACTCGATCTCACCTACACTGAGATCAGAGATCTCTGGACAAATATCCAGATGACTCCACGAGGAAGCGAACCGAGTACTTTTGGCACGAGAGTCGAGTACCTACCCTCTACGCTATATAGACCCCCTACAGAGAACGAACACCAACACACGAATAATATATACAAACATATATTTAATAACAATCATTGAAACTCCATCCATTTTACAACAATATAGTTTATTAACACAGAAGTATACAATTAAAAAATTGAGAGTGAAAACTGTTTAATATCTTAACTTAACTCTTTCGCCCGTCTGACCTAATCTACTGGCTCACAGTATTTCTTAAGATGACGCAAAGCCAGTATACTGCCTAATTTAGTATACATTGCATTATAAATGCGTTCAGGGTGAAAAATTGTGGAGTGAAAGGGTTATTAAAGGTATATTGTCAAACAAAACTAAAAATTGTTTATAATTTTCTCCATTAAATTTGCTGTGACTATTCACGAAAGTCGTCAATATTAAGTATTCGGTGTCTGTATGTGTTATCTTGATACAGGTCTATGGTCGAAACGTCGAGTGCTGTTTATTTTCATATTTAATCATTAATTTTTCCTAACGTATGCATTACTGTATACACCTGTCTTTGTTCGATCGTCCCTGTGACTATTCAAGTAGGTTTGTCCAGAAGCATCTAAATAACTGTTCGCTGTCGACAGTGGTTGGTTTTTCTCAAGAACTACGTTCGATCTGCATCATCAACAAGATATTCAAATGTTCAAGCAGATAAGCTGGAAACTTATACTCATAATCCGGAGTTTATGTTTCTGTGTCATACCAACAACATCATCATCCTTTTCAATAATCATCATCATCATTATCATTATCCAGTGTGTTCCTCTCAGAACTAATTGTCTTGCGTGAGATGTCTGGCGTCTGCAGCAGTCATACTCAACTCGTCTATGACATCCTGCATCTATCTTCTTCTTCTTTTTCTTCTTGCGTTCGCCCGCTGTGAATTCAGGCGTAGTCGGAGCATCTGACATGGTGTTTCTAACAGATTTGTGCATGAAAGCTTGCTTTCCCTTTTATCAGTGTCCCCCGCCATACAGGCGTGCATTTTCCGACTTCATTTGTACATATTCTCCTTGTCTTTCCCTGTCTCGTCTGTCAGATATAATGTCTCCCAGAACGATCTTCTAAATTCTTCAGAGAATCGTCTCGTTCTATATGTTCAAAGATTTTAATTTTTCTCATTTTTCTCCTCTTGATCAACTACTTCTCTGGTAATCTGAATACTCTACTGTGAAACCTGCATTCAAAGGCGCATTTCGATATTACAACTGTTTTATCAATAATTCACACCTCATATCTATACGTTGATATATAAACAACAGATGCTCTTTAAAATGTGTTATGTACATGTATCTTATAAATGTTGCTAATATCCGAATCCATGTTATACTATACATTACACGTCAAATGTTGCAAATATCCGAATATATTTATACGATACATTACACGTCAAATGTTGCAAATATCCGAATCTATTTATACGATACATTACACGTCAAATGTTGCAAATATCCGAATCTATTTATACGATACATTACACGTCAAATGTTGCAAATATCCGAATCTATTTATACGATACATTACACGTCAAATGTTGCAAATATCCGAATCTATTTATAGGCGAAACACGTAATCACAAAGTACTGAGTTTTACAAATTACAAAACAATGACAATATACAGCAACATTTCGACCAACATAACCTTGATGGTCGAAATGTTGCTGTATACTGTCATTGTTTTTGTAATTTGTAAAACTCAGTACTTTGTGATTACGTGATTCGCCAATCTAATAGTTTTACTGCAGTCTTATATATATATATTGTAATTTATTTATACGGTACATTACACGACAAATGTCGCTCTCTGGATCGCTTGACCGGAAGTTATAGCAGTAGCTATACAAAATGCCAGCAATTTCGGACGGTACCGAAATCAAAGCCTTGTTTTCCGCCAGAAATAAAACTGAATAAAAGTGCTGGAAAAATATAAAAATACAAATTAATTCTGTTAAAAATGAAGTTGGGCCGACACTAACAAAACAAATCAACAATTTGGACTCCAAAAACGTTATTCATTCGTTACACAATGTCGTTCATGTATTATACTGACAGGAGCAGAGGTTGCATGCTACTCTAAGATTCTTTTACTCAATGAAATATGTCATCTAAGAAATGTTTATCAAGTCTTAGTTTAAGTTAGTTCACAGATCACTATACCAGCACATGGAATCAATTAGTTCATAAGTGCTCTGATCTATTCCTCTGAATATCCCTCAGAATGTGGCAACGGACAACCCCAGTTTTGAGTTGGTTTACAATTCCACTTTGACTGTCAGCAAAGCGCTATTTCCTGCCTTTACTCTGTTTGGTTTGATATTCTTGCAGTCTGATCAGGGTTGTAGATTCACCTGTATCTCTTGAATCGTTTACCTTCTCTACAAAGCAGGGTTGTATGTTCACCTGTATCTCTTGAATCGTTTACCTTCTCTACAAAGCAGGGTTGTAGGTGCACCTGTATCTCTTGAATCGTTTACCTGCTCTGTCGCATTGAAGTCATGTCCAAATACCAGAAAGCAGTGTTGTAGGTGCACCTGTATCTCTTGAATCGTTTACCTTCTCTACAAAGCAGGGTTGTAGGTGCACCTGTATCTCTTGAATCGTTTACCTTCTCTACAAAGCAGGGTTGTAGGTGCACCTGTATCTCTTGAATCGTTTACCTTCTCTACAAAGCAGGGTTGTAGGTGCACCTGTATCTCTTGAATCGTTTACCTTCTCTACAAAGCAGGGTTGTAGGTGCACCTGTATCTCTTGAATCATTTACCTTCTCTACAAAGCAGGGTTGTAGGTGCACCTGTATCTCTTGAATCGTTTACCTTCTCTACAAAGCAGGGTTGTAGGTGCACCTGTATCTCTTGAATCGTTTACCTTCTCTACAAAGCAGGGTTGTATGTGCACCTGTATCTTTTGAATCGTTTACCTGCTCTGTCGCATTGAAGTCATTCAAAATACCAGAATAGTCAGTAGTTTTCACAGTAGACATGCATTCAAGCATATCGGCCTGCTCTTTTTCCTTTAACTCTGCATGTCTTGGCACAAACATTAAAACAATTTGTGTCAGCCTTGACCTTTTCAACACTGGTCTGAGAATTCAGAAAGTCAGACTAAGACATCCATCTGATATCGAACTGACTACACCATAGAATATTGAACCTCAAATGGTCAAATTTCAGACCCAATACACAAATAAGACAAGAGACCAAGCAAGAAAATGTATAAAATTTTATAAGAAAGAGCCGCTGGAACTACATCGGCCACACACTTAGAATGGATGAGAGAGACTCCCTTACCAATCCCTCATATGGACACCAGAGGGAAAAAGAAAACGAGAAGACCAGAGAGACTCTGAGAACCATCACCAGGAAGGCTCAACGATGGGCCCAGTAAACATTAAAGACTAAACAGATAGCAACGAACCGCAGACATGGAGAACTATGACCTCTGCCCTATGGCCCACAGGCCCAGAGAGGAAAGATAGACTAACACCAACCCATGGAGAGCGTACTATAGACAAGTCCCGTTGAAGACATGCTGTAAGTTGGGGCTCGTGTGTAGGCCCTAGGGAACTGCAGTTCAACTAGTCCTCGGAGACTGCAACCACAGTCTTCAAGTCCACCTTGTCTTGATCTTCCTGAACATACTCATTCATTCATAGAGAAGGAATAGATAACTAGAAGTCTGTAGTTCCAGTCAGACAGTTGATTTAGATACTAACATAACCTCCATGTTTATAAATGAGATACTACCATAACCTCCATGTTTATAAATGAAAGATACCCAAGTATTGTGTGCGTCTGTAACTTAAACGGTAGTCAGCTCCATCACAATTCAAGAGTACCTGGTTCACACTCCGCGGCAGGCAGTTTGGAAGCACATTTGTTTGACGTGAATTATTACGAACAGTAAAAATAGACCTCACCGTTCAGAAAGCGATGGCAAGCTACTGAACGTATAAGTGGTGCCTAGACAATCCACAACTCGTTTACTGAGTTTTATGATATTCATCTGATAATGGCAATCTATTTATGATATATATCTGATAATGGCATTCTATTTATGATATATATCTGATAGTAGAAGTAACCATCTGCGTGTGTGTGTGTATATGCTCTCACGCATTTCTTGCATAGACAGATCTCAGTCACACTGTAAACATATCGTAGCAGTAGGGAGTATCCATGAGGCCTGCCCGCATGTGTCTGATCATTGATGTCCTATGGCATTAGTTTCCCTTCATCAGCTAGTTGAAATGTTGTTCGCACTTTATTACTGAATTGAAATATGGCAACGGACAGAGCTATTAACACTGCGATAAAACCTATGATACCGATGATAATAACAACGATAGCACTTGGATCAAGAGAGCTGGAACCGTAGACTTGTTCAGATCTCATGGAACCAGCAGGGCTAGATAATGTGGTTTTGTCGATAGGAATACTATGGACCAAATTCAACAGTAGTGACACAACAGTGAGGATATAGCGATGCATTGCTACACTTGGATGGTCTTTGTGATCGATAATCTGGAGTGATCTGAAAAACATTAAAAATTGATTTGAAATAAGGCAGCGATAGCCAGAGAAGAAAGCAACAATTAGAAGAGTACACATTAAACAAATGGACTGCCTGGCTGCGGTGTTGACCTCCTGTTCGTTCCGAGAGAAAATGAAAGTAGTATTCATGACGGAATTGTGTATGGACTGTCTTCTCCTGACACGGTTGTTATCAGCGAACTAATATCCTGACACGGTTGTTATCAGCGAACTAATATCCTGACACGGTTGTTATCAGCGAACTAATATCCTGACACGGTTGTTATCAGCGAACTACTATAGACATACATTCATGAATTATCAGACTAGTATTCACAGCATGCAGTGGCGGATCGCAACTAAAATTAGAATTAGTGGGGGTTATGCCTCCGGAAACTTTTAGCCATTCTTTTAATTATTATATATATAAGATCATGTTGCAATTTTTTTTAATGTTTTGTAAAATAGAATAACCGGAAGAAATCAACGAATGAACTAGAATAGCTGGGAGCATGATAATCATCAACACTTGAGCACATTCAAGAATATAGTACACCATATTTAAGCACAACACACAATCAATCTAACATAAACACTGCCTTACACTTGCACAACAGTGTCGGCACTTTCTCTTACTCTTATATGGGTCGGACATGTGCGCATGTGCACAACAATCAAACGCCGTGTCGCTGACACTGTGAATCGCACAGTTCCATACAAGAACTATTCCTCTAGCCACTCGAGCAGCGCAAGACAAAAACAGGAAACCACGACACTGTGCAACAACTCGGTCACAGTGTGATGACAAAGGAGAAAAAAAGAAGACTGAAAACCGAACCAACACCCAACCCCATTAATATCTACTTTCTGGCTGTCCAGCTTGCAGTGACCAAGACAGATCAGTTCTATAAAGACCTACTTCGCCCGTCTGCCCAGCGTGTTCGTAGCGCGTTGGACTACGGGTGACTATCCTCTGTGTGTGCGGGTTCAATTCCGCGGGATGGCAGAAAAGCCACAGATTCACCAGATTAACGGTGTTCGTAGCACCGAACCGAAGAGTTACGATGTCCATGGCACCGAGTCGAAGAGCTGAAAAGCTCAAGTGCTTCTGGATCGGAAAATAAAAAAAGACCTACTTCAAGGTTGTCCAAGTTACAATGACCTAGACAAATAAGACTCATGAAGACCTACTTCAGAGCTGTCCAAGTTACACTGACCTAGACAGTTCAGACCACAAAGACCTATTTCATGCTGCTCAGTTACTGCAATAACTCACGACGATAGATATGACTAAAGGTTACACATCTGAGGCAGAAGCTATGGCGCCACCACATTCGCCTAGAAGAGAAGAAGGATTTCTCCCTGGTGAAAAGTCGAGCGATTTAGCATCACCACAAACCTGAATGCAGAAGATCAAGCCACCGTTGGGTCTAATCCCAGACTTTGTGGTCATACACACACAAAAACCAGAGGCGTGGCCGAATAAATAAACGAAGTGGGGTTTCCTATCAAAAATATACCGTGTTTGACTCATCGATAAAGTTACACTTTTGTTTCTGTTAGGGAAAAAAATGAGAAACCGGTAACCTTCATATGTGGGGCGACAGCCTGGGCAAGCGACCTTAATTCCTCTGTACTATAGAATCCCCGTCAGATCTAGGATAGCTAGTTGGTTGTACTTTGAAAAACAACGCTCGTCTGCAGGACTAAGCAATGGGTGCCGCAAGAGTAAGGTTGTGGTTCGAATCCTGTGTTTGGTAAATTACTTTTTATGAAGGCCCTTAACTCTTACAATGAGACAAGCCACTTGACAAGCCATTCTGGTATCGCCAGTTGTCCGAAACTATCAACAAAATTGTTCATAGGATCCATTTGATGCTATTTAAGTATAATACTTTGCAGAAAACATCAAGTGAATTTACAAAATAGAGTTTTAAATTCTACACATTCTGATATAAGAGATTTGTATTGAGCATACTCTATAAATATTTTAATATTTAAAATGTATACAAAAACATGGTTAAAGTGTGCTTATACAAAAAGTTAATGCTTGTTTATTATCTACTTATTTACCATATAGAATCCCCAAGCGTAAGATCAGAACATGAGAACATATAGAATCCCCAAGCGTACGATCAGAACATGAGAACATATAGAATCCCCAAGTATACGATCAGAACATGAGAACATATAGAATCCCCAAGCATACGATCAGAACATGAGAACATATAGAATCCCCAAGCATACGATCAGAACATGAGAACATATAGAATCCCCAAGCGTACGATCAGAACATGAGAACATATAGAATCCTCAAGCATATGATCAGAACATGAGAACATATAGAATCCCCAAGCGTATGATCAGAACATGAGAACAATAGAATCCTGCGTATGATCAGAACATGAGAACATATAGAATCCCAAGCATATGATCAGAACATGAGAACATATAGAATCCCCAAGCGTACGATCAGAACATGAGAACATATAGAATCCCCAGCTATGATCAGAACATGAGAACATATAGAATCCCCAAACATACGATCAGAACATGAGAACATATAGAATCTAAGCATAGATCAGAACATGAGAACATATAGAATCCAAGCGTATGATCAGAACATGAGAACATATAGAATCCCCAAGCATATGATCAGAACATGAGAACATATAGAATCCTCAAGCATATGATCAGAACATGAGAACATATAGAATCCTCAAGCATATGATCAGAACATGAGAACATATAGAATCCCCAAGCGTATGATCAGAACATGAGAACATATAGAATCCCCAAGCATACGATCAGAACATGAGAACATATAGAATCCCCAAACATACGATCAGAACATGAGAACATATAGAATCCCTAGCATACGATCAGAACATGAGAACATATAGAATCCCAAGCATATGATCAGAACATGAGAACATATAGAATCCCCAAGCATACGATCAGAACATGAGAGCAAAGCGCAGTTTAAAAAATCATTTTTTTAAATGTGTTAAAAAGTCAAGTTAACACGCTTTGAAATAACTAACACAACAATATGGTTCTCTTTGTGTATGCACATACAATAACTAACACAGTACCTCCAGATGAGTACCTAAAATTAACTTATTAAGGATTCACGACATGAAAGTCTACTTAAGTTAAGGCTAAATATAGACGATACACTTATGACACTGACATCAGCATCGTATGTGAGCATCAGTGATGTTTAATTTTGAAGAGAAAAATGTCTTCTTCTTCGAAGGCATTATATCACCACTCTTTGTGATCTGTATGTGATCTGATCCTAAGAGCGATTGTACGTTGTGCCAGCTATGCGCTTATAAGTAGGCCAGCACATCTGATTTCTGCTACGCTTTTTATTTATTATGGGAGCTTCCCTATGCCACTACCTCAGTAGCCTTTTCGACACGCCGTGTAGGTCGCAGTGTTACTATTTTTGCTCACCTTGAGAGCCCTAGCAAGACACGGGCTGCATGTATGTGAACATGAGTGATGTTTCTTTCTTCAAATTAAACAAATTATAAACATTGATCTGGTTACGTTAATTCTAAATATAAATATGTAAGCAACAGTTAAAACCAAGGTCAGTGTTTATGTATAGTTTAGTTAGGTTGAGGCGTTATAACATTAGTTTAGTTAGGTTGAGGCGTTATAACATTAGATCAGCATAAACTACTTTCCCGGCATGATATGGCATTGACAAAACGTTGCAGGAACGTGACAGGATGTTTCATGCGCAAATGTTTTTATTTCTGGCAGTTTCCGTGTATACAGACGAAGGATTTATTTTATTGTACTGAAGGTTTCTTCATATATCTACCTATATAACTTTGCCCTCTTTGTATTGACTATATTGTACGAAGGTTTCTTCCATATAACTTTGCCCTCTTGTATTGACTATATTGTACCGAAGGTTTCTTCCATATAACTTTGCCCTCTTGTATTGACTATATTGTACCGAAGGTTTCTTCCATATAGCTTGGTCCTCTTTGTATTGACTATATTGTACCGAAGGTTTCTTCCCATATAGCTTGGTCCCTCTTTGCAGAAATAGCACGCCATCAGTCGAAAATATTGCACAAAGCACGAACTCTGTAGCTCCAGTAGCAATTCTAGTGATATTTTCAAAAATGAATTCGCGAATCGAAAATTCGAACCCACAAACTTTAGGACGCAAAGCACACGCTTTACCACTATGCCACAGAGACCTACACGCAAAGCACACGCTTTACCACTATGCCACAGAGACCTACACGCAAAGCACACGCTTTACCACTATGCCACAGAGACCTACACGCAAAGCACACGCTTTACCACTATGCCACAGAGACCTACACGCAAAGCACACGGTTTTACCACTATGCCACGGAGACCTACACGCAAAGCACACGGTTTTACCACTATGCCACAGAGACCTACACGCAAAGCACACGGTTTTACCACTATGCCACAGAGACCTACACGCAAAGCACACGGTTTTACCACTATGCCACGGAGACCTACACGCAAAGCACACTGTTTTACCACTATGCCACGGAGACCTACACGCAAAGCACACGGTTTTACCACTATGCCACAGAGACCTACACGCAAAGCACACGGTTTTACCACTATGCCACAGAGACCTACACGCAAAGCACAAGGTTTTACCACTATGCCACAGAGACCTACACGCAAAGCACACGGTTTACCACTATGCCAAGAGACCTCACACGCAAAGCACAGGTTTACCACTATGCCAGAGACCACACGCAAAGCACACGGTTTTACCACTATGCCACAGAGACCTACACGCAAAGCACATGGTTTACCACTATGCCAAGAGACCACACGCAAAGCACACGGTTTTACCACTATGCCACAGAGACCTACGCGCAAAGCACACGGTTTTACCACTATGCCACAGAGACCTACACGCAAAGCACACGGTTTTACCACTATGCCACAGAGACCTACACGCAAAGCACACGGTTTTACCACTATGCCACAGAGACCTACACGCAAAGCACACGGTTTACCACTATGCCACAGAGACCTACACGCAAAGCACACGCTTTACCACTATGCCACGGAGACCTACACGCAAAGCACACGGTTTACCACTATGCCACAGAGACCTACACGCAAAGCACACGCTTTACCACTATGCCACAGAGACCTACACGCAAAGCACACGGTTTTACCACTATGCCACAGAGACCTACACGCAAAGCACACGCTTTACCACTATGCCACAGAGACCTACACGCAAAGCACACGGTTTTACCACTATGCCACGGAGACCTACACGCAAAGCACACGCTTTACCACTATGCCACAGAGACCCCACACGCAAAGCACAGGTTTTACCACTATGCCACGGAGACCTAACCGCAAAGCACACGCTTTACCACTATGCCACAGAGACCTACACGCAAAGCACACGGTTTTACCACTATGCCACGGAGACCTACACGCAAAGCACACGGTTTTACCACTATGCCACAGAGACCTACACGCAAAGCACACGGTTTTACCACTATGCCACAGAGACCTACACGCAAAGCACACGGTTTTACCACTATGCCACGGAGACCTACACGCAAAGCACACGCTTTACCACTATGCCACGGAGACCTACAGCAAAGCAACGGTTTTACCACTATGCCACAGAGACCTACACGCAAAGCACACGGTTTTACCACTATGCCACAGAGACCTACACGCAAAGCACACGGTTTTACCACTATGCCACAGAGACCTACACGCAAAGCACACGCTTTACCACTATGCCACAGAGACCTACACGCAAAGCACACGGTTTTACCACTATGCCACAGAGACCTACACGCAAAGCACACGGTTTTACCACTATGCCACAGAGACCTACACGCAAAGCACACGGTTTTACCACTATGCCACAGAGACCTACACGCAAAGCACACGGTTTTACCACTATGCCACAGAGACCTACACGCAAAGCACACGGTTTTACCACTATGCCACAGAGACCTACACGCAAAGCACACGGTTTACCACTATGCCACAGAGACCTACACGCAAAGCACACGCTTTACCACTATGCCACGGAGACCTACACGCAAAGCACACGGTTTACCACTATGCCACAGAGACCTACACGCAAAGCACACGCTTTACCACTATGCCACAGAGACCTACACCCAAAGCACACGGTTTTACCACTATGCCACAGAGACCTACACGCAAAGCACACGCTTTACCACTATGCCACAGAGACCTACACGCAAAGCACACGGTTTTACCACTATGCCACAGAGACCTACACGCAAAGCACACGCTTTACCACTATGCCACAGAGACCTCACAGCAAAGCACACGGTTTTACCACTATGCCACAGAGACCTACACGCAAAGCACACGGTTTTACCACTATGCCACAGAGACCTACACGCAAAGCACACGGTTTTACCACTATGCCACAGAGACCTACACGCAAAGCACACGGTTTTACCACTATGCCACAGAGACCTACACGCAAAGCACACGGTTTTACCACTATGCCACAGAGACCTACACGCAAAGCACACGGTTTACCACTATGCCACAGAGACCTACACGCAAAGCACACGCTTTACCACTATGCCACGGAGACCTACACGCAAAGCACACGGTTTACCACTATGCCACAGAGACCTACACGCAAAGCACACGCTTTACCACTATGCCACAGAGACCTACACGCAAAGCACACGGTTTTACCACTATGCCACAGAGACCTACACGCAAAGCACACGCTTTACCACTATGCCACAGAGACCTACACGCAAAGCACACGGTTTTACCACTATGCCACAGAGACCTACACGCAAAGCACAAGGTTTTACCACTATGCCACAGAGACCTACACGCAAAGCACACGGTTTTACCACTATGCCACAGAGACCTACACGCAAAGCACACGGTTTTACCACTATGCCACATAGACCTACACGCAAAGCACACGGTTTTACCACTATGCCACAGAGACCTACACGCAAAGCACACGGTTTACCACTATGCCACAGAGACCTACTACGACAAGATTTCTAACAAGACTCCGTGCCTTTCAATGCTGCTTCCGAGATGTTTGGGTCTTTTGGGTTTTTTTGCAAATGCGTTTCAAATTAAAAGATTGCAGAAGTGATAATATGAGAATATGTAATGTTTGTTTTCGCATTTGTAAGTTCGTAAGTTGAGAGAAGATGTGAAAACTGGGCATCAAGCCAATGTCACATCGACCTCAAGTATGTGTTCACAAGCAAATTGACCAATCATCTTAACTATTACTACTTGGCTTAGTCAGATCGTTTACTATCTTTGTTTTCTTGATAACTAGTGTAAGCTAAACACGTGTAAGCTAAACACGTGTAAGCTAAACCAATCGCTATAAAAATGAACTGTAATATTTGTGGTAGTATGATGTCATCCCTAATCAATATCTAATCAAATATAGCTAATAAAATCAAGTTATCTAACATTAGATAACATCTTCAATCAAATATAATTTTAGCAGACTTCAATTCATAAAACAACAACGAAAACAAGCACACAGATAACAATTAAATAGTCAAGCATATAACTCACATAATATAAACACACAGTTTTTATCTACAACTAAATAAATAACGTAACTGAAGAGAATACTCACAAAGAGAAAATAATGTTTCTCACTTTCACAGAGAAAGTAATGTTTCTCACCCACACAGAGAATGTTTGTTACCCACACAGATTTAGCAACGTATATTCAATGCAGTATATATAAATAACGAACTGATTTATATATATAATGCTGAATGTTTACGCATCACTAATGGAAATCCGATTTTCCCGATTCTTTGTAAAGAGAGATTAATCAGAAATGAGTTTCCCATCTCCTCCATGACCAATCAAATCTGTTATCTTATTGGCAATAAACACTAACTATAAAAAGAAATCGAGCTATAGAGAAATAATGCTCCCGTCTGTACCAGGTCAAATACTAATCAGAATCATCCTAAAGATTACTAGGGCAATCAGAATCATGCTAGAGATTACTAGGACAATCAGAATCATACTAGAGATTACTAGGACAATCAGAATCATGCTAGAGATTACTAGGACAATCAGAATCATACTAGAGATTACTAGGACAATCAGAATCATACTAGAGATTACTAGGGCAATCAGAATCATCCTAGAGATTACTAGGACAATCAGAATCATACTAGAGATTACTAGGGCAATCAGAATCATGCTAGAGATTACTAGGGCAATCAGAATCATCCTAGAGATTACTAGGACAATCAGAATCATACTAGAGATTACTAGGGCAATCAGAATCATGCTAGAGATTACTAGGACAATCAGAATCATACTAGAGATTACTAGGACAATCAGAATCATACTAGAGATTACTAGGGCAATCAGAATCATACTAGAGATTACTAGGGCAATCAGAATCATACTAGAGATTACTAGGGCAATCAGAATCATACTAGAGATTACTAGGACAATCAGAATCATGCTAGAGATTACTAGGACAATCAGAATCATACTAGAGATTACTAGGACAATCAGAATCATACTAGAGATTACTAGGGCAATCAGAATCATACTAGAGATTACTAGGGCAATCAGAATCATCCTAGAGATTACTAGGACAATCAGAATCATACTAGAGATTACTAGGGCAATCAGAATCATGCTAGAGATTACTAGGACAATCAGAATCATGCTAGAGATTACTAGGGCTGTTGTTGTATCTGACTCTCAGTCGATGCTTCACAAAATCCACAAGGGCAGGTTTTGGTATTAGTGGATCTCGTCTGTAGAGGTTTCTAACCTTGAGATGCTTACGTAGGTCTACTGTCCTGGGAATGCGGGTGTTTGTGGCAATGAGATAGAGAGAACATGCTTGCATCAACAGAGTCGATTGCCAGGTAGTTCAAGATAAATAAGGGGGATGTTCTTCGGTCTCTTCACGACTGCCTGTTGGATGAGGACACTAAAATAGATGTTGAATCGATCCAAACATTTAAGCAGTTTGGAGTTACCCATTGTAGAAGTAGAACTGGAAGTCTGAGAGGCAGAGAGAGGAGTGTTTTTAACCAGCGGGCCACATGAACCATCAGTATGTATACTCTTCGATATCTGTTGGGGAAGACTGAGCACCTATAGGTCTGCCCGGAGTGCAATAACGTCTGCTTAGTAACCAATAACCAATTCTAGAGAGACTCAAAAACAACTACAGATGTAGTACTAAGAGATGAACTGGCAGGATTTATGCACAACAGATCCTGCACGGATCAAATATTGATATTGCGTATCATAGTGAAGCAGAGCATCTAGTGGAACTCATCCCTCTATGTCAACTTTGTCAATTATGAAAAGACATTTGAAAGCTTAGACAGGAAAACAAACTGTAAATTGCTACAGCATTATGGCGTCTCTCAGAATAATATTGAAGACTGGAACAGACGTTATATTCTGGTACTATTATAGATGCATCATTCTCGTGATCGAATACACATGCCATATATCAGTATTACAGTACTGATGAGGTGCGTCTGGCCAAATGAATTAGAGCGCGGCTCTCATGTGGGAGACCCGTGTTTAATCCACTGTAAGGTCAAGAATATGTTTCTATCTGGGGCATGAAAGAAAACACGCTAACCTGAACAGTTTCACGACAACTGCACTAGCCATACGACCATTAAATTCCTCAGTCTCATGTCCTAAAAGCGGGTAACAACACCACACACTCTTCGTCTTCTTCTCCTCTTCCTCCTCCTCTCCCATTTACTTCCTTACAGAAGTGTTGGGGTTGTGTAGTGATCTTGTGTGTAGTGATCTTGTGTGTAGTGATCTTGTGTGTAGTGATCTTGTGTGTAGTGATCTTGTGTGTAGTGATCTTGTGTGTAGTGATCTTGTGTGTAGTGATCGTGTGTGTAGTGATCGTGTGTAGTGATCGTTGTGTACTTGTTCTAAGGACTTTGTAAACTATTATTCATTTTCTTAAGGCTGTTTTCTTTGACGCTGTCAGCCCATCTTTTACGTGGTCTTCTTCTTGCTCTGTACTCGTTATCCTTGTTCAGTGTATCGAAATAGGGGAAAGACTGCAGTAAAACTTGGTCAAATAGTGAAACACGTACAAACAAAGTACTATAGTTTTACAAAATACAGAAACAGTGACGATAAACAGCAACGTTTCGACCAACAAGGCCTTTATCAAGCAAACGAACAAACAGGAGTGACAAATTAAAATGAAACACAAATGGACGACCAAATACAAACGTATCTAAGGAAAATCTGGAATAAAACGAATAACGAAATAAATGTAACACAAAAACACACATAAAAACTAGAAATAGAACGGAAAAGAAACAATGAAACATCTAGTAAATATATAACTTGAATACATGCAACATATACCCATATAGATTACAAAGCATGGGAAGAGAAAGTACTAAGAAGCATAAGAATGTAATACATGCAACATATACCCATAGAGATTACAAAGCATGGGAAGAGAAAGTACTAAGAAGCATAATAATGTAATACGTTGAGCCGCGTGGTCGCAAGGTACCATACAAAGAAATCAACCGATTCTCCAGAGCAAATCGACTACGATCATCAGAGGAACATGATCGGATGGCTGTGACCTGGACATCACAAGCTCCTGAATGGCCAGTATCATTGAAATTGGTAGCTACAGGGGTCACAGAGCATTGGCGTATATCGCGCAAGTATTGGGCGAATCGGTCACTGAGTCTCCTGCCGGTTTCCACAATATAGGCCTTGTTGCACCGCTTGCAGATAATGGCATAGATAATATTACGGGACTCGCACGTGAAACTGTCTTCAACAACGAACGTGGCTTTTGGAAAAGACACCGTGCGGGTCTGTATTACATAAGCACAAGTGTTGCAGCGCCGACGGCCACACTGGATGGTGCCAAAATGACTCTGGATGTTAGGCTTGAGGCGACTGTGAACCAACATATCCTTAAGGCTTCTGTCCCGTCTGTACGCCACCAAAGGATAGTGTTGGAAGATTGAACGTGTCTCGGGATCAGACTGAAGAATGGAGAGATGACGGAATAATACTTTCTTCACAAGGGAACTATGAGGGTGGAAAGTTAAGACAAGTTTCACTCTGTCAGAATTGGAAGTTCTATGCTGGTTAGAGAGAGCCTCCTGGCGAGAAATTTGCTGAACGCGCCGCATAGCAGAAGCAAGCACCTTATCCGGGTATAAGCGCTTACGAAAGAAATCCAGCATCTCGTGAGCTCTATCGAGGAAATCGTCGTCCTCGCTACAGAGGCGACGAAGGCGCAAGAGTTGAGAGAATGGTAAAGAATCACGACAAGCCTGGGAATGGGAAGAGGTATAAAGAAGAAAACTATGTGCATCAGTAGGCTTGTAGTATACTGATGTAGTGATGGTGGATAGGCTGATAGTGATAGTGATGTCAAGAAAGTTGACACAAGAGGTAGAGATGTGAGATGTAAACCGAATAGCCGGATTGAAGACATTAATGAAATTAATGAAGCGTGACAAATCGGCTTCAGGCATATCGGCAATGCCAATACAACCATCAATGTATCTATGATACATTGATGTTTGTATGTGTGTTTTGTGTTACATTTATTTCGTTATTCGTTTTTATTCCAGATTTTCCTTAGATACGTTGGTATTTGGTCGTCCATTTGTGTTTCATTTTAATTTGTCACTCCTGTTTGTTCGTTTGCTTGATAAAGGCCTTGTTGGTCGAAACGTTGCTGTTTATCGTCACTGTTTATGTATTTTGTAAAACTATAGTACTTTGTTTGTACGTGTTTCACTTGTTCAGTGTAACTCTCTGTGGTAGTCGATACCAGTCTGCTCCTGTGGTAGTCGATACCAGTCTGTTCAGATATCGAAACCATTTAATTTATTGATCTTTTATGAATTGCATGACTGGTTTCACGTCGTCTTCTGATTTCTTCATTTCTAATTTTGTCTCTTATTGTCACACTTGCAGCTCTTCTAAGACACGTCATCTCTGTTGTTATGATTTTCCGCTCATTAGCTGCTGTTACTGAACAATACACGTAAACTGACTCCGGAAATTCCCGTAGCATATTATTAATCACACATTTATTGCACTGTGTGTACACGCTATATAGCCTTGAGTTTTGTTTATGTAATTAGTTCTTGATAACAAGTCAGAAAAAGAGAGGTTGTCGTGCAAGGCAGTGCAAGGACTAGCCAGACGAATCTGTTAACTATCAGGGTTGCCATATTGACTTTTGTAAAGCAAAAGTTTCCGAAGTATGACTTTTTAAAACTTGGATGGCTTCAGATACAAAAATGACGGGTTTTTAATGTTTTTTTAATTAATATTTTTTTTAGTTTACAAACAATACATGATTTCTTTGTATGTACTTTCGACACGTCGTTTCGATTTCTTCATTTCTAATTTTTCTCTTATTGTCACATTGCAGCTTTGGTAAGACATGTATTCTGTTATGATTCTTCTGCTCTTAGCTCTGTTCTGACATAGTAATCTGATCGGAAATTCCATGTACAATTATATATACTAGATTTCTTACTTTACACTATATACTATTTTGTTTATGAATTAGTTTGATACAATCAGAATGAAGATTGTCTAGCAACGTGAATGGACTACCATGATGAATCTGTTAATTCAGTTGTATTGACTTCTTGTAAAGCAAGTTTCGAAGACTTTTATTGATGGTTGATACAAAAATACGGGTTTTTGAATGTTTTAATTAATATTTTTTCCATAGTTTACAAACAATACATACATTATTTTGTTACTATGCTTTCTCTGACAAAACTTCGTTACATATTGGATGTTGTAACTCACATAAATACATACATAGTTAATTGGGGAGGGGGAACTTTGGGACTTTGTGGTTAAGCCTTCGCCTTGTGTTCCGAAGATCGTGGGTTCGAATCCAGACCACGTAATGTATGCATACATACATACATTACACACATGAAATGATACACTTGAAATGACACACATGAAATGATACACATGAAATGACACACATGAAATGACACACATAAATGACACGCAACCACACGCACATTTCAATGGCACCATCCTTTGGGAGCTCGCGATATCCATGTCACAGCAATCCGATCATGTTCTTCTGATGATCAGAGACGATTTGTTCTAGAAAATCGTTTTATATCTTTCTATGGTACCTTGTGACCTCATGGACTCAACACACTACATTCCCATGTTTCTTAATACTTTCTCTTCCCGTGCTCCATAGTACAGGGTGTTCAACTTTATAGCAGCCCGTGAATGGAGCTAATCTGTATATTTGTAGTGAAACACGTACAAACAAAGTACTATAGTTTTACAAAATACAGAAACAGTGACGATAAACAGCAACGTTTCGACCAACAAGGCCTTTATCAAGCAAACGAACAAACAGGAGTGACAAATTAAAATGAAACACAAATGGACGACCAAATACCAACGTATCTAAGGAAAATCTGGAATAAAAACGAATAACGAAATAAATGTAACACAAAAACACACATAAAAACTAGAAATAGAAAGGAAAAGAAACAATGAAACATCTAGTAAATATATAACTTGAATACATGCAACATATACCCATATAGATTACAAAGCATGGGAAGAGAAAGTACTAAGAAGCATAAGAATGTAATACATGCAACATATACCCATAGAGATTACAAAGCATGGGAAGAGAAAGTACTAAGAAGCATAAGAATGTAATACGTTGAGCCCGCGTGGTCGCAAGGTACCATACAAAGAAATCAACCGATTCTCCAGAGCAAATCGACTGCGATCATCAGAGGAACATGATCGGATGGCTGTGACCTGGACATCGCAATCTTCTGAATGGCCAGTATCATTGAAATGGGTAGCTACAGGGGTCACAGAGCATTGGCGTATATCGCGCAAGTATTGGGCGAATCGGTCACTGAGTCTCCTGCGTGTTTATCGTCACTATTTCTGTATTTTGTAAAACTATAGTACTTTGTTTGTACGTGTTTCACTATTTACCAAGTTTTACTGCAGTCTTCCCCTATTTGTATATTTGTATATTGTTATTGTGTTTCGTAAAACAACAGTATTTTGTTTTTACGTGTTTAGCTAAAATAATAAATATAGGAGTAATGTTTTATTTCAAAACACACAATAGTAAACCGGTGATTGTCCTAATTATTCTTGTCTGTCCCATACAGTTCATATGTGGTGGTGTCCCCTGCAAGAATCAGTGCCAACATGGACTTGTCTTTGAGCGTACACATTCTCAAGTCGACGGGTGACGTCTTCGTTACAGCGTCCATCCTGAGAGGCACAACTATTATAACAAGCGGAAGTGACACTTTCAGAGCTGGTTATTGTTTCTCTATTTATTTAAAATCTGATCCATGTTTCTCTATCTAAAATATGATCCATGTTTCTCTATCTAAAATCTGATCCATGTTTCTCTATCTAAAATATGATCCATGTTTCTCTATCTAAAATCTGATCCATATCTAACTATCTAAAATCTTATCCATGTTTCTTTATCTAAAATCTGATCCATATTTCTCAATCTAAAATCTGATCTATATCTAACTATCTAAAATCTGATCCATGTTTCTTTATCTAAAATCTGATCCATATCTAACTATCTAAAATCTGATCCATGTTTCTCTATCTAAAATCTGATCCATGTGACTAAAGACTGACGTGTTAATTTAACTATTTTTAAAACTGGCAATCCATCATCATTGGGTGCTTTTTTCCGCATCGAAAATCATGGTCCTCCAACATCCCCATGCTCTTGCATTGACGTTTCACTCTGCCAGACGTTAATTTGTCCAACTCATTCCTACTTGTATCTCTGTCTTCCTCTTGCTCATCGTTCATCATCTTTCTCTCTCTCTCTAATAATGTTTCGATTAATGTGTCATCTCTCTATTAATAATAAAATATTGCTTCTATAACTCATATTGTCTTTTAATTTTGTTTTTATATTTCAGATACAGCCTCAACTCTGACGATCAAGGTAGTTAACATTTAACCTGTCGTTGTTTACCTCAGTACCTACCTGCCATCCGAGTCAATGTTGTGTGTACCTGTGCATATTTTTATGTGGGAAAATACTTATGCATGTGTGCAGATTTGTGTGTCTGTAAATCTGTATGTAAAATGTCTCTAATGACGAAGATTTAACTTCCTTGCTCCTAGTCTTACTGCATATGGCTCGGTCTCTCTCTGCGATTCTGAACGTCGCTATTCGAAATCACGTATTTCGGAAGATAAGGAAATGGCTTTACCACTTGACCACAGTGACCCTCCTTCTGTATGTATAAGTATATTTGTGTATGTTTTTGTACCTGCGAGTACACATGTTTCTGCGCGTGTGTACCTGTATGAGTGCATGTATGTACACCAGCGCTCGTTTCTTTGTTAACAACATTACAAACATAGCAGCATAAACATTCACTGATTAATCACTATGGTTGTTGCCACAGCTACGGAGTTCGCATTTTGCGCAATACTCTGAACAAATGTTGGGCCATTTCTGCGGAGAGGGGCCGGCAACACCGGTTAGAGGGAACGGGAACACCGGTTAGAGGGAACGGGAACACCGATGCAATGAAGTCAATCCTTCTTAGACCCTTTAGATTAACATCACTATCATGAGTACTGGTAAAATCCGTGCCCCGCTCTCACGACACGTCGATAGGTAATATTTATTTTCATAGCAATCACAAGTCAAAGTTTGAAATATTGGCCATCCTTTTTTCCGTAACTATCTTAGATACCAGCCAGTCTGCCCAGATCGATGTACAAGTTGAATGTTGTAGGAACTGGTGGTCTAACGTTTAACAGTGCAACTGACTTGACTTACAACAGCAATGTGCTCTCACTTTTCGTACAATTAGATAAAGGAATCTATAAACCTGGGGATGTTGGTAAGTAGGTCAAAGGTTTTTTAACTGTGATTAAAGACAATTATAAAGGGGGTTGAGAATGATTTATGAAGCTGTGGTCGACACGACACTGGGCACAACCTAGCAGTAGACGACAAAGAAGAACGATGCTGTGGTCGACCACGACACTGGACAACAACCCGGTAGCAGTACGACGGCAAAAGATGAAAGATGCTGTGGTCGACCACGACACTGGACAACAACCCGGTAGCAGTGACGGCAAGAAGAAAGATGCTGTCGACACACCGACAACAACGGTAGCAGTGTGACGGCAAAAGAAGAACGATGCTGTGGTCGACCACGACACTGGACAACAACCCGGTAGCAGTGTGACGGCAAAAGAAGAACGATGCTGTGGTCGACCACGACACTGGACAACAACCCGGTAGCAGTGTGACGGCAAAAGAAGAACGATGCTGTGGTCGACCACGACACTGGACAACAACCCGGTAGCAGTGACGGCAAGAAGAACGATGCTGTGGTCGACACGACACTGACAACAACCCGAGCAGTGACGGCAAAGAAGAAGATGCTGTGGTCGACCACGACACTGACAACAACCGGAGCAGGACGGCAAAAGAAGAACGATGCGTGTCGACCACGACACTGACAACAACGAGCAGTAGACGGCAAAGAAGAAAGAAGAAAGAAACTGTGTAGATAATATAGAAAGCCCGTTGTGATGCTTATTATAAGGATGATGATGTGGTAATGGTTGTGAGGGTTAACGTGGGGTGATGGTTGCAATGGTGGTGATGTAGATATGGTTTTAAAAGGTGCATGGTTGTCTACTAACTTTTCTAGGGTGTGAATGGGAGTGGCAAACTGAATCTAATCAATATGTTTGTAATTTACTACGCGAAAATGGAGAAAATCAGATTCAGGTTTCAGTTGTTGGTTCCTTGCATACAAGTATTAGCTTCTTAGAAATGTTTAAACCAGTGGCGGCTCGTGATCATTATTTTTGGTGGGGCCGGGCCCCACTGACCCTTAATGACCAGCTGCCCCTGGTGTAAACCATAGCTAGTTAGCAACAGTCACAAACACTGTTCTATCAAAAGACATTTTCCAGAGGGTATCCCTTACCCCTTTGCAAGCGTATGAACGCCCACGCAAGGATGGTGTTACATATATGTTTGCAAGCGTATGAACGCCCATGCAAGGATGGTGTTACATATATATTTGCAAGGTAGTAGTGTGATAAAAATGGTGACATTGCAGTGTGTTGTGACAAGATTAGGGACATATATACTGTAGTGCTGTGATACGTTTTCTATAACTTCTTTCTTTTTCTCTTTCTTTGCCTTATTTTGTCTATCTTTGTCTTCTTTCAACTACCTTGGTCTTATTTTGTCTTCTTTCATCTACCTTGGTCTTATTTTGTCTATCTGTGTCTTCTTTCATCTACCTTGGTCTTATTTTGTCTATCTTTGTCTTCGTTCATCTACCTTTGTCTTATTTTGTCTATCTGTGTCTTCTTTCATCTACCTTGGTCTTATTTTGTCTATCTTTGTCTTCTTTCATCTACCTTGGTCTTATTTTGTCTATCTGTCTTTCATCTACCTTGGTCTTATTTTGTCTATCTTTGTCTTCGTTCATCTACCTTGGTCTTATTTTGTCTATCTGTGTCTTCTTTCATCTACCTTGGTCTTATTTTGTCTATCTTTGTCTTCTTTCATCTACCTTGGTCTTATTTTGTCTATCTTTGTCTTCTTTCATCTACCTTGGTCTTATTTTGTCTATCTGTGTCTTCTTTCATCTACCTTGGTCTTATTTTGTCTATCTTTGTCTTCGTTCATCTACCTTGGTCTTATTTTGTCTTCCTTGTTCTTTCATCTACCTTGTCTTATTTTGTCTATCTTGTCTTTCATCTACCTTGTCTTATTTTGTCTATCTTTGTCTTCTTTCATCTACCTTGGTCTTATTTTGTCTATCTTTGTCTTCTTTCATCTACCTTGGTCTTATTTTGTCTTTTTATCTTCTTCATTTTATTTGGTCTTATTTTGTCCTTTCTTGATTTTCTTTCAATAATCCCTAATACAAGTATGCCGTTTATTTTCATTGTAACATGTGTACTTATATTTTCATCATTAGATAAGCATCTTATATCCTAATATTACCATTGTTAAATCATCCTCAAATAGCTTGTCATGGCAGAACTTTGTTCTTAACATTCCTTCAGAAATTCCTCTATAAGTCCGATACCTGCCTTGCAGCCGTCATGCTCAAATCTTCAGTTACATCCGGATCCATCTTCTTATGGCCTTTGTGTTTTTCTGGTTGCTGTGATACTCTTCCATAATGGTCTCAACCTTCGTGTCTTTATATTGTCCAAAATATTTCAATTTTTTCTTCATTTTGGGATAGATCAGCCGTTTTCTTTGATTCTAGTACTTTCTGTAGATATATTTGCTTTTTCTTGTCCATATATACAGAGAACTTTGTAACACTTTTATTCAAAGCACATATATGTTTTCTCTGCCTTTTAAAAGTCTATCTTAACACCATACATTGCCAGGTTATATACATGCTGTTAGTATGCTGAGCTGTGTTGTCCTACTGCTAACAGCATTGTTAAAACAGTAACATTATCCTAATGTATGTGTTACTTTGAATCTTAGTTGAGTTCCAGGCATTTGGCATGTATGCAGACTTGAAACTCTACATAGGAGCCATGAATATATCCATTTTTGTAAGTACTGGCTTTTATCACTTCTACATTCATCCAGTAACGTCTTCCTTACAAAACTTTGCTTCCATGACAGCTTTCCTAAATATCTCTGTATTATATTCAACATGTTGTTACAGATCTGTTGCACACACTTTCTTCTTGGTCTTCCTTACTTTCCTGGTATATATATCCTTCCATGATGTCTTCTCTAAGAGGAAAAACAAACGGAGGATACAACCCAGGGCACGACAACATAAATACATTGAAAAGAAAAGCGCAGACCACAGTCTTCAGACTTAGAACGTGACACTGGGGTCTTAAGAGCACACCTTCATAGCGTGGGTCTCGGTGAGTCGACTATCTACACCCGTGAAGCACCAAAGTAGCCCTCAAAGCACATCCTGCAAGACTGCCCGAGCAGTATGAAAATGGAAATCTGGTCAACAGAAACAACCCTACAGTGCAAGCTATAGGCATATAGGGAGCCGGTGAAGATATTAAGCACACCGCCATGTTTATGACACATTCCGGAGTAGTCGCATAGCAGAAGTTGATCACTAAAGAAGAATAAGTCGTCTCAAAGTCTTTAGGACGTTAATTATAGCTGATAAGTGACTTTGTTTTCATTACTTTAAAGACGTCATTAACATGATTGTTATTATTTCTCATCGTTTGGGCTAAAGATCTTGTTTTAACTATTTTTTATTAGTTCTGTTATGTATTTTGGGTTATTATTCAACTTGTTTATGTGAGTTCTTGAATATAGCTATTTTTGCTTCCAATATTTAAGCGAATGTTTATTATGAGTTCTTGAATTATGTTATTTCTTGTTTTCATTATTTAACTATTGTTTATGTTGAGTTCTTGAATTATGTATTTATTTACATGTTCTTCTCTGTGTCCATAATATCTTCAAGTGTTTTCGTTAACAATTCTATTGAGAAATATATTGGTACACTTCTCCACTTTCTCTGTAAATATCATCATCAGGTGCCGTGCAGGCTGTCGTAAGCGATCGTGAATCTCCGCAAATCTCTGTCCCCGACGTTTGCTATCATTTCAGATGTTGACGCTCTTCCATGCCATAAAAATCAGTCTGTCCTAATTTTCTCTTTCTGTCTTCCACTATCTCCTCTCCCTTCGATTTTACCGGTTGTCACAAAGTGCTTAAATCCTCCCTTTTCATTACTTGTTCCAAATACGATAAATGCCTCTTTCTTCTTATATTTTGATAATAAGTGTTCTCTGTGTCTTGTGCTCACACGTCCACTTTCGTTATTTTAGCCGTCCATGGGATTCTCATCATTCTTCTGTAACACCACATCTCTTTAGCCTCCACATATATTTATGTTTATTTGTTTACTGTCCATGACTCGCACCTCACATCACATGTACACATCACATGTACACATCACATGTACACATCACATGTACACATCACATATACACATCACATGTACACATCACATATACACATCACATATACACATCACATGTACACATCACATGTACACATCTATTCCTTCTTATTATTTCTCTCATCTTGTGTTGCCTCACAGTGTCCGGATGAGAAGAAATTTCCAGAACAGACTCATGTGTGCACTTTGTACATACTGTCTTTCATTACCTCTGTTATTTCTGTGCACTACATTTTGTGCGGTCGACCTTTTGCTGATGGACCTCAGAGATAACAGAGGCGACGAAAGAGATATCTACGAAGCGCATACTAGGCCCGTTTTAGAAATCTCTTCCTGACCTGACGCTGTGAGGCATACAGGATTCGAGGAAGAAAGAAAGACCTTTTGCATTGTATCCATTGTATTTGTATAGCAGTGTCATTTCTTTTCTCTCACCCACTATGAATTCATGCGCAGCCATGGCATGGCGTCTAATATGACTCCTCTGACTGAGAACATAACATCTTATCAAAAAAAACACACACACACAAGAACAGATCAGATAAAAATTAAGACGCTAAAAATAAAAGAGCAAGATTACAGTAAAATATGGTTAACAATATGATGAAACATCTACACAACAGGATGCTGCAGGAAACAATATCAAGCAGTGGATTAACGAAACCCCCTCGGCGCCCGAGTGGTTACCGGGGCCCAAATTTGGAGTGTAAAGAATAGAACCACTGTTACCTGCCACGCATGTCGTAAGAGGCGACTAAGGAGGTTTGGCTGAAATCGGATGCATGTGTCCTAAACGTATAGAAGTCTATGCGTTTAGGGCCTACCAAACCAATGTGCAACGTATACACGTTCTTGGCAAAGATCAAACATATCACAAAGAGTGATTACAATTGGTCGTAAAGAACGAACGCAAAGAAGAAGAAGAAACCCTCGGATGGTGTCATCACGAAACAACTTGATATATCTTCTCAACCTGTCCTCGGTGACTGGAAAATTCGTATTGAGACTGAAGTAGGTACAGACTATAATATCATTCGTTTGTTTCATATCTGATCTATGTTCTTACATTTCAATTTGTTATTCATGTTTACGGTTGTTTGTGTTGTTGTTGTTGTTGTTAAACTGGATTTTCCCGTTCCCATTTACCTGCAACGTTGGTATGAGTCAGCTCTGAGAGTCTCCTATGATAAATCAGATCTGATATCATGCTATAGAGTAACTCAAGATGTGGTATTTTAAATTGAGGTTATTTCTGCTTGCAAAATCCTACATTTATCTGTCTGTACAAATGTCAGTACTGTTGGATAATATTCACACACTTTGACCGAAATTTGGATGGGCCAGTCTTATAAACCATAGGGGCCAGACAGGTATTGTACTCATGTTCTCCGCCCAAACCACTAATAATAATAATAATAATAGCCGTCCATCGCTATCGATGATGACAACAGTATCAGACGTGTGTTGCTGCCCCACTCTAGTGTGTGCGTATGTGACTATAGGTTAAATTCTGGAACACAATCCCCTAGCACATAGGTGGGTGGGGGGAGGGGGCATACATGATTAAGGTTAGACCTGTGGGTGTTGTGTCTTCCGTCTTTTCAAAAAGCTCGCGTTCTCTGTGGCTCAACAGTACGACGGTTCTCAGCTATTCAAGCGTTTTCCCCCACCAACCGATCGTATGACATCACTTGTTTTGGGATGTGCCTATCAGGCATCCGAGCAACGCAATCGACCCATCTCACCTGCGCCCTTTGCAACGTGGTGTTAATGCAAACCATACATATTGTAAAGGGTGATTCTTCTTCTTCTTCGAACACTCCATATGGACCACTTGTTAAGCCACTCTTTGTGATTTGTATCTAATCTGAGCCTAAAACGTTGTACTTGTGCAGTTATGCCTCAAGTAGGCCACGCCTTCCCATTTCTGCGACGCATTTGTTGTACTACGATGCTTTCAATGCCTCCAGTCGCCTCTTACGACATGCCTTGTAGGTCGCAGTCGCCTCTTACGACATGCCTTGTAGGTCGCAGTCGCCTCTTACGACATGCCTTGTAGGTCGCAGTCGCCTCTTACGACATGCCTTGTAGGTCGCAGTGTTATCTTCGTTGCTTCCTTGCTAGCCCGGCAACGCACGGGGGGCAAAGGATTGTCAACTTGATTGATAAGAACGACGCAAACAATCAGCAAACTGCATATTCTTTATTGCCCAGTTGGTTTAACTAAATATTATCATATTCTGTATTCAACAAATTGATTAACATATTATGTATTTGAAAAATCTGAAAAATGAAATAAATCCATCTTATATATTAGAGAAACCGAATATTGACACTTTTTATATATATTTGGAAATGTATTATATTCGGCGAAGTTTGAAGCGTGTGCTCTGCAGTCTGATGTACCTGTTCACACATGGCTGAATCACTAATCTTGAATTCTGTATATATGTGGCTGAGGAGTCGATTGTGTTGTGTGCTGATCTGAAGCTCAGAAAACAACTTTTCTAATCATCAAGTAGCGTGTCCCTTGCAGAATGTCACTTTTCTCACAGTCATGCCTGAAACAAACTCTGTCTATAGCAAGTTCTCACGTCCCTTCTAACCCACAGGAACTATGCCTTCCATCACTGTTCTCTCCAAACAACCGTGTCGTATGCCTTCCATCACTGTTCTCTCCAAACAACCGTGTCGTATGCCTTCCATCACTGTTCTCTCCAAACAACCGTGTCGTATGCCTTCCATCACTGTTCTCTCCAAACAACCGTGTCGTATGCCTTCCATCACTGTTCTCTCCAAACAACCGTGTCGTATGCCTTCCATCACTGTTCTCTCCAAACAACCGTGTCGTATGCCTTCCATCACTGTTCTCTTCAAACAACGTGTCGTATGCCTTCCATCACTGTTCTCTCCAAACAACCGTGTCGTATGCCTTCCATCACTGTTCTCTCCAAACAACCGTGTCGTATGCCTTCCATCACTGTTCTCTCCAAACAACCGTGTCGTATGCCTTCCATCACTGTTCTCTCCAAACAACCGTGTCGTATGCCTTCCATCACTGTTCTCTCCAAACAACCGTGTCGTATGCCTTCCATCACTGTTCTCTCCAAACAACCGTGTCGTATGCCTTCCATCACTGTTCTCTCCAAACAACCGTGTCGTATGCCTTCCATCACTGTTCTCTCCAAACAACCGTGTCGTATGCCTTCCATCACTGTTCTCTCCAAACAACCGTGTCGTATGCCTTCCATCACTGTTCTCTCCAAACAACCGTGTCGTATGCCTTCCATCACTGCTCTCTCCAAACAATCGTGTCGTATGCCTTCCATCACTGCTCTCTCAAACAACCGTGTCGTATGCCTTCTATCACTGTTCTCTTCAAACAATCGTGTCGTTTAACGTGACCGAAATACTTCATTTTCCAGAACGTGATGTTTATCAGTCAATGCTCCACGATTTTGTAAGTCTTGTAGCTTGTTGTATATCAGTCAATGCTCCACGATTTTGTAAGTCTTGTAGCTTGTTGTATATCAGTCAATGCTCCACGATTTTGTAAGTCTTGTAGCTTGTTGTTTTCTCCTCTCTGTCTAATCTTACTCTTTTGTTTTAAATCTGTGTTTTCAGACTTTCTTTTTTAATATTGTTTTTCAGTTTCTTTTTGTAATTTTTGAAATTTTTACAGAGATGTGATACAGAGATGTGATACAGAGATGTGATACAGGATGTGATAAGGGATGTGATACAGGGATGTGATACAGAGATGTGATACAGGGATGTGATACAGGATGGATACAGGGATGGGATACAGGATGATAGATGATACAGGGATGTGATACAGGGATGTGATACAGGATGTGATACAGGGATGTGATACAGGGATGTGATACAGGGATGTGATACAGAGATGTGATACAGAGATGTGATACAGAGATGTGATACAGAGATGTGATATCTGAATATAAATATTGAAAACGTTTTCTTAATATTCTCTCCACAGAACACAAATGTAGAGAAGATTTTCATTGTGGATACATATGGTAAGTTGCTTTTCTATGTTGATAAATCATTGAAGATAAACAGAACTCTTAACGAGGCGAACTCGAGGGCACGTGCCCAAACTTGCATACTCAAGCAATAAAAGACAAACAGGAAAATAAGGAAAGAAAGAAGAGAGGAAGAACCAACATACTTCAAAGATTGGCAGATATAGATACGTTAGTGAAGACCGACCCTCGTTTATCCACAACAGTCTTATATATATATATATATATCCACAACATTCTTATATATATATCCACAACAGTCTTATATATATATATATATATCCACTCTGGGATGGAGGTTAGGATCGCTTGCTCCACGTGTGGAGCAATCGGTTATTTTACCAGAGATTTCTGATCTCAATTATGTGAGATCAAGTTCCTAGTCCTATCGGAGGCGGACGATACAACGTAGGTCCCGTGTTCAATGCGAGTATGTTAAATAAACCCATGGCAGTTGATATAAAAGTCAACTGCAAAGTCGCTGCCTGTGTAAAATTAATTGCGTAGCGTAAAACAAATTTCCTGCAACACTTTTCCCCATTTTCAAAATGAAAGCTGTCCGGGCAACATTTCTTAGAAAATATTAAAAACAAAATTCCTACAAAAATATCTTCACCATCTTCAAAATTACATCGCGGACCCTCGCCGGTGCTACGGAGTTCATGCACTGCAGCTGAGATCTTTATGTGTAAGAAAGAGATCGGAGCACACATGGTTACTCACCGAAGTGCAATGATGATGGTCCTATCAACCAATCACAATTAACATATATATAAACATTCAGTTCGTGATCATCATCATCCAATAGCTTGTCCTGAGCAGAACTTTGCCATCTTAACAGTCCTCCGGAATCTCTCTCTCTCTCATACGCCAGATGTCTTGCTTCTGCAGCCGTCATGCTCAAATCGTCTGTTATATACTGAATCCATCTTCTCCGTACTCTTCCTATTCTTCTTCACTTTGCCGGGATTCCCCATTCCATGATGGTCTTCTCCAACCCTTCGTATCTCTTTATATGTAAGTAAAAGTAAAGGAACCCTTTCATACCTCGTGGTATATAGGTCAATACAGTGGTAGGCCTGTATTTTCATTGACCGTCGGCACACGATGGGTGATGTGGTCAGCATCACGCCGGCCGCCTTACTTTCCCAGAGCATGTCTGGTACCCAGTTGAGGCTGGGTCGACTGAGAGCCGTCGTGGTCGGGAAAAATTCCACGCACATTGCGGGAGCTGAACCAGACCAGCAGACTTGCGAAGCGAGTTCACTAACAACTACGATACAGCGGCTCTTCTTTATATGTACACATTACTTCAATTTTCTTATTTGTAACATTAGCCTGTTTTCTTTAATTTTGAGTTATTTCTGCGTTATTTCTGCGTTATTTCTGCTTAGGTCTATTCATTTCACAATTAACTTATGTTTAGACATGAATTTGGCATAAATATAAAAGGATTACAGTTTAAGAACACCTAGAATGTATATTGTAATAAACCATGTGTTCATATAACATTTCAGTGGTTCCCAAGTTTGAAGTTGATGTTGTGATGCCCTCCTACGTCTGGACCACAGATTCTCACATCATCTTCACTGTGAAATCAAAGTAATAATATATTAATGATTCTATGTGTTTGTGATTTTATTGTAAACATGCACAAATTGTAATTTTCGTTTTTCCCGTGATGTTCTTCCGTGTGTGGTCGGGTCTCACAGTGGGAGTAAAGAGTAGTAACAGGGCGACCGACAAGGCATGTCATAACAGGCGACTGAAGTAGGGGCCTAAGGAAACTAACCTAGTAATTAAAAACGGTCGAAGAAATCGGACTGCTGGCCGACTTCAGTTTCAGTTTGGAATATCTTCATTGCACTCCAGACATGTCCATAGGTGCTCCGATCGCTCTAACAGCGTCCAGCACTGACGCACCCGTTCGATTTTGATTGATGGACATCGCCTACTCACATACCTTTTATGTTGTTCTTTTCTTGCTACTCCAATGTTCAATCCCAGCTCTTGCAATCTAGTAATTAATGTGGATTGGTTTAAATGAAAATGTTCTTTACGCCCACTCTGTGAGGGCGTTCAAAATGTCAGCCACTGGATGACCCCCTGATGTGATAACAGAGCCAACCAGCCTGCCTGCTCTCTCATTGCCAACGACACCCTACTTGTTGGCCCACTTGCAGACGCATAACTGATACAACGTAAACTAGCTCTTAGGCTTAGATCACACACAAATCACAAAGAGTGGTTCAACAATTGCTCGATATGGAGCGTTTGAAGACGAAGACTGTGATCGCCCGAGTGGTTACCGGAGCCCAAATTTGGGTGTAAAGAATAGAACCACCGTTACCTGCCACGCATGTCGTAAGAGGCGACTAAGGAGGTTTGGATCAAATCGGATGCATGTGTCCTAAGCGTGTATCCTATGTCCTATGTCTATGTGTCCTATGTCTTTCTTTCTAAACCAATCTCTTCTTGACAGGGCCGTGCGCAAATTTTCTCTCAATACGGTGCAAGTCTTCGAAATGCCCCCCATTAAATATTTTTTCCAAAATAACCTTCAATTGTAATTTTGATTTTGCTGTTTATGCCGCCACCCTTACGGGCCCTCCTCTCTGTATCCTAGCACGGCACGGTCCTATTTCTTGATACTCCCAGCAATCTGCGTAGACATTAGTTTTCTTCACTATCGTTTGATGTCAGCGTTCAGGTTTGGCACAGGTACCATAATGTTGGCAGAAAAATTGTGTTTTACAACACCCTTTTAACGTTCATGATAATATGTTTGAATTTCAAAATACAGCTAGTATTACCTGAAATACTTAAATTGTTATGTATCCCTTGCATATTCTATCCATTGCCTCATTCTTTATCAAAACTAACATAAAAACTCATTAATCTTGTAAACTAACACACACTCATTAATCTTGTAAACGAACACACACTCATTAATCTTGTAAACTATCACTAACTCATTATTCTAGTAAACTATCACAGACTCATTAATCTTGTAAACTAACACCATCTCATTAATCTTGTAAACTATCACACTCATTAATCTTGTAAACTAACACCATCTCATTAATCTTGTAAACTATCACCAACTCATTAATCTTGTAAACTATCACAGACTCATTAATCTTGTAAACTATCACATAGACATTAATCTTGTAAACTATCACCATCTCAGTAATTTTATAAACTATCACCAACTCATTAATCTTGTAAACAATCATAGACTCATTAATCTTGTAAACTATCACAAACTCATTAATTTTGTAAACTATCACAAACTCATTAATCCTGTAAACTATCACGAACTCATTAATCTTGTAAACTATCACACACTCATTAATCTTGTAAACTATCACATAATCATTAATCTTGTAAACTATCACATAATCATTAATCTTGTAAACTATCACCATCTCAGTAATTTTATAAACTATCACCAACTCATTAATATTGTAAACTATCACATAATCATTAATCTTGTAAACTAACACCAACTCATTAATCTTGTAAACTATCACCAACTCATTAATCTTGTAAACTATCACACACTCATTAATATTGTAAACTATCACAGACTCATTAATCTTGTAAACTATCACCAACTCATTAATCTTGTAAACTATCACAGACTCATTAATCTTGTAAACTATCAGCAACTCATTAATCTTGTAAACTATCACAGACTCATTAATCTTGTAAACTATCACAGCTCATAATTTTATAAACTATCACCCAAATCATTAATTTGTAAACTATCACATAACATTAATCTTATATACTATCAGTAACTAATTAATCTTGTAACTATTCACTGCAATCATTACAAGCTTGCTAAACCAGAATATTTTCGTAGTACATCTTTTACTTCTCAATCATTTTCTCATTGCCAATATATTCTACAACACAATTATCTCTTTATAAATTGAATAACTCACTAAATTCTTGTAATTATTCTTCAAATTCGCTCAATATAATTACAGACATTCTGTATATATCTCAGAATGATTTCGTAAGTATATCTTTATAAATTTCAATTATTTTCTCATTCGTCAATATATCTCTTACTAACATTCGCCAATATATCTCTTACTAACATTCGCCAATATATCTCTTACTAACATTCGCCAATATATCTCTTACTAACATTCGCCAATATATCTCTTACTAACATTCGCCAATATATCTCTTACTAACATTCGCCAATATATCTCTTACTAACATTCGAGAAATTCAAGTCACTGACATCCGATCATGTTCCATAGATTATCCAAGTCGATTTGCTCTAGAGCATAGATTCCCAAACTTTTCGGCCCACCGCCCACTTTGCACGACATCAACTTTGTAACGCCCTCCCCTTTATAACAGCTTGCCAACGCCCCCACCTCCATACATATGTACATGCTCTATTTTCACGTTGACATAGAAAATTGATATATATTTCTGTCATACAAGGTCAATTTTCAAATGATTATATACATGAAATAGAAAATTGATCTATATTTCTGTCATACATGATCAATTTTCAAATGATTATATTCATGAAATAGAAAATTGATGAAAAATGGGATCGTATAAGATGAATTAAAATGATTATTCAATGGCAAAATCACGAAAAAAACTCCCCCCTAGTGCGTCTGAACCCACTATCGCCGCCCTGGAAGGCTTCAGCGCCCACAGGGGGCGGTACCGCCCACTTTGGGAAAAGCTGCTCTAGAGAATCGTTATATGTATATCTTTATATGATACCTTGCGACCTTAAGGACTCAACTCGCTTCATTCATATGCTTCTTACTACTGTCTGTTCTTGTGCTTCATATGCTACTTAATACTGTCTGTTCTTGTGCTCCATATGCTACTTAATACTGTCTGTTCTTGTGCTCCATATTCTTCTTAATACTGTCTGTTCTCGTGCTCCATATGCTTCTTAATACTGTCTGTTCTTGTGCTCCATATGCTTCTTAATACTGTCTGTTCTTGTGCTCCATATGCTTCTTAATACTGTCTGTTCTTGTGCTCCATATGCTACTTAATACTGTCTGTTCTTGTGCTCCATATTCTTCTTAATACTGTCTGTTCTTGTGCTCCATATGCTTCTTAATACTGTCTGTTCTAGTGCTCCATATGCTACTTAATACTGTCTGTTCTTGTGCTCCATATGCTTCTTAATACTGTCTGTTCTTGTGCTCCATATGCTTCTTAATACTGTCTGTTCTTGTGCTCCATATGCTACTTAATACTGTCTGTTCTTGTGCTCCATATGCTACTTAATACTGTCTGTTCTTGTGCTCCATATGCTTCTTAATACGGTCTGTTCTTGTGCTCCATATGCTTCTTAATACTGTCTGTTCTTGTGCTCCATATGCTTCTTAATACTGTCTGTTCTTGTGCTCCATATGCTACTTAATACTGTCTGTTCTTGTGCTCCATATGCTTCTTAATACTGTCTGTTCTAGTGCTCCATATGCTTCTTAATACTGTCTGTTCTTGTGCTCCATATGCTTCTTAATACTGTCTGTTCTTGTGCTCCATATGCTACTTAATACTGTCTGTTCTTGTGCTCCATATGCTTCTTAATACTGTCTGTTCTTGTGCTCCATATGCTTCTTAATACTGTCTGTTCTTGTGCTCCATATGCTTCTTAATACTGTCTGTTCTTGTGCTCCATATGCTACTTAATACTGTCTGTTCTTGTGCTCCATATGCTTCTTAATACGGTCTGTTCTTGTGCTCCATATGCTTCTTAATACGGTCTGTTCTTGTGCTCCATATGCTTCTTAATACTGTCTGTTCTTGTGCTCCATATGCTTCTTAATACTGTCTGTTCTTGTGCTCCATATTCTTCTTAATACTGTCTGTTCTAGTGCTCCATATGCTACTTAATACTGTCTGTTCTTGTGCTCCATATGCTACTTAATACTGTCTGTTCTTGTGCTCCATATGCTACTTAATACTGTCTGTTCTTGTGCTCCATATGCTACTTAATACTGTCTGTTCTTGTGCTCCATATGCTTCTTAATACTGTCTGTTCTTGTGCTCCATATGCTTCTTAATACTGTCTGTTCTTGTGCTCCATATGCTACTTAATACTGTCTGTTCTTGTGCTCCATATGCTACTTAATACTGTCTGTTCTTGTGCTCCATATGCTACTTAATACTGTCTGTTCTTGTGCTCCATATGCTACTTAATATTGTCTGTTCTTGTGCTCCATATTCAATATGTAGTTTGCCGTGTAAGTAGGAATTCTTCACTTCTGTTGTATCCTTTACTTGATAAAGGCCTGTTGGTCGAAACGTTGCTGTGTATTGTTATTGTTTTTGTATTTTGTAAAACTACAATACTTTGTTTTCACGTGTTACGTCATCGCTACAAAGTTTTACTGCAGTCTTCCCTTATATGGAGAATATTATATATCCCTGTATATTTGATTTGTTCTATCAATAACTTTTCTGTGACCTTGATTTTTTGTGAGTACATTTCTTAATTAAAAAAAAACATAAAAATTATCGTTACTGTCTTAGTACGGGTTGTTTAGGGCGGTGTAGGACGGAGGGCGAGAACCTGGGAAAGTTAATGGCAGCCTGGTTTTGAAATAATGTTCTCATATGGTACACACTTCTACTGCCAACTCCACTAAAACAGAGCTCAGGATATTCAGCTCAAATGTGAAATCTATGTTGCTGTATGGATCAGAAACATGGCGAGTCACCAAGTTAAATACAAATAAGATTCAGACATTTGTCAACAGAAGTTTACAACGGATTCTCAGACTGAGATGTTGCAAACACAGACCTGTGGATAAGAACAAGACAGGAACCGATAATGATGCAGGTTAAGATGAGAAAATGGTGATGGACCGGGGATACCCTTCGGAAGAAACAGTCGAGTGTCACTAGACAAGAACTTGTGTGGAACCCGCAAGGAAAACGGAAAAGAGGACGTCCTAAACATACCTAGTCTTCTTGAGGAACTTTGTGGGTGCTCATCTATCCTGGGAGACCATAAAGAAAACAGCCAGAGACCAGGAAAGTGGCAAACAACTGTTGAGGCCTGGGAGACCATCAAGAAAACAGTCAGAGACCGGGAAAAGTGGCAAACAACTGTTGAGGCCTGGGAGACCATCAAGAAAACATCAGAGACCGGAAAAGTGGCAAACAACTGTTGAGGCCTGGAGACCATCAAGAAAACAGTCAGAGACCGGGAAAAGTGGCAAACAACTGTTGAGGCCTGGGAGACCATCAAGAAAACAGCCCAGAGACCAGGAAAAGTAGCAAACAACTGTTGAGGCCTGGAAGATCATCAAGAAAACAGCCAGAGATTGGGAAAAGTGGCAAACAACTGTTGAGACTTATGCTCACGGGAGACATAAAAAAAGAAGAATGAGACAGCATAAAATTTGACCATATCTGCATGGTGTTACTGGAAGATTCTGTTTATTTCAAACAATGCGTTTTTACTGAGAAGTGAAGTACTAATATTATTTTAGTTTTAACCTAAGATAATTCTTTCATATATAATATATATTAATACATAATGCACCAGAAAAGTATGGACAACAGCCACGACAGATGATGATTCAGCCAGAACAAATACGACAAACCTATTGTCTCGAGACGAACAACTACGAAAACCTATTGTCTCGAGACAGCAGAAAAACTACGTGACCAAACCTATTGTCTGACAAGACAAGACCAACCTATTGTCTCTGAGACAGCGAACAAACTAGACCCAAACCTTGTTCGAGACAGCAGAACAAACTACACCAACCTATTGTCTGACAAACAAACACGTGACCAACTATTGTCTCCTGAGACACAGAACAAACTACGTGACCAAAACCTATTGTCTCGAGACAGCACAGACAAACTACGTGACCCAAACCTATTTCCTGGACAGCACAGAACAACTACTGACCCAAAACCTATTGCTGAACAGAAAACTCTGACCAAAACCATTGTTCGAGACAGCAGAACAACTCGACAAACCTTTTCTCTGACAGCGACAAACTTGACAACTATTGTCTCTGAGACACAAGAACAAACTACTGACCAAAACTGATTTTTCTCAGCACAGAACAAACTACGTGACCCAAAACCTATTGTCTCCTGAGACAGCAAGAACAAATGTATGAAACCATTGTCTCCTGAGACAGCACAGAACAAACTCGTGACTAAAACCATTTCCTGAGACAGCACAGAACAAACTACGTGACCTAAAACCTATTGTCTCCCGAGACAAAGAACCTGATGTTATGACGATTATTATAATAGATATAAATATCAAACTCTAGGTTTATCAACATATATCCATCGATAATCCTCTACTACACTACATCCAAACCCTTCCAACTTCTCTCCCAAATCCCCTACAACTTCTCCCAAATCCCCTTACAACTTACTTCCAAATCCCCTACTATAACTTACTTCCAAATCCCCTACTATAACTTACTCCCTAAATCTCCTACTACAACTTGGTATCAGACGAAAAAGACCAAGCCTACTTATAGGGACCACAGAAACATCTAGAAACTTTTATAAACATTTACAATTGGTGGACCAGTAAGACAAAGATCTCTGACTTTGATGTAAACCAAATGAACATCCATATTATAAAATAGTTTAGTTACAAATTGTCCGCTACGTGTTTTTCATGAATCACCTTGCAGGTATGTACACATTATATAGTAATTTTTAGAAATGATATAACATAAAAATAGCTATATATATATACTCAGTGATATAATAAACTATATGTAAGCATACCATCATGAAAGAAGGCATACCGGCAAAGAGAAGAAGAGGAAGACCACGGAGATGTTGATTCAGGATGTAACTGATGATTTGAACATGACGACAGAAGAGGCGGGAAATCTGGCCTATGAGAGAGAGAAATTCCGGAGGACTGTTGTGGTGCCAAAGTTCTGCTCAGGACAAGCTATTTGATGATGATGATAATGATAATGATATGTATATTAGAGCGAAAAATATCTTATAAATAAATCTATATGCAAATATTAGAACGATAATAAAAGAAAGAAAACAAATAAAAATGGCATATAAAAATACCAGAGCGAATAATGACGGGAAGATGAAGAGTTAAGTGGACCCAGTACCAGATGTACATCTCACATGGAACCCCTACCCTTTCCCCCTGCACAATATATTGCACGCTATACAATGCACCCTATGGAAAAGAAAATACGGAGATTCGGTGATAGATATGGACCATCCGTTGAAGACTTTACAAGTAAGATCTAGAACACTTAGAAAAGTTATTGGTTATTGGTTACTAAACTGACGTCATTGCACTCCGGGCAGACCCATAGGTGCTCAGTCTCCGCCAACAGATATCGAAGAGTATGCATACTGATGGTTCCTGTGGCTCGCTGATTAAACACACCTCTCACACTGCCTCTCAAGCATCCAGTTCGACTTGAACAACGGGTAACTCCAAGCTGCTTAAATCGCTTGATCGATTCAACATCGATTTTAGTGTCCTCATCCAACAGAGAGTCGCGAAGAGACCGAAGAATATCCCCTTATCCATCTTCAACTCCCCAACAATCGATGCTGTTGATGCAAGCCTGTCCGCTCTCTCATTACCGTAAACACCCGCATGCCCAGGACAGTATATCCACGTAAGCCGCTGGAGGTTAGAAACTTCTATAGACGACATCCACTCATACCGAAACCTGCCCTTCTGGATCTTGTGGAAGCATCGACTGAGAGTCAGAGACAACAACTGCCCCAGTAAATGAAGTCCCAGAAATTCAATGGTTAGAAAAGTTACAACGTGGATATAGAAGATGAAGTAAACAAGACTTTACAAGTAACTATATTGAAAACTGCAGGAGTAGTGAAATGTACTCTGAAATCGTGAAGATATGCACAGTTCTTTATGCTGTTACAGCACACAATGCTTTGGTAGAAATACTATTTTCATTAATCTATGCCACTGAACTAATGAGAGAAATCGTCTTAATCTTGGATTCAATCAAGTTAATCTCACTTGTAAATTTAATTTAAGACATTTCACATGCAGACAATTTTATGGACATTTGATGCAGAAGAAAGACATTCTTAAAAGGATCAGGTCATCAGAAAAATATACATGGTACACAATTTAAATTGAATTTAATGTTAGGAAAAGTGCCCTCAATTCGGAAGATCAAAATATTTCAACCTACCTAATGTATAATATCACTCCCACCCCCCACCACCCCACCCCACCCCTCCCATATGCCAACAGGACTATAACCATACTATCTGATATACGGAAGACAACCGACACTACACATCAATATTACCGCAGATGATATTTTAAAATTAATTACAACAAGCTCATTACGATACAAATGAAAGAATGCAAAATAACAAGCAGAACGCCAAACAAAACAGAAGAGACAAACATCAATAAGAAGCTTGGTCAGGAAAAGAATCGACCAAATTATAGGGACAAATAAACGTAACAATTTATATTCCCACTGTATATGGCATTTTTTGTCTTTACAGACGGTAAATTGGCAAATGTTTTACTGTGACAACTTCTGAGTTTTTGTTTTTCTCTCTTGTCTTTCAGCTCATCCCTAAGTCTCTTTTCAAAGATTACGTCCTTGCGCAATGTCGCTTTCCACACAACTCTGTCATCAGCTTTAATTTGTCCCATTTGCTGGGAGCGATAGATAAGTTCTTCATTGAGATCTTGCAGACATCATTATATCTAAGCAGCGGTCTGCCGTGATGCCTCTTCCTCCGAAAGTTCACAGAACAACATTTGTTTTGGTATGCGGCAATTGTCCATTCTTCTCACATTCCCTAGTCATCTTAGTTTTCTACTGCTGAGCACGTCCCTGATTGAAGGCAAGTTTGCATGTTGCAGTACTTCAGAGTTGATTAGCTTGTCGTACCATCTGATGTTCATGATCTTCAGGAGACATCGAAGGTGAAAGATGTTAAGTCTCCTCTCGTGCCTTGAGTAGGTTGTCCATGTTTCTGCAACAACAGATACATATAGTATAAGGCTATATAGTATAAGGCTTTTATATAACGAGATAAAAGTTGTAATATGCTTCTCATTTGAAAAATGACTGTCAAAATTTGCTAATAAAGAATGAACGGAACCAGATACATACAACTGTTTTATTATTTGCATAACTGCCAAAGGAAAGATGAATGTCGATACGGCTATGAGTGTACTTACTCACGAAATCACACCAGATGATATCCTGTCCTTGGCGTACGACCTCCTGAACTCACGATTGAAGCCATACTAGATGACGACCGTTACCTGACGATCCGAGCCTATGGGCCTACCTTCGGGACCCAACCAGACGATGACCGTTGCCTGATGATCCAAACCTGTAAACTTACTATCGAAAACGTAAGGGATTGTCTGCTCAGACGCACCCAAACATTTCTGCAGGAAAAATTTGTTGACCCTGCCTTTGTCATACATGCGTTGAAGCCTATATACTGATGTGCAAAGTATTTCGGTTCTGGGAGCAAATTAAACAAATTACGAAGAGTGATTATATTGATTGATATGAACACACGTCAAGAAGAAGAAGATTTTCACAACATTAACGTACATTATCTTGTTTAACTAAAGATGACAGCTTTTTGTAATTTAATACAAAGTTGAGCTTATTTTTCGAGAGTGGTGCACTTCTGACGTGTCTTTTTAGTTACATTACGGTGAATGACCACCGCAGATTAGACGGAGTAATGCGATGGATTCTGGCAGACTTCTGTTAACATGTAATGAATACAATATGAGAATAAACATTAATAAAACCGAAGTAATAACATTCGCTAGAGAGAAAATTACTTTCTCCCAACATTATGCTATCAGTGCCAAACCTGGATGATGACATCCAATGATTGAAGAAAACTAGTCATGACAGAGATTAAGTGTTTACGCAGAAGGTTGGGAATATGAAGAAGAGACCGGTTTAGAAATGAAGACATCAAGAAAAAGTGGGTACAACATCAGTACTGAACTTTATCAAGAAACAACAAAATTAAATGGTTCTGACACAAGTATATTACCAACAGACAGTGTACCTCAAAGAGAAATGTCACTCTGCTACAGTGGACACAAAGCACAAGGCCGTCCACGTAAAAGGTGGGCTTCAAGAAAAAAAAACAGTCGCAGTGTAAAACACTATTTGTGAAGCGCACACAAAAGCCTGTTCGATACATTTCTTATTATCTAGATGCTGTAAGGTAAAACAGGATTACAGAAAAGAGGAAGGTTCTTGCAAAAAGCTAAAAACGAATTAATCCTGATTACGTAGTTAGTTATTGAACAGAATCAGTGAAGAGTAGTGCATGCTGATAGTACCCATAGCTTGTTGGATGTGTACATATCTCTATTGACTCATGCCATATTTAATGTCAAAGTCCTCCAGTCGCATGTCGCTTTCACGAAGACTACATAATCTTGAATGTAAGGGTAGCAAATTTCATATTTGTAAGTATAATGGTGGGCAAAATGTGTTGAGCTATTGAAATTGGTGTTGAATCTATGCAACGATTTAGAGTTGAGAATCACACTTGTCGGATGTCTGAGGAGTAAAATAAGAAGTGGGTTTAAGCAGCGAGCCACTGGGACCAACAGCATATATACCCTTTAAAATCTGCTGCGGAAGACTGAGCACCTATATGTCTGCCCGGGATGGTGTGCTGTCAATTTAGTGACCAAAACCGAAAAATGTGTGGTGTGCAAAATGTGGTACTTAGCTAGAAGAGGAAACGAATAAGGGGCGAATAGCTTACATGTACTAACGCAACGATTCACACGGACGTAGCCATACTTGTAGCCAATTCAATATGGAGGCAGGTGCATTATGATTGTGTATTATTGGTAATATCATTACTTCAGTATGTTTACAGTCATTTGTTTGTTTTGTAATAATAGTTATTACAGGGAAAGAGCAGTAAGATTAAAATTGATTATTACAATAGTGCGATCGTCGGATAATCAGATTTGTATGTTAATTGTATCGGTTCGTCCGAACAGTTGGTAGGAACAGTGACACCGTACACACACACTACACAGGACTCTGCTGATTCTGAGCTGGTTTAAATTTAAATCTGTGGCAACCGATCTTCTTATTTTTACCAACCTCCGTACAACGAATACACCATCCATGATGATGACCAGATCATATGAAGCCGAATGGTTGTTTTTTAAAATTTGCACAGACTATATTTTACACAATACATAGGATCATTGTAACTTGTAATTATTTCTGCACGCAGCAATGACACTCACTGCTCTGCTGATAGTGATGTGTGACCTCGACTTTACAATTCACACTGATAATTCAGTAATTCAATAAGTTATTGAATAACAATGATAAATCATTAACAATGAACTAGTATTGCTAAAATGATATTGTAATATGGAGAACAACCATACTACACTGATTTAACTGATGATAGGATACAATTGAATTTGATCAAAATTATTCCTTCATTTTGTTTGTGTTTTTTCACTATCAGTAGTATCACTACCTGTGTTAACTGTGTAATAATGACACTACCTACTGACACTACTAACAAAAAATGTTATATTTTGAATTCATGAGTGCAAAGTTTTAATAGAATTGTAAGCAAAGGGGTTCGAGATGGGTAGTACCTGACAGGAAGTAACAGTGACATTCTACTAACAATAATAACAATGCAAAAAAACGTTATACTCTGGAAATTTTGAACTTCATGAGTTGCCGTGTGTTGCCGGGGCCCTCAAGGGAAGCAAAGAATAGTAACACTGCGACCTATAGGGCATGTCATAAGAGGTGGCTAAGGTAGGGGCCTACAGAAGCTACCCTAGTAAATAAAAAGCGTAGCAGAATTCAAATTTGCTGGCCTACATGTAGGTACAATCACTCTTAGGCCTGGATCACATAAAAATAACAAAGAGTGGTTAACAAGTGGTTGATATGGAACGTAAGAAGAAGAAAGAATTCCATGAGTGTAAAGTCTTAATAGACTATTAAAGTGGTTTGAGTGGGAAGAGATGGGTAGTACCTCACAGAATGCCATAGCCTGGTCGTAGATAGTGGTGATCCTGTTTGGTCCCCATAGCCACAGCCAGGCTCTAGCACAGGCCAGACAACTGGCCGGGTATTCCTGACCTAGATAAGAAAAGGGATCTGGAAATTACAGATGTTTGATCGAACACTGCACGCTTTTTTGCAATTTTACTCAATTCTGTGAGTCTATGGTTATTTATTGGTGAAAAATATTTATAATATTGATATTCCTTATTGTTAAACTTAACTTGTTGCATAATATAACTTCGAGTTAGCATTTTGTGTTGATTTTAAAATGAATTCGTCTATATACACCAATACTGGAATGCGAGATCACGTGATGTAGTTGGGGTCTGATTTCCTATAATTCTTACCTGAGCCCGAAGGCCCAGTTGTTTATAGTTGGCTCTGCCATAGCTCATGATCAGTATGGTTTCTTATGCCACATTGCGTGCGAAGGTTCTTGGTTCGCTACGTAACTACATGAGTGCTCCCACTTGTGAATTTCTCCCATTTGTGTATTGCTCTCATTGTGAATAAAACTGAGCACACACATATCCAGTTTCTTACTCAGAGAGGGTTGACAGAACAGACATGCTCAACTGGCGAAACTTGTGCTCTGCTACAAATACATTTTGAAATTTGTAATATGGAACCCCTCGCACAGGCACAAGTAACCCAAGTCCTGACAATCCTCTACATCTTAAATTTTGGTTAATCCTCTACGTCTTAAACTTTGGTCCCAAATGTTTCTGATAAAGAAATCCAGCGGACACCAGTAGAGAGTAGATGGCTGGGAATTGACATAGGGAACCACACCTGGCCTACACAAAAACCATAAACAGATCTGTCATGTGTTCAGATGGGACAAAGAAGGACAAATTAGAAAGTCTGCTGTCCTCATCATTGGTGCAACTATCTCTTATGAGTAAGTAGTTCTGCTCATAGACTCAAGCGGGCAGAAGTATGGATAGAGCCAATATCATCAATGCGGTACGCTCTCAATTATGTGACACGGGCAAGTCTTAGACACTGGAACGAGTTCGAGAATTAGGCATTAAGTTTGGACATGCCAGACAGTGTCGTCTTGTGGTAGAGAGAGAAGATATAGTAATCAACTTCTCATGGGTATGGCGAGCAAATGGACTTTGGGATGGCTGCTGCAGCGGAGGACAGAGCACGAATGGGAATGCCCAATGTGCCATGATGTCGATCGCATAACATAACATCTCTTATGAGATTAGTCTTGGTGTCACGGACAGATAGGGCTTGTTAACCCCAAAAGACAATGTATCTATGTGAAGTTCACACTTAATTTCAAACCGCAGCTGCCTTGCAAAGTTCCAAATAAAACAGACTAAAGCAACATAGTCAAACAGAATAATATGGACAGGCAAGGCTCATACGCCCGGAAAGTCTTGTCTTTGAAAGAAGTCAACTTTACATTTGCTTATTATAATTGATGCTGTGCAGCGGGGGACTGCCTAGAGTAGTTGATAGTAGCTCGGCCTGCTAGCTGTGAGACGCCTCATAGCTCGGGTTCGAACCCACTGTCCGGCATTTGTTCGAGTCCCTGGTCTTACTCAGGACGATAACGTGAGTACCTCTGAAGTCGGAGAAAATCTGCCTGTATGGCGAGGGAATACTAATTACGAGTACATTGAGCACACGGCTGCCAGTGTAAAGTAATTTACAATGTGCACGCTACTGCCATTGTAAGAAATTGGAAAACGGATTTTCACGCAAAAATCAGTTTCAGAGATGAAACTCGTCTGAGTTGAAAGCGGACGAAAGAAAAAAAGAAAAAAAAAAAAAGATGCTGTGCAGCAAACAGTTGACTAATGAGGTGTCATTTGTATAGAACATGATGAGGTAGGGACAATGCCAGTTCCCCTGCCTCAGACCATGCCAGTCTCTCGAAGGGATGTGACCAATACCACAAACTGATTAATTTGAAGTCACCAGAGAAATACTACTGTACGCAGTTTGAAAACACTGCTGCAACAAGCTTAACCCTTTGGTCCCCAGCACGTCAAAAAAAAATTACCTCATAAAAAACACTAAAAGGGGAATAACTCCTCAAAAAACGCAACATGTCTTTCTAAAAATTAATAATAATAAAACTATTGCTTGTAGAACATTCAAATAATGAGCAACAATACTGTGAACTGGATAAAGTTTCACAAGAAATTATACCCATAAAGATGTAATTCTGCAGATAAACCTTAATTTCGGCAGCAGTTACTGCGTCCCACTTTGAATCAATTTTCCCAGCTCTTTTCTGACGTTGATCAGCGTACAAATTCAAAATACTGCTCCTCAAAAATTAAGCTGAAATAATCGAATGGTTCTGCACCCTCCTCTAGTGTATGAGAAGGCCCACTCTCTTCCATAAATGGCTCCACAACTAATGGGGAAGTGGTATCACTCCAACCATCCCTGTCAACAACGGGCACAGGGTCGGTCTCCTCGATGTCGGAAGAAAAATCCTCTAAATCTAATTGAACATCGTAGTCGACAGGTTCAGCTTCGTCGTCACTGGACAATTCAACATCACTCTCAGAATCACAAGATCTAATATAATCCCCTATCTCACCTAGCTGCATGAAATGTCCCTCAAACTCAAAGTCCTCACTTTAACTATCGGTATTGAAATTAGAAGCCATTTCCCAAAAAAAATTTCGAACTACGAAGCACAATTTATAAAATTCACAAAGAAATACTAGCTCCGATCAGTTTTCGGCGTGAAATAAGGAAAATTTCCTGCGGTTCGTCCTACTTATAGGTCACAGTTCAAGCTATATAAAATTTGGACTTCTCGTTTTATTTAGCGAATTCTTCAGAAACAATATAAAAAACCCGTATATTTCCGTATCGGCGCCTCTGATAAACCCGTATATTTCCGTATATGGGCCAAAGGGTTAATGGGTTAAGGAATATTATTAATACAAATCTAAAAAATAAAAAGAACAGTATCTTTCAATATACTTATGTGTTCAAGATTACTAAAAGGATGAAAAGTTTGATGGAACAGAACTTAATGGAGGTTCCATGTAAATTTGATCTGTGACCTTTAATTTTTCAGACATGTACTTAGACACAGAAAAGACGCAAGTGATGATGTGAAGACAGTTTCTGTTAATTCTTTCAGACAAACAACAATGACCAGTATCCTACCACATAACACTGTTATCATTCCTATTACAGGTAAGTGATATCACAAAGTTAGATGATATTTCTGCAGGAGACAGAAATAATACAGATTGTTACAAATAACAGATCTTTATATAAGGACGGTTGAAGGAGAATGATACCAAAAAAAATTAGCTAAAGATAATATAAACTAATCAAATGTAATATTGTCATCCCATGTGTACTACCTTGATGTGGTGGGATAGCTTTTTTCACTTTTATGATCTCTAGGCAAGCCAGAGCCCCATTAGCATTTGAATCTCCCGATCAATGTTTGCCAGTCTACACCAGGGAAGCAAACCTGAATGAAAGGCACCAGATATCACAACTTTGCTGTAAACATAACTCAATACACTGAACTTTCAAATCACATAAAAATTGTCATCACAAAGAGTGTTTTATAAGTGGATAGACTTCTTCATTTTCTTCTTTTGTCATCATACTGCTACCAGGTTGTTGCCAAGTGTTGTGGTTTTCTGTTTTTGTCTTGCGCTGTTCTGGTGGCTTGGGTGATTGTCATTTTTGCTCTTTAACAGGATTCTGCTATGCCATCTAACCATTTTTTTCTTGGTCTTCCTCTCGCCTTCTTTCCTGATGTTCTGTTGTAGAAGACTTTCTATACTGTGGAGTTTGGATACATTCTTATTAAGTTGCCAAACAACTTCATTCTTTGTTTGACAATGTAATTCAAGCAAGTTCTGTGCCAACTTTCTTTCTTATGCTGATGTTGGTGACTGTCTTTTATGGTGTTGTTGGTAACTTTTTGCAGGCAACACATTTCACCTGTAATATTTTGTGACTGCGCTGTGCTCATTGTCCATGTTTGGCTCTGGTAACACAAAGTAGGTATGAAAATACTGTTGATCATCTGTTGTTTAGCAGTCACTGAGATGTTTGGGTGCCTTAACAATGGGGTTAGCTGGTAGGTTACAGCTTTTGCTTTTTGCACTCTAGCCTATATCTCCCTATCTAGTCTTCTATCTTCTGTGAATATGTTTCCTAAGTATTTGAATTCTTTCACTTGGTTTGTTGTAGTGCCATTGACATGGAAGTCTAGTTTATTATGTTTTCTTCCCATATTCATTATTTCTGTTTTAGTGTTATTGATTTTCATATCATGATTTATACAATTTTGGTTCAGGGTGTCAATATGATGTTGTAGATCTTGTTCATTTTGGTATATCAGGCACTGATCATCTGCAAAAAGCAGTTCATTTGTTTCATGATTATCAGAATTTGACTCTTGAGTTATTTTATCCATATATACAATAAAAGAGAAAAATATGGATTAGACATTAACATACAGAAAACAAAAACTATGGTAATCAACAAGGAAATGGAAAAACCTAAAATGAATATAAAAATACATGGAGAATTACTACATCAAGTAAAAGCTACTCCTATCTCGGTCAGATGATAACAGATGATGGCAGATGTATAACAGAAATTAAAAGAGAATAGGAATGGCCAAGGATAATTTCAATAGTATGAGAAAGTTACTGACATCCAAACAAATCACAAACAGGCTAAAAATTAGAATGATCAAATGCTATATATATCCTATATTAATGTATGGCTCGAAACATGGACAATGAACAAGCAGTTAGAAGACAAAATTGATGCATTTGAGATGTGGATATATAGAACAATAGGTAGAGTTTCATGGACAGAAAAACAGACAAATAAACAAGTTTTAGGAAAACTAGGCATGAAGAAACAATTATTAAGAGAAATAAAATTCAAACAAGTAAAGTATTTTGGGCACATAAAAGACATGACACCATGATAAAACATTTACTAGAGGGAAAGTTGAGGGAGGAAGAGCAAGAGGAAGACCGAGAGATAAGTGGGAGGAAACTTTAAGAAATGGACAGGTTACAGTCTGGCAGTGTGCAACACAAGGGCGAAAGACAGAGGATGCTGGAGATTCATTGCAGCCAACCTTCGATGTGGAGACGGCACCTGATGATGATGATACAATAAAGAGTAGTGGTGAGAGGACACAACCTTGTCTGACACCTGATGTAATGGAGAACCAGTAGGTCATTGCTTCTGTTGTTCTTACTGTACTCTGACTATCTACTGGATAGACTAGAGCACACAAATGATAAGAAGAATTTCATGATTTTAATATTCATACAATACTATGTAGATTTTTATCCCCATAATGATAATCTATCCACTTTTACAGATTCTCAAGAACAGCCACAGAAATGTCATGCAGACAGCCATGAAGACAAATCACACAACTTTCCTGATACTGCTGAGGTAACTTAAATACTTACAAAACAAAAGGGGGACAAGTTAGTATCTGATACGCATCCATTTTAGTTGTTGGGATTAATTTAAATATAAATTTATCCTGAAACTAAAAATGAATTTTCAAAGTTATTTATATATATTCCTGTTGTGCATTACAAAGTGCCTGCAAGTAATTTCTTCATACCTCTCTGTCTTGGGCAACTCGCTCAATCTCTTCCATGGAATTCAGTCTGATATTTATTGCCTCTCTCAGTAACATTTGTTTCAGACTTCCTTTAACCATTTTGCCTTCCACTTCAATGCCTGCTTTAGTAATCTTTGATCATTTCTTCTCAGTGTATGCCCAACATATCTACATCTTCTCTTTCTTATAACAATTGTTACTAGTGGTTGACCAGACATTTCTCTGATTTCATCACTCCTCCTGAATTCATCCCATTTTATGTTCATTATTTTTCGCAGACATCTGTTTTCAAATGCATTCAACTTACTTTCTATATCTTTAGTCATTTTCCAACTCACGCTTGCATATGTTAGGATTGATACAATGTTGGAACTTTAACAATGGTAATTTAGTTTTTTTTATTATTTATATCAACGTACAAATCTAAGTGATTTGTATTATCATTCTGCACATTTGATTTGATCATCAGTTGTTATTCTTGTCATTTATCTCCTCACTTCATGTTGGTAAATAATTGTTTGTTTTTAACTTTTTTTGTTTGTTTGTTACTTGTCAACAGAGTTCTGACACAGAGCAGAACAATACAAATTGCCAGGATGGATTAGTGACGAAGGAATCAACATTTCCGAGTACTGAACTGGATTTTACTGCAGAAAAAAGCCCTTATATAGTGACCATATTTGAATCTACTATAATTAAAGTTGAACCAAATGAAGAAATGTCACATGATTTGGACAGCAGTTTGCAGGTAATAAATTTATATCAGTTTCCATTGTCGTTATTTGCTATAATTAATATGAGAGTGTAAAATCATTCCATATCAGCAAATAAATTGAGCAGACATCCAAAATGTTTGCTTTGTGATAGTACTGCTGCTACTACTTCTTCTTCAAACACTCCATATCGACCACTTGTTAACCACTCTGTGTGATTTGTATGTGATCTGAGCCTAAGGGCGATTGTAAGTTGTGCCAGTTATGCACCTACAAGTAGGCCAGCACATCTGATTTCTGCGATGCTTTTTATTTACTGGGGTAGCTTCCCTAGATCCTATATCAGTCGCCTCTTACAACATGCTTTGTAGGTCGCAGTGTTACTATTCTTTTCTCCCCTTGCTGACCCCAGTAACACACAGGCATTGTATGTTGTAAAACAGTTATGCATTGTGTTTTGTTTATCATTGGCTGAAAACAATAGATATGTTTTGTTTTCTTTGTAATTGTAAGATGGTTCTTAATTTAAAACTGTTTTTTTTGTGAAAGCCAAAATGACAAGTTCTTTATTGAGTGACCTGGCATCTTGGTTTAATTCAGGTACATTTTGCTGACATTGCTAAAGATTTGGATATTCTGCCCCAAACAGCAGCTGTTAGCTTGAGTGGGAAAGCACTAAAGAGCCTAGATATTCCTAGTTCATCAAGTGAAAATGTTGTCAAGAAAGATGGTAATTTAGTGTTTTAGTCTATGAACTGATTTGTTTTTATTTTAAATTGTTCAATTTTGTTTTGCTAGTAGAGTGTTTACTGACAACTGAAGGATTCTCATTTAAGGCACCTTCGATGAGATGCATTCATCGCTCTCAGCACGACAACGAATATCGGGACAAATGAACAAGCAGTTAGAAGACAAAATTGATGCATTTGAGATGTGGATATATAGAACAATAGGTAGAGTTTCATGGACAGAAAAACAGACAAATAAACAAGTTTTAGGAAAACTAGGCATGAAGAAACAATTATTAAGAGAAATAAAATTCAGACAAGTAAAGTATTTTGGGCACATAAAAGACATGACACCATGATAAAATATTTACTAGAGGGGAAAGTTGAGGGGAAGAGCAAGAGGAAGACCGAGAGATAAGTGGGAGGAAACTTTAAGAAATGGATAGGTTACAGTCTGGCAGTGTGCAACACCAAGGCGAAAGACAGAGGATGCTGGAGATTCATTGCAGCCAACCTTCGATGTGGAGACGGCACATGATGATGATGAGTCTATGAACTATAAACAACTACATGTTATTCTTCTTGAGAACTACAGCTACTGTGTCTCTTGACATCATGTACATTTAAGTTATTGTGTGACTTTCTTGACACTCTTTAGTTTACTGTGTAGTTATGAGTATCAGACATGTAGCCTGGTATTTCTTGACATACTTTTGTTTACTGTGTAATGAGCTTGGTTTCTTCTGAGGTGTTGTATGGTAATATAGTGGATTATTATGAGTTGTCCTTTGGTCACCTCATAAAATGTTTTTCATCGCCTCTGTTATCTCTGAGGTCCACCTTGTGCGTGGATTGCCTTTTGCTTTGTATCCACTGTATCAGAGTAACATTACTCTTTGAGCGCACTGTCTGTTGGTAATCTGCTTATGGGGCAGAACTATTTAATTTGTTGATGAATTTCAGTGCTAATGTTGTACCCACTTTTTTCCTGATATCTTCATTTTTAAACCGGTCTCTTCTTGATAGTCCCAGCATTCTGTGTTCACACTTCATCTCTGTCGTAACTAGTCTTTTTGATACTCCCAGCATTCTACTGTCGTGACTAGTCTTCTTGATACTTCCAGGGGGTCAAAGGCACATGGAGGAAACATGTGCCAGGGTTAGCGAAGGGACAGCGCTAATCGAGACCCTGCTCCCCACCTCCAAGTGGTGACCCTGGAAACAAATGTGGTTCCGGTCTGGCTAAGGGGGGCAGGAATCGGGGTGAAGTGCAGGTAGTGGTAGTAGTGCAAGCACGGAAAGCAATGCATCGGCCGAAAATCCCTGAACAAGCACGCATCTCCTGGCCGATGTCCGCTACAATATGCCCAAGTTAAAAAAAAGTACGAAACAGCAGCGTACGAACGTCCATGAACAAAACAGTGGTAGTCACGCTAGATGGGATCTGCTTGCAACACAGACAAGCGAACTCCCAGAGTGGCTATTAATGCTTGCCTCTCCCGGCCGTTGGAAAGGGCTTGAAGGATAAATGCGGAACCGCATGTGGCGGCTTTGGAGCCCGCGCATGCTCTCTCTTGAGTCCTCGCTCTTGAGCCGATGAGTATGCTGGGAGTCGAGTTGAACTGACGATGGACCACATAGTCAAAACTCAGGCCCCTATCTCACGGATTTGGGGCGTGGTTATAAGTCATTGAAGAGCGTTGACCCACTCGGGAATTCGGAGCCCGTGCATGCCCTCTCTTGAGCCGATGAGTATGCTGGGAGTTGGGTTGAACTGCATGTGGGTTCACATAGGCAGATCGAAAAGACTGACCCGTGTGGGGCGAAATTCGGAGCCCGTGCATGCTCTCTCTTGAGCCGATGAGCATGCTGGGAGTCGAGTTGAGCTGCGCGTGGGTCCACGGTGGAATTGAAGGGAATGGTGAGGTAGGCATCAGGGCAGAGCGTGCACGCATGTAAGCGATGCACGGATGGGCCCTCAGGTGGCGAAACCTGTGACCCCATCACAGGGGCAGAAGACCGGGTTAAGTCACAGACGGCGAAATTCCAGGCAAATGAAAGCACGATACGGAAGGCACGAAAAATGTGAGCACGGCAAGAACTGATGGTGACCAGGGCAGAGCTGATGGTGAGGCACGCTGGCAATGCCATAGTGGGCCCCACCAGGGGCAGCCTATCATGGCACGGCATGCAAGCGAGGCATGGCAAAAGCGGCAGGCACGAGGGTGTGCGTCCCACCCAAATGTGCAGAACAACTGGAAAGCCCAGCAGAGGTAAAACCCAGTGCGCGCGTTTCCGCTCGCAGGGAACTACTGCTGCCTTGTAGTTTGATTGGGACAATCAAAGGCTAGTGGAGCAAACCGTAAACAAAACTGGACGGGCGGCAAACCAAGGAGTCCACAAAATGACCGGTTTGCTGGGCAGATGACGCTCATCAGCCTGGGAGGGCAGGTGCGTCACGGGTCGCTGCCCTGAAAGACAATAGCAACCTGCTGCATAGTGGGTTTTGGCTGGGGACAGCAAAAGGGTAGCGGAGAGCGAACCGTACACAAACGCTGGTTGAAATCGAACACACCACCGAAAGATAAACACCTGAGCACCAATTGGTACTGAAGGCTTGTGCATGTACATCACGTTCTGATGTTTGACTGTTTATATATCACAATAGAATGATCAAAACGGCTTAAGAAACGATCGCGAGAAGAGATACTTCCAGCATTCTGCGTAGACACTTCATCTCTGTCATGACTAGTTTTTTTTTATACTCCCAGCATTCTGTGTACGCACTTCATCTCTGTCCTGACTGGTCTTTTTGATGCTCCCAGCATTCTGCGTAGACACTTCATCTCTGTAGTGACTAGTCTTCTTGATACTCCCAGGATTCTGCATAGACACTTCATCTCTGTAGTAACTAAGTGGTTAAGCGCTTTGTCTTGCGAGTCAAAGGTCGTGGGTTCAAATCCGGGCCGAGCCATTCTGTTCACAAGTGCATCTTTTTCCAGAGACCCCTATGATTATTGCTAGAGCTATGGAGTTCGTACTTTGTGCAATACTTTCTTCAGGTGATGTGCCATTTCGGTGGAGAGGGACGGGGGCCATATGGGGAAAAACCCGGTGTAATGAAGTCAATCCTTAAAGAAGAAAAAAAAAGTGACTAGTCTTCTTGATACTCCCAGGATTCTGCGTAGACACTTCATCCCTGTAGTGACTAGTTTTAAACAGGGATAAATGTTTAGAACTTTAAAAAAATACATATTTTCCTAAATAAATACAAGATCTGAGTTTGACACAGTCATCTTTTTGTTTGCAGATATAGCAAGTGTCAAGGTTTTGGATGCAGAACTGAATAATGGGGAAGATGTCCTCAAGTATCCGAAAAGGAAACGAATTGTTTCTAAGAAAAAGAAAATTATCAGGATGAAGTCACATCAAGGGAAATGTTCTAAACAATCTGAAGTGAAATTGTCTGTGAATGTAAAGAACACTGAAGTATGTAAAAGTGACGTAGATATTAAAATATGTAAATCTCCTGCGTCAAGTGACATTGATGATAATGTATGTAGCTCTCCAAAGTCACATAAAAAATTACTCTTGCATCAGAAGCCGTATAAATGTAACGTCTGTGATGAAGAGTTCACAAAGAAGAGCAATCTAACTCGGCACACGAAAGTGCATTTAGAAGAAAAGTTCTTTAAGTGTGATGTGTGTAGTCTCGGCTTCCGTCTTAGAAGTGCCCTAACTAAACACCAGAGAATACACACAGGGGAGAGACCCTACAAATGTCCTATTTGTAATGCAGGGTTTAAATACAGTAGCGGTCTTAGTGGACACAAGAGAATACACACGGGTGAGAGACCTTATAAATGCGACATTTGTACTTCCGCTTTTAAATATAGTAGTGGTCTGAATGGCCATAAAAGAATACATACCGGAGAGAAGCCTTACATATGTGATGTTTGTAGTGTAGGGTTCAGACAGATCAGTGATTTAACTCGGCACTTAAGGATACACACTGGAGAGAAGCCGTACAAATGTGATGTTTGTAATCTTGAGTTTAATTATAGATTTAGTCTAACTCGACACCAGAGAATCCATACCAAAGAAAAACCATATAAGTGTGACATCTGTAACGTAGGGTTTAATCAGAAAAGTAGTGTAACAATACATAGAAGAATACACACTGGAGAGAAACCATACAAATGTGATGTATGTGGTGTAGAATTTAGTCATAGAAGTAATCTTACATCACACCAGCGGATACATACTGGAGAGAAACCGTACAAATGTGAAGTCTGCGGCGTAGATTTTAGTCACAGAAGTAACTTAACGTCGCACCAAAGAATACATACCGGAGAGAAACCGTACAAGTGTGAAGTCTGTGGGGTAGAGTTTAACCACAGAAGTAATTTAACTTCACATCTGAAAATACACACTGGACAGAAGTCTTTTAAGTGTGATATTTGTAGCGCAGAGTTTACGCATAGAAGTAACCTTGTTACACACAGAAAAATACACATTGAAGATGTCCCAACAACTGTTGTATTTGTAGTGTAGTACTCAGTCAAATAGTCTTTGTAGTAAGCAAGCAAGCAACACAGCTCATGTGTATCATGGTACCATTGCATAAACAAACACAAAACTGACATTACAAGGAATTAATGGTGTCAGGTAAAATCCTCTGTCACTTCACATTTCTAGGCCCTAGTGTAATGTCTGGCTGAATGCATTAGAACGTGGGAGACCCGGGTTCAATCCCCGGTAAGACCAAGGAGTTTTTTCTGTCAGGTGCATAAAGAAAAATCTTAACCTGAACAGTTTCGCTGCGACTGCACTAGCCATGCTGCCATTAAATTCCACAGGCACATGTTGCCCCCTGTCCTACACCGCCCTCAAAAGCGGTCTTACAGGACGTAACAACAGTTTTTAGACAATCTGCTGTGAAGAATCAAGTGTGGCACCTTCAATAAGTGATGTAATATATTGACAAATGGTGGAACACTCTAGTGTGAGGCACCCTCAGTAAAATACTACTTAAAGTTGTTTGAAATACTTGTGGCATAATGGATCTTAGACCAGGGCTAGCAAACAAAAATTGTTCTTGTGTGACAGAAAAATAAAGTTTATTTGGCTGGAGTTGTCCACATGTCAGTACTGGTTGCTTGTAATGAATCATGAACAAATGTGTATCCATGAGAGATGTGAGAGTCTACCTCAGTTGTAGACTGTGGCAGTAGATCCATGAGAGATGTTTGAGTCTACCTCAGTTGTAGACTGCGGCAGTAGACAATAAATTTCCTTACTATTCCTTACTTACTGGTCGGAAATTTTGTTTTAAAATCTCACATTTTTTAACAGTTGTTTTTTGCAAAACATTATTATTTTCATGAATTAAAACATTGCATTTATTTATTATTATAAAATATTGTATACTATGTGAATAACAAACAGCTGTCATGGATATTAACCCAGGTTTAGTACCAAGTGTGGAACGTGTGGTTGAATGGATTAGAACGCAGGCTCCTATCTTAGAGTTCAATCTCCGGTACGGCCAAGAAGTTTTTTTCTGTCAGGGCATAAAGAAAACTCCTAACCTGAACAGTTTTGTGGCAACTGCAGAATAAATTCCACAGTCACATGTTCCCCCCTCTCCTACACTGCCCTAGAAAGTGGTATTACAAGCAGTAACGACAGGTTTTTAGTACCAAGTACTTGAATGTTTCACCTTCATTATGCTGGGTGATACTGTAGTTGATTGCTATACATGGACATGAAGGGAAGTGAGACTGTTTCCATTCAATTTTATATATATATATGCTCAAACCACCCCCAGAGATTGTCGTAATTGTTATAGACATTGCTCATCAATTATTCCTCAGTCATACATGTCAATAGTCTCGCTCTCCCTAAGAGTCTGATGTTCCCATTGTTGATAAAAGAAAGAGGATTGTAATAATTCTCCATACAACAAATAAATACTAATAGCAAAAAAGAAAATTTGGCTGAATGTGGGCATACAAGGAGAGATGTTTACAGATAAATGGCTAGCCCAAACCCCAACATCAACCATCTTACAAGGAGAGATGTTTACAGACCAATGACTGACCCCAACATCAACCACCTCACAAGGAGATATGTTTGCCAACCCAAACACCAATGTCAGTCACCTTACAAGGAGATAAGTTTGCCGACCCAAACACCAATGTCAGTCACCTTACAAGGCGATATGTTTGCAGACCCAAACACCAATGTCAGTCACCTTACGAGGAGAGATCAGAGCACCGTTGTTCTATATCACGCCAAACACATCATTTTTTATCTCTCATATTCCTTTCCATTGCCAATGGAATATAGATCTACAACTGATCAGTTTTTTAATTAAGCAGTGATAAAATTGTTCGCAAGGCCATGTCATCTTTTCATTGCAGTTTCTGTAACAAAGTCATTTTGATAGATATGGGTTTGTTAGTTCTAATTCAAGCCTTGATATTGTCTAATAGGACACAAATTTGTACAGATGGGCTGCTAAGATTTTACGAATATAAAACCCACTTTATAGTACCAGATCTACTGGACTATACTGTAGCATTGTGTCACATGTTTTAAAAATCCTTTTCATACCTCATGTTATAATGAGTAAAAATATGGTGTTAGGTCCATATTTTTTATTGACGATCGGCACACAATGGATGACGTGGTCAATATCGTGCATGCCGTGTCACTTATGGTCATAGGGAAAGTTGTCAGAATTGACTTGAGCTCAACACATACTGCTTATTAATCACTGGAACAGAATTTGACTTACGCTCAACACATACCTCTTAACTGATTGGTTCCCATAAGCCGCTGGGAGTGCCACTGTATATTTGTTTCAAATCTATCTTAAAGAAAATTCATTTATCTACAAAATGGTATATTACTCATAAAATTGGTTAATTATTAAGGAAACTGCAGCTGAATTTGTAAATACACCTGCGATGGAAAAATATGACCTAAATTTAATTTTTTTTTTATTCTGTAGCCAATCAGTTAATAATCACTTGAACAGAATTTGACTTATGCCCAGTACATACCGCTTAATAATCACATGAACAGAATAAAATCACAGTATGCTCTAGAGTATTGGCTGTGTACACTCATCTTCATTAACCTGTTATCACAACCTCCTTGAAGCCAAACTCTGGATGATGTCAGGAAGGCTCTTTATTCTCTTAGGTCTGGTAAGTGAATAACTACATAGTAAGGAACAAACAACAACTGAAAAACACTTGCAGATACCATAGCTTGGTATTGAACCAAAAATCATGAGTACAAGTTCTGTGATGTTTCATTGAAGAATCAGTTGCTCTCCAGTTCTTCTTCTCTTAACTCCCATGTCCAACAAATTTCCTCCAACCAGATCCCCATCAACAAATTTCCTCCAACCAGATCTGTCTTGATTAAGCCAGTTTAGTTCATTCCTTATCGTTCCTGCCTGTTCTCTGTATACAGTGTTTCCACCTCAATTCTCGACTGCTATCTCACTGTCTGATTGAAAAATTTGTTGCCATTTCAGTAGCTAGCTTTTTATTCTATTGTGAGCCGCCAAAGCTTTCTATGGGGATCCAGCCACCAATGCTCTCCAATTAGCACTATATAATTTGGAAATGTGACGACACATTCACTCAACCAGTGTTCCACCACAAAACAGCAGCCTTCTACCATACAGACAATCAAGTCTATTGTTACTGTTATTTTACCAGAACTTGGGTACTAGTATACCATTGAAACATGTATGTCTGGTTCATTGGTTGAAGTGCTGACTTCTCAGTTCAGTTATACAGTATACCCTCAATTTATCTAGCAAATTTATAAATGTAACGGACCTGACAAATAGTTAAACAGTGGTTAATTCACTTGCTTTCTAGATGGGTGGTCTGAGTTTGATTTCTAGTTGGTGTCAGATTTTTGTCCTAACAACAAAAAGCTCTCAGATTAACCCACCCTCAGTTGGTTATCAGGGAGACATCAGGATATAAAGACAGCCACATGTTATAGATAGTAACTATTACGTATTGTTTGTTGCAAGTTTATATTGAATAGTATTGTATTCTAGCTATTTTGCTTACATCAGAACAATTACAAAAGTGACCACCTTAAGTTAATTCAGTTTAATAAACATCACTTTCCCCTATCAGTCTGTAAAATCAAGGGTTTACTGTACCATGCTCATGTTGTTTCTTCTTTCTGTTTCCTGCTAGTGATAGGTAGACCTGAAACCTCAATGAAGATTGTGTGCAGTGCATGTCCGCTGCTATACCAATGAGTTTGGTTTTCTGAAGTGTGGGATGGCCATATAGTGGATTAAGTTCTGCTCCTTTGATTGAGGAGTCTTTTACTTCCTGATGTTTCTCTTGTAATAAATTGCAAACATTCATCAACTGCACCTGCCTGGTGGACTTCTACATGTGCAGCGGCACCACCCTAGATCAGTGTTTCTTCTCCTATATGTTAGCTGTTTCCAGTGGACGAGTTCCATCGACCCAAGGAAGAGATTATAACACATCTGCTTCACTTTATCGTCACTTTTTTCTGCATCTGAAGCATTTTCTAGGTATTGTATTTCCTATTTAAAATCTCCCCCTTAGTTACCACCGCCAGTTGGTCTGTGGCTGTGTATTCCTTATTCACATTTAACCCCCTTCTTATTCTTTGCGTTCGTTCTTTACCACCAATTTTAATCACTCTTTGTGATATGTTTGATCTTTGCCAAGAACGTGTATACGTTGCACATTGGTTTGGTAGGCCCCTAAACGCATATATTTCTACACGTTTAGGACATGTGCATCCGATTTCACCCAAACCTCCTTAGTCGCCTCTTACGACATGCTTGGCAGGTAACCGTTAGTTCTATTCTTTACACCCCAAATTTGGGCCCCGGTAACCACTGGGCGATTTAGCCCCAAATATCTAGGGTCCGTTCTGACAACCCTAGCATTGGCTGCTCAAGCTTTTCCCATATGCTCAGTTATCATTTGTGCATAAGTCAAGGCTGCTGTAAATGTATACATGACTCAGTAAATTTGTACAAATTTCGTAAGCATAGAGAACAAATTCTGTTATCGACTCTTTCAACGAAAAATGCTTCTGAAATAAACTAAGCGCATCTTACGTACACCCTGAGTGCAGTGCCATCTAATCTAGTAGTGACTTGTAATCTGTGTTAAAATGATGAATTTGAAACAAAGACAACACAATAGTAGGGCTTGCTCAAATGACATTGTTATAGTACTTGTACTCATTGGAAATCACATTTGTTCACATATAACTCTTATTGACCTTGGTTCATGTTATAATAATAATTCCTCTCGTACCGTTATACGTTACATTGTCCACTTTCCGCTATGTAAAATACTTTGTAATGATATCATTTTTACATATTTCATTAATAAAAGATGAGCTGACAGTGTACCAGTCTTGTATGTTTATTTGTGAACAATTGGTAGAAAGATTGATTGATTGGACCATTATCATTGCACTTTGGTGAGTAACCATGTGTGCTCATATCACTTTCTTATACATAAAGATCTCAAAGACTAATGAAAGTAGTTGTCTTGCTGTATTGTACTTCTTTAATATACATTCCCTGGTACTAGACATTGTAAATCTCAGATGAGTTTAAACAAAACTAATAAAAGAATTTAAGATACAATGGAGGCATATGCGCCCAACTGCAGACCAGGGCCATAAAATGTCACGCATAGAGCAAACGATTATCTGAAACTCCGAACCGGGCACACCAGATTGAGAAAGCATATGTACAGAAAAGTTGGGGAGACGGACATGTGAACTAAGTCCAGATACTGCAGAACACATCTTTCATGTACGTCGACTGTACAGGGAAAATATGGTCAACAGAAGCGAAGCTAATTATGAATCTAATGGTTTCTAAGGATGACATGAAGCGAATTATACAGTTCATTGAAGTTAATGGTACTGTTATTTCTTCTTATATCAGTGTTTTCGGTCATTTTAATCATTCTTGTTGTGATATATAAACAGCCTTTGCCAAGAGCAGTTTTTTACGTTACATCATTCAGCGCCATTTGGAGCTCTGGTGCTTGTCCTTCGACGATGTGTCCAGTTTCAGCCAGTGTTTACTGGGTTCGCTCTCCGTCAGCCTTTGGCTGTCCCAGCCGATGCTGCAAGGCAGCAGGCTGCTATTTTTAGGATAGCTACCCTTTGACAACCTTCCATGTTGAGCGTCATCTGCCCAGGTTACCAGTCTTTTTGGGAACTACTTGGTTTGCCTGCCGTCCAGCTTTGTGTACGGTTTGCTCCGTTAGCCTTTGATTGTTCCCAATCTAACTACAATGCAGTAGTAATTCTCTGCTATGAGAAACGCGATTATTGCTCTCCGGATGGAGACCCCATCCTCGAGGCTGCACTGGATTCAAGCCTCTGCTGGGCTTCCAGTCTTTCTGCACACTTGGGTGGTCCGCTCACCCCGCGTTTGCCACGCCTTTTCGCTGCTCCACCATGAGCATCGTGCACGTCTGCCCCACCGGTGGGCCTACCTGTGTGTCGTCCGTATGCGTGTTCTCTCTACCTCGGTGCCTGCTCACCGTGTTTATCTGACCTCTCATCGTGCTCACATCCACTATGCATCGGGACTGTCAGGACACGACGCTCAACTCGGGCCACCACCTCAGGGCTTTAAGTTTCGCCCCATGTGAGCCCACGTTCTTCTATGTATGCACCTCTCACCCCTTTATGCTTATTTATTTCGCTTTTCCCATGGGCCAGGAGAGATGTGCAGGTATAGTCACTCGGGGATTCTTCTCGTTTATCTTGCGAGTAGATCTCGTATAGTGTAACTGCTCTTGCATCACTATTTAAACCAGGGTAGCTCTCCCTCGGTCCCTACCCACTTAGCCAGACAGTATCCTCTATCTGTTTCCAGGGTCACCACGTGGAGGCGGGGTAGGATCTTGATAGTGCCAGCTCACTAATCCTGGCGCGCCGTTGTCCCTATAATTGCTCGTTTGACCCTGTACTGTGATATGATGGCTGGCAGAAGAACAAAAAAAAGACTGCTGCTATTACCTGAAATTAAATTATATTTAGCATCGCTATTTCTTCCGTGTACACCAACTGTACACCAATATAAATTTCGAAGACAATGTTTAACTACCTTTGCTTTGACATGACGTATGCCCGAGAAATACATTTCAATAAACAGATCCATTTTCTGGTAGAACTAGCCACCCTCTTCCACACCTGATTTAGTTGCACAATTTGAAATTTTCGAACCCGTTTTACCACTATGAACTATATTGGGAAATACGGTGCTACTCTTTGACCGTCAGCACATTGTGGGTGATGTAATCATCATCACGTCGTTCGCCTTTACTACTTAGTTTAGTTTAGTCGTCGGATCACTGCACGTCGAAGCAATTGGTCCATAAGTGCTCCGATCTCCATCTTCTCATACGTCTCTCGGCGTGTGGCGACTAACGACACCGGTTCTGTGTTGGTTTACTATTCTTCTTTGGCTCATTGTTCATCTGAGGATCATCTTCATTGCACATCGAACATGTCCATAATTGCTCCGATCTCTTTGGCTACCAGCATATTGTTCTTGTCTAGCTACACCACATTTAATTAGAAATTCTTACAGCCTGGTTAGTGTTGCAGATTCACCACTATTACTTATATAAGTAAAACTGATTTTTGTCGGCCTTGACCTCTTCAGCTACTCTATCCATTGTCTCCGAGCCCAGCTTGTGTCAATAGTCCTGAGCATACTCATTGAGTCACTGAGAAAACATGCATGGACAAAGGTCTGTGATTCCAGCCATACCATCGTTTCACTACCTAGTAGTGCTTCTCTGGTATCCATTTAAAGCTGGGTAGTCTAAGATCCGTTAGGTCGGAAAAGATTCCACTCCCGATGTGGATGTGAACTCCACCCACACACTAACCACTACGCTATTGCGGCTCACAATTTGAAATGGATGATTCTAATTTTAGTGCGGATGATTTAAAATAAGCAGCTAGATGCTGGTGTTCAGTGAGGCACAAAAAGGGAGGAATAACTGTCTTTTGCCGTGCGCATTATTTCCCCTGATATAGACAATCTAAAAATGGAGGCAAGTTAAAGTAATCGTTGAAAAACATTTTGTATTGCACACACTACACAAGAAATTATTCAGATAAACAAGCAACGAAATTATTACAGCGACGTTGTGGTTATATCTACATTAGATAGTGTACATCCTAACCCAATGCCGAAATTATTCTAATAGCGTTATTGTCCAACGTCTTCATTTATTTTATGAATCGTCTCTCTCTTCAAGTTCTAGATTAGTTTAGTTTAGACGTCGGATCACCATCACTGCACGTCGAACAAATTAGTCCATAAGTGCTCCGATCTCTCCCTCAGTATGTCCATCAGCTGTGGCGACTAACGACACCGGTTCTTTGTTGGTTTACAATTCTTCTTTGTCTGCCAGCATAGCGTTCTTGTCGAGCTACACCACACTTAACTTTGAGTTCTTGCAGTCTGGTTAGTGTTGTGGATTCACCGCTATTACGTGAATCATGTACACGCCCTCTCTCCCTTAAGGAATTTATAATATCAGCCTGGTCCATTGCTCGTCCGCTTTGGACAGCAGCCATACCTGCAAGCCTATCCGCACGTTCATTCCCCTTACACCTGCATGCCCTGGTACAAAAATAAAACTGATCTTTGTCAGCTTAGACCTCCCAGCGATTCTATCCAAAGTCTCCTAGCCCATCCTGTTTCAATCTTCCTGAGCATACTCATTGAGTCACTGAGAAAACATGCATGAAGTTCTAGATTATAATACAATAGTAGTAAATAAGTATTATAGTATTCAGAAATTAAATTTAATAAATTCATTGAAAATGAATTGTTTAGATAATGCATGATTCTAGAACATAGTTGTGTAACTGTAAGTTACGGTAAGTTAGGTGATGTAATTCGTTGATTTAGTGTAATATTATAATATAATTAATAGCATAGGATGATAGGTTACTCCATTTATATCAGTATGAATAAATGAATGACTTTTGACAGTAGTCTTGAGTAGTTTACTAGTAGTAGTAGTTAGTAAGCATTTAGTGTACAGTACTCAACTGGTACTAGTAGTGAGTAGACTGTAGTGGGCTGTAGACGTAGAAGTTAAAACACTGCCACTAGACTAGTAAGTTAAGGAAGGAAAATACTTAAAGCAGTCTGAGTGATCCTGGTCTCTTTCAGTAACAACCCAATTTGCTAACACTTAGACGTAGGAATTAGCTATTAAAAATTTATTATTGTGCCTCATTGATGCCACTTGTTTTGCTAGAAAGTTTTGACTCGGAACACAACAGTATCAAATCATAAATGAACAAATCATATGTTGAGTCGCAGAGAGCAAAGTTAATTACACTCTGTACTAGTGACCACAAGCCATGGAAATTCTGGGGTCGAAATCAACTTCTGTCCCATTATCTTGTCATGTTTTACATCTTTATACCACTATCATCTTACCTTTTCTTGTGAAACACTGCTTTGTAATACATTTTGCCCTACTGTTTTGTTTTCACCAAGGACTCCAGCATAGACCATGATAAAGAAGCTCTGGAAGATGTACTGACTCTCACAAAACCCAAGTTACCAGATGCAGGACTGGAAATATCTGTTGAGAGAGACCCTCTTTCAGTGACCATATATGGACCTTGTATGGTCAAGGTTGAACCAAGGGAAGAAAATTCACCTGACCTGGACAGTTGCTTGCAGGTAAAGACAATTATAATTATTCTGTGTGTATGCTCTATCATAATTTGGCATGAGTGTTCAAAATGCAGGGGGTATATTGAGTGATTAGGTAACCAGTCTTTCGACCATGAGAAAGTAAGTTCAAACCCCTGTAGGGTCAATGTTGTTTTTCATTCAATGAAGAAATCATAAACCCAACATGTATATCACATAACAACAGTTAAGCAAGCTGCCTTTAATCCTCTGACTAAATTCACTTTCTAGTGACCTAACTGTGATGATATTGAGAATTAAAGATGACAGCTTGCTGCTCTTTTGTAACCAACGCCAAGCTCTGTTCTTGTCATCCTGTATTGTTGTTTGCATTGGCTCTAGAATAACCACTAATAAACCACTTTATATGATTTGAGTTGAAAGACGTAGGTATGTTGTGCTATGATTTACAACTGCTAAACTGCAATATTTTGCTGTTTTAGGCATAAGTGAAAAGGAATTCTAAGAATCCCAGGTGAAGCACCACAGCCAATGAATATGGTAATATGGTTTGTATCTGACCTGATTTTGTTATGTTGTGTAGTTTACGCTGTTTGAAAGACATGACAAAGTAAAGCTCTTTTGTTTGCAGAGCTAGCAGGTTGTGATCTGAAACAATGCTCATCTTTAGGGCTAGGCAATGAGCTGTGAGTGAAATAAAGTTTGTGGTTAGAGTTCATCATCATCATCAGGTGCTGTCTCCTAGGTTAGAGTTCAGTGTTTGGTAATTGTTTTTTCCCCAGAGACCATAAATACCTATTTACTGTCTATTCTTTAGGTCTAGTACATTTGGTTTTAGTTTGTGTTTTGTTCAACTTCTCTAAGAGAATGATATTCTCCACTTTGACTACAGGACACCATCTTCAGTTACTCTTGATAGAAGGGACCTATAGCGCCATCTGTGACACATAGCCATTATTTCTCTGAAGGTATTCCAAAAATGAATCACCAGTTATTTTGAACATACGTTGCTGACATATAGACAGCGTACATAAAGCATGTACTCTGTATTACAATATGCTCACTGTAATCTTATATTTAAAAACACTTATTTGTTGCAGGTTCATTTTGGTGATGTCTCTGCTAAAGGTCCATGTACCCGGGTTCAGAAATTCAACCGTTTGAGACAGAAAGTGCCAGGTACTGGCAATGTGCCTAGGTTAAAGAGAGAAGGTATTAATAAGCAAAAGCCAGATAGTAATTTCATATTGTATTGTGTAGAAGGATCATCATCAAATATCTTTTCCTGAGCAGAACTTTGCCACCCCAACAGTCCTCCAGAATTTCTTTCTCTCATAGGCCAGATGTCCCGCCTATGCAGCCGTCACGTTCAAACCATCAGTTACATCCTGAATTCATCTTCTCCGTGGTCTTCCTCTTCTTCTCTTTGCCGGTATGCCTCCTTCCGTGATGGTCTTCTCCAGCCCTTTGTGTTTTTTAATATGTCCAAAATACTTTAATTTTCTCTTTCTTTTTTGTAGCATCAGCCAGTTTTCTTTGATTTGAGTTCTTTTTGGATAGATCTATTTGTTCTCTTCTCTGTCCATGATATACGAAGGAAGTGTAGACTATAGTAAGCTGAATTGATCGAGGGATTAATAGGACCATCATCATTGTGCTTCGGGGAACAACCATGTGTGCTCTGATATCTTTCTTACACAGGAAGATCTCAGCGACAGTGCACGAACCCCATAGCACCGGCGAGGGTCTCCATTGTAATTTTGAAGATGTTGAATATTTTTTATAGGAATTTTATTTTAATGAATTTTGCCC